>CM046881.1:29458664-30658664 GCA_025667525.1 Glebionis coronaria
ACCTTCTCGTTTAGTTCCGCCATATTATAAACATGATGCAGGTGTCCTTATTGATCTTCTTTGTAAATTCGTAGATGTAGAATTTGCAGGATTTAGATACTCTCGTGACAAACCAGAACTAGTCATTGGTGTAAGCTTACCTTCTTCTGGCAATAAACTGAGAACATAGACCACTATGGAAGCTATAAATGTAGCGTTGGGCATAGGGGAGAGCCCCGTTTATGAAGTAAGCTATAAAGCTATTATCCATCATGCCAGAGAGTATTGCTTCACGGGTCACAACCTGCAGAAGCCATAAAATAGGACGAACGATACAAAGTACTTCAACTTTACATGTACAATTATCCCTACTTTCACCGGCAGCACAAAACCATCTGTGACATATTCGTTTAGTTTGAAAAAAATGGACGGGAGCTGGTAGTTTGCAAAATGGGTCAAACAAGTCAAGCTTGAAATGCGTGTTTCAACAATCCTATTGTCGATACCAGTTTAGGTAACTGTAAACACTATGCTTAAAGCTTAATTGCTTATGAATTTTACCCCTTCATAAAAAATCTAACCCAAACCGACAAGTTTGCCGACTCTGTTGAAAATTTGAAGTCATTTTGGTCATTTAGTTTCAGCAGTTTCATGGTGCAAGCTCATCCCTATAAACAGTCCCTTCGATAGAAGAAGTAGCTGAGTATACGAGTCTATCATGAACGTTTCACTGTTCACAAAAGTATAAATACATGAAATGCTCTTATCGGGTCTTGGTACATATGTTCCTTTTCATATTTAACACTTTTCATGTTTGATTTCGCATTGCTAGCCAGTGTTTTAAAACCTCGTTGACCCGTCCGGTGAATGGTGATCCGGTCGGGTGACCGGACCTCGGTTTCGAGAAAAAAAACCCCGGTTGAACTGTGACCCGGTAGCATCGTAATTTCATTATATGAGAAAGATACAAAAAACAGCATTCAAAGCCAAAGAGAACGAGCATTCACCTCTAGAAGCATATATAAACATCATAGACGCAAAAAATAATCGCCATAAAATTTACAGGGTTAATAAATCAAACACCAAATAATAACTTGCAGATCTAAACAAACGTTTAATGTACTAGAAACAGATATATGATCTTGTCCATCATATACTTTAAGTATATAGAACTTTCCACTTCTATGCTCTTCGGTTTCTTACTTGCATAGGTTTTGGTATGTCCTGATGTTTACGAGACTTAGAAAAAAACTTGCTGATGTTACATGAACAATGAAACGTTCGCCGTAGTCAATGTCAATATATAGCCTTCTTATGAAATTATATTTTAGATCATAAATATAAAAAGCAGTATCAGACCCGGGTTTCCTAAATATCAGATACCTCTGGCTTCTTACACTAGTAACTGGAACGGGAAGAATCTTACGAGGATTGATGTCTGAGTAAACAACACTTGCCATGCTTATTGACCGCAACTTCTCCCACTTTGTTGTTTGAAAATCTTTTAGCACCCATATGCTGAGTTTGTACAAAGAAACTTTATGAACGAGAGTGAGGAAACCGCCCATTTCAACAAGATAATATTGGTTGTTCGTAATAAAACTCTCAGATGATACAGGTAGCAATGTTTGGCAAAACGTCTCTTTTACTGTATCCATAGAAAGTAAGTATTCTGAACAATGAACATCCCAATGCAGGTATCTTCCTTGAACGGATACCGGGTCATCCCAATAATGCGCCTTTTGACCCGTATAAATTGGTCCGCTATATTCTTTCCATTTTGAGAAATTACAAGATGAAATTTTACTACTTTCTAAGATTATGAGCTCGCATCGGACAGGTGGGCCATTAAATACATGAACCACCTTATACACTCCTTTGAATTTATCATACGAAAGACCGACTCCACATTTGCAACTATAGTGTCCACTACATGATATAGAACATTGCGGAAGCAGTGATCCTTCTTTGGTGATTATATTATAAACGAACAGAGACCCTTGTTTTTCCAGGTCAGTTATCAGTATGACCTCATTACACCAACACTTTATACGACCATTGTATGGTAATTCAAGGTATCTTTCATTCATTGTAAGCCCTTCTCCCTCTTCTGATATATCCACGAGACGTATTTTGTCGCTTCCAGTTTGTTTCTCAAGGATAAAAGAGACATGGTCTAACAAGATCGTGTAAGTGATTAAATTAAACCACTGTTTGCACACGAATCTAGCGCTATAACGAAGTATATCACCAGGAAGCTTCATGAGAATTAGTAAAAGAATGTCTTCAGGAAGAAGGTCAAAAAGGTCTACTCGTACATCCTTCATCGACTCATGTTTGGCTTTACAATGTTTTTTGCACGTTCTCTTTGCCGACTTCATGGTATTCTGTTTTCAAATAACACAATCCTTTTTTTAAGCAGCAACGGGATGAAGAAAATAGGCAAGAAAATAAATATTGAATTGTGCACGGGGGGAGACATGTATGCATATATACTTCAAGGTTGTGTACATGAATAATCATGACACTGACATGGCTTCACGAATGAAAATTTACGAGTAAAAACCAGCACCAGATGGTCAATATGTTCTTTTCTAAAGTCCAAATTGACCAGCTTTCGAGAGGGAGGGTCTTTATAATGGCTCAATGTGACAAATGAACGACATAGAAAATTATGGGCTAACAAGTTCCGTAGGCAAAAAATTTGCATTTTACCGATTGATGAGCAATAAGACAGTCCTACAAACGTCTATACATGCAAAAGCCGAAAGGTGAAAGGATGGCTAGAATATTGACATACAAGGCAAATGTCATGGGATTACGCCAACTAAGAAGTTACGCAGCATTAAGCTTCTCTAAGATTTCCTTGTGGAAGCCTGAATATCCCGTGTTTGGTTCAAATTATATCGTTACATGTCACGTTTGAGAATTACAAAGAGTAATCATCACTTTGCTTTCACTTTTTGAGTCTCACTAATCGCAGCTAGATTGCTCAAATAACACTAAAAACTTTTCATAACAGTGGATTATTCGCTTTGGCTTCTGCAGAACACACACAACTCACAACTAGCAAAAATAAGACTGAATACTGATTTTAGACACATAAAAAAGTTACAAAGTTCATAGCAAAGTTCATAGCAATAAGCCATGTACATGCAGGGGCGGATCGGTGTTGCACAAAAATTGTTGGGTCAACTAAAGTTACACCGTAAGGAACTAAGGTAACACAAAACTTTTTGCGGTTTGCACATACAAAAAAAAACCGGCACGTTTGAAAATTTTTGCACTTCATGACCTCAAAACAGGTGTAGCCCGTGCTACACCCGGCAACTATTTGGGTTTGCCGGGTCAACCTGGTCTAGTCACCGGGTCAAGGGTCCGACAACCGGGTTAACCCGGTCGAGTCACCGGGTAAAGTGTTCGACCATCAGGTCAATCCGGTCGAGTCACCCGTCACGGGTTCAACTACCAGGTCAAGCCGGTCGAGTTATCGGTTATGATTCGTCGTAAATTAGCATATGATTAACTTGGCTAGGCAATTATAGTTGCTATGCGCGAGTACACGTCTAGTATGTCTTTATCGCAACATATATATACACGATAAACACATGTTCATCCATAAGAAAAGATTCAAATACTAAACATAATTAGTGAGGAGATCAGGATCGAACCTTTAGAGGAATAGCTTCATAGGATCATGAACTTTTTTTGGGATTTTTTTCTTTTTATTAGGACTTGATTTACATGGCCGTAGCCTGAGTTTAAAAGAATCTTTTTTTTATGGTAACTGTATATTTACCTTGCTATAAAACAGGACCTGCTATATTAAGATCCTAGATTTAGTACAGTGGACCTTTTCGAAATCTGACCTTTAAGAAAAAAAGGTTTTCAACAAAGGACCTTCTTTTCGGCAGCGGTTCTTGTGAAAGTTGAGCCCTAACGACTAACGGGGAGCGGTGGTGACTAAGATCGATCGATCGACACAACCGCTAGGATGTCCATCCGAAGCTCTTTTTTTTCCAATCAGTTGCAGATGCTCTAAAGTCCAAAAATCGTGTGACATTAATCCAAATATACATGGTCTGTACTTTGTTGAATTTATATACTGTAATATACACAAACAGAAATAACTGTTCAGAAAAATAATTTAATCTGAATGCCCAATCTTGTGCCCAAAAAATATGCTCACTATATACAATGTAACACCGTCTTATATGATGCTCCGAGTTGGAGCGACAGGAAGGGGGTTCGGAAGTTTGAAGCTTTGTGTTCTGATAAATGAGCCTACTAGCGCATCCATATGGCTGCTAATCACAGCTCGGATGTGGTAACCCTCTTCTTGTATCGCCGTTTTTTGTTTAGAAAAGTATTCACGAGTATCCATTTTCATCTCCTCGTTTGATCTGCACCAAATAAGCTTTAAATTATAGCCTACTAAACGTATCCTAACTCAATTAGTGAGAATACTACTTTAGGATAAGGGTAGTACACAACATTACCTCAAGATTAGTTTTGACCAACCACGACATCCAGCTGAAGTAAGGTCCTCAGTGGTCGTCTCCCGTTGATTTTCAGGCTTCCTTGATAACAAAATCAATGGCCATCCACTCGACTGAAGTTTTATGTACAAGTCAATCATGAAAACATGTTTCATATGTTTTGCCTCTCTAACACAATCATCACAACCATATCTATTATATCTGCACCACAAAAGATCAGAAACATTAGTTAGTCCGTTTCATTTTGTGACTTCCCGGCCTTTTCTATATAACACCAAGATAAACCGCTGTGGTGATTAGTAACTTACCCGTACAACAATGGGTTGGTTCTCAAAGTGTCGGTAGAAAGGAAGTCATCTATATCCATTAACACCACATCACGACCGTCATCGTTTGGTCTAATCCCATTGAAGTAATTCTCAACTAATGAAACCGAATTATTCAACTCCCTCATGTAATGACCTTCTTTTATATACTTAACAGCGACATCTTTACAAAACTCAGGCAAAGAATTTGGTTCGAAACTATTAAGCTCTGCATTCATTGCAGCCATTTTACAATAATCGTACTTATGATGATCTTCCTTAACCGATTCAAGAACACCAGCTTCCCTACTTTGACACGATTGTAACATTACAGTCAACGACATCAGCAACGTCATCAACAAAATGCCAACTACTACAAGTGCACCGATGAAGACAGTCGCCGCACACGATGACATATAGATCACTGATTCCATTCTAAACTGACTTCCCATTTCTACACGAAAACAACAATGACAAAAGCCTTTTCCGCAACAAATAACTTTGAATAACCACAAAATACGAAAGTACATCTAAGGGGCTGTTTGTTTTAGCTTATATAACGTAAGCTTATTTCCGCTTATATAGAATAAGCCCAAATTTTGTGGCTTATTTGGAGACTTTATTATAATAATAAAGTTATATAAGCCCATAAATCTCCAAATAAGCCAGAAAATTGAGGCTTATCTTATTTAAGCCGAAATGAGCTTACATTATATAAGCCAAACCAAATACACTCTAAGCATACCAGATCCTTCAGTACTAGGGAGACTTCGCGCAGAATACTCGCGCTCCATCTGATGGCCGTAAGCTGACATCTTCAAGCTCTTAGAAATCTATAATTAAGCATAAACATATAGACAACCTTAAAAACAACATACACATGTTTGAAACAGATCTAGTTTATACATGGAAAATATGTACATACTATAATCTAAGAACAATTACAATATTTATAGGATAAGACCAGATATTTAAGGAGATATACTTTTGTCATAAACCTATCCATTGCTTAACCTACTTATGTTATCATCTACAGATTTTAAAGTCAACCTTGCATGTGAATCAGGGGCGGATATATTTGCTAAATATCTCTATTTTTTTCAAAAGGAACCGATCTCAAAATTATGTGCTACATAAATACCCGTATTATTAGAAATTTGCTCTGATGTGAATATGTGATCAAAACAAGCAAATCATATCAGAAACAAACTAGTAAATACCTGAAATTTACATCAAAGATGATCGAGTGATACATATGAAAACTAACTTCCATGAACTAACTAACACAAATAATCAAATTTGAAAAAGTTGGTATGAAAGTTTGAATATAAGTGGATCATATCATGTGTCGAGTTGTAACAGGACGAAAAAGTGTCGAATCATCTACACAATAATAGTCGATAGCAGACAGTCGAGTTGACACCAAGTATCTGAAAATAAATGGATATAGATTCTATTTTCATATGGTTAACTTCATGTGCTCCCACTAGCCACCACCCCATTGGTCTCTCTCTCTTATAATATGGATTATGTTGCTTTCATATTTTCGATTTGTATTTTTCAATAATCAAATAGTCGGATCCACGTATGTTTATCTTTTCTAATAATGTGTTTTGTGTTTTTTTTAAAGACAACATTTATAGAAGAATCTGATAGAGAAAAAAAAAAAATTAAGATACAACGCTTTTCGTCTCGATTAAACAATAATCGAGAGCGGAATAAAAAAAAAAGACGAAAAAGAAAAAACAAGCCAACACCTTACAACTTAATAGAGACTCGAAAAAACCTACTAAAGGAACATAACAAAACCGTCACTCTATATTGAATACGAGTATTGTTGAAACAAAATTCCGGAGGCGCTTGGCCCGAGGATATTATGCTTCGGTCTCGTGTATAGTATGCTTGTAGGTTGGGCCTATCCTGCAATAATAGAACGCACGTTAACTCGCCCCAGGTGTGAACCCGAGACCAAGCTCCGGCGTGAAAGTAAGTAACTATCACATGAGCGGTATCCGGTGTGGAATACCGGAAAAGTACTATTAGATAGAATTCAATGTGGTGTACTGTGTGTTGTTGTGTGTAGTAAATGCATTGAGGTATTTATACCCAAAGTTAAAGCATACCTGACTGTGTAGTCATGTCATCGAGACATGCACCATGAACAGTACCTTGTGGTCAGAAACAGTATAAAACAGGCGACGGTTTATGGCTGGATCCATTGGATAAAACCTTGTCTGTTGGATAAAACAAGGTCTCCCGGGGAATCTTGTCTGCTGTCTCTTTCCTACGTAGCAGCTGCTTCGGCAATAGTGGAATGCCTTCGGCCATGTGCCGGAGACATACGCGAACATGTCCCCCCAAGTATTAGTTCATCATGCTTATGATGGGCTGATACTTTAAGTAGGTCCGTCTTTATTTTTGGTCCGATGCTAACCATTGGACTGTTCCGCTTTTTGAACCGGTTCAAGTCTGTTTCCCTTTTTTGGACCTTACCTTTCTTAGTGGGATCAGGGATGATGCCACGTGTCCCGCACTTTCGAATTCTACTATGGATCCTTATCCTCGTAACTCGCAGATGAATAGTGCCGCCTTGTTTTCTTCGCCTTTGCCCCCTATATATATATGCCATTAGTTTTGATTTCCTCCCGTTTTCGCCATTGTTTTTTTCTTCATTCCTGCTTCCTTCTCACTATTCATAGGTAAATTTCCTCTCCATTAGTTATCTTTTTTAATTGTGTACCCGCCTGTTCCGGGTGACGGGGAAATAGACCATGAAGTCGAGAGTGGATCCTCCCGTAAAGCATGATCCGAAGTGCGATATGCACATACGTTTGTCTGGTATGACTAGTGACGATTTAAAGGTGGTAATATGTAAGTATAATATCCCTTCACTTTTGAGACCTCGCCTTTCGGATCCGGATTTGACTATGGACCGTTTACCTGACTCTGCAATTGGCATATATCGTTAGTTTCTTGACCATGCTGGCCTTCGAATTCCCTTCTCTACTTTTTTCTTGAACGTGATTTAATACTTCAAAGTACATATCTCCCAGTTGGTTCCTATAGGTGTGAATAGGGTTGTGATGTTTGAACTACATTGTTTTGGTTCGAGGATTCCCGTATCCGTTACATTGTTCAGAGTGTTTTATAGACTAAGCAAACAGGGTCATTGGTTTTCTTTCGAGAGTAGAGGTGAGGGAGAGTATGGCAAATGCTTGATTGAGACCACCTCCAACCATAAGAAGTGGAAGACAAAGTTCTTTTTGATAGATCACCGAGCCATACCCTTTGCTATGCCTTGGAGACACCGCGAGTCTGTTATCACTGATGATATTCCAGCTTCATACAACATCTCTCATGCTAAGGCTCTTGGGAAGAAACCTATTTTGTGCCGTCCTCCTCATGAGGTCTTGCTTTTTCTCGCTGGTCTTTCTTTCCCTTATAGTCATCCGGAGCTGCGCCGAATACTTCTAGATGTTGATAAGAAATGTATGTCTTTGTTTTCGCTTGTTTTTACTCTATTATTACTTACATGGGCTTGCTTATGCTTGTCTCGCCTTCGTCTTCTTCTTCTGCAGAGATGAGTTTTGCGGACTTTTTAAGCTTGCCCTCCTTTGACGAAGGTCTTGTCGACATCGGTGAACCTTATGGAGAGAATGAGAAGCCTACTCCTCATGTGACTGAACCCTTACCCACTGGTCAAGATATCCCCAAGTTGACACCTGTTCAGCTAGCAGTTGAGAAACCCTCGGCTCGGATCGTAGAAGCTAAGCAGAAGCAAGATAAAAATTCAAGGGTGAGGAAAACTTCTTCTGTTGCTAAGGGGAGCACGTCCAACCGTCGGGTGAAAAGAAAAAGTCGTCAGACCGTTCATTCCGACTCCGAAGCAGACTCCCAAAAGACCCATTCTACTCAACCTATTAGTGTTGCGAAACCCCATTCTCAAGCTTCGACTGGCGGTTCTGACCATAGAGAAAAATCTCCTTCGATTGTACACGTGAGTGATCATTCATCACCTCATGCTGAGCATGACTCACAAGTTGCTGGTGAGCTTTTTACTTTCTTACCTCTCGTCTCTTTTTATTGTTTGTTTCCCCCCTTTTTTTTATATATATGCATGTGTGTACTGACCCTTTCGTATGTAGCAAGAGAAGAATTTGAACCCCCAAAGTTTGTTCCGGACTGGAGGTTAAATGAGGATGTTAGAGTCAATTCCAATTATGCTGCCAAGGAGTTTTTATACCATCTTGCCACTCCCGCCGATGACCAACATCTTAAGGCTATGTCTAACTATGACGTCCTTCGTCATAGTTGCCGAACCGTTGCTCAGAGTACCATTGCTGCCGCAGAGTTGATGAAGCGTTATGAGAAGCTTAACAGTGAGTATGTTGACATGGCTAATTCACACTTTGCTGAGAAAGAGTCTTTCTCCCAGGGGCAAGATTTGTTGGATCGCTTAAAAGTTTTTCATCAAATGCTTAAAGATTCTCATTCTGCATGTGCCAAGAATGAAGAGGAGTTGAATCTTCATGTTCGAGCGCTAGAAGAGGAGAATGAGATCCTTAAGAAGACCGCAGCTGAAGCCACTGAGCAACTTTCCTTTAAGAATCGTGAGTTTATAGAGGTTTCTGGAAAGCTCTCTACTGCTGAGACGAACAACAAACATCTCACGATTCTTCTTAGCCAAGCCGAAGTCGACAGACAAATGCTAATCCGGGACGGGATCCCATGCTTGGTGAGGAAATTGCTTGGCAGCTATGAATATCGTAGGTCTCTCGGTGCGGCATGTAGCGTGGCCTTCTTCGTTGGCTTTATGAAATCCGCTGGTCTTGGCAGGACTCCAGAGCAGGTGAAGAATGTTTTGTCAAGGGTCAAAAACATTAAGAGGGATGCTTTGAAGACCTGGATTGCAGCTTGTGATGCCTTGTTTGCTGCTTCGTACCCCTTCATCGAAAAGGTATCTTCTTCTTTTTCTTTGTCGGTAGGTGACTTGCTACAACTGGAGCCTGAGTGTAGACCATCCCAGCCTGAGATCAGCGAGCTTCCTTCAGCCGCCGCCTCCAACGTCACTCAGAAAGATGCCGACTCATCTGGACCCTCATCTCGGGTTCAAGAAGAAAAGAAGATGGACTCTGAAACTGATGCTTCTGTCCTTTGAATGTTCCTTTGCCTCCGGTATGCCGGGATAGGCTTGTAATCAAACAATATTTCTAAGTTATTGTAATAATTTCCTAACCTTGATTTTGCTAGAACATCTTGTATATGGTGCAATGGGTATTTGTCAATCTTTTAAGTTTGTGACGAAACAATGTGTGCTCATGTTTTTCTATGCTTAGAATATATTGCAGACTTTTCTTATTGTTCACATTTTTAGTCTTTACTTAGTGTTTGGTAAGTTTACAGCATTTATCCTTCGGCGTCGAGCCAGAGAATTAAATCACATGCTGATACTTAACCTTTTCTATGGAGGACATCGGCACACGGCCGCTTTTAATTCATCCTCTGGATTGCCTTTCGGGCGCATCCAAACACTTATGAGTGTTTCTTATAATTTACATGGGAGGATATCGGCACATAGCCACTTTTAATTTATCCTCCGGATTGCCTCTCGGGCGCATCCAAGCACTTAGAGTGTTTTTCGTAATTTATATGCGTATTGGAGGACATCGGCACATGGCCGGTTTTAATTTGTCCTCCGGATTTCCCCTCGGGCGCATCCAAACACTTAGATGTTTTTCTCGTAATTTATTTGTGGGAGAACATCGGCACATGGCCGCTTTTAATTTGTCCTCCAAATTGCCCCTTCGGGCGCATCCAAACACTTAGAGTTTTTACAATTTTGTAGTCCTTCGGTTAGCTACTCCGAGGACTGCAAATGTAATGACAATTGTGTTACCTAATCAAAGTGAAAATTTCATTCATTCAGTTGTTCTTTCCATTACATTGTTTTCCTTACATAAAACATTTTTGGAGATTGATTGCATGCCATGTTCTTGGTATCTCCCGTTCAAACATAGTCTCAAGCTTGTACGAACCATTCTGATATGCTTCTTTTACTCTGTAAGGGCCTTCCCAATTGGGACCCAGCTTGCCAATCTTCTCGACCCTGCTGGCATCATTTCGGCGATAGACAAAGTCACCCACTTTGAAATTGCAAAGTTTCACCTTTTTGTTGTAATATTGCTCAACCTTTTTCTTATACTTTGCTTCTTCAGTGGCTGCGGTCTCTCGCCGCTCCTGTAACAAGTCAAGATTTAGTCGGAGCTCTTCCTCATTGTTGTCTTCGTTGAACAGGAGGGTTCTTGCGGATGAGACCCCCATCTCGGCTGGGATTACTGCTTCGCTCCCATATGTTAAGCTGAATGGTGTTTCCCTATTACTTGTTTTCAACATGGTCCTATGGGCCCACAACACATGAGAGAGTTCATCGACCCATCCTGTCAAGTTTCTCCCTAAACGGGCTTTGAGTCCATGCATTAGAGATTTATTGGCCCTTTCAACCAACCCATTAGCTTGTGGATGAGCGACGACGGTGTTCATTTGCTTGATTCCCTATTTTTCACACCATTTCCTCAATGTTCCTTCCACCAACTGTTTTCCATTATCTGTTACAATGACATTGGGTAGTCCGAACCTGCACACGATGTTTTGCCAAGCAAACTTTTTTACTTCCTTCCCGATCACTCTTGCCAAAGGCTTTGCTTCTATCCATTTTGTGAAATAGTCGATTGCCACGATTACGAATTTCACATTTCCTGGAGATCCATCAATTGGACCCAGGATGTCCATTCCCCATTGATAAAGGCCATGGTGACATGATGGAATTCAGCTTGGTTTTAGGGAGCCTTGGCACCGGTCCGTGTATCTGACATGCATCACACTTGGAGATTTCTTCCCATGTATCTTGGTGCATGGTGGGCCAGTAATATCCTTGTCTCATGATCTTTTCTACCACCGACCTTGTACCGGAGTGCATTCCACACGACCCCTTATGGACTTCTCGAATGATGTAGTTAGCTTGAACCGGACCCACACACCTTAGCATTGGAGATAAGTAGGACTTTTTGAATAACATCATTTTCTATGGTGTATTGGCTTATCTTCATTCTCATTGCCCTAGCTTCGTTAGGGTCTTGTGGCCATATGTCATCCTCCAAGCATTTCCAAATGGGTTTCATCCAGCTTTCCCCCTCTTCAATGATATTGGAAATACGTTTTTACGTATTTAGAAAGGATCGGTCACTCCAATGATATTGGGCTCGTGATCCAATATAGCCCATATGGCCCACATGTAGGGTGGGCTATATAAACCCCCCTCCTAGCATGTTTGGATGGGTTGAACACTTTCATTTATCACATTTCATCTTTCTTTCCATCTCTCTCCTTTCTCTCTCTACCTTTCTCTCTCTAAGTTCTTCCATTTCTTCCATCATTCAATAGATTAACCATACAATGCATAATCCTTAGAAAATACGATCCTACAATTGGTATCAAGAGCTATGGTTGAATATTCGGATTGGCGTGTTTTTATTTATTGATTTGGTGGTAAAATTTTCTTCTTTTACAATTTTTTCTCATCTATTTCTTTTCTATAAGTTTAAGTTGGACCAAATGGTTTTTATATTCTAAAAATTTTATCAGTTTTGTCTCAAAAATTCTCTATCAGTTTCGGTTAATACTTTCTTATCAAGTTTTGTCTCGATCTGTTTTCTTATTGTCTCGATTTGGGAGCTATTTTTGTCACAAAAAATTAAAAAGTATCAGTTTTTTTTATTTATTTATTTTATCTTATTCTATCAGTTTTTTTTATTTTTTATTTTAGTTTATCTTATTTTATTAAAAGTGTCGGTTCTTTGTTTAAAGAAACTTTTGTTTCATTCTGTTTTTGTTTTTGGTGTCATCGGAAAAGGGTTTAAGCATTGATAGTTATTCCAATTTGTTGCATCGGAAAAGGGTATAGGGATTCCGACAACATTCCGACGGTTTTCATTTGTTGACATTCCGATGGACTAAGGTCTTTCCGACATCATTCCGACTGTTAAACATTCCGATGGAGCTTTTGTTTTGACATTCCGACGATTTTCATTTGTTGACATTCCAATGGACTAAGGTCTTTCCGACATCACTCCGACTGTTAAACATTCCGATGGAGCTTTTGTTTTGACATTCCGACAGTTTTCATTTGTTGAAATTCCGATGGACTTTTCCACCACACTTTAAAACCAAAACAAACACCAAGACTCAAAACAAAAACAAACCAACACTCCAACTCACACACTCCACAGCAACACACGATCTCAGTCACAAACTCAACCAACACCCACTCTTGACTCTCACACCAACTCTCATACTAACTCAACACCTCACCTCAAAGACCCTTACCCAAGACTAAAAAAACCAACACCCTCGTTTACAACACTCGACACATTTTCAAAAACCCAAACGCACACAACCCAAACCTCACAACACTCGCCTCGACTAACTTACGACTTCTCGAGACCCCATTCTCACAGAAACCCATAACCCACACACTCTCGACTCACATCAATCAGACTAACACCCTCGGTTACAACAACACCCTCGACTCTCTCGACAAAAAGACTCAAACAAATTAATGAAAGATCTCAGATTCGTTTCTCTTTACACATGCATGCCTTGATCTATAGAGATCTTGGACTCGAAACATCAATATCATCCCAGATCTATGTAGATGTGACTATCCATTTAATATTCGAATATAAAGTTACACTTTGAACAATGTTGTTCAAGTACTCCTTTGATTCGACTGAAAAACATAACAAAACCAATTACACCTTACCCGAGACCATTTCATTGATCTTGAAGACAAATTGTTCTTGATTATTATCTTCTTGGTTGGTTTTGGTCATTTCGTGGGTTGATTTATCACAGAGATGAAACGGTGGTTCGTTTTTGGCTGCGTTTGTTTAAAATAGAGAGAACATTAGATGTTTGTTTGAAGTGTTTTGGGAGAAGAGATAAAAAGAGACGGAAGTTTTATATGAGTTTTGAGAGAAAATAGACGGTGAGAGTGTTTATCTGTGAGAGAGAGACGGAGAGGTTTTTAAATTGAGAGAGTTATTGGTATTAGGATTTATTAAGTCAAAGGGAAATTTAACATTAAATGGGCGAAGGAAATGATGAGATTGGTTTGGCTGTGTTTTTATATCCACAAAGATTGGCCACGTCTATTACACGTGTTTTTTATTTATCATTTGGTCAAAGTTTGGCCACGTCTTTTTTACTTATCATTACACGTTTTTTTGTCTTTGATTTTTAAAAAAAAATAAAAAAAATATTGTGTCTTTATTTTATTTCGTGTAAGTGAGATTCGTATTATTTGTATTAGGTGACTAGGGGTAACTCGACTTGGATCGAGTTTACTTACTTTGTAAAACCGAGGTAATTGGATCTATTAGTATCGGGCTTGTTTTATCAAACGTTTGAGTCGACAAAAAATTCTTGGGCCGAGAAAAGAGACATATCATCTATCGAATATTTTTAGAGTCATTTACGTATTTTTCGTTGGTTTGTAAAAACCCGAGAAATCAATTTCTCGTCGAATTAAAAATAAATTTGTTTTTTATTTTATTTTATTTATTTATTTATTTCTATTTTTACTTTTTTTATTTAGTTACATTTGGCTATAATCATACACTTTATATCCAAATTTTTTCTTATTTCAATTTTTATTTCAAATTTCTTATTTTGAATAAAATTTGTGATATTAAGTTACATTTGGTTATAATCGGGGCTTGATCATCGTTGTTTCGAATTCAAGAGATTTTGGTTTCTAGAGAATACATATTTAGGGGATTTAATCATCTTTCTTCATACTCCTTACCTTCCATTCTCATCGACCGAAATGGAATCGTTGAATTCCAAGTCTCAAAAGAAAGAATTGCACGACGACACAAGAAGGAGTCACAAGAG
The DNA here is from genome assembly GCA_025667525.1 of Glebionis coronaria. Lineage (NCBI taxonomy): Eukaryota > Viridiplantae > Streptophyta > Magnoliopsida > Asterales > Asteraceae > Glebionis > Glebionis coronaria. The sequence continues at coordinate 29,473,399 of CM046881.1, forward strand.
TATAGAATCAGGAGGCAAACAGGAACCAAGTAACATGTCAGGTACAGATAATATTCTTCATATGTTGTCTGAAATGAATGCGCTAATTAACAATCCTTCTAATTGTTTTACGACTGCTTCTTTAACCAATTCTGTGTCTAGGACTGAAGAGCTTGAAACCATTTTAGCTCAGCAATCCAAAGAGCTTGAGGATGCCAAAATTGAATTTTCAAAGAAAACGGAGAAATTTGAAACATATTTTGAAAAACTTGAAAAGTCAAACGTTGTTCTTGAACGAAAATTGGATCAAACTGTTCTAGATTCTAAAGCTGAAAAGGATAATCTTTTGAAACAAATTAAGTTGATTGAATCTAAATTGGCATCCCAAGATAACTTGCTCAAAGAGAATGAGACTTTAAAAGCTCAAGTACCGGAAAAGGTTTTTGCTATAGCTGCTTTGAGAAATGAATTAGGGAAAACTAAAGGAACTAGTGTGGACACTAAGCTTGAAAAACCATCAATCTTAGGGAAACCGCCTACAAATCAGGTTATTCGACAACCGACTGCATTTAGATCCGAGCGATCACAATCCTCGAGACCGCGGTTTGCCTCCCAAGTTGATATGGTTCATCTTTCTAGAACAGTCACTCCACCATCTCGGCCCAATGTGACTAAAACAGCTTTTGCAAGACCTAGTCACATGATTGCCTCTAGTTTCCCTAGACATAGTCCAAAGAACACGTCTCGAACTAGTTCAAATGACGTTCGCCAAACATTTGGTCTAAGGGAAGCTAAGCAAAAGACACATATAAGAGATAGCAACGTCAAACCTAGTCAGATGCCTTCTAGATTACCCAAAACTTCTAACCGTAGCATGCCATCTCCTAGGAGCATCGATCAATCATCTAGGAATTACTCGGACATTAAATATGCTACTTGTAAAACATGTAAGAAATGTGTCTTTAGAGCCAATCATGATTCCTGTATCAAAAAATTGCTTAATGAGGTGAACTCCCGTGCTAGACTTAAATCCCAGTGGGTAGCTAAAATCAAACCCATTGGTAAAATGTGGCGCCCCACTAGTAGAACTTTCACTCTTGTAGAAAACGAGTGCCCTTTAACTAGGATTGTTTCCGATTCTACTAAGACTACTAGGGAGGAAATTGCAAAGGATGATACATCACTTAATCCTGATCTTAAGGTTTTCTATAAAAGGAAACGTTTGCCAACTAAGACAAGTGAATCATCCCTCAGGACACCTCTGGCACAAGAAAAGAAAACTGTGAATCCCCGCATGATTCTAAAATTGATATCGCTAACCCATATCAAAGCATGCAAATTCCTAATGAGAATGCAGGTACCAAGGTTGATGTTCCAAAAGAACGAAGCGGTCCAATCATTGTATACCGTTCAACTAAGGACACTCTTAGAGTTTGGTTGCTGAAGAAGCAGATATCGGAGAAACAAATGTCTAAGAGGATTCATGGTTAAGCTTACCGGAGGCTTATAGATAAATCACAGTCTGTAACCCGTTCTTCAAAGAAAGGGAAGTTTATCTCGCAACGATAACTTACCCTTAAAACGAGATATTAATGTTTCTCGGTCACGAGCTTCCGTTAAAACTATTCAAAGGTTTTAAGCTCGTGTATAGGACTTATAGTCACATCACAGACTATAACTCGATCTTCAAAGAAAGGAAAGTTTATCGCCGATGGTAAACTTATCCTAACAACGAGAAATTAATTTTTCTCGGGCATGAGCTTATATAAAAAACATTCCAAGTTTTTAAGCTCATGCACAATGGCTCCTCGTTAAATGACAGACGATGACCCGGACTTCAGAGACAAGGAAGTTTATCTACGCAACGATAACTTACCCTCAAAACGAGAAATTAAGTTTTCTCGGACACGAGCTTATCCTAAAACCATTCAAAGGTTTTAAGCTCGTGTATAAGGCTCATCATTAAATATCAGATGATGACCCGATCTTCAAATAAAGGAAAGTTTATCGCCGATGATAAACTTATCCTCACAAGCGAGAAATTAAATTTTCTCGGACATGAGCTTACAATTAAACTATTCAAAGGTTTTAAGCTCGTGTAAATGACTTACAATTAAATATCAGACTGTAACTCGGACTTCAATTTTAGGAGAGCTTATCTTTAAAGATAGTTTATCCTCGTAACGAGAAATTCATTTTTCTCGGTCATGAGCTTGTATTAAAACATTCCAAGTTTTAAGCTCATAAAGAAAAGTGTATCTTTTAAATATGAGAACTTTTCTTCTTAACGAGAAATTCATCTTTCTCGGTCATGAGCTTTGCGTTAGAACATTCAAAGTTTTTCAAGCTCATGAAAACGACTTCTAAGTAAATGTCAGCTTAGAACTCGTTCTTCAGTTAAAAGGAAAGTTTATCGCCGATGGTAACTTATCCTTAACAACGGGAAGTTTACAACTTCTCGGACTTGAGCTCGTTTTGTAAGATATTCAACATCTTAAGCTCAAGTAATTAGTTTTCAAAACTTTGAACACATTTTTTCGAGAATTTCTCAAAAGGTTTTTCTAAATCTTTCAAAATTATGTGTTCAAAAACGTTTTGATAAAAAGAGCATGTCTTCTGGAATCGATAATATTTACGATACTAGAAATGTCATTCAATAATGACACGGAGTTGTAAATAAAGTTCGAGCAGAAGTTCAAATGTTTTTAAAACATGCTCAAATGGCTTGCTATTATTTCTGATAGTAACCCGCTTTTCACATTAAAGTCAAGCATTTCACCGGAAAGCTTTGACTCAACAACAAGAATTAATTTTCTCGAGCATGGTTTACTTTATAACCATGTAAGGGATTGTGTTTACGTAACAACACAATCTAACACGAATATATGTACGTGTCAATGCATTTATTTGTTAAAACAAGAGAAATCTTGTTTTTATGAAGTTATCATCTCCACCAACCGTAGCAATTTACAATCGATATCTACATACTCGACGATGAGACTACTCAAACGGCGACTACAACTCTTTCAATAGAACACGGGTCAACAATTGAGGGGGAGCAATTGTCCAGCATTCAGAATCCTTGACGCCGAAAGTGCCAAGTTCACATGTTGGTGTCAAGACAACGATATCAATCAAATGGAGTCAAGAGATAACTTCAGACGTGATGAGGCGACCAACATTCATGAACAAGAACCATGTGCTTCTTTCATATGATGTTCTCCATCATTCAGGTCCAACCTCATAAATTGCTAATCTTGTGAATACATTATCATATATAATCTTTGCACGTGATAAATACCTTACACTTGTGTTTAAAAGGTATTTAATTTACGTTTCAAATACACCCTCATTAATTTGAGGGGGAGCTTGTGAAAAGCATGAAGATAATTGGATTTTCATTTTCTTCCAGATTTTCTTAAAACGTTATTAAATCAATTGATATTAAAAACATCGATTGGGTTAATATTATTAATATGGGGGAGAAGATGTGATTTAATAATGAGATCAATCAATTTTAATGGTTTGACTTAATGTGCTAGCTCATCCCGACATGTGCGAAATGTTTTCGAATATCGTGGAATATGTTAAAGGGGAGCAAAATGGATTTGCACTTCAAAATGGATTTCATGATGACATACACTTACCCAAAACATCTCTGTTCACGAAGGTGAAGATTGTGGTGACATAAGGATGGTAGGATAGGTTAAATTCCAATGATTCCTTTAGAACCGGAGGAATCTTCCTAAGGACATTCCATAACTAGAAATAGTAGTCCTTAGGAAAGATGGAGAAAGATTGTGAACGTAGCTGAATGCCAGCATTGAAGGGGTTGAAGAATGAAAAAGAATTGTAAAGATAAAGGGTGTAAAGAAAGAATCCCTCCTTACAACTTAGGCAGAAACCGGGTCAATACATATGCTATTAAGATCATTGTTTAATGATTCTTGATATTGAAGACAGACATCATGGACCCAGTGATGCAAGGCACAACCCATCCCAGCTAACTCAGATATCTCTTAAACGATATTTGTTTTAATCACACGAAGACAACACGTTATCTATTGATTTATTCACTCCGAATAAATTGGTATTGAAATGGTGGCACTCCTCTCCAGCCTCCGATCACTAAAAATCCAAAATGCACGATCGAGTCTAGAGCCATTTGAGATCATCAAATATCTCATTAGGACAGACTTTCATATTTCCTTGCTTCTTCACACACTGTGAAAAGTAAGAAAGATCTTAAGAGTCCTACAATACGAAAGTATTTACAATGAAGATGGAAATCCTTCTTGAGCGAACATCAAAAAGCTCATTGTAGGTGACTTGTGCGATTCTTTATGAATCAAACTTGTGATAACTGGAAAGAAACAGTGGTTTAATTCTTAAATGAATTTAAACACGTTCCAGGCCTCTACGCAATATCTTAGTGATCTTGCCAGAACACTCAGAGTGATACCTTAGTGTTCACAGTGATGAGTGGAAATCCTTCTAGTGTTAACCTCAAACATCACTTGGTAGGTAACTTGCAAGATTCTATACGAATCAAGCTCGTGACAACTAGAAAGCAACGATGGTGCGGTTCTTAATTGAATTTCACTTGTTCCAGGAACATGAATTGACGGCTTCAAATCATGCGGATATTATTATCCAAATGATTCACTCTTTATGTTCGCAGTCAGCTCTGGACGATCGAATAAAGAGAACGGGTTTACCCGCGAAATCTTGTCAAAGAGGTTCTTAATTGAAACTACCTGCCACAAGTACGATATTTTATATCGTCCAACGGTCTTCACCGACCGGAGGTAAAATGCTACCGAGTTAGAATGAAATGTTCAAGGCCATTTCATCCGTGTATATGTTTTGTTGCTAACTGTCTTATGCAGTGTAACAAGAAGGTGGCATTGCGGTGTACAATCCAGAGGAAGTCGTCACCACATGCTTATACTACATACACTTAATACTTCAACAAATTCAAGAAAGTCTGAAAGTCAAGTCTTCCGCTGTATCAAACTCTGAAGCTTTCAATAATTTATAAAGGTATAAGTATGTGGAACATGAAGTCACGAGGAGGCAAATATCACAAGTGACGAATGCACAAGGTCAAAGCAAGGACACATGCTCAAGACCAAAGTCAAAGATCTCATCAGCATATTCACAAGAACAAGATCGAAGACTCAAGCATAGTATGCTAGGTTTAAGATTTTATAAGATGGTGTGACCTCCCTTTGGGGGAGATTGTTAGAAATACATTTTTCCAAGGAAAGTATCGGTCACATCATTATTAGCATAGATCACGAGCTATAGACTATTTAGGACATTGTAACTTGGAGTGACCTCTCTTTGGGGGAGATTGTTGGAAATACGTTTTTACGTATTTAGAAAGGATCGGTCACTCCAATGATATTGGGCTCGTGATCCAATATAGCCCATATAGCCCACATGTAGGGTGGGCTATATAAACCCCCTCCTAGCATGTTAGGAGGGGTTGAATACTTCCATTTATCACATTTCATCTTTCTTTCCATCTCTATCCTTTCTCTCTGTAAGTTCTTCCATTTCTTCCATCATTCAATAGATTAACCATACAATGCATAATCCTTAGAAAATACGATCCTACACTTGCACTATGTCATTAATTTCTTGAGCGTCTATTGACTGGGACTCTAGGATTTCCACTAGGATTTCCTTGGTGAGGTGATTAAACGCCACTGATGTGAGCTTACTGAGGACATCTGCCTTTTGGTTCTTGGTTCTTGCCACGTGCATGATACTGAACTTTATGAAGCATGTGATGATTTCTTTGGCTTTGGTTAGGTACTTCATCATCCTATCATCATTGGAAACAAATTCCCCATTCAGCTGACAAGCCACAAGCTTAGAGTCCACTTTGGCTTCTAGGATCTTTACCCCCATGACCGAACCAATCTTGACATCGATGTCGGGTAGGGGATAATAATCCTTAGGGCATGCTGAGTTAAGGTTTTTGAAATCGATACACATTCGCCAATCACCATCTGGATTCTTTACCAGGAAAGGGTTAGAGATCCATGTAGGATATCGGACCGGTCTCACTATACGAGCTTTTAACAGATCTGCAACATCTCTTTGGACAGCTCAGCTTTTTTCTTCGCCCAATGTTCTTCTTTTTTGGGCCACAGGGGTTCTAGCCGGATCCACATTTAATGAGTGCTTGATTATTCTCTTAGGGACTCCCGTCATATCTGATGGCTCCTAAGCGAAGACGTCTGTGCTATTCTTCAATATATCTATTAGATGCAATCTACACTTTTTTGTGAACAACCTTCCAATGGTCACCAATTGTTCTGGGTAACCGGGATGAACGATGACTTGTTCTGTCATCTCTCCTTCAACCCTTTCTTGTTGATTGAACTTTTCGAAAGCAACCCATTTATCTAATTCTTTGCCCACGGCCGTAGCCTTCTCCTTTGCTATCTTTTGACCATCTTCAATCACCATACATTCAAAGATTGCTCTTTCCTTTGTCTTCAACGTGGCGATACCACCGGGAGTGGGGAACTTCATTGCAGAGTGTATTGTCGAAGGTACGGCTCTCAACTCTCTGATTCCGGTTCGGCCAAGGATGATATTGTAAGGTGATGGAGCTTTAATCACACAGAAAGTCATTGTTGTTTTTCTCTCCATGCTATGTGATCCGAATGTTACCTCTAGCTCGATTTTTCCCAACGGTTGGGTTTCCTCACCCGAGAAACTCAGGACTTTGACAGGGTCAGGAGTCAGCCTTCGTCTTATATCCGGATCCAAATTCATGAAGCAATGTTCAAACATTACCTCCATAGCTGCACCTTCATCAACAAATACGCGCTTCACCCAATAGCCCTCTACTTCTTCTTCAAATATTAGGGGGTCGTCTGAAGCCTCAGCTTTGGTGACCGGAGGGAAGTATATTGGAACGTTCATCCAATCAACTTCGATCTTGCATACCTCCTTTCGCTTCGTCTATAATACTTGCTACTTATCATGTTTATTGTCTTGTCCTTGTATTCACCTCCTCCATTTCCTTTTCCCTGATTACCCTTGTTCACTCTTCCCCTCAAATCTTTAACCAAATGGTTTAGCTTTCCTGATTCGAGCGCTGCTTCTAGTTGTTTTCTCAACTGATGGAAATCGTTTGTGATGTGACCTTTCTCCCTGTGATAATCACAATACTTGTCCATATTTTCGGGGCGCACCATGCCCTTAGTGGGTGGAGGTTGAGGTAATTGAAGCTGTAACTCTGCGGCCAAAATTTCTTTGGGGAATTTTGTCAGCGTCTCCAAGCCGGAGCGTTGGTATTGATTCCTTCTTGCATTATTTGGATTCGCTGGTGGGAGATCTGGTGAATATGCAGGCTTTGGTCTGTAGTCGCCTTTGTTTTTGTTGCGGTTGGAGTTTTTTCCTGAAAAATACTTGTCTTCCTTCATGCCCTTCACCCCTCTTTCGCTTCCTTCGCCCTGTGGCAGTTTCAGTGTTTTGGTAAGCTTCTTCGGACTTAGCAAAGTCATCGACCCTCCTAAACATTTCAGCCACGGTTTTCGGCTTATTGTCGGAGAAACGTCAGGACAACTCTGGGCATTTAGCTCCAGTGGTAAAGGAGGAAATTTTCATGAGTTCAGGGACCCCTTGTATGTAGCTGGCTTCATCAGTCCACCTTTCTTTAAATGCTAGGAGCGATTCATGAGCTTTCCTGACGATGCTTGTGATCTCCATGGGGCTCCTGTGACTCTTCCTCCTCAAGGCGAACCTTTCTAGGAATTGATCCCACAGGTCATCCCAATGTCCTATGCTACCCGGCGGCAATCTTTCGAACCATCCTCCGGCTGCTCCATCCCATGTCTGTTGGAAAAATCTGCACCATACCGGCATGGGCCATTCTCCTGAATTGGCCGCACCGGCAAAGCGTGTTATGTGATCATTCGAATCTATGGCACCGGTATACAACTTCAACGTTGCCGGAAGGATGTGTTTTGGTGATGAGAACTGGATAATCTTCCTAGTGAACGGTGAGGAGACGACATCCTTGAATGGTTTTTGTAACTCTTCAGCTGGCATATCGAAAGGTTTGTGAGTTTTTGAAGTTTCAGGCTTCTCCCTATGAGTATCATGCGACTCTTCGTCGAAGACCAACTTCATAGGCATAAGAGGCTCTTGCCCGACGACATTATAACGTCCGACCAGATTCCGCAACTCACTTACGCTATCAAGAATCTTCTGCTGCAACGTGGAGGGCGTTTCTGTTTCTCCCCCCGCGGTGGTATTATCACGCTCTGGTGAAATGATCAAAGGAGACCCGCTTCCCAAAGGTCCTGGCATTAGTAGCTAGTTGGAGATTCGAGTTTAGGGTCCCACGGGCGGCGCCAAATGTTGAAACAAATTTCTGGAGGCGCTTGGCCCGAGGATATTATGCTTCGGTCTCGTGTATAGTATGCTAGTAGGTTGGGGCATATCCTGCAATAATAGAACGCACGTTAACTCGCCCCAGGTGTGAACCCGAGACCAAGCTCCGGCGTGAAAGTAAGTAACTATCACATGAGTGGTATCCGGTGTGGAATACCGGAAGAATACTATTAGATAGAATTCAATGTGGTGTACTGTGTGTAGTAAATGTATTGGGGTATTTATACCCAAAGTTAAAGCATACATGACTGTGTAGTCATGTCATCGAGACATGCACCATGAACAGTACCTTGTGGTCAGAAACAGTATAAAGCAGGCGACGGTTTATGGCTGGATCCATTGGATAAAACCTCGCATGTTGGATAAAACAAGGTCTCCCGAGATATGGGGAATCTTGTCTGCTGTCTCTTTCCTACGTGGCAGCTGCTTCGGCAATGGTGGAATGCCTTCGGCCATGTGCCGGAGACATACGCGAACAAGTATATTTTTACTTGTGAGTTTTTTGAACGTGATTGGATATCGTTGTTGTTGTTTTTGTAGATACAAATACAATGATAAAAAGAGATGAGACTTGAAAACCACTCAAGGGTGGTCTAGTGCAAAAAAGTTTGTACTTATCACTTTAAAGTGTGTAAGATTTCAAGTTCAATTTTTATTAGGAGCAAATAACCTTAAAGAGTCACACCAACCTTTTGAAAAGGGAAGATTTTACTTGGTTTAACTTTGTATGACGATAACCTCAAACTTTGTTGATTAGTCGTTTAATGTGTCGAAAATTACGGTTAAAAAAAAAGAAAAAAAATGAGAGTTAGAAAGAAAAAAGGAAAACAAAAAGATATAATGATTGTTAAAAATATGTACACTATTGAGATTTTTGATGTCGACAAAAATATATCTCATCACATGTTGATGTCCATGAAATCACATGTCATCGATACCTTTATACACTTTTAAGACTATATTATCTCTTTATTTGCCTACTCATATGAAAATGTGTACTTTTGGAGTTTTTTTTTTGCCACCGCAAGTAAAAGATGAATTTGTTAATAGAAAATGTTTTTAAAGAAAGGAAGACACATATTCCACCAGTATATTAAAAAGGTTAGATAACAAAACGTCATTTTTTATAATAGAAAATGTTTTTAAAGAAAGAAGACACATATTCCACCAGTATATTAAAAAGGTTAGATAACAAAACGTATTTTTTTATATTAAAGTGTAGTATTAAATAATTGTTGACAACTATGTTGGTATAGATTAAGATTCTCTATGTTAAAACAAACCTGATACATATGACATGTTAAGGAAAAAGTTCTACATAGACCATTTGTTTAGCATAAACCCAATCAACCAATTACAATCATCTGCTTTTTTCATTTAACAACAAAAATATATTTTTTAAAAATTCAATATCTCACAAACCGTTAATCGTTACGTAAAACGAAACATACCATCGTGACGAGAATTAAATCATCTTTCAAACGAGGGGCACATGTATATACTTTCGACAAACTTTTTTTTCGATTTTTTTTCTTAAGTCACGTCTGAGAGAATCATATATGATTCGTCACGAAACATATATGATTCGTCACGAAACATATATGATTCGTCACGAAACATATATGATTCGTCACGAAACATATATGATTTTCAGAAAATCATATATGATACATATCACGAATCATATATGATTTTCTGAAAATCATATATGATTCGTGACGAATCATATATGATTCATGACGAATCATATATGATTCTCTCAGACGTGACTTAAGAAAAAAAGTCGAAAAAAAATTCGTCGAAAGTATATACATGTGCCCCCGATAGAAAGATTATTTAATTTTCGTTGCAATGGTGTATTTTTTGTCACTTGACGATTTACCGTTCGTGAGTTATTTAACTTTTAAGAAAAAGGTGGAAAATTAATTTGAATGAATGTGATTGATTGATATGGTATATGCTAAAAAAAAGGTCTATGTTGATCTCAACTCATGTTATTTGACAAGATTTTTTGAACAAATATCATTTTATGTTGAATTTAGACAATATGACAAAAGTTCCCTAAGGAACATGCATCCAAAAAAGAAAAAAGGAAGCAATCTCCACTATCCATTTAAATCACATCAAATTGTGTATATTAAACTTTTTAAATTTAATTAAAAAAACACCATCATCCTATTTCTTAAAAATTAAATATCTCTCAAACCGTTAATCGTTATGAAAAAATAATTATACCGTCACGACCGGAATTAAATTATTTTTCTATAGATATGCACTTCTATATACTTTCGGCGAACTTTTTTTAAAAATTTTTGTAAAAAAAATCACATGTGATTCTCGAAAAATTACATGTGATTCTCGAAAACTCATGTTTGATTTATTATTTTAAAAATCAAATTTGAATCTGTAATGTCGCATGCGATTTGTGAAAATCACGTGTATTTTTTTACGAGAATTTCAACATTATAAAATCGTTAAAAGTATATGAAAATAACCGTCTATTAAATGACAAAAATATTTTAGTTATTACTTTAAAATCACATGTGATTTATGTGAATTACACTAAAATGTTTGAATCACATGTAATTTATATGAATCATATGTGATTTTTTTAATCACATGTAATCTTGTTAATATAATTGTCTGCTTGAAGTACATGTAATTCGATGATAATTACATGTGATTTTGCTTGCATTGAATCACATGTAATTCGATGATAATTACATGTGATTTTGCTTGCATTATATGTGATTCAAACATTTCGAAACTTAACTTCTTCTAAAAATCCCACTTTAGATGAATCACATGTGATTTTGTTTGAATCACATGTGATTCTGTCAATATATAAAAATGTTTTGTTGTCATTCATATAAAATATACAAAGTAAACTGGTTTCTCCATTACATGTGATTTTGTTTTTATCACATGTATTTTTACTTGAATTACATGTGAGTCTCTATGTCTTTAATGTGATTCATGTAAAATATATAAAGCAAATTTTCTTTTGAATTAGTTATGAGTTTATTTTAATCATATGTAATTCTCGTTAAATTACATGTGATTTAATGATAATTACATGTGATTGATCCGAATAACAAGTTACTTATACTAAATCCAAAATCATAATTTTCATAAAACCGTAAGTAATTTTTTCAAACACTTGTGATTTGTGTCATGAATTTACCAAATCACATGTGATTTGTGATAAATTTTCTTTTTAATGATACGTACTTTTATATACTTTCGACGATTTTATAGTTTTCGCACTCACGAGTCACATGTGATTTATTACTTTATAAAGCACATGTGAATTTGTAAAACATTTACAATTTAAGGATTTCTGAAATCACACGTGATTTGTTACTTTAATATCACATGTAAATTTATGAAATCACATGCGATATATGGAATCACACATGCATTTTAGAAATACAAATCACAATTAATTTTACAAATTACTAGTAATTTTACAAATTATGTGTAATTTTTTTGACGAAAATTTCAACAAAAAATCAACGAAACTAATATGAAAATGCTAGTGGCGTAACTTGTTACGTGTTTACATTCGACTATGTAAATAATTACACTAATAAATAATAATAAAAGTTATTTATTTATTCTGTAAAAAAATTATTTATTTTTATAAAAAAAATCACAAGTAATTTTTCCGAATCACATGTGATTTTTATGGTCAAAAATCGAAATAATAAAAAATCGTCAAAAATATATCAAAGTGCCTATCTACTGAAAGATAAGAATTTTTTCGTCGCAATGGTGTATTTTTCGTAATTTAACGATTTATCGTTTGAAAGATATGATGTTTTTAAGGAAAAGGTGAAAGAGAGTTTTTATTTTTTGATGGAAAAAATGAATGGTTGAGATTCCTTCATTTCTTCTTTTTTGGATGCACATTTTATGAGGATCTCACCTCTAGACAATATAAGTCGAAATTATTAGACTGATAAAAAATACGAAAAAAATAACTAAAATTTGTGTTAGACTGTAAAATGCGATAAATAAAATCGTTAGTACTTTTTTTTACTCTTTTTTGTCAAGAAGGATAACTTATTAAAACTGTTTGAGATCTTAATCTATATTTATATTTATATTTATATTTATATTTTTATTTTTTTTATTTCTGTTATATATAAAAGATGTATTTTAAATTTTGAAAATTTTCAAATATTTTCAAATATAGATTTTAATATTGATTTTTTACAAAATATTATCGGGTCATGAGTTCTGCTACCGGATCAATTCGGTCGAGTCATTGAGTCATAGCATCGATCATTGATAAATTCGATCGAGTCACCGGATCACATGTTTGACTATCGGGTCAACCGGTCAAGTCATCGGGTCATTGGATCGACCACCGAGTCGACACAGTTGAGTCTGTTACGGGTCAAATGGTCAAGGGACTAGTTATGCCCATGTCCAGAAGATGGGGGACTAAAAGAAGAAATATCCATAAGTGGTAAAGAGTCATTCCTGCTGCTATATAAACTTCCTCTGGTCATTTTATCATTGAGCTTTGATAAATTGTAATCCTTTCTTTCTCATTACAACAATCTTGTAAACGTACAGTTTCAAGTAATCAAAGCCCAAGAGCATAGTTCGATCTTGTTTATTATTTCTATAGATCCTGTTATGTTCTTAAGCAACTTCGAGTAATCCTGGTTGTTTGATCCATTTATCACAATTATCAGTGTTGTTATCATTTGGGTACTTATCAACTGGTATTAGAGCTGCCTTCCTGGCAACTCATTGATCGTTTTCTGGCGCGTTTGTTCGATCTCTGTTGAGTTTACTCAGATTCCGGCGAGTTGTTATGATTTCGGTGAAGCTGTTACACTTTCGATGGTTTAGTGAGGAGTTATTACTTGTTGATCACTTAATTGGGAAAATTGATGTTCTTGATTAATTGGAAAAATTTTTAGGGTTCGTGATTGTGATTTTGAAATTAGGGAATTGTGATTCTGAAATTAGGGGTTTTGGTTAATCTTCATTGATTTGAATCTTCTTTTTCTTTTCTTGGTGTCTTTAAGGTGTTTGATGAAACGTCGAGTAGTAGGATTATCAAACACGATGAGTCGGTGCGTGAATACTATAAGGAGTTTGTTCCTGAGGCTACTAGAAAGGGTTGGAGTGGATTCTATGGCATTAGTATGTTCATTTTGGGTCTTCAATTAGAAATTGCGAGAAAGGTTATAAAGTGTCAACCAAGAACGCTTTATGAAGCATATTGTGTAGCTCTTATGGAAGAAGAAGCTATGTTTGTTGACAAGGCGAAGGAATGGCCTAACAAGGTGAAACATGACTTGCATCCAAAGCATGAGCTTGTTCTTACTCGTTTACAAGGGTATATGTGTGATGGGTGTGATAAAGATAGAGAGATTTTGACTTATTGCTGCAAGGATTGTAACTTTGATCTTCATCCTCATTGTGCTCTCAACGAAACTAACGAGAAAGTGGATGTTGATGAGATGGTCGATTGTGATGAGAATCTAAAAGGTCATGAGATTGAAGCCAATGTAGTTGTCGTTAAAAATAGTTGTTTTGATAACAATGATGATAACATAGATGATAACAATGAGTATGTGAGCGTTCTTGATGATGTTTACGAAGATGTTGAAAAGTCGAGGGAAACTGAGACTAATAGCAGTAGTATGATGGTTCTTGATGACAATTGTAAAGAAATAGAGTTAAGGGTGGGTAGAATGGATGATGCAAATAACATAAGAGTACAACGCACATTAGGGTATTGTGATTTGTTTGATAAAGAAGATGATGCGATTACAGAGAATAAGAAAAGAACAAGTTTGATTAATTCGGTTATTATTGATGTTCCAAAAGAAAGTGAATTACATAAAGTGGAGTTGGTTGTTAGTGATATCATAGGGAAAGAAGGAGAATGTAGTAATCAAGAAATTGAATCAAAAAAGTGGTTGATTGTATAACCAGTGGGTTGATGAGTGGTGGTGCGTTGTGTAAGGAAGGTGATCAAGGGAAGACGTGTGGAAATTTAGGAGACAATTGTGAGTTTAAAGGAAATTCAGCGGGTGTGGTGGTTATGGACGAAGAGTTTGTTGAGGGAGGTACTTGTGGGATTCAAGTGTAGACTTTTGTGAAGGATAGAGGGAAGAAGAGTGCAACTGAGGATATGGAAATGGAGTTTATGGTTGGTGATATAATAAGGGAGGATCGAGTTGAAATGGTTAGAAGGAATGGGTCGGTTGATTGAAAGAAGATTGTGTTTGAGAGAGGTGGAACTGTGTATGTAATTGATGAGGAAGTGTACATTCGTTTTGGTGTTGCTAGTGTTAGGAGCGGTACTAACAGTGGTGATGGGTACAAAATGGATCAAAGGGGTAAAGTCAGAAATGATGTGAAGTTGGATATAAGGAAATGCTCGAGAAAGAAGAAGGCATGCGTTGTGGTGTTTGATGTCTGGAAATGGTCAAATAGGATAAAAATGGGTGATATTTTTAGTAAGGGAAACCGTGTTATGTTTGTTATGGGCCAAAATGGTGAAAAGATTAATGGTGATCGGGTTGATGAAGCCAAGATTGGAATCAGTCTAGTGAGTGTTATTTGTTGGAAGAGTGATATAGGGAAATGGTCGAGAAAGAAAAAGGCACGTGTGGTGTTCGATGTATGGAAGTGGCCCAACAGGAGGAAAAAATTAGGCTGTTAACTTGGGGTGTGTGTGGGAACTGATGGCGTTAATAGCTGATGATATTGCAGGCTGTGAAGGCTGTGGTGTTAGGAGCTGATGGTGTTGAGAGTTGATGAGTGACAAGTTGTTGATGAGAGTAAGCTTGAAGCATGAAGACTGAAGTCACAATTTTAGTTGCTGATACATGAATTGAGGTTTGTGCAGCTGCTGAAAAATGACGCGAACATTGCACATTCAAGCTGCTGAAAAATGACGCGAACATTTCACATTCAAGGTTAGCATGGAACTCTTTAAAGGCTCGACAATGAGTTCATCTCAAACCCGATTCTTGAGGTCAAGAATCTCTTAAGGGGAATGGATTGTTACGGGTCAAATGGTCAAGGGACTAGTTATGCCCATGTCTAGAAGATGGGGGACTAAAAGAAGAAATATCCATAAGTGGTTAAGAGTCATTCCTGCTGCTATATAAACTTCCTCTGGTCATTTTATCATTGAGCTTTGATAAATTGTAATCCTTTCTTTCTCATTACAACAATCTTATAAACGTACAGTTTCAAGTAATCAAAGCCCAAGGGCATAGTTCGATCTTATTTCTTATTTCTATAGATCCTGTTATGTTCTTAAGCAACTTCGAGTAAGCCTGGTTGTTTGATCCATTTATCACAATCATCAGTGTTGTTATCATTTGGGTACTTATCAGAGTCATCGGGTCACGAGTTTGACCATCGGGTAAACCCAGTCAAATCATCTGGTCACTGATTCGACCATCAAACCAGCCCGGTTGAGTCATTGGTGTATGGGTTTGACCACTGGGCAACCCGTCGGTCGAGTACGAATTTGACCACTTGGTCAACTCGGTCGAGTCACCGTGTCATTGATTCGGCCACCGGGTTAACCCGGTTGAGTAACTTGGTAATTTCGACCATCGGTTTAACCCGATCAAATCACTGGATCACTTCGACCATCGATTTAACCCGATTGAGTCACCAAGTTATCAGTTCACAATTAAACAATTAGCATACCGTTAATTATTTTTCCATAGGTAATTTTTACAGTTATGGTCTAGTAAGTTATAAAAGATGTGAAGATTGTTAAGAAGTTAAATTCTTTTTCGATATTTTTTAAAATAGTTATCAACATTACCTTTTCTAACATTATTTAAGGCTAGCCATTATACTCTTCTTTCTAAAATTAAAAAGTAAGACGTGACAATTTTGTATTTATGTTGATAAAATGACAAAATGTTATTGATAATGACGTGGCAATATGTAATTTAGAAACACACGCATAAAAATTCAAAAATTCAAACTTAAATTACCATTTACCTCGTTTCATTTGAAGGTAACTCTTTACTAGATCTAATTTGCTCTAATTTAAGCTTGGGTCACGTGTTTTCGATTTTTAGCTGTTTGATTTCTAGAGTTCTAATAATTACAGGTGACTAGCCAGAGGTCTATTGGTACGACACTTAAAACTTTACGACTTCCAAAACAGGGTGAGATGCTAATGTCAGTTCATGGTTCACCCAACATGGATGCGATAAATGGTAAGATATTCCAAAGATTGTCGTTCTTTTCATTCTGTCACCATCAGTTCTGTTGTATTGCTTCATATTTCTGCAAAATGATAACTGATTTGTTTCTGAAGCCTATTCATCAAGTGTTAGACCTGATTTAATTTGCAGAGACTGAGGAAGAATTGCCTACAAACTAACAGATTTTGCTAACATGAATGTTCTAGTGTACTTCTATTGTGAGGTATAGATTTGTATCTAGGTGTTTTCTAGTGTTGTTTGGAAAGAAATTGTTATTATCAAGTTTTTGTATTAAAAATGTATGTTGCACACCGTCTCACCTATGATAGAGGTTTTCAGCTCCATGTTAGTATTAGGCTACTTGCTTGTTTTTAGACGCTTCTTTAGTTGTCCATTAGTTCATTCATATAACCTGATATGCTGTAGCGATATGATTGCAGTCTGAAATTAAGAGGCGTGCAATGGATCAACATGAGTAATATTAGAATGGGTCACATCAGGCCAAGAAATAAACGCTTTTTATCTTCTCCTTTCATCCTAAATTTTTGCAATAGTGTAATTTCTTTACAATGATAAATTGTTTGAAAGAAAAGGATTGCAAAAGCTTATTAAAGTCTAGTTGTACTTTGGGTAGCTTTGACTTGTTTGACCCTCTTCACTTGTTAAACCCATCTCAGTTTAATTTAATTCTCAAGATCGATACACGGAGATGGAATCAACCGCTGACATGGGGTTCCTGTAGCCACTATATGAGAGAGACACAATTTGATTTTTTTAATCAAGGGGCAAATTAATCCAATTAATAAAGGCACGAAAGGGGCAACTATTAATGAAGGGGCAAATTAAGTGATCAAGAACGCAACGGTGTGGAGATGAGAAGGAAAACGAAGCACTGTATGTGTGTGAGAGTAGAGAGAAGTGTGTGACATGTTTGTGCACTGAGAGGGAGGATAGTCCGTGAGAGGCAAATAAAGTCTTTTTTATTTTGTAATAGAGGAGAATCACTGTGCCTATGGATTCATGATTCTCCTCTATTATTAATAGAAGAATAATATCAACATTTCCTTGCAAAACATTAAAAAAATCAACATCACAAAAATGAGAGATCTTTTGTAACACCCTACTTGGATAAGTGGACCGTTACGTGTATTTATGGCGTGTCATCAAAGCATAAGGTAATGTCCTAAAACATTAACAAACCACAAAGGAGATACCGGAATCAAACATCGGTAATCCAAGCATAAGATCAAAATATGAGAAGTAATTACTGAAGGAAAGGACTAGACAATGTCCAAATAAGCAGAATAATGTAAGAAGTGCAATAAGTAAGAAGTCTGGATAGCTTCCATCCAATGCACATGCTCTCAGAATCCTAAGAGCGTCCTGGTGTACCTGCCGTTAGAAAATGAAAGGAACTACGGCTGAGCATAACGCCCGGTGAACGGATATAAAGCATGATAAGAAATACTTGAATGAAGCAGATGATAAAATACTGAAGCTGTAAGACTGACAAGTAAAATTGTAGCGGAAATCTGTGTATAATCTAAAAAGTCTGATTTATAAATAATAAAGCTGAACTGTTATCTGTTAAATATGAAAACATGCATTTACTGTATTTTTAATTGCCAAGAGCTTATATAGGTTATGTGCTGTAAAAACTGTTGCATGAATAACTGGAGGGATGACCTCATCATGCTGTAGAGGGGTGACCTCTAAATACTGTAGAGGGGTGACCTCTAAATACTGTGCTGGGTGGAGGGATCAGCTCCAATGTGAAGGATGTAGAGCACAAACCACATTCACCTGATAACTGTAAACTGATAAGCCTAGGATGCATCCATACGCCCCAATAATAATACTGATAAAATGGCCAAGCTGAACTGAGTGGAACGCTGCGGGATATCACTCTCCCGCAGGTGAGTCCTGACACCGGTGCCTCTAGTGTCATGGTTACGGTACCTCCGTAACTAGTACTACGAACTGGTCATGCTTGTATATAGGCTCATGCAATATCTTAGTTATTAAAATACTTTCAGATAATTTATAACATGTATTGGGGAAAACATTTGGCTACAGACGGAAAATCCTAGTCATGCATAAAAAGGAAGTCCTTGCTGAAAGGACGGAAAATCCGTACGATCAATCAAATGAACGAAAGAACAAACTGGTCATATAATAGTAAAGAGATAAGGATATCCGTACCTTAACTAGTCAAACACGACTGATGACGTATAGTCCCCAAACCGGGTCATGAGCCCGGCCCACGGGTACTACCCGTATCCGGCCCATCGTAAATGGGTGGATAAATATCACTCAGGCTTATGGGCTTGAGTGAACAGTGCTCGCACATGTGTGCGGCCCACGGCCCAAAGCGGCCGACATAAGATCAGACAGAATAATATTCTGTCTAAGCATATCTTAATTCTAATAGGAAGAGATATTCATTGCCAGAATTAGAAGATAGCAATCATTCTAATTCTGGTGCTTATCTTTTCCTTGGGGCCGAAGGGTCAGTGAAAGCCCACTGGGGTTTCACTGCCTATAAAAGGAACCCCCAAGGGTTCCACAAAGGTATCACAATTCTCTCTAAACTCACATATAACCCTAAATCGATTACTTACTCTCACGCCGGAGTCTAATCGTGGGAAACCTTCCCACGGTAAGCTTAACGCGTGTTGTTTAGTGTGCAGGATCCCAACCAGACGATTCACTTGGTGCAGGAGCCGGTACCCAGCCCACCCGAATTAAACCTAATTCGGGTCTAGCAAGGATCAACCAACTTTTGCATCAACAAGTTGGCGCCATCCGTGGGACCTTAACACTAAGCTAGAACAAAACCTCATCTCGATCGTTTCAATGACGAAGGGGCATCCGCCAGTTAACCCCAGGAACGTGAATCCTGGGAATCGGAAGCCCTCAGGGGAAGGGATTCTTATTCCCAACCAATCACCTAGCCGCCTCGCAGGCGGACCAGGTAACCGTAGCAGTCTTCAGTCCGCAGGGGTGACGAGCACGGTCTCGGTGACACCCCCGCCCACTTCAACCCTGGACAACCCCGATCCGGGAAGTGCGCCAGCCCCTCCTAACAAGGAGCCACGTAGACCCTTAATGGAGGAAGAAGTGGAAGCTCAACCACTCAGCGAGGACGAGCTCACTCGAGTTCTCACTCAAAATTTTGAAAGGATCGTCCCAGGGACCGCATCAAGATTGAGCCTGGGAAGGAACCTCCAAGCCCGACTCAACTTTGGCGACAGTGGACCATCCACTCCTTCCCGAAATCGGAGAAAAAGGAGGACCCAGCCTCGGGAGCAGGGAACCTTTGAGGAAGACCCTCAACCCCGGAATGTGTTTGAACGCATAGGGGATCGCATCATGCAAGAATTAACGCAACCTCAAGATGGGGAAAGGTCGGATGGCTCACCCGAGCGGCCAGACCGAGAGCTGACCAGAACCACACGCCGCCCAAGTGTGTGGGATAGAATGAACACAGGAAGGAAGGCTCCTGGCTCGTCTCAAAAAAGTGGTCCCTACTCGAAAGGCGGGGCACCACCACCGTCCCCAGATCCGTCTGGGGAGGACTCAGATGACCATCCGCCCAAACGCCGCCGGCCAAGGCGCACGCCACCACCACCAAGCAATGATGAGTATTATGGTGGCCCCCACTATAGGGATACGGAAGCAGAGGACCTCTCGCGTCCGTGGTGTGAACCATGGGATGACCCTAGGCTCACACGGCCATGGGCTGATCCTAGGGAAGATCCGTTTACCCTTCGCATACGGAACTACTCTGAGGACACCAAACGTCGCATGCCGGCATGTATCAAAACGTATGATGGGTCCGGTGATCCTGTCGATCACCTCAAAATATTTGATACTCAGGCTAAAATTGAGCGATGGCCCATGCCCATATGGTGCCAAATGTTCAATTCGACCTTAATTGGTAACGCTCGTGACTGGTTCGAGGCACTCCCCCCACGGAGCATTGATAGTTTCACGGAACTACGCACTGCGTTCGAAAACAATTATACTCAGAGGAAGAAGTATAATAGGGATCCGGTTTCATTGGCAACCGTTAAGCAACGGCCGGGGGAGTCCACAGAAGCCTTCACTGAACGCTTCAATGATGAGTGCACACGCACGAGAACCATGCCAGAGCTCCTGAAAATCTCGGACTACATGCACGCCATAACAGACAGAGAACTGATCAGGCGTCTCAACGACAAGCGTCCAGAAAGATATGATGACCTCATGGAGAGAGTGAGGAATTTCATAGAGGGAGAGACAGCGGTGGCCGCAGCCTACCCATCCCGAGGGAATGGGTACCGCTCAAATGACCAGTCCAGGAGACAGTCAGGTGGTCAAGGCAACCAGAACAATAACAAGGGCTCGGACTATAAGAGCCAGAGCAAAGGCGGACGGTCAGACGACAAGTTCACCCCCCTAAAGATGTCCTACCGGGAGATCTTGTTGACTGAAGGGGCGAATTTTCCAAGGCCTCCCCCAATGACCACACCCCCGGAACGTCGGCAGGGAAGTCGCTTCTGCGAATTCCATAATGACAAAGGACACGGCACGGAGGAGTGTATCCAGCTAAAGAAGCATATTGAGTCGCTAATCAAATCAGGCAAGCTTAAGCACCTGGTTAAGGATTGGAAAGACGGAAAGGACAACAACAAGAAGTATGATAAGAAGGACCCCCAAAAGGACAAGCCTTCTACCATATATATGATCCAATCCAGACAGCGCCGCACGAGACAGAAAATTGGCCAAAAATTTTCCCGCGGCAAGGAAATCTCATTCCCTCTCATCACAGCAAGTGACGTGGTTGATGCGCCTCTCACTATTGAGATAAGCATTGGAACGCACAATGTCCGCCGCATGTATGTGGATGGAGGATCGTCAGCAGAGGTATTATATGAACACTGCTTTGTGCAGTTATGCCCAGAAATAAGAAGCCAATTAGTACCGGCCACGTCGCCGCTTACTGGCTTTAGTGGAGATACTATCTGGCCAATAGGGCAGTTGCGTCTGCTTGTCACCATTGGGAATGAGGAACATTCCACTACAACGTGGATGAACTTCATGGTGATACGTTCACATTCCCCTTATAATGGAATCATAGGCCGACCAGGCATTTTGGCTATTCGAGCAGTACCCTCTACGGCACACGGAATGATTAAGTTCCCAGTTGATGGGGGAATCGTTACTATTTATAATACAGTCGTACCGACGTCCGAGTGTCACACCGTGACAACACCGGCACCACCTGTACCACCCAAGGATGGGGCACCATCACCCAATTGGAAGGTGGCCATCCACCCTGACTACCCGGAACAGGAGGTATCCATAGGAGGGGCACTCTCAGATAGCGGCAAAAGGGCCATGTGTGCACTTTTAAGTGCAAATCTGGACATATTCGCATGGGAGCCAAAACATATGACGGGTGTGCCACGTACGATAGCAGAGCATAAGCTCCAGATCCGCCAAGGGTACCAACCCATCAAGCAAAAGAAGCGCGGCCAGGCGCCCGAAAGAAGCCAAGTTATATTGGAGGAAGTGCGGAAACTGGTGGATGCAGGCATTATGCGCGAGGTATACTACCACGAGTGGTTATCCAATCCAGTCATGGTCAAGAAACATGATGGAAGTTGGCGCATGTGCGTGGATTTCACGGACCTGAACAAGGCCTGCCCACAAGACTGTTACCCGCTTCCAGAAATTGACTGGAAAGTAGAATCTTTGTGTGGATATCCTTTCAAATGCTTCTTGGATGCATATAAAGGGTATCACCAAATCCAGATGGCGGAGGAGGATGAAGAAAAAACTGCGTTCCACACAAGCCAGGGCGTATATTGCTATACGAAAATGCCGTTTGGATTAAAGAACGCCGGCGCTACGTATCAGCGGTTGGTGGATAAAGCTTTCGAATCACAAATAGGACGCAACTTGGAGGTATATGTTGATGACTTGGTGATAAAAAGCCACACGGAGGAGGCACTCCTCCGGGATGTCCAGGAGACATTCGACACGCTGAGAAGGATTAATATGAAGTTAAATCCAAAGAAATGTACGTTTGGTGCAACAGAAGGAATGTTCTTGGGATATTTGATTGACCCAAACGGCATCAAACCTTGTCCAGAGAAGACGGACGCAGTGATACGGCTACCGTCCCCACAGACACGGAAGGAGGTACAATCCCTGAATGGGAAGTTAGCCGGACTAAATAGATTTCTATCCAAATCCGCAGAGAAGTCACTGCCCTTATTTAAGACACTGAAGAAGTGTATTAGAAAGGGAGACTTTCGTTGGACGAAGGAAGCTGAGGAAGCCTTTGGCCAACTCAAGCAGCATCTCGCATCTCTCCCCATGTTGGTAGCTCCCCGCCCAAAGGAGGAGCTTGTTATGTATCTCTCGGCTACCCATGGCGCAATAAGCGCGGTACTGATGACGGACAGAGACACAATACAGACCCCGGTCTACTTTATAAGTAGAACATTACAAGGAGCGGAGCTGAACTATTCCCCCATGGAAAAATTGGTACTAGCACTAGTATTTGCTACAAAGAGGCTGCGCCGGTACTTTCAGGCGCACCCGATTGTCGTGATTACGGATCAGCCAATCAAGCAGGTTATATCTAGACCAGACGTAGCAGGGAGACTAGAGAAGTGGAGCATCCTACTGGGGGGGCATAATATATCATACAGACCAAGGACGGCTGTTAAAGGCCAGATCTTGGCAGATTTCCTGATCGAGAAGCCGGATGAGGGAGAACCAATCATTAAGCAAGAGGAGGCCCTATCGGAACCTTGGGTGCTATTCACGGACGGGTCCTCATGCACAGACGGATCCGGGGCAGGCCTCATCCTTACAAATCCAGAAGGTATGGAATTCACGTACGCCCTCCGTTTTGAGTTCACGGCCACCAACAACGAAGCGGAATATGAAGCATTAATTGCGGGTTTAAAAATCGCCGCTAGAATGGGAGTTCGCAACCTTGAGGCCTACGTGGACTCACGGCTTGTCGCGAACCATATTCTAGGTGGGTATGTGGCTAAGGAGGACAACATGGTCAGGTATCTGGAAAAAGTCAAGACGTTAATCGCAACTTTCAGTAAGTTTTCCATCAAGCAGGTACCAAGGGGCGAGAACAAGAAAGCGGACGCCCTCAGTAAAATCGCGTCCACAAGCTTCGCTCACTTGTCTAAACAGGTTTTGGTGGAGATACTCAAAGAAAAGTCTATTACGGAAGGGGAAGTGACTGCGATAGTTGAAGAAGAGGGACCTACGTGGATGACCCCAATCATCAACTATCTGGCTAGCGGAACACTCCCAGACGAGGAAAAAGCAGCAAGGCGCGTTAGAAGGAAGTCACAATATTTCGAACTCCGGGAAGGCATCCTTTATAAGCGCTCTTTCTTGCAGCCGTGGCTGCGGTGTGTTGGACCACGCCAGGCGGCCTATGTGATTAGTGACATACACGAAGGATTGTGCGGCATGCATGCAGGTCCACGATCCGTGGTAGCTCGAGCCTTACGAACAGGATACTATTGGCCCACTATGCACAGAGACGCGCGCGACATGATTCGCAGATGCAATGATTGCCAAGTGCATAGGCCAGTACCGCGGCACCCACAGCAGGAGCTTACACCTATCACGTCCCCATGGCCATTCTACAAGTGGGGAATTGACATCGCAGGACCATTTCCTGTAGCTGCGGGAGGGGTTAAATTCTTGATTGTTGCAATGGATTACTTTACACGATGGATAGAAGCCAAGGCAGTAAAATCTATCACGGGTAAGCAGGTCAAGAAGTTTGTGTGGGAACACATTGTATGCCGTTTCGGTCTACCTGGAGAAATTATATCAGACAACGGCAAACAGTTCACGGATAACCCATTCAAAGACTGGTGTGCATCATTGAACATCAAGCGGCGCTTCGCGTCTGTCAAGCATCCACAAACGAACGGCCTTGTCGAACGAGCAAATAGGAGCTTGGGGAATGGGATTAAGGCGCGGCTGGATGAGCGACAGGGCAAATGGGTCGAGGAATTGTCGCATGTGCTATGGGCACATAGAACCATGATAAAAACAGCCAACGGAGATACTCCGTTTGCATTGGCTTACGGCACTGAAGCCGTTATACCAGCAGAAATAGGGATGCCTACCATCCGCACGGCGGAGGTTAATGCCGTCACAAATGATGAACAGCTGCGAATCAACCTAGATCTGTTGGAGGAAAAAAGGGAATTAGCAGCCATCAATGAAGCTAAGTCCAAGGCTAAGATGAAGGCTTATTACGATGCCAAAGTCAAAGGTGTTTCTTTTCGACCGGGAGACTATGTCTATCGTGCTAACGAAGCAAGTCGCGTGGAAAATACAGGAAAACTGGGCCCTAAATGGGAAGGACCGTATGAAGTCACTGAAGCCTTGGGACGAGGCGCGTACAAGCTACGCGATATGGATGGCCGCGACCTAGAGCGCACATGGAACATCGCCAATCTAAAAAGGTGCTATCTTTGAAAGCTACGGCTCCCGCATGGATACTTTGCTATAGGTGGTCTTAATAAAGAACCATGCGGGTTATTTGTCTTATTTGTTTTTCTTATGTTTGTTTAAGTTTCCTTTATGGACTTTTTTAGGACTTGTCATCATTGTTCAAACAAAAAATGTAAATGTTCTAATAAAATGCCGTGGTGCCTAGCTAGCTCCACGGCCTGTTTCGTGCAAATTATTGTCTTCTTTGTTAGATTCTTTGTTAGCCGTATGAATTTTAATTGTGTTATAATATGCCATGCTTCTTTCGTATGCATTCCCTCAAAATACCGTACATGTACCAAACGCCTCCCGGTGGGGTAAGAGGATTAAGTGAACCTACTAATTCAACTTGCCGCGTAAGAGGGATGCAACCCCAGCCGCACGGATCACGTATCCTTACTAGACACCTTACTCACAAGACGTTGGGGTAAGTTTCATATGCTACAACCATACGATGATCCGCATAATAAAGACGCACGTCGCATGTCTAGTAAATTGGACTTGTATGTAAGACGTGATATGTCACGCAGCATTGGATTGCAATGAGATACACAAGTTTAAAAATTAAACAAACAAAATGGCCGTGGTTGACACGGACTTCTAAAATAAAAAGACAAGTTATTACATGCGTGTCTTAGCCGTGTACATACACGGACGAATATAAATACAAATGTCTACAAACATACAAGTTACATGGGGGGGAGGAATTCTTCTAGATCCTTCTTTCCTTCCTCAATCAAAGCACGAAGAGCCTCCCCGCGAGCATCTTTCCCGTTCTGAACTTTGACGGCAAGAGTGTCTAAAGCTTCATTAAGCGGCTTCTCACCTGACACAGCCTTGGATATACAGTCATAGGTAGCCAGCGTCAAAGGGGTTGGGTTAGCACTCAGCCGAGACATTATTATTTCGTTGGGAGCGTCTTTCAAGGCTTCAAGCTCGTCCAGAAGTGGGTGTTGAAGGTTGGCCAAGGCGTCCATGGACGCAGTCATTTTCCCCGCTGCGGAGAGGTTGTGATACGGATGCCGGGTGATATCCTCACCTTTGGTGATCATTTCCGCAGCTTGGATCATGCCTTCATGCCTACCACGGTCGATCCCGTCAGATACAACCCCAGCAAAGGCTTGCAATAGGTGTGGAGCGTTAAGAGCCCCGCTTACGGCAAGCCGCATCCCTTGCCCGATAATCCACCTACGGCCAGCTGTTGCACTCAGTAGGGGGGGGCATACTCTCTCCACACAGCTGGCGACCACCCGGCTCAACTCTTCATCAGCAGCGACAACGTGATTTTCAAAGTTGCTTTGAGCTTGCTTCAATCCCTCCTTCAGTGCGTCGCGCTCCTGAGCAATGCTGAAGGATTGCACGGTCACCGCCTTGGTAGCCGCCTCAGCCGCAGACACCTGCGTATAAGATTGGGAGTTAGTGTACGAATATATTTTTGGGCTACATACGCACAAGGAGTAGAAATATATGAGCAACATGTTTGGAAGATTACCTTCTCATTTGATGCGACTACAAGGGCCTCCAATTCAGCGATGCGCTTCTCTCTTGTCTCGGCATGGAGTGCCTGCTCCTTTACCGTCGCCTCAGCAGTCAACAACGCCGCTTGCAAAGACGCAATGGTCTTCTCGCTCTTCACAACCAAAGCCTCCCGGCGGGCAATCCTTTTGTCGGCACGGCTCACATTGGTGAGGGCCTTGATCAGTCTGCGTCTCAGCGCGGCACCCACCGTGACCTGATGTGCAGATGACACATCAAACTGCTCGATTAAAGCCTCATGGTCCAGCTCATCCAAATCCTGTGCGAGGACGGGCGGAGTGATGTGTTCAATGAACTCCGAGCACTCTGATTCGGCTTCTAGCCGTGTCAAGCTTGATAGGTTCCAGGCTAGACGCAAGCTCTCCTCAGGCCCTTCGTGGCACGGTTCCTTGGCATGGGTGGGGGAAGGAGGATTGTTAGTAACCGCGGGGGATGGATTTCTCCCCACCTCTTCTCCTTGAGTTGCGACCGCCGGATTTACCCTGTGATTAAAAAACAAGATAACTTTTTTTTAGTCTACATATATCATGCGAGGATACAAATCATCATCGGGATGGGTACTTACGAGGTGCCAGTAGTAGGATCTGGGCCGGTAGGGGCTACGGCGTTCACTGGAGCGACACGAAGAACGGGCCCTTCCATGGTCGGGGTAGGGTCGGCCTGACCAGGCATGGTGTTGCCATCCCCCTGATATTGAGGATGGTCTGGTCGCAACTTCTTGGGAGGAGCATTCGCAACCCCGGCATCATCCCCAATCTTTTTTGCCACACGCCTGGTTGTCTTCCTCTTTTTTGAAGTACGTGTGGAGGATCCGGAAGCTTGCGTATTGTCTTCATTCAGGTCGCGCTCCTCCTCCTGGTTAATGGTGCCTCCCTCCAGCAATGGGTCGTCACCATCTTCGTTGTGAAAATCCAATGGGGATTTTTCGATAACAGGTTCCTCCTCGTCTGACCTGGGTTCGGTTGTCTCCTCCAATGGAATAGTACGGTCGGCCAATGCTTCCAGCAAAGGGAGCTCATTCGGCTTCAACGGCCGGAATCCTTCCCTCACCTTCATGGGGTCGCCTTGGCGAATCAATCCGTGAAGGTTCATCTCTGCAAATGATTGGAGAAGTATGTGGGTTAGTAACATTTTAAATATACGCGACATATTGGATATACAAGGTATATATAACCTACCCTCGCCTTGCTCCGTTAAGAAGCACGGATACAAGTCATCCCTCCCAAAGTAACGACGACTTATTCCTACCAAGCACAGAAAGTTCTCCGGCAACCCTCTATGAAATTCCGTGCGGTGGGTATCTAATATTTTCAGGTCCCGGCTACTATAGTCTTTAGGCTTGGGCGGATAATCTCTTGGGGCTTTGGTTTTAAGTACAAAGGGGGTGGGGAATACCTTCTCATCTACAAAAAAGTAATGGTCGTACCAATTCTTCAGGGAGTCAAGGGGTTTCCTATATGTCATCGGGGAATTGCCGGGACGTTTCTTGAACGACAACCACCCGTTCACCAACTGTGGAAAATAGAAAGCCCTAAACAGGTTAACGGTGGGGGTTACCCTACAAGTGTGGCATGTAATCTCAAACTGGTTGATCTTACACGCCCCTATGCAGTGGAGCTGGGTGATATGAAAGTCATAGTACATGAGAAGATCTACTAAGAACTTCGATAGCGGAATACGGTAGTTGGCTGAGTCAAATAGGCGGGTGTATATGCCTATTTTCCCCGCCGGTGCGTCTGTAATAGCTTCACCATCACCCGGAAAGGTGGGGTGTACGCTTTCAGGCACATAGTACTTCGACAGGAAGTCGAGGTATTTTTCTCCCGACATCACATTCAGGACGTCCGTGATGAGGGGGTTATCCTTAACCATAATTTATGAAAAGGTTTTTAAGGGCGTGGTGATCTAACCTGCGGTGATGGATGTCCGTGGAAATGAAGGCAAAAGTTGTGAAGGAAAAGCTTGAAGATTAACAATGGCGGGGGGATGAATGAATTGTGTGTGTAACATACACGCATGCTCACCCTTATATAGGGTGGCTTCGGTTTCCGAGGTGCCATGGATTCTTGACACGTGTCAGTCACATTTCCTATCCAATGGATAGGATTTCTGACATTTCTGTAACGTCAGTGGGGGACCCACGGGTCATTTCTTAAACAGTTTCGTGTGGCTCGAGGCTGGTCAGTAATCATGCACTTTTTGCAGATATACGACTGGATTGTTGCACATCATTAATGCGACTGGATTCTTGTCGGGTTATGCGGCTCTTACGTAAGACCATATTAAATGTTGCATTTAATTTGTCTCGGCCATCGTGCGCGGCTGCGGTAGTATTCACTAAGGGATATTTATACGACCGGTTGCCACGTGTGGCCGGAACTAAATTTCCATTATCATTTCTTAGGCCTTTCTTGGTAAGACTGGAGGGCAGCTTGATAGTCTAGAGGTTACGCCTACGGCTGTAACAACTAGACTGGGGGGACATGATGACGTATAGTCCCCAAACCGGGTCATGAGCCCGGCCCACGGGTACTACCCGTATCCGGCCCATCGTAAATGGGTGGATAAATATCACTCAGGCTTATGGGCTTGAGTGAACAGTGCTCGCACATGTGTGCGGCCCACGGCCCAAAGCGGCCGACATAAGATCAGACAGAATAATATTCTGTCTAAGCATATCTTAATTCTAATAGGAAGAGATATTCATTGCCAGAATTAGAAGATAGCAATCATTCTAATTCTGGTGCTTATCTTTTCCTTGGGGCCGAAGGGTCAGTGAAAGCCCACTGGGGTTTCACTGCCTATAAAAGGAACCCCCAAGGGTTCCACAAAGGTATCACAATTCTCTCTAAACTCACATATAACCCTAAATCGATTACTTACTCTCACGCCGGAGTCTAATCGTGGGAAACCTTCCCACGGTAAGCTTAACGCGTGTTGTTTAGTGTGCAGGATCCCAACCAGACGATTCACTTGGTGCAGGAGCCGGTACCCAGCCCACCCGAATTAAACCTAATTCGGGTCTAGCAAGGATCAACCAACTTTTGCATCAACAACGACGCTTAACCAAACTCCAAACTTATTTCTCAGTTCAATTATCTACAGAAATATATTGACTACAAATTAATAAAGATGCAAATAATTGATCGTTTAGCCTTATGGTTTAACACCTTTTACTTATATTAACATGAGCTTTGGCAAATAAAAGACCTAGCTTGTATCTAAAATAAATACCATTGTTATATCACATTTATACTTCTTTAAAATCCATTGGACACCAAATGAGACCATCTTTATAAAACCAAACAGTAGCTACGTTTAGATATCTAGGTACAAATTGTTAACTTATTATAACACTAAATATAATAATAACCATTTTCTTCTTGTTACGTTTACATAACTGACACAACGATCATGCATGAAATGTTTTTTTTATGCGTTTACACGTAAGAAGAAACCATGCAAACAATTTCATGCGCCCATACTTACGTACAGACCATCGGAAAAATCACGACTTGTTTTACGTTAAAGCTGCAGACGCAAGTTCGTAACTAGTTTTGCGTTTCTTCCCAAAAGTTCATAGTCAATTAGTACCAACTTATTATTACACATACTTGTTAAATAGCATTTCTATATAGAATGGAAGATTTGGATATACAAATATTCTGATCTACATCATTATTCATTAATTGTTTAAAGATCTGACGTTTCATTGCTAGTTATTATGGTAACATTATACCAACTATATCTTTCATTTAACTAATCACTAACAGTAACCTATATGTATATGAATATAACCCTTAATCATGGAATAAGTCATCAAACTATGTATGTAATTTTAGATTTTACCTCCTAGTCAAACGAAGATAGATCGACGTCGAAGTCGAAACACAGATATCGGATCAGCGCCAAACAAAATACAAACGGAGGATGCCACTATCCGATCACGAACAGATCCATACTCGAATATGAGTCAAGGACCCCATCGAACATAAACTAATCGAAACAGCTTATGTGAAGCCAAACAAATCAATATCAACCCCTACATGGTTGTAGAACAGCCTTGACGTGCACCGTACTCGGACTCCGATTTCGGTAGCCGTTCACCACTATAGAACAGCCTTGACGGCTCTTTTTTTTCTTTCTCGTAATGATGATGAAAGAATATATAATATGATCATGGGCCGATACAGCGGGTCGTGTATTTCCATGATTTACTCCTTCCGTTGACAAGTTATTTTCTATCTAAATTCATTATATATCATTTACTAAATTAGTCTGAAACATAATGGCTTACTTAATTTTCTCATGATTCTAATATAGCAAAAAAATAAAAACGCCAACTATGGCTATAAATGACGGCGTACCAAAAGCATAACTTACGTATCAATAATACTTAAAACAACAAACAGGACATTTATATTTAATGATTATTTATCTTTTTTTAAAAGCGAACATTTTATATTAAAAATTTATAATACACATATCATTTCAAGATATTATTTTAATATTAAATGCTTATATTTTAACATTAGTCTATATTCAAAATGATGGAAGTAAAGCACAAATCAAATTTTTGGGTTTTACAACTCTTCCTCTCTAAAAAAAATAATTCGTCCTCGAATTAGAGACACGATAGTGCTGTGGTTTTACAATTCCTCCCCTCTAAAAAAGAAAATTCGTCCTCGAATTAAAGGTAATAAGTTAATGAAGTTTATAAGAAATGAAAGAACACGTAAGTTGAATAGACATGTAAGCTGAAAGGATAATTCGTCCTCGAATCAGAACATATTGCTGCTGAAAGGGGTATAAACGTGACATGACTGAAGTGAACGGAGAACGTAGCATGTCTGGAAGAACTTAACTGAATTACTAAAGGAAAAAGGACGAGAGGTCCGGATGGACTCCTCCGTTCTGAGTGGCTTCCCGCTCGAAACGACTCCTTCAAGATCTAAACACAATGAAAATTTTGGTCCTAATGACCCTGTCCTGACGATGCTGAATAGTTTCTGGCTCCATACTTAAGATGGATTTTCTGAATCTGATAGAATGAATAAACTATAGCATGTAGGATACATGAAACGATACGTACAATTATCCTGAGAAGTTAACATTTATACCTCTGAGCAAGCTGCTGAAAACATATAGGGACAAACTACGTGAACAATTGTGAACGTGCTACGTGAGAAATTGTGAAAGTGGTTCGCGATTATATGAGGAACCCTGTACATGAAGTATATCGTGAATGTGATACGTGAAACATACCATGTACGTAGTACTGGGAAATATTATGAACGTATGCTGACTGAGGAAGGAATGCCAAACGATACAGCCAGAGATGTGAAACGTCTGCCTGGTTACGGAAAAATTGTGCTAAACTTGAGTCTGGTTTCTTAAGCTTTATGTAACCATATTCGGTAACAAGCTGTGAAACATCGCGAGATGGAACACGAACCTGAACGTGAACAATGTCATGAATGCGAGCGTGAACTTAAATCATGAGATACCACCCAACATGAACTGAAATAGCATCTTACTGTAACGTGAAAGTGAAAATAAACGTGAACGTAAGTGATCGTAAACATACACGTGATCCTGAACATGAATTCTGTCTGATATGATGGTCGATGGAATACCGTGAAATTGTACGATCTATTGCTGAGTTTCGTGCATATCTGCTACTGCGTAATCCTTTCGGATGGAAGAACATGTATAGGATGGTGTAAATGGTCGACAATGACATAGATAACATCATACTTTTCTGAGTCTGTGGTAACTGATAACAATTTCATGGAATTTCGTCTCATTTCTGCTCAGAAATTTCTAAGGATTGTAGTAACTCACTAGCATGACGGCGTTCTATCTCGGACCTGCGGTATGTCAGGCATCGAGATATGAACATAGTTGCATCAATGTGTGATACTGCTTCCATCAAAATTCTGCCTAGGATTATGGGACATTCTGGTGGAAATCTGGTTGAATAGTTATGGAAGGATTTTTAGTGAGAACTGTCAGCAATTTCTGTGGTATCAGTCAATTAAGTTTTATAAAAGTTTGTACTTCATTCACAGGCGTCGGTCGGGACCATCAGGTGATGGCCTTCACCTTCACAAGATTGTCTGAAATTTCTTTCTGCTGAAATAGGGTGGCTCAGAAATGCCACTTTGTTCAAGTGAAATTTATATCTAGAAGGTTGTGTATAAAAATTACTTCTATTCAAGATTCTGTACAACTGTGAGAAGATGAGTCTCGTGTTCTTCTCTAGCATTAGGCATATCAGAATGTGATCAATGAGTATACTGATGATATTACCTGAGAGTCATGGAAACTTTTATTCATAATTTCATAATATAGCTGGAGCATTAGGGAGCTCAGAAGTATAAAATCAAAATTTTTAGAGAGACTGTAATATGTGCAACAACAGTCTGAAAAAAAAACATCATGTTCTTTCTCTCACCACTGATGACAGCATGCTCAGAAATTGTTCTGGAAAATGTTTAAGACATCATAGCAGATCAGATAGACCTTCTATTTGTGGAATAAACATTGACTATTAATGGTGATCTTGTAAAATTTTCGGTGATCGATACATGATGTCATGTTACCGACCTTCTTCCTGATAGACATAAACGGTGCACTTCCTGGTGGTGCGCTAGGGCGAATAAAGCCTCATTCTGTAATTCTTGCAGCAAATGTTGCAACTCTTTTAAACTTAGCTGAAGCCCTGCGATAAAGAGTTATGGAAACAGGTTCTGTACTTGAGACAAGCTCTATGTTAAACCCTGTCTTGTGGTTAGGGAGGAATTCCTGGAAAACCTCCTGGGATGACATCTGGAAACTTTGGGATAATTTGCTGATCATGAATTTAAGGAATTTCCGAAGTCGCGTCATGAATGGTGACTAGAAGTCTTTGCAGCTATAGGATAATAATTCACGTGCTGATAAAGCTGAAACAATTTGTACTGATTTTTCTGGCAGAAGTAAAATGAATATGTTCAGGAGTTGGTAAGGCGGATCTCGTCGTTAACTAAAAAGAAAACTTTAATAATTATGAGTGGTACTGTGGAGTCTTTTCTGGGTGGGAGATCGGTAATTACCTGATTTAAATAAAGCTGTCATAGGAATACGTGAAGTAAACGTGGTAACTTTCACTGATTGTGTTCATTTGTATCCTCACCGAATGAACACTGTGTGTCTAACTTGAATAATACTCCGGTGGTGGTAATTGGATTTTAATGGTCTGATTTATGCGTGGCATAACAAAACGAGTATACCCCCTTGGAGGGTACCCTGAATTTCCAAGGGCCTGGTTTAGAAAACATATGGAGTTATGAGTTATGACTCGTACTTTGAGAAGATATTCGTATGACATGTACCATGACTGGTGTCCTGACATGTGTCCTCCGAGTGATACTTGAGACTTGTGTCTTGACTGTTGTCTGGACATGCATTTTAATGGGTGAGTATGAATAAGGTTAAGAATCTTGGGTAACTGCTAGGGTTGGCGGACCGGTTAGACTACTGACCTCTATATTTTTGGTCACGTCCGTTCCGGAGTTCCGATGGCTACTAGCTAATAAATATAAGCACGGTGGTTGTCATTACAGCTTTGTCTGTCAGTTTCATGACGGTCATTATTATGACCGTGATTCCTGTAACTATTCTATTGAGTGGTCGGCTGGGTACCGGTTCCCACTCTTCTGAGTGAAGGCTAGCTGAGTGAAGTGTGACATCTAGCTGAGAAAGTAAAAGCATGGAATACCATAGTAGTGTCTGATGGTTGAAGTTTATTCTTGTCAGAAATTTCAAACTTATAGGTTTCTTCCTTGTTCTATAGAGTCTTCATAGTGTAAACAGCATCAACATCTTGATAAATCTCCAAAGTATCAGCAGCATCAGCATTTGCGAGATCTTCAAAGTGTTAGCAACATCAATATCTGGTAAAATCTTCAACTCACGAGCAACATCAGCATCTGGTAGAATATCGGCAAGTGAAAACATCTGAGATGATTGAGGGTCGATTAGCAATATCCATGGATTAGGGTACATGGAGTACACCTGGACTACTGTACATAAAGTACAAAATGAATACTACACATGGAGCATATCTGAGACACTGTACGTGGAGTGCACATGAAATACTGTACATGGAGTACATATGGAATACTGTACATGGCACTGGTGGAAATTTCTTGAGATGATCGATACTGGTGTCAACCGTCTTACATGGGCAACGTAATATAATTTGATTTAACTGGTTAGCAAACTGAACTGAAACAAGTAACATGATAGGCTGACAATTCCTGTGTAGACTTAATGCTAGATGTATAGAGGCTCAAAAGTATGATTAAACGGAGTTTCATCAATGGTTAGCATGAAGACATGATTGATGAAGACCAACATAATTTATCACGAAATGTAGTTTTGCTATAAATCTTCTGTATTTTAGCATGAAAACATCATCACCTTGCTGAAACATAATCCTCATAAGGGAATATGAAATTCTATCATCATAAAAATGACATCCATGTGAGAGTATGAAGATTTGATTGTTACAAAGAACATAAAGGTATAGTCAACTGAGGTTTAATATCAACTAGTGTGGATGGCTATGGTTCAATCCACAGAATTCAACGAAGAGAACATGTGACTAAGTATGGGCGATTCTGGTTCGATCCATACGTGTCAAAATTTTTGTGAGAACTGTCATGTGTAAAAATTTATAATCAGGGACTAAATATGGGTGGCTGTAATCCAAACCATACTAGTCAAAATTTAATGAAACATCATGATATGAATAAAAGTGAACGCTTTTGAGTCGGTTCACAAAACAACTATCGTCAGAAAACATGAAATTTGACCTGAATAACGGTGAACGTCTTTGGCTGCTTCACCAAGTAATATTCAACTGAAAACATGAATCAGACATGAGTAAGGATAAACGCCTATGGGTCGGTTTACCAATACAAAATCTGAACGGGTAAGGGTGAACGCCTATGGGTCGGTTCACAAAAAAAATTCGCAGAAAATCACATGCGACTAAATATGGCCAGTCCTGTACCAACCTTTTACTTAGTCAAAATTTTTAAGAAAACTGACTGATAAATGAACAAAACTGACTGATAAATGCATGAGAAACATGAGAGATAACAACGCCAAGATCTGAGAAGTTCCTGGTGACTACCCACTAGTCACATGTCAAGTTTAGAGCCTACATGTCGAACCTATAGCTCTGATACCATAACTGTAACACCCCACTTGGATAAGTGGACCGTTACGTGTATTTATGGCGTGTCATCAAAGCATAAGGTAAATGTCCTAAAATATTAACTGACCATAAAGGAGATACCGGAATCAAACATCAGTAATCCAAAAATAAGCTCAAAATATGAAAAGTAATTACTGAAGGAAAGGACTAGACAATGTCCAAATAAGCAGAATAATGTAAGAAGTGCAATAAGTAAGAAGTCTGGATAGCTTCCATCCAATGCACATGCTCTCAGAATACTAAGAGCGTCCTGGTGTACCTGCCGTTAGAAAATGAAAGGAACTACGGCTGAGCATAACGCCCAGTGAACGGATATAAAGCATGATAAAAAATACTGAAATGAAGCAGATGATAAAATACTGAAGCTGTAAGACTAACAAGTAAAGTTGTAGCAGAAATTTGTGTATAATCTAAAAAGTCTGATTTATAAATAATAAAGCTGAACTGTTATCTGTTAAATCTGAAAACATGCATTTACTGTATTTTTAATTGCCAAGAGCTTATATAGGCCATGTGCTGTAACAATTGTTGCATAAATAACTGGAGGGATGACCTCATCATGCTGCAGAGGGGTGACCTCTAAATACTGTAGAGGGGTGACCTCTAAATACTGTGCTGGGTGGAGGGATCAACTCCAATGTGAAGGATGTAGAGCACACACCACATTCACCTGATAACTGTAAACTGATAAGCCTAAGATGTATCCATACGCCCCACTAATAATACTGATAAAATGGCCAAGCTGAACTGAGTGGAACGCTGCGGGATATCACTCTCCCGCAGGTGAGTCATGACACCGGTGCCTCTAGTGTCATGGTTACGGTACCTCCGTAACTAGTACTACGAACTGGTCATGCTTGTATATAGGCTCATGCAATATCTTAGTTATTAAAATACTTTCAGATAATTTATAACATGTATTGGGGAAAATATTTGGCTGCAGACGAAAAATCCTAGTCATGCATAAAAAGGAAGTCCTTGCTGAAAGGACGGAAAATCCGTACGATCAATCAAATGAACGAAAGAACAAACTGGTCATATAATAGTAAAGAGATAAGGATATCCGTACCTTAACTAGTCAAACAAGACGCTTAACCAAACTCCAAACTTATTTCTCAGTTCAATTATCTACAGAAATATATTGACTACAAATTAATGAAGATGCAAATAATTAATCGTTTAGCCTTATGGTTTAACACCTTTTACTTATATTAACATGAGCTTTGGCAAATAAAAGACCTAGCTTGTATCTAAAATAAATACCATTGTTATATCACATTTATACTTCTTTAAAATCCATTAGACACCAAATGAGACCATCTTTATAAAACCAAACAGTAGCTACGTTTAGATATCTGGGTACAAATTGTTAACTTATTATAACACTAAATATAATAATAACCATTTTCTTCTTGTTACGTTTACATAACTGACACAACGATCATGCATGAAATGTATTTTTTTATGCGTTTACACGTAAGAAGAAACCATGCAAACAATTTCATGCGCCCATACTTACGTACAGACCATCGGAAAAATGACGACTTTTTTTACGTTAAAGCTGCAGACCCAAGTTCGTAACCAGTTGTGCGTTTCTTCCAAAAAGTTCATAGTCAATTAGTACCAACTTATTATTACACATACTTGTTAAATAGCATTTCTTCCAAAAAGTTCATAGTCAATTAGTACCAACTTATTATTACACATACTTGTTAAATAGCATTTCTATATAGAATTGAAGATTTGGATATACAAAGATTCTGATCTACATCATTATTCATTAATTGTTTAAAGATCTGACGTTTCATTGCTAGTTATTATGGTAACATTATACCAACTATATCTTTCATTTAACTAATCACTAACAGTAACCTATATGTATATGAATATAACCCTTAATCATGGAATAAGTCATCAAACTATGTATGTAATTTTAGATTTTACCTACTAGTCAAACGAAGATAGATCGACGTAGAAGTCGAAACACAGATATCAGATCAGCGCCAAACAAAATACAAACGGAGGATGCCACTATCCGATCACGAACAGATCCATACTCGAATATGAGTCAAGGACCCCATCGAACATAAACTAATCGAAACAGCTTATGTGAAGCCAAACGAATCAATATCAACCCCTACATGGTTGTAGAACAGTCTTGACGTGCACCGTACTCGGACTCCGATTTCGGTAGCCATTCACCACTATAGAACAGCCTTGACGGCTCTTTTTTTTCTTTATCGTAATGATGATGAAAGAATATACAATATGATCATGGGCCGATACAGCGGGTCGTGTATTTCCATGATTTACTCCTTCCGTTGACAAGTTATTTTCTATCTAAATTCATTATATATCATTTACTAAATTAGTCTGAAACATAATGGCTTACTTAATTTTCTCATGATTCTAATATAGTACAAAAATAAAAACGCCTGGCTATAAATGACGGCGTACAAAAAGCATAACTTACGTATCAATAATACTTAAAACAACAAACAGGACATTGATATTTAATTATTATTTATCTTTTTTTTAAAAGCGAACATTTTATGTTAAAAATTTATAATACACATATCATTTCCAAATATTATTTTAATATTAAATGTTTATATTTTAACATTAGTCTATATTTAAAATGATGGAAGTAAAGCACAAATCAAATTTTTTGGTTTTACATCTTTGAAACAAAACATATCCATATTTTTCGGTGAGTCGTCGACAATGACGTGAAGAAGTTGACAACGTAACATCGATAAACACCGCTGGTGCAGGGCGGAACCGCGCATGACCTGTACGTCTGATGGCGTGTGAGTGGTTAAACTTGTGATCTCATGAAAACTGAAACTTATTGTTAAATGACATACTATGATTTTTTGGCATAAATAACATAACATTGAACTTCAACAAAGTTGAAGAAAACTAATACAAGAGATACAAGGTCCGTAATCAAACGACAACACCATTTGACGACAATAGGAGTTAATAAAAATGAAATGCAACAACTACAATTACTACAACCAAAGGATCTTATTGCTATGACTAATGACGGATTAAAGGAGCACTAAGAGTAAACATAGAGACCTTGGCTAAGAACTATTAAATCCATTTGAACTCGATCAATGACAGAGAAAAAGATGATGATTTGCTAGCGTAAATATGTGCAACCACGATATCTGAAAACAAGAGGATCTGTTACCCATGAAAACTCATTCGCCTTCAATGATGAAAACCCCACACCACAAGCAAACTGAGATGTAATATTCGCCAATATAGCTATGGATCGGAGGACACATGAAAAAGATTAAAGCCACAATTTCATGGAAACTTATATATTAACTTATTTACAAATGCTTCAAGAAAACGGAACAACAACTAACGGATGTGAGATGCCCGCTCAATTTGTTTGATGTAGAATATCACTAAACACGTCATTTTTAGAGCGTACGGGATTACCATCCAAAGTAATACCTAAAGAGGCTCCAATAAGATTAAGATTGCTTTGAAACTCATCTTCACTATTCGGCGAATTGTCAATTGAGGCTGAACTAAAATGTAAATCTCTATTAACTTCAATGTGAGAGAGATTTTATAACATTAAATGAAAAGAGCTCCTTTTTTTTTATGGATATGTGTATTTTGATAGTGATTGATTGGGGTGGAAAGAGAATATAAAATTGGATTAATTAAGAGTAAAGTGCAAAAATCATCGTTGTGGTTTGTCAAAAGTTTGAATTACATCTCTCGTAAATATTTTGCGCAACATACATCTTTGTCGTTGTAAAATGGTGCACCATACATTCCTGATGACGGATGGTGCAAATGGTTTTCCATTAGAGGCTAAAACTGTGTGTTATCTTAGGGGTGTTTTAGTCCCTTTATAACTCATGGATGGTTTTTACACTTAAATTTTCTCAATTTTTTTTCATAAATTAAATTACTTTTTTTAAATTTGAAAAAAGTTTTTTTTTCGAAAAATGTTTTTTTCCAAAAACTTTAAGAACTTTTGTGTTAGCCTCAATATATTGAGTCAAACAAGAATGTTCGGTCATAGGTTTATATTGTAATATTTATTTGAACGTTGTAATAGATAGTTAAATAGTCGTGGTTCACGGGCTTGGATTTAAGCTACTTAAAGCCCAAAAGACAAGCCCGGTCCAAACAATATAGCCCATTATGGTTACATGTAAGCCCGGCTATATAAGGCCCTTCCTAGCATGTTAGGAAGGGTGGATGATCATTTGTAACTCTAATCTTCTCTAATCTTCTCTAATCTAATATTCACCAAGTTAATCATCTCCTTCTCTCTACTTTCTCTCACTACTTTCTCTCTCTAAAATTCATATCTTTTCCATCTCATTTCTTAATCTATCATCATATTATTAGGGACAACAATTGGTATCAGTCGTCATGGGGAAGATTCATGTTTAGTTTGTGGTTATCATTTTTTGATTTCGGGTGATTTTCATCTTAAAAATCTTCTCGTATCAAAAAGTTTTGTTTTTTCAAGCTCAAAATCTTCATACAAATTGCCTACAAAGTTGTGGTAGGAATTTGTGTTTATCATTGTTCTTGATTTTTTTATAAAAAGTTGCTAACTTTGGTTTCATCTTCGGAAAAAGTTTGGAAAAATCACGTTATTGGAAAGTTTGCTTCGTTATCCGGAATATAAGGGTTTGTGGATTCCAGATAACATAGCGGATTCACGTTTTCAGGATAAGAAGTGTTGATATCCGGAATAAGAGGGTTTCATTATTCCGGATAAGCAAAAGTTTGGATTCCGTATAAGCCTCAAAAGGTTGGGATTACGGATAAGAAACACCAGTTCATTCCGGATAACCATTCAGATATATTCCGGATAAGGAGGTCTTAGTGTTATTCCGGATAAGATATAACATTGTCTATTCCGGATAAGAGCTTGGTCATAGTATTCTGGATAAGACACAGAAACCAGATTCCGGATAAGCTACACATTGAAGATTCCGGATAACAAGTTATTTTGTAATATTATGGATAAGAGGCACAAGTTGGTTTCCGGATAACACGTTTTACTTCTTCATTCCGGATAAGAAGTGGAATTATAGTATTCCGGATAAAGGTGCATTCTGGATAAGCCAAAGGAGACTCATTCCGGATGATGTGACAACCATGGTTTTGGGGTTCGTCACTTATACTATAGTTTAGGGTGTTTTGTGCAAATATGTGCTTTTATGTGCTTATGTGTTTATTTTGTATGTTTGGAGTGAGGTTTGGATATCGTTTATGGGTATATGGTACTCATAAGTAAATCGAGAAACGGTTATTTCATGTTCATGAGCTCACAAGGTAGTGACTATGAAATGAGATGGTGTTATTTAGTGGTTTTACGTATACGTATATGTATTATAAAAAATCGTATTTTTACGGTTTAGGGTCTTGCATTTAGGGGTCTCGGAAGAGGTATTTAGTCACGGGAGTATTTTTCGGGATGGTTTTAAGTCATTTAGGACTTAGTTATATAGTTTATTTCATATTCTAAGAGTTTTTATAAAACTGTATATTTTATGTATTTTACGGTATACGCGTAAATTTGACTAGTTTTACGGTTTTGAGGTTTTGGAGGCTTTAGGAGCTGAAATAAATTAAGGAAATTTAAGGTAATATTATTATTACAAGTATTAATAAATTAAATAAAAAAAACGAAATTATGGGGTATATAGTCGGTATATGCAATTAAAACATAAGGAAGGAAAGAAAAAAAAGGAAAAAAGAGAAAAAGGAAACATTGTATTGGGCTAGGGTTAGTATGTTAATTATATAAAGCATTGTTATAAACCAAAACACATCATAAATCCCTGGAGAAAAATAAAAGTCGACGGTTCACAAGATTTGTTTTAGGGTTTCATTGTTTTTTTTATCTTCCATTAATCTTAAGGTAAAACCTCAAGTCCCTTTCAATTAAATTGTTTTTAATGTTTTCTTAATCAATACATGATGGATCTAGGGCTAGGTTAATTATGAAATCTGTAAATTAATGATATAAACATGATTAGAATAATTAGGGTTCATAAATATATATGGTGATGGTAATTAATTAGGTTAATTGTGTTAAATTCGATTTTAAAAACTGAGCAGAATTTTTGTGTCATTGTTTTGATCATATCTAGAGTTCTAGACACTTTTAATTTTCGATCTTGGTACCCCTGGAAAGGTAATTGAGTTGGATTTCAAAATCAATAAAAAAGAACTAAATTGGGGGTCGGGAAGTGGGTCAAAAATAGGTTACATCAGTCGGGTGTCAAAATAGTTTTTGGATCAACATGTTTTTATTTTATGTTTTGAATTGTTTGGGGTGCTTAGGGTTACATTTGAACCTTCAAACGAACATGGGAGTTGGTTTATATATTATAGGAAGTATCTGCATTGGGGCTAAGAATATGGAATAGGTTAAGACCCCCTAATCATAACAAACTTCTTGTATGTTCAAAATCAGTAAAATCCAGATATACGAAAGTATATATATATATATATATATATATATATATATATATATATATATATATATATATATATATATATATATATATATATATATATATATATATATATATATATATATATATATATATATATATATATATATATATATATATATATATATATATATATATATATATATATATATATATATCGGGGCCTTATCAGTAGCTTTAAGGTTGGGGCAAAGGGGAGGAGTTAGCTAACATATGTAAGGGCATAGGGTTTCCTTTACCGAGGTCATGGGTATGGTTAGGTGGGCGTTTGGCTTATAGTTTGGAGACCTAAAAACCGGGACTGTTTTGGGTAAAATGTTAACGAGACGGGTTATGAAGTAAACTAAGTTAAGGGCTTTATAGAGGGGTGTAATGAGATGCTTAGAGCATATAAATGAGGAATATATATGGGAGAAGGTTAGATGTTCATCATGGGTTGATGAGCCATCTTAGTGTTTGGTTCATGTTTTGATTGTGTGCTTTTGTTTATTAGCTTTTTGCTAGTGCGCGGATTTTTGGAGAAGCTCAATCAGGTGAGTTTTATAGTCCCATATCTTTTAATGATTTTCACTTCCAGATGGGATGGAAGAGACACTGTATGGTTTTGTAACTAATGCTGTGAATGTTTTTATGGTTTGTGATGGACTTGTGTGTGCACTTATGTGATTAACTGCTATGTGATTTTTGATTGTGTTTATGATTTGGATCGGGGGTCACGTACCGTCTCAGTTATTATGGTTTGACTTGGTACCAAGGGGATGTTGACAAGGCGGGGCCTTGGGGAGGTACATAGATGTGTGACCATCTATAGGACCAATGGATAATGACAAGGCGGGGCCTTGGGATTGGTACATAGGTGTATGGGCGTCTATGGTACCATGGTGTTTGGTAAGGCTGGGAGCCTTGGATTTGGTTTGGAATGATTGATCTTGAATATTAGTTGTTAATGCATACTTGTAGCACATTGTCCATATGTTTAGTGGTTTATGGTTGTTCACAACTTATTATAATCTATTTTCGGTTGGAGTCTAAACCTATGACTCTCACCAACATTATGTTGACGTGTTTTAGTGTCTCTTTCAGGTGATAAAGTGGTTAAGCGTGAGAACATACGTGGCTAGGATTGGAGTCGCGTAGGAATGCATTTAGAAGGAGATCCCCGTTCCTTCTTAGTTTATTTTTCTGTTTGTTTCAATAAGTGATACTATGAACCTATATGTTGATTTGTTTGTGTTATTTGTTTGTCTTGGGTAAGAGGTAGGACTGTTACCTACTTACCTAGAGTCCTGCATTGATAAGATATTGTCATGACATTTGTGTCACCTTTTATGACATTTCTAATTCATATAGTTCTCTCTATGGACACGCTATTGTTGTGATGATATCCATACGTCGCGCCCCATATTCCGCCATGGTGGGGTGTGACAGAATGGTATCAGAGCCAATGGTTATAGAGAATTAGGTTGCCTAGTCTAGTAACCTAGTCTATAGCTTAAGGGTCCCTACATATAGGCGTCATAGGAGTATGTGTGCATTTTATATTAATTAAAGTTTTCTGGATGTTATTGGTTTTTACTTGCGATGTTTGTTAAGTTTTGACTAGTATGGGTTGAACCATAGTAGTTCATACTTAGCCACATGTTATTTTCTTTTCGGGGTGTGACTAGTGCTGGTTGAACCATAATCATCCACGCTAGTCATTGTCGTATTTTGCTTAAATTGTACATTATAGTACATAATTTGGTACATGGTAGTTTCTATCTTTTGTTGGATTATTTTATGTACCTGAGGTATAGTATTTTTCTTTTGATGTTTAAGTCATGTTCTCTAAGAATCATGTGGTGGTTCGAGTTATTAGGAGTAGG
Organism: Glebionis coronaria; assembly: GCA_025667525.1. NCBI lineage: Eukaryota > Viridiplantae > Streptophyta > Magnoliopsida > Asterales > Asteraceae > Glebionis > Glebionis coronaria. The sequence continues at coordinate 29,517,725 of CM046881.1, forward strand.
TGGATATGAATGATTTTAAGCTGTTTCCACTCTTATGGGCGACATGACTTATAACTGATTATGTTTTGGTTTTGGTTTTTGTCTATGCTGTTTTAGCTAGACTGTGAATTGATGTATTCCAAGAGTTTGACTATGTTATTTTAATAGATGGAGTTTTGGACCTTATTTTATGTGCTTATGAACTTATGTGAGTAGATGGATTTATGTGTTATATGTTGTATTGATTCTTATAAGTGTCATCATAGGAGGGAGTGCATTGGAGAAAGGGTAATTGTATAACTATGGTGGCCAACATAGTTATACAAGTACCACAACTTCAATGGGTTCCTAAGTATGATTGCATGAAAGAGGGTTAGTACATGCTTGTATATGATGAGATGTGGATTATTGGTATATGTATAGTATATGGGTTTATGTAACGGTTGCCTACGAGATGGATATTTTTGAGTGTGTTATTGTTTTGGGTTATAGTCATGTTATGTGATTATGGGGTCACACGATATGGACTGGTTTTAGTGATGGGTTTTATGCCTTGTGGTAAGATGGTGGTTACTCGTATGAAAAGAAAAAAAACGAGTGTATGACGCGATTGGTTGATCTGACATGTATGGTAACGAGTATGTTTTGGGTGACTTAATAGGTATATATATGCGGATGTATATATACTACTATGTGTTAAGTCATGGTATATGGTCGTTCACTAGTTATTATAACTTGAACGTACCTTGCGTTTGTTCGTGTTTTATGGTGCTGGAGTTTGATGGAGTTCCAACGACGTTTTGAGTCTTTTGGATGTGTGTCTACATTCGGGTAAGTATGCGAACTACTAAATTTTCTTGCAAATAAGTATGGCTATTTATAGGAAAACGATTTTGAAAATAATTTGTAGGTGTATGGTATGGTATCGTGGTTTACATATATTTTTAGTTTGTAGAAGTAAGTTATAAAAAAAGGTTGTCTTGAAAATAATTGGATTAGTCTTCTATGTAACATGTGATAATATATTTTAAAGGGGTAAAGAAATTTTACAAAAATTCTCTTAAGTGTAGTTAAAATTCTAGAAGTATTTAACTAGACGACAAGAGTAAAAAGGGAGATTTTATTATAGTAATGATAATAATAACACCACACCTTGTAAACGTGTAGTAGTTTAGTTATAACCAGCCTAAATGGATTTTATAAAATAATAGTAATAATATAGAATAAAATGAAAAAAAAACACTGTATTCTATAAACATGTATTAGTTTCATAATAACAAGTGAAATAAGTTTAATATGGGTAAACAAGATAATGGTTAAGATTGTAGTATACTAATTAGTTGATATCTTGATAAAATGATGAAGATAAAGGATGAGTTTATGGATAATAATGAGTATGATTGGTTTTAGTAGTATGGGAGTTTGGTTCTTATGAGAAGTAACTAATTGGGATGAAAGTTTTAAATTTTCTAACGTATCGAAATTTGGTAATACTAATCGTGACGAGTCTAATTTTTCGTTGTTGGAACACTCCATTGATCTTTCGGATTACATTGTTTTATTTTCGGTTGTTTTGGCTAGGGTTCGTTTTACCCTATATTTTATTTTGGGACACGATTGTTTGGAATTCTTTTGGTACACGTCATGGTTGATTTAGTTATGCGGTTGTGGGAACGTTAAGATGAGAGAATAAAGTTGGGTAGTATTACTTATGGTTAGATATTAGAATGGAGAGATGTATTTTGGTTTAAAGGTTGTGTTGAAGGAATGATTAAGATTTGTGGAGTTTTGGAACTTAGATTGGTTACGGGAATACGAGAGTAAGTAAAGTTAGTTGACTGGTAGTGGGAATGAGATGTCATGCTATGAGAAGTTGGTTGAAGTACCATTAGGAGATTGATGAAAGTACTAGCGGATGTGAGGGTAGAATAGAAAGTTTATACTAATGGAAAGGTTGGGCAAATAACACGTAAGGGATTGGTATAGTTATGGAGGCAAGGTAGTAGTAGACACGTGAAGGAAAACATGAATGTGAAAGAATGATTGGTAGGATGCTAATTAATGGTGAAGTACAACAAGTAAGAAAGAGTGAGCCATTGAGGGGTTGAAGTACCTTTAGAAATATTGTGGTAGATGAGTTGAAGTTAGAAGCTACTACGTAGTGTGAAGTTCCTAGGTAACTTCATAGAGACGAGAAGGAGTGCGTGAAGAGCTACATCGTGAAGCAAGGACCCGAAAGGACTACGTGCCGGCTGCTAGAAAGATGCAAGATATTTCGAAGGAGTCACAGAAGTTTCAAGGACTGGAAAGATGACAAGCACTATGATGGGAATCTCCGTATGGTTCGTGACGAAGAAGGACAAGATCGAGTACCGGAGTGGAGCTACAAAGAGCTGAACCAATGGATCGTGATGGAGTGACTACATAACATAGGAGATTAAGAACTCGTGGAAGTAACAAGGGGAGTTGAGTGACTACATAAAGATAGAATTTTGTGGCAATCAATATCGAAGGATGAGTAGTGAAGCTGAGCGGAATAAGTTCGTGGAGAAGTGATTATAGGGTCAGTTTTGTGAAGGTATTTATGAAGGATCTTTGGAAGAGACAGCTATGCATTATCCAATGCAATAACGATTTCCATAGAGTTGATGAATTGAGTGAGAAATTTTGGTTGGACATGATAGTGAAGGAATTAGGGAGAACCCTCGAAGGATAGAACCAAGTATCCCTAGAACTTGATGAATGAAGTACCATGTGGTAGGTGCAATGTCTAGAAGAGAGTTATGAGACCTATGTAAGAATTTATAATATGAACTGGTTTAGAAAAATGAAAACTGATATGGGTTCTAGATGAGAGTGTGATCCGAGTGGAATCACGAGAAACTCTAATCTATCCATATTAGGAGGGAGTAGGAGAATTGGTCGTAAGGAAAACAAGTGAAGTTAGTTAGGTAATTTCAACGTGTAGATGACTTGATAGATGGGAAGCATCACATCGTGATGTATGGCATGAGTTGAGGAAGAAGAAGGAAGTGTGGATAGATGTGAATCATGAATGAAATAGGTCGAGATAGGAACCAAAGTTAAAACTTTGGTAGAGCCTAATGAGAAGACTAAAGCACAAGGCATGCTAATATTGTTGTAGTGTGGAAAAGGGAATGACACTGACCTATATTGTTTGATTGGAAGGCTTAGTATCGATAATCGAATGGATGAGGAGTTCTAGATGTGATGTGTCATGAGAGACGAAGGGCTTGGTCTAACTGAGACGCGGCGAGGAGCACTATGACCTTGAAGGTAAGACGTTGTGTATGTATAAAGGAGGAAATGTAGCTAATTGTCTTAGAAAGAGTTAAATATGTTCAAGGGTAGGTTGAGTATAAAGGATCATTAAAAATCTTTTATTGAGGAAAGTGAGAAAAGAAGTGTATAGGTGCTACTAATGAGCTATCCAAATTTGATGGAAGTAGTTGTAACATGGGTTTGGATGACAGTTGATAAAACTAACTAATGAATATGTAAAAGACCGTCATAGGTCACTTTTGTAAGGAAATTGGAGTTTTTAAGTGGTTTGGGGTACAAACTAAAGGGATTGATAAACATGATTGGACATGAGTATATCCGGCTAACTGGAAATGGATGGATGAAGTGAGAAATTGCTACAAGTATAAGAGTCGTGTTGAGAGCTTGGGTGACTGATTTAGAGGGAGGTAGGAAACTCGTTAGCAATGTCTGAGTTTTCATATAATGGTAGTTATCATACTAGAAGTCGATGAATGCCATTTGAGGCACTATATGGAAGGATAGGGTGAGTGTCCCCTATTGTGGACTAGAATTGGTGGAAGAAGCTGCTAATATAATAATGGTGTTTGTGGAAAGGACGAGAGAAACAAGATATGATATGTTAAAAAGGAGGAAACCACTAGAGTTTAGTGACAAAGTTATGTAGGAAGTTTCACCCATAGTAACGGGTGGTATGTTTTGGTAAAATGGAAAAGTTGATGTAGAGTTTTGTAGGTCTATTTATGATCTTTGGAAAGATCAGACAAGTAGCTTATGAGCATAGAATTACCTGGGGGAAATGAGTGGTATACATGATATATTTCATGTATTAAGATTGGTAAATGTTGTTTGGGAATGCATATTTGCTTGTGCGGTTATTCAGGATTTGTGTTAATAAGAGTCTTCGTTTTATCAAAGGGTCATTTGTAAGATTTATTGGCCGTGGGATCAAGAGTTTGAGAATGAGTTTAATTATTTTTGGTTTGTATATGTGGTATTTTGAAACTTGAACTAAAGTACCCATGGAGATGAGAGGAGTTCATTTAGAACAAGTATCCTCATGTGATTGTTGTTTGTGTGTTTGATCCTAAGGAGTAAATCTCGGGACGAGATTTCTATTAGGAGGGGGTGATGTGACAACCATGGTTTTGGGGTTCGTCACTTAGACTATAGTTTAGGGTGTTTTGTGCAAATATGTGTTTTTATGTGCTTATGTGTTTATTTTGTATGTTTGGAGTGAGGTTTGGATATCGTTTATGGGTATATGGTACTCATAAGTAAATTGAGAAACGGTTATTTCATGTTCATGAGCTCACAAGGTAGTGACTATGAAATGAGATGGTGTTATTTAGTGGTTTTACGTATACGTATATGTATTATAGAAAATCGTATTTTTACGGTTTAGGGTTTTGCATTTAGGGGTCTCGGAAGAGGTATTTAGTCACGGAGTATTTTTAGGGATGGTTTTAAGTCATTTAGGACTTAGTTATATAGTTTATTTCATATTCTAAGAGTTTTTATAAAACTGTATATTTTACGTATTTTACGGTATACGCGTAAATTTGACTAGTTTTACGGTTTTGAGGTTTTGGAGGCTTTAGGAGCTGAAATAAATTAAGGAAAATAAAGATAATATTATTATTACAAGTATTAATAAATTAAATAAAAAAACGAAATTATGGGGTATATAGTCGGTATATGCAATTAAAACATAAGGAAGGAAAGAAAAAAAAGGAAAAAAGAGAAAAAGGAAACATTGTATTGGGCTAGGATTAGTATGTTAATTATATAAAACATTGTTATAAACCAAAACACATCATAAATCCCTGGAGAAAAATAAAATTCGACGGTTCACAAGATTTGTTTTAGGGTTTCATTGTTTTTTTTATCTTCCATTACTCTTAAGGTAAAACCTCAAGTCCCTTTTCAATTAAATTGTTTTTAATGTTTTCTTAATCGATACATGATGGATCTAGGGCTAGGTTAATTATGAAATCTGTAAATTAATGATATAAACATGATTATAATAATTAGGGTTCATAAATATATATGGTGATGGTAATTAATTAGGTTAATTGTGTTAAATTCGTTTTTAAAAACTGAGCAGAATTTTTGTGTCATTGTTTTGATCATATCTAGAGTTCGAGACACTTTTAATTTGCGATCTTGGTACCCCTGGAAAGGTAATTGAGTTGGCTTTCAAAATCAAGAAAAAAGAACTAAATTGGGGGTCGGGAAGTGGGTCAAAAACGGGTTACATCAGTCGGGTGTCAAAACAGTCTTTGGATCAGCATGTTTTTATTTTATGTTTTGAATTGTTTGGGGTGCTTAGGGTTACATTTGAACCTTAAAACGAACATGGGAGTTGGTTTATATATTATAGGAAGTATCTGCAGTGGGGCTAAGAATATGGAGTAGGTTAAGACCCCCTAATCATAACAAACTTCTTATATGTTCAAAATCAGTAAAATCCGGATAGACAAAAGTATATATATATATATATATATATATATATATATATATATATATATATATATATATATATATATATATATATATATATATATATATATATATATATATATATATATATATATATATATATATATATCGGGGCTTTATCAGTAGCTTTAAGGTTTGGGCAATGGGGAGGAGTTAGCTAACATATTTAAGGGCATAGGATTTCCTTTACAGAGGTCATGGGTATGGTTAGGTAGGCGTTTGGCCTAGAGTTTGGAAACCTAAAAACGGGGACTGTTTTGGGTCAAATGTTAACGAGACGGGTTATGAAGTAAACTAAGTTAAGGGCTTTATAGAGGGGTGTAATGAGATGCTTAGAGCATATAAACGAGGTATATATATGGTAGAAGGTTAGATGTCCATTATGGGTTGATGAGCCATCTTAGTGTTTGGTTCATGTTTTGATTGTGTGCTTTTGTTTGTTAGCTTTTTGCTAGTGCACAGATTTTTGGAGAAGCTCAATCAGGTGAGTTTCATAGTCCCATATCTTTTAATGATTTTCACTTCCAGATGGGATGGAAGAGACACTGTATGGTTTTGTAACTAATGCTGTGAATATTTTTATGGTTTGTGATGGACTTGTGTGTGCACTTATGTGATTAACTGCTATGTGATTTTTGATTGTGTTTATGATTTGGATCGGGGGACACGTACCGTCTCAGTTATTGTGGTTTGACTTGGTATCAAGGGGATGTTGTCAAGGCGGGGCCTTGGGGAGGTACATAGATGTGTGAGCATATATGGGACCAATGGATAATGACAAGGCGAGGCCTTGGGATTGGTACATAGGTGTATGGGAGCCTATGGTACCATGGTGTTTGGTAAGGCTGGGAGCCTTGGATTTGGTTTGGAATGATTGATCTTGAATATTAGTTGTTAATGCATACTTGTAGCACATTGTCCATATGTTTAGTGGGTTATGGTTGTTCACAGCTTATTATAATCTATTTTCGGTTGGAGTCTAAACCTATGACTCTCACCAACATTATGTTGACGTGTTTTAGTGTCTCTTTCAGGTGATAAAGTGGTTAAGCGTGAGAACATATGTGGCTAGGATTGGAGTCGCGTAGGAATGCATTTAGAAGGAGATACCCGTTCCTTCTTAGTTTATTTTTCTGTTTGTTTCAATAAGTGATACTATGAACCTATATGTTGATTTGTTTGTTGGGTAAGAGGTAGGACTGTTACCTACTTACCTAGACTCCTGCATTGATAAGATATTGTCATGACATTTGTGTCACCTTTTATGACATTTCTAATTCATATAGTTCTCTCTATAGACACGCTATTGTTGTGATGATATCCATACGTCGCGCCCCATATTCCGCCATGGTGGGGTGTGGCAGATAACATGAACATCAATTACTCCGGATAAAGGGAAAAACAAAGGATTCCGGATAAGACGAAGAACAAACTTTCCGGATAAAGTTAAGGAAAATATTCCGGATAAGAAAGTTTTTGAGTATTCCGGATAAGGGTAACAACAAGCATTCCGGATAAGTGGACTATCAAGCATTCCGGATAAGTGGACTATCAAGCATTCCGGATAAGTGGACTATCAAGTATTCCAGATAAGTGGAAAAATAAGGATCCCGGATAAACCTCAAGTTTTATTCCGGATAAGCTATCTATTGATTATTCCGGATAAGGTAAACATAGAGTATTATTCCGGATTTGTCATTCATTTAATATTCCGAATTTAGTATTGTTTTCACAATTCCTTCAAAGTTTCAATCACAATCTTCTCACAACTTCATCTACTTAAGATCCTATTCATATCATTTTTGAGATGGATTCTACTCAAAAATATCGTGTCACGAACAACAATATCATGGTGGCGGGTAACAAAGAGAGACCACCAATGCTTGTGTCTGGTCGGTATGCTCAATGGCAATCACGTTTCATACGATATCTTGATACAAGACCTAATGGTGATGCCTTGAGGAAATGTATTAGTCATGGACCATATGTTTTCAAGAAGATCTTAATTCCTCCAAGACCAGCCACTGATACTATTGATGCAGTTCCCGCAAGTGAACGTGATGAAACAAGATCCGATCTCACACCTGAAAATTATGCTTGGCATGATGCGGAGAAGGAAACCATCTATATGGTTTAAGTGGGATTGGAGATGATTGTAAAACCCGCATGCTTTTACCATGAATAGTACCCTTAAGATCGTACGTACTAGATTAAAACTTTCCTATTATAGCATGATTGCGATTACGTGTTAGGATTTTACGTATTACGTACGTGTTAGAACACGATAAGTATTTACTACGCACGAACACGCAATAATTATTTGACAATAATTAATCACGAACATGCGACCATGAAATCATGAACATAATTAAATCACGAACTATTATTAATTACATATATATATTTATTACGAGCGTAAATAAATATATTAGGTCACGGTAATTATTTAACGAGAACACATTAAACACGAACACAAATAAACACGAACGAACAATTAAACATCGAGACACGGAAAACGGTACGGGTACCCCATGTGGGGCCCCTACCCGCGACAACATTAAGGAGATGGGCCAAGCCCATCTCAAAACTTACTAAGAAGGGGTTAAGGTAAAAATTAGCTAGTCATTTTTCACTTTACAGAAGATTAAACAAAAACCTAAAAATATTTTCTCCTTCTCCTTCTTGTCTCCTTGTGGTCGCCGCACATAAACACCAAAAAGGGGGTGTTTGTTTGATTTTGATCTTGGTTTTTGGTGCAAGTGTTCGTGTTTGTTCATCGTCGTTTAGATCCACGCATTCGGTATATTCTTTTTATCCTTTTCTTTTTGATTTGATCTAATAATTAATTAAGAACATGATATTTTTAAAACCTAATTAAAAACATAGATCAAACATGAAAATGGTTGTTGGGTAAATAAAAAATGGATGTTTTTATGGGTGTTTGTTTGGCCGGCGCCTAAACCGAACCCCAAGGGGGTCTCGGTTTGGCTACTAAACCACCACCGAGACCATATGGTCCCGGTTGAGTGGTGTGGGTCCCACGGCAGCAGCAAGACAAGGGGAACCCCAAAGTGGTTCGAGGTATGGTGTCGATTTCATGTCCGGTTCATGGTTTCTAGTCAAGATCCGATTCATGGTTAATGTTAAGATTATTTTTTTTATAATCATATGTTAAATTAAATTAATAAATATGACATGATTAATTTAATAAACATGACTTAGGTTATATTAATTATTAAAATCATGAAATTATTAACCTAAGTATTTTATATTTTCTAGATTTATAATTAATTAATTATTTAAAAACCATGGTTATAATTAATTAATTTGCATGACTTAGGTTATATTATTAATAAATAATAATACATGTTTTAACCTAAGTATTTAACCTTATTTAATTAAAACATGATATATTTAAATTAAATACTTTTAACCTATAGTTTATTTAAATTACATGAAATAATTAATAAACTATACATTATAATCAGAAAAACACTTAGGCTTATATACTTAGCTTATTTAACCAGCTTATATCTAATTATGGAAACTTTCTATTTTTAGAAACTTATTTAATTAAGGCAGCTAATCTATTTATGGAAACTTTCTATTTTTAGAAACTTATTTAATTCAGGCAGCTAATCTATTTATGGAAACTTATTTAATTAAGGTAGCTAATCTATTTATGGAAACTTTCTATTTTTAGAAACTTATCTAATTTAAGCAGTAATTCTATTTTTGGAAACTTTCTATTTTTGGAAACTTTCTATTTTTGGAAACTTTCTATTTTTGGTAACTTTCTATTTTTAGAAACTTTCTATTTTTGGAAACTTTCTATTTTAGGAAACCTGCTATTTTTGGAAAGTTACTTATTATTACATAGTAAGTATAATAATATATGAAATACCAGAAATACTTAATCAGAATAGACATAATATAAGATAAACGCAGTTTAAGGCTTAAAACAGTGAAACATGATATGAACTTATAAAATAAGCTAAGACATGATATAAAACCAGTTACGTATTTAGTAGTCAGATACTTATTCATGTATGTATTCATGTAGCATTAGTGACACAGAAGTAGGATTCCTCTCAGTTCGTCTTCTTCGTTCACTGGACATAAGGTACGGATTCCCGTCCTTTCAGTATGGATATTCTTTCCTTATTAGGATTCCTCGTATGCAGCCAAATGTTTTCCCGTAGTATAAGTTTATATGTTTGACTTGCTTATGTTTAATTTAGAATACCTATAGTCATATACATGCATGACCAATTTCACCTAGTTATGGAGGTACCATAACCATAACATTAGAGGCACTGATGTTATGACTTCACCACGGCGGAGTAATTGCTCGTGGCGTCCCTTCAGCTTTTGGCCATATTTTTATATTTATCATGTGGGGCGTATGGGTGCATCCTAGTTACATGTTTTCAGCAGATTACTCAGTGTGAATGTGGTGTGTGCCTTGCATCCTTCACAAGGAGCTGATCCCTCCTACCCAAACCAGTATATTAAATTAGAGGCAGCCCCTCTAATTTGCATGATGAGGTCACCCCTCCAAGTATTCATGCACGGTGGATTTTCATGACCTATATTGGCTAATGGTAGAACATGTTAAACAGTTTTTATAAGATAAACATAAGGCTTTTCAAACTATAAAACCAGTTTTACCAAGACTTAACCAGGTTACTCGGGACTTAGTTTCTTCCGCTGTTATATGTTATATGCTTATCCTATTCATGCTTTATTGTACATCCGTGCACTGAGCGTATTGCTCAGCCGTTTTCCTTTTCTATGTTCCCAAAACGGCAGGTACTCAGGGACGCTCGTAGACTTTAAGCGTACGTGCATATGGACTGGAAGCTTTCTAGCCTTTCTTTAGTTTATGCATTATCTTTACTTTGATACTCTTGCTATGGACATTGTTTAGTCCTTTCCTTTTCAGTACTTACGTTTGTGTGTGATGAGCTTTACTTTTGGACTACCGATGTTTGATTCCGGTATTTTCCTTTTATGGTCATGTAATGTTTAGACATTTTCCTTGTATGCTTTGATGACACGCCATAATTACGCGTGACATTCCATTATCAAAATGGGGTGTTACAATTATGGTATCAGAGCCAAGGCTTCGACCTGTAGGCTCTCAAAATATGACCTGTGATTAGTGGGTAGTCACTACGGTCTTCCTAGAACTGACAGCCGTTTTCATGCATTCATCATTTTTATGCATACATATACTTGTCTTTGTCGCAGGTTTATGACTAAGTAATGGTTGGTACAGGACTGGCCCTATTTAGTCGCATGTGTTTTATCGAAAATTTTAAATTTGGGACCGACCCATAGGCGTCCCCTCGCCGTGTCTTTTGTTTTGGGTGAACAACTGACCATAGGCGTTCACTCTCGAGCATACAAAAGTTTTCATAAAACTAAAATTTTTCTTTTGAAATTTTGGTATAATTTTTTTTTCATGTGTATATATTTTATGTTTTGATCTGTTTAATCATGTGTTTTATGTTATAATGTTAGATGGTTCTCACACGCGAACAGGAACAGCTCAATGCTGCAATCCAAGCTGCAATGCAAGCCTTGCTTCCTCAACTGAGGAACGACATCAGGGCTGAAGTTCAAGCTGCCAACAATCAGCAGCATAATGAGGCACCTCCTCCTCCTCCTCCAGTGACATTAGCAGTATGGCTGGAGAGATTCAACAAGCTCCGTCCTCGAGCTTTTGAGAAAACAGATAGCCCCAGTGATGCTGAAAGCTGGTTGGCTCACATCGAGAAAATTTTCAATGCTATGGGTTGTGACCCCGCATACAAGGCGAGGTTGGCATGCTATCGGTTCGAAGGCGATGTGCTAAATTGGTGGTTATCGTTGATGCAGTTTGAGGGTGGTGACGAGTGGGTTGCTGGTTTGACTTGGGCTCAGTTCAAGGACAGGGTGATGGAGTAGTTCTTTCCCAAGGCTGAGCAAGACAAGCTCAAGAGAGAGTACCATGGGATCCGACAGAGAGCTGGGGAGAATAGGAACGAGTTTATGCAGCGCTTTCTTCACTTAGCTGGTTTCCTTGGTGCGGCAGCAGGTACTCCTGAAGAGCAGGCACACCACTTTAGGTGGGCTCTTCGCACATCGGTCGCAAACAATCTGGTGTGTGCTACGTTCAACACTGTAGCACAAGTGGTCGATGCAACACGTAAGCTGGAGATGCCGCAGGAGAGAGATGAGTTCGGGGAAGCTGAGAGACCCGACAAGAGGTAAACATTCGTATTCAAGCGGTGATCTATCCATATTCTTTTCATATATGTCAATTATTCATCTCTTTAAATGTATCTTCCAGGCAGAAAACTGGGGACCGGTCTCAGCCGGCTACCCAGCAGCAACCTCATCAGCCCAAGGGAAACGGTCAGACTAACGACCGTTCTGCTACAGATAGGCGTGGCGGTAATTATAATTACCGTAACAATGCTGGACACTCCAACAGCATCAGGTCCTAATACTTACGAATTTTCTTATGATTTCATGTTATAACTCATATTCTGACACGTTAGCAAAACTGCTACTAGGAACCATGGAAACGGTAGGGACCAGAACCAGAGAGGTTCACAGCCTAGCCGTACAGCTATCACTGGTATTCAATCTTACGATTATCCGCATTGTCCTTTGTACCCTATTATCATGTCTTATGTAAAATGTTTATCAGGTTCCCAGCCAGCCAGAGCACCTGCTAGAGGATTTACTCATCCTCTTTGCTCTACTTGCCGCCGCAGGCACCCAGGGCCATGTCGCCATAACACAGACGCATGCTTCAAGTGTGGTCTTCCTGGCCACATCATGAAGGATTGCCGTAAGGGCGAGATGGAGGGTACATCAGGACATGCCAATTCCAAGCCGCCTCCTACCACTGGGCGTGTCTATACGACATCTCGAGACCAAGCCAACAAGTCTACAGGTACCATCACTGGAATCTTGTATATGTATGGTCAAGCTGCATGTGTTCTTTTTGATACGGGTGCTACTCACTCGGTTATTTCTACTGATTATGCTAAGAACATTAGGATGCTCCCCATGCCACTAGAGAATAGGCTTACTATTTCCACGCCTTTGAGGGACTCTGTATTAATCACCCATGTATACAAGATTCTTCCCCTAGAATTCGACGATAAGGTTCGACCTGTTGACGCACTTCCGCTGGACATGAATGACTTCGACATGATTTTGGGCATGGATTGGCTATCCAAGCATCATGCGACCATAGACTGCCATTCATATCGAGTTATCTTCGGTGATGTTAATGCACCAGAGTACATTCATAACGCGTTCGTACCCGGACGGTCTGTACAAATCATATCTACCCTGTAAGCGCGTGCACTACTGTCACATGGCTGCGAGGGTTATCTAGCTACGGTTCACGACATGGATGCTGAATATCCATCAATTCAGGATCAACCTATAGTGTCGGAATTCCAAGATGTATTTCCAGCAGAACTTCCGGGCATACCACCTACACAAGAAGTGGAATTCAGTATCGAGCTTATTCTAGGAGCTGAACCAATCTCCAAGGCTCCTTATCGCATGGCTCCCATAGAGCTGAAGGAGCTGAAGGATCAACTGCAAGAACTTCTTGAACGAGGTTTCATTCGACCGAGTGCATCTCCATGGGGCGCACCGGTCTTGTTTGTTAAGAAGAAGGACGGCAGTATGCGTCTTTGCATAGACTATCGCGAGCTCAACAAGATTACTATCTGGAATAGGTATCCACTGCCACCTATAGACGATCTGTTTGACCAACTCCAAGGGGCCAAACACTTCTCCAAGATTAATCTTAGGTCAGGCTACCATCAGCTACGGGTTAAGGAGCAGGATATCGCCAAAACTGCTTTTCGTACCCGCTATGGCCACTACGAGTTTGTAGTTATGCCATTCGGCCTGACAAATGCTCCAGCAGTGTTCATGGACTTGATGAACAGAATCTTCCATGAATTTCTGGACAAGTTCGTCATTGTCTTCATCGATGACATCCTGATTTTCTCAAAGTCCAAGAAAGAACACGAAGACCATCTTCATACAGTACTATAGATTCTTCGCCAGAAGCAGCTGTATGCTAAATTCTCCAAGTGTGAGTTCTGGTTAGACAAGGTGGCATTCTTAGGTCACATTGTATCAGCAGAAGGAATCACTATGGATCCAGCGAAGGTTGAGGCCATTACTAAGTGGCCGAGGCCGACTTCAGCGACGGAAGTCCGCAGTTTCTTAGGCTTAGCTGGCTATTACCGTAGGTTCGTGGAGAACTTTTCCCGCTTAGCACTACCATTGACCAAACTGATGCGGAAAGGGGAGAAATTCGTCTGGACTAAAGAACGAGAGAAGAGCTTTGAAGACCTGAAGCAGAAGCTAGTATCTGCACCTATTCTTACTCTCCCATCCGGTACGGGTGGATTTCAAATCTACAGTGATGCATCGGGGAAGGGACTTGGCTGTGTTCTCATGCAACATGGGAAAGTGATCGCGTACGCTTCACGGCAGCTTAAGCCTTATGAAGAAAACTACCCCACGCATGACTTGGAACTTGCTGCAGTCGTGTTTGCATTGAAGATATGGAGGCACTACTTATATGGAGAATCATGTGACATTTTCACGGACCACAAGAGCTTGAAGTATATCTTCACTCAACGTGAATTGAACATGAGGCAGAGGAGATGGTTAGAGCTGTTGAAGGATTATGACATTAATCTACAGTATCATCCCGGAAAAGCTAATGTAGTAGCAGATGCTCTTAGCAGGAAGTCCGGAATGATCAACGGCATTACAATCGAAGAGGAAATCATAAGAGACTTGGAGCGACTATACATCGAGATCATGGTACGTGGACAACACGGTTATTGGGCTAATCTTAGAGTAGAACCCGAGTTACTCTCTAAGATCAAGGAAGCTCAGAAAGATGATGGAGAAATCTGGGCGATAGTACAAAATTTGGAGAAACAGACGGAATTCAGAGTAGATGCAGATGGTATCGTATGGCAGGGCACAAGAATTTGTGTTCCTGATGACCAAGAACTCCGGGAAGCCTTGTTAGCTGAAGCTCATAGCTCCCCATTCTCTATACATCCTGGTTCGACTAAGATGTACCATGACATCAAGCAGTACTTTTGGTGGAGTGGTATGAAACAAGATGTGGCCACTTAGGTCTCCAAATGTCTTACCTGCCAGCAGGTTAAGATCGAGCATCAGTGATCTGGCGGTCTCCTTCAACCGTTAGATATTCCAGAGTGGAAGTGGGACAAAATCACCATGGATTTTGTTACTGGTCTTCCGCCTACCAAGAGGAAGCACGATGCAATTTGGGTTATCGTAGATCGACTTACCAAATCAGCTCATTTCTTACCGATCCGCAAGGAAGATCCGGTAAGTTAACTCGCCGATACGTATAGAAGAGAGATCATGAGACTCCACGGTGCACCATCCAGCATCGTCTCAGACAGAGATCCTCGTTTCACTTTGCGAGTTTGGAAGAGTCTGCAGAAAGCTTGAGGTACACAACTTAAGCTTAGCACGACTTTTCATCCTCAAACGGACGGACAGTCGGAACGAACTATTCAGATATTGGAAGATATGTTGAGGTCATGTGCGTTGGAATGGACGGGTGATTGGGACGATTACATCTGTTTGGTGGAGTTTGCATACAACAACAGTTGGCACGCAAGTATCAAGTGTGCTCCTTTCGAGATGTTGTATGGCAGGAAGTGTCGCACCCTAATCTGCTGGGATCAGGTTGGCGAGCGAACACTTGAAGGACCAGAAATCATAGAATTGACCAATGAAAAGATCGCAGTAGCTAAGCAGAAACTTCAGGAAGCACGATCACGTCAGAAGAGTTACACCGATAAGCATCGTAGGGACATACATTTTAACGTAGGAGATCATGTCTTCCTTAAGGTTTCGCCAGCACGTGGTGTTAGACGCTTCGGGATTAAAGGGAAGCTCAGTCCTCGTTTCATCGGACCGTTTGATATCATTGAACGAGTCGGTGAAGTATCTTACCGGTTGGCGTTACCTCCACAGCTTTCGCATGTACACAGTGTGTTTCATGTGTCCTTACTCAGAGGGTACCAGTATCATCCCCTTCACATGGTTCAGTATCCACTAGAACAGATACGTGAAGATCTCACTTTTATAGAAGAACCCGAACGAGTTCTTGACAGACAAGAACGAGTCATGAGAAGGAAGACGATTCCATTCGTCAAAATCCTATGGAGGGATCATACCGAGCGGGAAGCCACTTGGGAAACAGAGGAGTCTATCCGGGCTTCTTACCCTCATTTCATATTTTGAATTCGGGTATGTTCTTCTTTTTCAGTTTACTTTATCTATAATTCGGGGACGAATTATTCTTTTTAGGGAGGAATAGTTGTAAAACCCGCATGCTTTTACCATGAATAGTACCCTTAAGATCGTACGTACTAGATTAAAACTTTCCTATTATAGCATGATTACGATTACGTGTTAGGATTTTACGTATTACGTACGTGTTAGAACACGATAAGTATTTACTACGCACGAACACGCAATAATTATTTGACAATAATTAATCACGAACATGCGATCATGAAATCATGAACGTAATTAAATCACGAACTATTATTAATTACGTATATATATTTATTACGAGCGTAAATAAATATATTAGGTCACGGTAATTATTTAACGAGAACACATTAAACACGAACAAAAATAAACACGAACGAACAATTAAACATTGAGACACGTAAAACGGTACGGGTACTCCATGTGGGGCCCCTACCCGCGGCAACATTAAGGAGATGGGCTAAGCCCATCTCAAAACTTACTAAGAAGGGGTTAAGGTAAAAATTAGCTAGTCATTTTCACTTTACAGATGATTAAACAAAAACCTAAAAATATTTTCTCCTTCTCCTTCTTGTCTCCTTGTGGCCGTCGCACATAAACACCAAAAAGGGGGTATTTGTTTGATTTTGATCTTGGTTTTTGGTGCAAGTGTTTGTGTTTGTTCATCCTCGTTTAGATCCACCGCATTCGGTATATTCTTTTTATCCTTTTCTTTTTGATTTGATCTAATAATTAATTAAGAACATGATGTTTTTAAAACCTAATTAAAAACATAGATCAAACATGAAAATGGTTATTGGGTAAATAAAAAATGGATGTTTTTATGGGTGTTTGTTTGGCTGGCGCCTAAACCGAACCCCAAGGGGGTCTCGGTTTGGCTACTAAACCACCACCGAGACCATATGGTCCCGGTTGAGTGGTGTGGGTCCCACGGCAGCAGCAAGACAAGGGGAACCCCGAAGTGGTTCGGGGTATGGTGTCGATTTCATGTCCGGTTCATGGTTTCTAGTCAAGATCCGGTTCACGGTTTATGTTAAGATTATTTTTTTTATAATCATATGTTAAATTAAATTAATAAATATGAAATGATTAATTTAATAAACATGACTTAGGTTATATTAATTATTAAAATCATGAAATTATTAACCTAAGTATTTTATATTTTCTAGACTTATAATTAATTAATTATTTAAAAACCATGATTATAATTAATTAATTTTCATGACTTAAGTTATATTATTAATAAATAATAATACATGTTTTAACCTAAGTATTTAACCTTATTTAATTAAAACATGATATATTTTAATTAAATACTTTTAACCTATAGTTTATTTAAATTACATGAAATAATTAATAAACTATACATTATAATCAGAAAAACACTTAGGCTTATATACTTAGCTTATTTAACCAAATTATATCTAATTATGGAAACTTCCAATTTTTAGAAACTTATTTAATTAAGGCAGCTAATCTATTTATGGGAACTTTCTATTTTTAGAAACTTATTTAATTAAGGCAGCTAATCTATTTATGGAAACTTTCTATTTTTAGAAACTTATTTAATTCAGGCAGCTAATCTATTTATGGAAACTTATTTAATTAAGGCAGCTAATCTATTTATGGAAACTTTCTATTTTTAGAAACTTATCTATTTTAAGCAGTAATTCTATTTTTGGAAACTTTCTATTTTTGAAAACTTTTTATTTTTGGAAACTTTTTATTTTTGGTAACTTTCTAATTTTGGAAACTTTCTATTTTTAGAAACTTTCTATTTTAGGAAACCTGCTATTTTTGGAAAGTTACTTATTATTAGACAGTAAGTATAATAATATATGAAATACCAGAAATACTTAATCAGAATAGACAGAATATAAGATAAACGCAGTTTAAGGCTTAAAACAGTGAAACATGATATGAACTTATAAAATAAGCTAAGACATGATATAAAACAAGTTACGTATTTAGTAGTCAGATACTTATTCATGTATGTATTCATGTAGCATTAGTGATACGGAAGTAGGATTCCTCTCAGTTCGTCTTCTTCGTTCACTGGACATAAGGTACGGATTCCCGTCCTTTCAGTATGGACATTCTTTCCTTATTAGGATTCCCCGTATGCAGCCAAATGTTTTCCCGTAGTATAAGTTTATATGTTTGACTTGCTTATGTTTAATTTAGAATACCTATAGTCATATACATGCATGACCAATTTCACCTAGTTATGGAGGTACCATAACCATAACATTAGAGGCACTGATGTTATGACTTCACCACGGCGGAGTGATTGCTCGTGGCGTCCCTTCATCTTTTGGCCATATGTTTATATTTATCATGTGGGGCGTATGGGTGCATCCTAGTTACATGTTTTCAGCAGATTACTCAGTGTGAATGTGGTGTGTGCCTTGCATCCTTCACAAGGAGCTGATCCCTCCTACCCAAACCAGTATATTAAATTAGAGGCAGCCCCTCTAATTTGCATGATGAGGTCACCCCTCCAAGTATTCATGCACGGTGGATTTTCATGACCTATATTGGCTAATGGTAGAACATGTTAAACAGTTTTTATAAGATAAACATAAGGCTTTTCAAACTATAAAACCAGTTTTACCAAGACTTAACCAGGTTACTCGGGACTTAGCTTCTTCCGCTGTTATATGTTATATGCTTATCCTATTCATGCTTTATTGTACATCCGTGCACTGAGCGTATTGCTCAGCCGTTTTTCTTTTCTATGTTCCTAAAACGACAGGTACTCAGGGACGCTCGTAGACTTTAAGCGTACGTGCATATGGACTGGAAGCTTTCTAGCCTTTCTTTACTTTATGCATTATCTTTACTTTGATACTCTTGCTATGGACATTGTTTAGTCCTTTCCTTTTTAGTACTTACGTTTGTGTGTGATGAGCTTTACTTTTGGACTACCGATGTTTGATTCCGGTATTTTCCTTTTATGGTCATGTAATGTTTAGACATTTTTCCTTGTATGCTTTGATGACACGCCATAATTACGCGTGACATTCCATTATCAAAATGGGGTGTTACAATGATATTTATTCCATGATTGATGCATGCCCTACAGCACATGAAATGTGGACTGCTATTGAACGTTTGCAACAAGGAGAATCACTCAACAAACAAGATGTCAAAACAAACTTGTTTTGGAATATTGGCAAGTTTACTTCAAGGGATGGAGAATCAATTGACTCTTACTACTCCAGGTTTTATAAGATGATGAATGACATGACAAGAAATAATCTACAAGTCTCCACCATGCAAGTCAATGTCCAATTTCTTCAACAACTTCAACCCGAGTGGACACGATTCGTCACTTTAGTAAAACAACAAGAAAATTTAGACGAGGTCTCATATCATCGACTCTTTGATATCTTGAAGCAATTTCAGAATGAAGCAAATGAGATTCGAGATGAACGTGTTGCCAAGACGGCAAATCCACTTGCTTTAGTGACTACAACTCAACATGTTCAAGGTCATCACTCTCGTGCTCCCAAGTCATATTCCACTACATCATCTTCACCACGATCTTCCACATCATCTAAGTCTTCATCATCCACAAGATCTCGAGGTAAAGTGCCAAGAGCATCATCACCACCATCTGAGTCATCATCTGAAGAAGATAGTGATGAAGACCAAACTCAAAAGAACCGAGAGATGAAACAACAAATTGCTTTCATAATGAAGACTTACAAGAAAATATACAAACCCACCAACAACAATCTTCGCACATCATCTAACACCAAGAACCGGTATGTTGAGAGTCGTCCTAGGTATGACACACGTCGACGCGGTGAAAGTCCTTCTAGGTATGATCGACATAATCCAACGCATGTTGAGGTTTCTACAAGGTATGATCGACAAACTGCCAAGTATGATACTCAGAGGATTGCTGCTGCTACTGGGAATAGGGAAACTGTTGGAAGTCAAGTGGTTCAGCAAAGTGGGATTCAATGTTTTAATTGCCAAGGTTATGGGCATATGGCAAAGGAATGCAGGAAGCCAAAAAGGGTTAGAGACTCTGGTTATCATAAGAAAAAGATGCTGCTATGCAAGAAGATGAAAGCAGGGGTTAAATTGTCAGCTGAGGAAGGAACAATGCTTGATGACACTGATGATGAAGATTCTGATCAAGAGCTCGATGCACATTACACGTACATGGCAAAGGTTGAAGAAGTTCTCAAAGTCACTGAAGATGACAATGGCCCTATATTTGACACTGAGCCAATCGATAAGGTACACAATACTGATGAATATAATGTGTTTTGTGATATTTATGAGCATAGTGATCTACCTAATGCCATTAATCACACGTGTATGATGGAAATGGTTGATACCAATACCACACCCGATTCATCAGACATGTACAATAATGAGTCTGAGGATGATCAACATGCAAATGAGTATGATGAAGAGGAACGTATTGTGCTTGCTAATTTAATTGCTACTTTACAAAAAGATGTCACTGAAAATAAAAAGAGTCAAAAGCAATTAAAGAAGGCAAACGCTACGCTCACTCAAAATTTTGAAGAATGCCAAGCTGCTCTTATTAAATCGAGTGAGATGACTGAAAACTATAGAGATGAGCTCCTTCAGAAAACCAAAGAGCTTGAGGGGTACAAGGGTAGTGCGTTAAAAAGTCAAAAGGACGATTTTGAAAACAAATACAATACAACTCTTGAGTTATTAGCCAAAGAGAAGCGTCAATATAATGTTTTCTTAATGGATGAATGTCAAAAGACGTACCTTGCTAACACAAAAGTTAATGAACTTGAACAAAAGCTCTCTATGACCACTACCGACTCTGCTAAAATTCTCGAGGATAAGAAACAAGAGGTAGATGCGTTAAAACAAGACTTCAAAAGTAGATATGATAAAGAAACTGAAAAAGTAACGAAACTAGAAGAACAAGTCGAATTTTTGAAGAAAGTTGTTTCTAAAACGCATGATTCTATTCAATCCGTAAGAATGCTAGCACCT
Organism: Glebionis coronaria; assembly: GCA_025667525.1. Lineage (NCBI taxonomy): Eukaryota > Viridiplantae > Streptophyta > Magnoliopsida > Asterales > Asteraceae > Glebionis > Glebionis coronaria. The sequence continues at coordinate 29,538,848 of CM046881.1, forward strand.
CCGTCTATGTTTAAGGGTCAAGCTACCTTTGCAAGTCCTAAGTGCCTTGCCAAAGCTCAAGCTGCGAACCCGTGTCTTTATTTCAATGAGACTGAAAGGACCGATCTTGATTGCATGCATGTTAATGCTGATAGTGCTGAGACTGCCCTTTGGGATGATGATAGTCGACCACTTGTCAATAAGGAGTTTGTGAAACCATATAATTATGCTTACATGAATAGTATTTATGGCCTTTTCAACAAACAAACTCAGAAAACCTGTGAGGAAGTGTTTTTAGAATGCAAACCAAAGAGAATTTAATGGAAGAAAGCATTTTCCCCTAAGAAATCTAATGTTTACAAATACATTAACTACCTCCCTCTAGATGAATCTAAAAGCAAGAGTAGGAAAATATTAGGTATTCTTAAACACCACATAGATAATGTTAAATCCATTGTTGAAGAGATTGGGCAAAACATGAAAATGATGAGTGGACACGTCCGATTCCTCAAGATATTACCTTGCTTGTGAAAGAACTATTAATCCCAAATACGACATTAATTAAAGAAACTGTTCTTCAGTTTGAGGAGTTCATTCGGACTGAAATGTATGACGATTTAAAATATGTTCAATCTCTTGAGAAACACATTGATGATCTTCAAATGGAGAAGTCTGATTTTTCAGATGAATATGATTTACTCTTGCAAGAATGCGTTTCTAAAGATGTTATGTGTGCTTATTTTACATCTTGTGCTGATATTGATGAATATTCTGATGTTGCATGCAAATATCTTGATAAGATAAAAGAATGTGAGTGTCTTGAAATTGAGCTTTCGAAACGTAAAGAAAATGTTAAAAAAATGGCTTTTGAGTTACTTCAAAACAAAACTGATTTCCTTCAAAAACATTGTCATTCTCTTGAACTTGCTTTGCAAAAAGACGTTGGTAGTTTTCCACATGATAATAACTTGCAAGAAAAACTTTCCCAAACGTTTCGAGAAATGAATGAACAGAATTTGGAAATTAAAGGGTTGAAAGCTCAGTTACAAGACAGGGACACAACGATAGTAGAGTTGCAAAAACTCGTAGCTAAAATGGCTGGGAAAGTTATGAAACCTAGCATTAAGAAACATGTTGTTAGACAACCCAATGCCTCTAAAGAGAATAAATCCTCTATCTTGAGAAAACCATCTGCTTTATCAAATTCCTCGTTTGCAAAACCTGTGTTTGCCCCCAAGATGGATGGAAAGGAAATGTTACCACATAATCAACCCATAAGGAATGTCATAGCACCAAGCGTTAAGCACAATAATGTGATTAAACCAGGGATGTATAGAATGACCACTAAGCCCACAAATAAAGTTACTCAATCGCCTCAGACTTCTAGAAACACTAATATTCGTGTGTCTTCTACTACAGGAATAGTCTCCACTACTAGTGTTAGCCGGCCTCAGCTTAAGAGCACTCAAGTGAATGATAAGGTCTGGAAACACAAGAACCAAGGGAAGATGAAGGAAGTAGAAGAACACCCTAGGAATTTGAATGTTTTTAAGAATAAAAAGTTTATAATCGCTTGTAATGACGATTTGAATGATGTGACTGATTTGAATGCTATGAATGTGAAATTTGTTTGTGTCAAATGTGGAAAGTGTACTAATGCTAATCATTCTATGTGTGCTATGAATAAAGTCAAAGGCGTAGATACTAGAACTAAGAAGCACGTTGCGATGCCTATTAGAGCTAGTAAACTCAAATGCAAAGTGAACCATTCTGGTGCTAACCCCACTAAGAAAAGTAATGCATCAGACTCCACTACTAAGAATCCTAGAAGCAAAATTAAGGAATTATATGAGTCTGCTAGCAAGTCTTGGAAATAGTAGTTTGCTAATCAATGTCCTCCAGGATATAAATGGATGCCTAAAGTTAGGACAGAAAATGTGATTTCGAGTGTTAGTATGCCTTTAAATGTTGATAAGGACACTAGTGATTCTACTATCACTACTACTGTGGTATCCAAGTTAGCAATTGCTCCATCGTGTTCTAACTCTTCTGCAGGTGATACAAATAATTCTATTCATACTGGACTCCGGATGCACGAAGCACATGACGGGGAATCTCAAGCTTCTAATTAACTTCGTGGAGAAGTTCCTGGGTACGGTCCGATTCGGAAATGATCAATTTGCACCGATCCTAGGATATGGAGATTTGGTTCAGGGAAATATCACGATCAAAAGGGTATACTACGTCGAATGGCTCAATCACAATCTTTTCTCAGTTGGTCAATTCTGTGATGCGGATTTAGAGGTTGCTTTCAGAAAGAAAACATGTTTTGTTTGTGATTATGATGGGAATGACTTACTTACCGGTACTCGGGGTACTGATCTTTACACAATTTCACTACAAGACACAACTTCATCAACTCCAATTTGCTTCATGGCGAAAGCTTCAACGACTCAGGCATGGTTATGGCATCAACGTCTTTCTCATCTCAACTTTGATACCATCAACCTGCTTTCCAAGAAAGATATTGTGAGAGGCCTTCCAAGTTTGAAATTCATCAAAGATCATCTTTGTTCTTCTTGTGAACTTTGTAAAGCTAAAAGAAGTAGCTTCAAAACAAAGACTACACCAAGCTATAAAGAACGGTTAGATCTTCTTCACATGGATCTGTGTGGTCCCATGTGTGTTCAGAGTATCAATGGAAAGAAATATATTCTGGTAATTGTCGATGATTACTCACGGTACACATGGACTCACTTCTTGAGGTCCAAGGATGAAACACCCGAAGTTCTCATCAACTTTCTTAAACTAATACAACGTGGTCTTCAAGCTCAAGTTAAAGTGGTTCGTACTGACAGAGGTACATAATTTTTGAATTCAAATCTGCGAAACTATTTTGAAGCCGAAGGAATTGAACATGAGACATCTATTGCTCGAACACCCGAACAAAACGGCGTTGTTGAAAGACGAAACTGTACTTTAGTTGAGGCTTCTCGAACATTATTATCCGCTTCAAAACTTCCACTCTACTTTTGGGCCGAAGCCGTGTCAACTGCATGCTACACACAAAACCGCTCCTTAATTATCCCAAGACACGAAAAGACACCATATCACATAATTCATGATCGAAAACTTTCACTCAAACACCTTCATGTTTTTGGATGTACTTGTTACATTATACGAGATGGTGAAAATTTGGATAAGATGAAAGAGAAAGGTGATGCATGTATTCTTGTGGGATATGTAACTCAGTCTAAGGGATATAGAGTGTACAACAAGAGAACAAAATTGATAGTCGAGACTATTCACATCCGATTTGATGAATTACAAGAAATGGAACTTGAACAAAACAGTTTAAGTCCCGATCCCCAACGACAAACGACTTCCGTTCACAACCGCACGGAACTCGGAACTCAAGACCACGGCAATGAACCGTCAAGTTCAACGCTGGTTCCAGAAAATGTTCCTAGAGCTAATATGACAGTCGACCCGAAAATTGAAGAGTTGGAAATGTTATATGGACCAATGTATGATGAATATTTCACGGGGGAGAAACAAGTTGTATCGAAGTCTTCCGCTGTCACTCATGATACGAATGATGATACCGATCATCGTCAACAACCGGATACAACTTCATCTACTTCAACACGGGTTGCTGCATATTTACCTCCTCAGAATATCACCTCAACAATCGATCCTACAACATCCACAACTACTGTCACTCCAGAGAACGCAAATCAAGCAGACAATGCATTATCTGACGAAGACGAATTTATCAACCCATTCGGTACACCGGTACACGAAAATGGAGAGTCTTCTACTCGCCATGTTGATCCATCAAATATGCATACGTTCTACCAACGACATCCTTCAACACATCATTGGACCCGAGATCATCCTTTGGTTCATGTAATTGGAAACCCTTCACAACCTGTTCACACAAGATGACAGCTTAACACCGATGGCGATGTTTGTATGTTCGCACTCGCCGTGAGTTCAGCTGAACCGAAAAACATCAAAGAAGCCATGGCTGATCACACTTGGATTGAATCGATGACGGATGAACTTCAACAATTTGAAAGACTTGAAGTCTGGGAACTTGTTGACAGACCATACGATGTAATACCATTAAATCTTCGATGGATCTGGAAAAACAAGATGGATGAGGAGAATACGATCATCAAGAATAAATCTAGGCTAGTGGCTAAAGGGTATGGACAGAAAGAGGGTATTGATTTTGAAGAATCATTTGCACCAGTAGCTCGAATGGAAGCGGTCAGGATTTTTCTTGCTTATGCTGCACATAAGGGATTCATTGTCTACCAAATGGACGTAAAGACGGCGTTTCTTAACGGTCCTTTGAAGGAAGAAGTCTATGTCACGCAGCCAGAAGGATTCGTCAATCCTCATTATTCTGACAAGGTGTATCGTCTCCACAAAGCACTATATGGACTCAAGCAAGCTCCAAGGGCGTGGTACGACGAGCTCTCGAAATTTCTGGTATCCAAAGGTTTCTCAAAAGGTTCCATTGATTAACTTTGTTCACTTACAAATATGGGGATGACATTTTGCTAGTGCATATTTATGTTGATGATATTATTTTCGGGTCTACAAACCCAAAACTTTCAAAATGGTTTGAAAAAGTAATGCACAACAGATTTGAAATGTCTATGATGGGCGAACTAAAATTCTTTCTAGCAATTCAAGTTCACCAATCCCCAAGTGGTATCTTCATTAACCAAGCTAAGTATTGTCAAGAGATAATCACAAAACATGGTATGACATCATGTAACCCCGTTGGGACACCATTATCAACCACATCCCTAGATGCTGATTTGGAGGGATTACCCATAGATCAAACGAGATATCGTTCCATGATCGGGTCCCTCATGTACTTGACAGCAAGCAGACCCCGATATTCATCATGCTACATGCTATTGTGCACGATATCAAGCACGACCCACTGATAAGCACCTCAAGGAGGTTAAACGGATCTTTCGGTACCTTAAGAATACCATTCACATGGGACTCTGATATCCGAGGGAAACCGGTTTCTTTCTAACGGCCTATTCAGATTCTGATCATGCAGGGTGTCTTGATACACGTAAAAGTACTTCTGGTGGTGCACAATTTCTAGGTCAAGATAAGCTTGTGGGATGGTCTTCCAAGAAGCAGGATTGCACGTCACTTTCATAAGCCGAAGCGGAGTATGTGTCTCTATCTGCGTGTTGTGCTCAAGTTCTTTGGATGAGAACACAACTCACGGATTATGGCTTCCACTTTGATAAAGTACCTATGTAATGTGACTCAAAGTCCGCCATAGCCATCTCCTGCAATCCGGTACAACATTCCCGCACGAAGCACATTGATGTCAGATATCACTTCATTAAGGAACAAGTTGAAAAGGGTATTGTTGAATTATACTTTGTTGGAACTGATTACCAATTAGCTTACTTGTTTACAAAAGCTCTTTCGAAAGAGAGGTTTGCGTATCTTGTTAGGCAAATTGGTATGAGATGAATGACTCCAGCAGAACTGGAGGTTCTGGCAAAGAAGCCTGCTTGATTCATCTATCAAACATCTACATGTAAATATTAATGAAAAAGCAAAATACAAAATTAAAAAATCTTTGATAATCGAAAAATATTCTTCTCGACATGTCTTTCAGTATCGATAATATGGACGTACCTAGAAATGTCGCTCAATAACGACACGGGTATGTACATAAAGCTCGAATGAAAGTTGTAAATATTTTTTAAAACATGTCATTTCTATCTTTTTCAAAGGAAATTGTCTCTTTTGGACAATATTTCCAACAACGAGTAGAGCAATCTATCACGGGTTGAGCTTGTCACAAAACATTCAACGTTTTGAACTCAACACAATGGCTTGTAATCACTTTCAGATTGCAACCCGGAACTATATTCACGGGGGAGTGTACGATTTCGTGCTCTTACCCTTAGCAAAAGAAGTTAAATCTTCTTACACTTGAGTGGATTCGTCAAGACATTCAAAGTCTATGAACTCAATTTTATGCTTTAGAAAAACCTTTTCGAGAAAAAGAATTGATTTTTCAAAAAGCGTTGAACACAATTTTTTCAAGAATTTCTCAATGATATTCAAAATCTTTCAAAAATTATGTGTTCAACAACTCCTACCCTCAAATGTTTAATGTGGATCAAATCCTCGTAATGACAATTCCATTGGATCAATTTTTGAGGGCGAGCGTTCCAAAATTCATACTACGTTTGACACATCTTTCTCCTGAAGATTTTCAAGACTATATTTCAAAATATATTTTAATCAAATTTGGTATCTCTAATATCAAAAGATTTTATATATTAGAGATAGGGGAGAAAATGTGATCTAAAGACTCAAACACTCATGGTTATGATCAAATACCCACAACATCTTTAATTCACGACGTTATTGGTGTCAAAAGGGTGGTTAGGTTTAAGTCCTATGATCCAACCAGAACCGGAAGGATCTTCCCAGGGACAATCCAATAGATTATTAGAAGTCCTTAGGAAAGATGGAGTAGAATGTGAAGGTAGCTGAATGCCGACTAAGTACTGATGATAGCACTAGAACAATCACAACAAGGTGCTATTAATGATGTCTTGGTAAGCATTGAAGGGGTTGAAGAATGAAAAAGAAATGTAAGGATAAAGGGTGTAAAGAAATTAGCCCTCCATACAACTTAGGCAGAAACTGGGTCAACACATCATGAAGACAACTCATCATGGACCCAGTGATGTAAAGCACAACCCTTTCCTAGCTACTCAGGCTTCTCTCAAAAGAAGTTTGTTTTATTGTCACGGAGATCAACACGACTTCTATTGACTTTCTCACTCCGAGATAGTTGATATTGAATAGGTGGCATCTGCTCCAGCCTCCGAACACTAAAAGTGCACAAATCGAGTCTAGAGCCAAGAGATCGATCAAATCTCGTTAGGTCACACAGATGAAGATAAAGAGAGTCCTACGCTATATCCTTGCGATATTGCTAGAACACTCAGAGTGATACTACCTAGTATTCACAATGATGAGTGGAAATCCTTCCAGTGTTAACATCAAACAGCACTGCGTAGGTCATATGCAAGATTCTTTATGAATAGAACATGTGTAAAACTGAAAAGCAACAGTGGTTTGATTCTGAATTGATTCAAACTCGTTTCAGGTTTCTACGCAATATCTTTATGGTCTTGCCAGAACATTCAGAGTGATATTCCTTAATATTCACAGTGAAGAATGGAAATCCTTCTAGCGTCAACATCAAACAACGCTACGGTAGGTGACTTGTGAGATTCTTATGAATCAAACTTGTGTCAAATGGAAAGCAACAATGGTAAGATTCTCAATGAATCAAACTTGTTCCAGGAATTTTGAATTGACGACTTTAATCAAGCGGATATTTATCTAATTGATTCACTCTTTATGTTCGCAGTCTTGCTTTGAGACGGTCCAGTAAAGAGAACGGCCAGTACAGCCGCGAAACCCTGTCAAGGAGATTCTTAATTGAATCTACCTAATCACAGGTACGGTATTTAATATCGTATAACGGTCTTCACCGACCGGAGGTAAAACGCTATCGATTTAGGACGAATGTCAAAGCCATTCAGTCCGTGTCTATGTTTTGTCTCGAGAAGGTGGCGTCACGGTGTACTCAACAAAGTCAAAGATTCAAAACCACATATTCATGCCCAAAGACTTATTCAACAATTAATAGTGTGAGCATGTGGATAAAGACACAAAATCGCAATATGGCAAAGACAAGTCAAGAATGATTTGAAGATCTCGAGATAAAAGACTAAGTCGAAATACAATGACAAAGGCTCAAAGATCACATCATGAAGGAACAAGACTACTGTTACACGTTCAAGACTCATTTATGACGAAATTCATAAATCTCCATTGGAATTCAAATATCAAAGAGGAATGACCTCACATTGGGGGAGATTGTTAGCCTCAAAATATTGAGTCAAACAAGAATGTTCGATCATAGGTTTCTATTGTAATATTTATTAGAACGTTGTAATAGATAGTTAAATAGTCGTGGTTCACGGGCTTGGATTTAAGCTACTTAAAGCCCAAAAGACAAGCCCGGTCCAAACAATATAGCTCATTATGGTTACATGTAAGCCCGACTATATAAGGCCCTTCCTAGCATGTTGGGAAGGGTGGATGATCATTTGTAACTCTAATCTTCTCTAATCTAATATTCACCAAGTTAATCATCTCCTTCTCTCTACTTTTTCTCACTACTTTCTCTCTCTAAAATTCATATCTTTTCCATCTCATTTCTTAATCTATCATCATATTATTAGGGACAACATTCTGTTTTAAAAATTTACATTAAAGAAAAAAACTTTCGAAAAATTTTCCAAAATTATTTTGCGAAAAAACGGTTTTCGATAATTTTTTGGAAAAAAATATTTATAAAAATTTCCTTTTTAAAAAAAGTGTTTTCAAAATTAAAAGTTTATTTTTTGTGAAAATCTTTTGAATTTTTTTTTTCAAAAATGTTTTCTTAAAAAAAGTAAATTTTAATAAAAAAATTCTTTATATTTTTTGGAAAAAACATTTTTTGAATTTTTCTTGAAAAAGAACTTTTATCGATTTTTTTTTTGAATAATATTTTGTTTTTGAAATAGTTTTTTTTTCGAAGACATGACTAAAGCAGCCCAATAATACCACCCACATCCGGTCCAAGAAGCTAAGGCCAATTGAAGAGAGAAAGTACAAATTAAATAAAAAGAAAGTACAGAAAGTATATATAGCATGAAAAAAATTGTATTGTATCGGAAGGTGGAATTAATCGACATGCTATAAATAAAAAGAAAGATAATAAAGGGAACCGACATAGATGGCTGGCTATATATGCGTTTTAACCTAAATCCAAATTCACTTAAAAAAACAACCAACCAACCATTCCTCGATCGATCGATCATCAATGTCAACCACCAATGATAACGCTTCAAAATCTGTTGCATATATGAGTTAGGTAATAAAGGTACCTCCGAAACACCCTTCTCCTCCTCGTTCGTTATGGCTGCTGGATGTCTCCTCAATAATACATACCAGCAACAACAAGATAATGACACCACACCAAAGGTAGACCACAGCGAGGTTACAATCATCTGCCACGACACTTCTGTATTGGCTCTTGATGCTATCAACTATGGTAACAAGTTCGGGAATCAGACAATATTACTTGAGCTGTTGGCCGCTCAAGTCAATAATAACGATAATAGTCACATTATTCATGTTTCACATAGACATATGGAATTGCAACTATGTAGGTTCATAATATATACTAGTATTTGTTTCTCGTATTTGGTTACACACATTGTTTTTGTTGCTTATTGTAATTGAACATTCTTATCCCTAACAGGTCTGTAATGAGGAAATCTCATCTATGATTCGGTCGTTGAGGAAGAGTATAACACGCAGATAGTGACAGTATATCAACGATTCGAGATAGGTGTAAGAAGGAAAATAAGTCACCGGAGGTGAAGATGCTGAAGGAATTGTTTGAGCTAGTGGAACAGAGAGGAACATATGACTCGTTACAAGTTAGCAAAACAAGGCATGGGTTTAGGCAAGTCAGATGTAGAGGTGAGTGTTTTGAATGATGCAACAATCATATTTACCACAGTCTTCGGATGTAAAGAAAAAATACTAACAACGCGAAATTACAAGGCATTTCATCTACTTGTTGTAGAAGAAGCTTCCCAAGTCAACGAGTCGGGGAGAACTTCCCGCACCAAGTGTCGAAGCTACTCTATATGTTCTAGTAGGTGACCCTACACAGTTTCGGGCAACGGTAGTGAGCAGAAAGCTAAAGAATTAAGTTATGATGTTAGCTTGTTTGAGAGATTCCCAACTAGAGAGTTACCCATTCTATTTCCTTGAAACTCAACATCGCATGCATTGCCATATAAGTCAGTTTTCGGCTAAACATTTTTACATAGGAAATCTCAAGGATAGCGAGGTCATAAGGACTAATGGGACAAACCTTACTTCAAGTTTTTAACACCGTATCTATTTTATGATGTTGTTGATGGGAAAGAGGAGAAAGAATCTGGTTCCGCGTCTCCTTATAATGAAGAAGAATGTTCATTGTGTTATTGGTATTATGTTTATATTAAACAGGAGATGGAACAAGTGGGGAAAGAGATAAGTGTAGGGATAATTACACCCTACAAGAGTCAAGTAAAACGCATTGTTAAACATTTCAAGGAAAAGCTGTCAAATGCAGAAGAATTTGTTGGAAATTTAGTGGAATTGTGGGATCAAGTCATACTTGTAAATGGGTTTGGAGGTACGGAGTGTACACTCATTATATCCCTGACCTCCCTGGACTCAATATAGTGGTTGAAAGTTCATCAGGAGGAAGCTGCTCCTGGTTAGGAAGTTGCTCCTGGTTAGGAAGTTGCTCCTGGTTAGGACGTTGCTCCTGGTGATGCACAAAGTCTTTGTAACCTCTTTGACCAATCAATGAGGGTTGAATATTGACTTGATGACCAGGTTTATGGTCATGTAACCACTATGCTTTCATGTAGGTAATTATGAGCTTAATTGACCGATTAATGCTCTTAAATACCATTGACTATGAGTTACATCCTTCTAGGACTAAGATCACTATAAATAGTGATCATATTTGCATGATGAAATATACAGAAACAAGAAACACTTACACGCACAGAGTTCTTGATTTGTGCCTAAAATAAGAACTAACTCTTGGTTTTATCCCAAGGAGGTATTCGTGTTAACCCAGGCATAGGGTCGAATAATCTTCTTTGGAAAGTGATTACACGACTTCAAGAGATATCCGGTAACCATTCATTGGTACGTAGTTAGGCTATTGATTATCTTCACCCTGTTGGAACGAAGTAAACCCCAACAATCAAAGAAGATTATTTTGTGATAATCAATGGCGGCGGCAATGAAGCATATGGTGGCTAACTTCTCCAAACTGGACAAGTTTGAAGGGGTTGATTTTAGGAGATGGTAGAAGAAGATGCACTTTCTTCTTTTTACCATGAACGTGGTGTACGTGCTGACCACTCCCATTCCTGATGGTGGTGATGATGCTACTTTGGAGGAACTGAGGAAAAGGAGCAAATGAGAGAATGATGATTATGTGTGTCGCGGCATAATTCTCAATGGTATGTCTGATTCTTTATTTGATATTGACCAAAATGTTGAATCTGCTAAAGAACTATGGGATTCATTGGAAGCGAAATATATGGCTGAGGATGCATCAAGTAAGAAGTTCCTTGTGAGTGATTTCACAAATTACAAAATGACTGATTCAAGACCAGTCATGGAACAATACAATGAACTTCTTAGAATACTTGGCAGATTTACACAACATAAAATGAACATGGATGAGACCATTCAGGTCTCGTGTGTCATTGACAAACTACCTCTTTCTTGGAAAGATTTCAAGCACACCTTGAAACATAAGAAGGAGGAGTTAACTCTTGTTGAGTTGGGCAGTCATTTGCGCATTGAGGAATCCCTCAGGGTGCATGAAAGTGATAAGCCAAAGAGCAACAATGTTGCTGGTTCATCTGTTGTCAATATGGTGGAGCATAACAACTCCACCAGGTACAATGAAAACAAGGGCAAACGTAAGCATCAGGATAACACCAAAGCTAATCCTAACAAGAAGTCATCAGTGGCTTGTTGGAAGTGTTGGAAACCTGGACACTTCAAAAGGGATTGCAAAGGTGTTAGCATTGGCAACCAAGCTAATGGATCAGGCACAAAAGGTCAGAATATGTTTAATGAATCTCTCTAGATTTATTATGTTACATATGTATCTGAAGCTTACTTTGTGTAGGATGATGATGTTGCGTGGTAGGTTGACACTGGAGCAACAGTACATGTGTGTAAAGATAGATGCTGGTTCAAGACTTATGAGTCAATGAATGATGGATCTATTCTTCACATGGGAAATGAGTCAACAGCCCTAGTGCATGGATGTGGTTTTGTAGATCTTAAATTTAGTTATGGAAAGATCGTTTCTTTGTTTAATGTTTTGCAGGTTCCTAATATTAGGAAGAACTTGGTTTCTAGTAGTGTTTTGAATAATTGTGGTTATAAACAAGTGATTAAATCTAATAAATTTGTTTTATCGAAACATGGTGTGTTTATTGGTTTTGGCTATTTGAGTAATCAAATGTTCAGGCTTAATATTGATTCTAGTATAAATGTTGATTCTGTCCTGATGACTACCACTAAACTGAATGATTCATCACTATAGCATGCTAGACTAGGTCATGTCCACTATAAGAGGATGCAAGATATGTCTAAGGACGGGTTAATTCCAGCTTTTGACATGGACACTGATAAGTGTCAGACTTGTATGCTGAACAAAATTACTAAGAAACCATTTCAGGATGTAAAACGTGAAACTACAGTTTTGGAGCTAATCTATAGTGACCTATGTGATTTGCATGCTACTCCCTCATTAGGGAATAAGAAATACTTGGTAACATTTATTGATGATGCTTCTAGGTTTTGCTATGTTTATTTATTACATACTAAGGATGAAGCATTAGATAAATTTAAAGTATTTAAAACTGAAGTTGAATTACAACAAGGAGTCCAAATCAAAAGATTTAGGACTGATAGGGGAGGTGAGTACATGGATACTTTGTACTTTCAGTCTGTTGGAATAATCCATGAGACAATTACCCTCTATACTCCACAACAAAATGGTATATCTGAAAGAAAAAATAGAGTACTAAAAGAGATGGTTAACTCCATGTTGTCCTACTCAGGACTGAGTCAAGGGTTTTGGGGAGAAGCTATGTTAACAGCTTGCTATTTATTAAATAGGGTTCCTAATAAAAGTAACAGGATGACCCCTTATGAACTCTGGACAAAAAGGAAACCAAACTTGAACTACCTCAAAGTTTGGGGTTGTAGGGCTGTTGTAAGACTCCCTGATCAAAAGGTGAAAACCTTGGGTGAAAGAGGCATTGAATGCATCTTTATTGGATATGCTGAGCATTCCAAGGCTTATAGGTTCTATGTTATTGAACCTAATGATTCAGTTTCAATAAACTCAATCATTGAATCAAGGGATGCTAACTTTGATGAGACTAGGTTCTCATCAGTCCCTAGACCCAGCCTTAGGACTCCTACTAGAGCTGAGGACATTGGTGCTTCAGTGGAACCTGAAAGGGTCACTAATGAGGTTGTGGTTCAGCAACCTGAGCCTAAGATTAGAAGAAGCACAAGGCAAAGGACTCCAAAGAATTTTGGGTCTGAATTTCAACTATATCTAGTTGAAGGAACAATGGATGAGGTCTCTGACCAGTACTACTATTGCTTTAATGTTGAGGATGATCCTAAAACATTTGATGAAGCAATGAAGTCCCAGGATGTTGCTTTCTGGAAAGAAGCAATCAATTATGAGATAGATTCCATCATGGGTAACAACACTTGGGTGTTGGTTGATCTACCTCCAGGTTGCAATCCACTTGGATGCAAAAGGATCTTCAAAAGAAAGATGAAGGTAGATGGAACTATTGAAAAGTTCAAGGTAAGGTTAGTCATTCAAGGCTTTAGACAAAAGTCAGGAATAGACCACTTTGATACTTATGCTCCTGTAGCACGCATAAGTACCATAAGAATGTTGGTTGCCTTGGTAAGCATTCACAATCTGATTATTCATCAGATGGATGTGAAGACAGCATTCTTGAATGGTGATTTAGATGAGGAGGTTTATATGAACCAACCTCAAGGTTTCATCATGCCTGGTCATGAAGGTAAGGTGTGTAAACTGATTAAGTCCTTATATGGACTCAAACAGGTACCTAAGGAATGGCATCAAAAGTTTGATGAAGTGGTTTTGTCTAATGGTTATTTACTTAACCAAGCTGACAAATGTGTATATAGCAAATTTGATGAATCTGGTAAAGGAGTCATCATTTGCCTATATGTTGATGACATGTTAGTCTTTGGTACTGACCAAGTTCAGGTTGATTTAACCAAAGAGTTTTTGTCATCAAGGTTCTCTATGAAAGACATGGGGAAGGCTGATGTTACCTTGGCATAAGGATTAAACATGAAAGTGATGGTATTGTAATTTCTTAGTCTCATTATATTGAGAAGGTCCTGAAGAAATTCAATCACTTTGATTGTACTCTAGTGAGTACACCAATGGATACAAGTGAGAAACTGATGCCTAACAATGGTCAGGCTGTCTCCCAGCTTGAGTATTCGAGGGTTATTGGTTGCTTGATGTATGCCATGACAAGTACTAGACCTGACATTGCATTTGTTGTGGGTAAACTGAGTAGGTATACTAGTAATCCTAGTACTCAGCATTGGCAAGAAATTCAGAGAGTACTAAATTATTTGAAAGGAACAATGGATTATTTTTTGTCTTATATTGGATATCCTTCAGTGTTGGAAGGTTACACTGATGCAAGTTGGATCAGCAATACTGAGGATAATTCATCCACCAGTGGCTGGGTATTCCTACTTGGTGGTGGTGCAATTTCTTGGGCATCCAAGAAACAAACTTGCATTACTAGTTCTACCATGGAATCTGAGTTTGTGGCTCTAGCAGCTGCTGGTAAAGAAGTTGAATGGTTGAGAAACTTGCTTCTTGAGATTCCATTGTGGGTCAAACCTATGGCACCTATCTCTATCCGTTGTGATAGTGCAGCTACATTGGCTAAGGCATATAGCCAAATGTACAATGGTAAGTCTAGACACTTAGGTGTTAGACATAGCATGATTCGTGAGCTAATCATGAATGGGGTGATTTCAATAGAGTTTGTGAGGTCTCAACAAAACTTAGCTGATCACTTGACGGAGGGATTGGCTAGAGACTTGGTTTTAAAGTTTGCTAAAGGGGTGGGTTTAAAGTCCAAACTAGTCACTGAATGCTAGGACACCCAACTCCCTCCTGAGGAAACTTGGGAGCTGAGTTCAATGTGGAAAGCTGAACATTCAGGGGACTGAAGCACATGTATATCATCCCAAGGATGTGCTTGTACCTGCTGAAAGGAGGATGAAGTTATAAACTTCTTAATGGTTAATTTCTTTGAAAAAGTGCTTAAGCAGGAGCATGAACTAAAGAGGAACCACCTATGTAAATGTTGAGGTTTTGCCGCCTCAAGGAGCATGGACTTTGGCTCTTACAACATTTATGAATTGGATATGGGCACATGGCTTGTATGGTGTCAAGAGCGTCTTAAGTGTTTGAAAACTTGTGTGTATTTTATCTTCAGGTATTCAAAGTAGTTGAAGGGTTCAATTCTTAGAACACCCTGATTCTCGAATATTTGAAGTGATGTACTAATATGGAAATTCAATCCTCAGGACATTTTCATTTATGCACTGGTTTTGTTAAAGTTGATTTTCATGCAAAAAGGAATTGTACTAAATTGGGGAGGATTGTTGGAAATTTAGTGCAATTGTGGAATCGAGTCATACTTGTAAATGGGTTTGGAGGTACGGAGTGTACACTCATTATGTCCCTGACCTCCCTAGACTCAATATAGTGGTTGAAAGTTCATCAGGAGGAAGCTGCTCCTGGTTAGGAAATTGCTCTTGGTTAGGAAGTTGCTCCTGGTTAGGACGTTTCTCCTGGTAATGCACAAAGTCTTTGTAACCTCTTTGACCAATCAATGAGGGTTGAATATTGACTTGATGACCAGGTTTATGGTCATGTAACCACTATGCTTTCATGTAGGCAATTATGAGCTTAATTGGCCGATTAATGCTCTTAAATACCATTGACTATGAGTTACATCCTTCTAGGACTAAGATCACTATAAATAGTGATCATATTTGCATGATGAAATATACAGAAACAAGAAACACTTACACGCACAGAGTTCTTGATTTGTGCCTAAAATAAGAACTAACTCTTGGTTTTATCCCAAGAAGGTATTCGTGTTAACCCAGGCATAGGGTCGAATAATCTTCTTTGGAAAGTGATTACACGACTTCAAGAGATATCCGGTAACCATTCATTGGTACGTAGTTAGGCTCTTGATTATCTTCACCCTGTTGGAACGAAGTAAACCCCAACAGAATTCTAAAAGATTTCTATTGATACAATCGACTCTTTCCAAGGAAAAGAGCCAGACGCGATCATCCTCACATGTGTGAAAACATACGGTCAAGCATACATTCATCCTTCTTTCGTCACTAACAAACCCCATCCCGTCTGTTTTCACACATGTGAGGATGATCACGTCTCGCTCTTTTCCTTGGAAAGCGTCGACTGTACCAATAGAAATCTTTAGGAATTCTTCTTCATTTGACAGCTTTTCCTTGAAATGTTTAACAAGGCATTTTACTTGACTCTTGTAGGGTGTAATTATCTCTACACTTATCTCTTTTCCTACTTGTTCCATCTCCTGTTTAATATAAACATAATACCAATAACACAATGAACGTTCTTCTTCATTATAAGGAGACGTGGAACCGGATTCTTTCTCCTCTTTCCCGTCAACAACATCATAAAATAGATACGATGTTAAAAACTTGAAGTAAGGTTTGTCCCCATTAGTCCTTATGACCTCGCTATCCTTGAGATTGCCCATGTAAAAATGTTTAGCCGAAACCAACTTATATGGCAATGCATGCGATGTTGAGTTTCAAGGAAATGGAATGGGTAACCCTCTAGTTGGAATCTCTCAAACAAGCTAACATCATAGCTTAACTCTTTAGCTTTTCTGCTCACTCCCGTTGCGCGTAACTGTTTAGGGTCACCTACTAGAACATACAGAGTAGCTCTAAAAACTTAGTGCCGGAAGTACTCCCCGCCTGGTTGACTTGGGCAGCTTCGTCTACAACAAGTAGATCAAATGCCTTTCGCGTTGTTAGTATTTTTTCTTTACATCCAGAAACTGTGATGAATATGATTGTTGCCACATTCAAAACACTCACCTCTAAATCTGACTTGCCTAAACCCATGCCTTGCTTTTCTAACTTGTAACGAGTCAGTTCTGTTATATGCTCATCTCTATGTTCCACTAGCTCAAGTAATTCCTTCTGCATCTTCACGTCCGGTGACTTATTTTCCTTCTTACACCTATCCAGAATCGTATATACTTATCACGTGTTATACTCTTCCCCAACGACCGAATCATAGATGAGATTTCCTCATTACACACTAACAGCTCAAGTAATTGAGTCTGATTGTTGATAACATCAAGAGCCATGCAACTATGTTTTAACTGTGTTCCAAGTGTCATCAAGTGATCCTTAGTAGGCAATATATAGGACTGAAAGTCAATAAGACCCACAAACGATAATCATGTGTCATCTGGGGACCTGATTCACATAATTGTGCTTCCTTAGACAGAGATTAGGAGATCTTACATCCCTTATCATATTATTACTGGGAAACTCAAGAAAATCAAAACACCATTGTCAACTAATATCCTCCTTGAAGCATGTGTCAAAAAGTTGTCTTCATTTGTGGCTTCTGGGTGGACGAATGCCACTGAATACACATAATATAGTATTTCTGCACATACAAGATCGACCTCTAAGGTCAGACTTCTCACCTACATATATTAAACGTGAGGTCAGACTGAAAGTTTATGGACTTAAAAAATCGATTGTCGTGTGATAGGATCGAACTCGAGATCACGGGATTGCACATGTTACGTGAAGGGTTAATTTGTTTATTAAATATATTTATTATATTTATTAAATCAAACCGTAGCTAACGATCGTTAAGTAATTAAAAGTTAAGTATTAAACGACCGTTATAGAAGGTTAAAGAAGATAAAAGAAGGAGTCGGAAAAGTTCCGGAAACCTCTTTTGGAGGTGATGTATATCCGGCCTAAATGGGAGACAAAAAAAAGGGGAAAAGATTTTGTGGCTTTATTTTGTTTAACCTTGGAAGAGAAGTTTTCCAAGGTGTATATAAACAAACCAAAAGCCTCATAATTTTTACCTCATATCTCTCTTTCTCTTGCTCTAAAAACCGGCCAAACAAACACCCTATTAGGGTTCTTCTTTAATTTTTTGTAAGCTATTCTAGATCTAGTCCTAGCCCCTCTCTAGGGTTGTTGGGTAGATCTTCCATAGACTTGGAAGCTCGGTTTGTTCGTGCTAGACTCACGGTTAACTCGCCGTATCACGTGTGTACAAGATCGTGGTGTAATCTTGCTTTAGATTACATCCTGGTGGTGTTCGTGATCTATCTCTACCGGTGACCGTTCCGTCAACTTGTAGATCTTGCTAGGATAAAGGTATGTAACCCTAGCCTTGATTAATTATAATCGTGTTAATTAAAGATCTTGTTAATTTGCTTCCGCTGTGTGTTCTTTGATCCATATTAGGGTTTTTATAACTGTTATGATAAACATAAACCTTTAGTGGCATTGAGAGCGGTTTTAACATGATTTTAATTATCAAGATCTAAAGTTTTTTTAACTAATATTGATTGGTGTTAATAATTACATGTTGTTTTTTAGGTTTTATAAAAATTAGGTTTTGTGTTTTTTTTTGTTTTTAAATTCGGATCTGCCGAATTTTTTATAAAATTTTTTTTAGTAAACCCTAAATTTACATGGTAATTAAACTTTAGATATTTTGCATGACATAATTGTTATGTCATGCGTGGTTACGATCCGTAGTTTTTTAATTGTTAAGAGAATGTGGGAGATCCATAATAAACATGCATGTTTTTTTACGGATCATATAATTTTGATTGCTATTTGCTTTATTTGATTCAAAATTTTAAAATTAGGGAAGACTTTTTATGTTCATAAAAATCCTAGATTTAATGTTCTTTGAATAAATTGTTATGCATGTGGCTATTTGATTTAGTTTTTTTTGTACTACTTGTTTTTATGCGTTTTATTGTATGTTGTAAACAAGGGTAGTTTTTTTTAAGAAAAATAATATGGACTAAATCCTATCAAAATTAATGAATT
This sequence comes from Glebionis coronaria, assembly GCA_025667525.1. NCBI lineage: Eukaryota > Viridiplantae > Streptophyta > Magnoliopsida > Asterales > Asteraceae > Glebionis > Glebionis coronaria. The sequence continues at coordinate 29,557,760 of CM046881.1, forward strand.
GTTTTGAGATCTAAATTACATATGATTTGTATTGATTAGAATTGCAATAGCAACTTAACGGCCAACTCAATTTTGACAAACTATAAAGTGGGTATAACGCACCGCTGGTCAAGTACCCGGTTAAGGAAGGAGGTGTTATGCTTCGGCGCTGACCAAATTCCCGGCTCGCCTGTGCGTCAAAATTGGAATTACCTACGGTTGTTATTGGTATAATTCTTTAAGATTGATTTTAACTACATTAATTCACATCCGAAACACAATGAATAAGGTTATTGCTTTGTGCTTTAGCTTCGTTCTAGAAAAAGTTCGGTGTGAATTTAGTTGTGTGTAAAATCTTTAATTGGTTTAACCAATACCTCAACTTGCAAATATATGATGAACTTTTAGTCTCACCAAAAAGTTTACTAAACATTTTATTAAACTTATGTTATGGAGATGTATGCATGCTTCTCCATACATGATTTTGACACCAAAATCTATACCCTAAAATTTAAGTCATATGCCCTCTAATTGACGAACACTTGAAGTTACAATTGTCGTCATATAAGATATCGGACGATGTTGTAATGGAGAGTAAACTTCATGGCTGAATAAGATTGCACATGAAGGTTTTACGTTCTTTAGATTAGTCGACTTAATTGACTTACTCAGTGAGAACTGGAAACTTAAGGCATAAAATAGGGATAAAACATGTTTACAATGCAAATGATTTTGGCAATGTAAATCCATAACATATCTAGAAATTGCAAATTTGTTTGTCAATTATTGTTCGACAAGTTACTGTGTTGAATACATTTTTCACTAGCAGATTAACTGATGTGATAAATCTATGTCAATATGGATTCTAGTTTTTCAAGGAAAATACTATGGTTTTATTACCGGGGTAATTTTACTTTCTTGAATTATATTATCGAAAATACTAATGTTTGAACTTATTTCTGTAGAAATGGCTCAACCCGAAAACAATCTGACAATAAGCTCGGCGTTCAAAGCTTTTTTCGAACGGCCTGAACTTACTGGCCCTAATTTCAATGACTGGTACCGCTCACTAAGAATTGTTCTGAGAGCAGCGGGTACTATAAATATTTTGGAAACTCCTTTTCCGGAGGATCTTGCTGAAGGAGCAACTGATGCGGAAAGGCTTCAAAACGCTGCTAACGATAAGAAGCACCATGAGGTGGCTGCTGTAATGTTAGGGAGAATGGCTCCATCACTTCAAAGGAAGTATGAGCTAGCTTCACCTCAGTAAATGCTTGATGAACTCAAGGCAGTGTATGAAACGCCGCAAGCTGTAGAGATCTATGATCTAGTTGATGCTCTACATAGTTGCAAGCAAGCTCCTGGAATGTCCGTAAGTGCTCATTATATGGAGATGAGGGGTTATATGGAACAACTCATAGCACTAGGAAAACCCTTTGATCATAATATGGCTATTAACTTGATCAATAGGTCCCTTAATAAGGACTTCAATGATTTCGTTCGTAACTATAATATGCATTGCACGGGGAAGACAGTTAATGATTTGCATGCAATGCTCATTGACTTTGAAAAGGGTTTGAAAGATAAGGCATCCACTGCTACTCCTCAAGTACTTCATTTACAAAAGGGTAGAGTGTCGAAACCAAAACCGCAAGTGAATAAGAAGCAGAAAGGCAAAGGTAAGGTTGATAAGAGCAAGCAAGTTGCGACTACATCAAAAACAAAGCAGAACTTTGCTAAGAAATCTCTGAAAGATGAGACTTGTCACTACTGCAAGATGACTGGACACTGGAAGAGGAATTGCTCTCTCTATCTCCAGGAAATGGCAGAACATAAGAAGAAGGCTGAGCAAGCTGCTGTAGCACCATCTTCTGGTAACTTTTTTATGATAGAGTTATTTAATCTTTCGTACAAATCAAACTCCTGGGTATATGATACGGGATGTGGTATTAATATCTGTAATACCCTGCAGGGATTTGAGTTGAAAAGGAGGCTTACCTATGGAGAACAATTTCTGCAAGTGGGCAATGGTGCACAAGCAGCGGTTGAAGCTATAGGTATATTTAAATTAGTTTTACCTTCGGGTTTAGTACTGTTTTTAAATAATTGTCATTATGCACCTACAATTGTTAAGGGTGTCATTTCCTTTTCTTGTATGTTGGATCTTGGATTTACTCACACGATTGATAATAATGGAATTTCTGTTTTCAAAGATGGTTTATTCTATGTTGATGCAATTTTTGTGAATGGTGTTTTTGAAATTAACATGCATGATAAAAATTCCAAGAGGAAAAATAATTCTGTTTTTAGCATGAATAAGAAGAGTAAGTTAGACAAGAACTCTTCTTATCTTTGGCATTATAGGCTTGCCCATATTGGGAAGACTCGCATACAAAAGCTTCAACGTGATGGGCTTTTGGAAAGTATCAATGATGAATCATTTGATAAATGTGAATCTTGTATCTCTGGAAAGATGAACAAGAAACCTTTTAATAGCACTATTGAAAGGGCTACTGAACTACTTGGTTTGATACATACTGATGTGTGTGGACCACTTAGACATGTGTCAAGGAAAGGTGCTAGCTACTTCTTGACGTTTATGGATGATTATAGCCGTTATGATTATGTTTATTTACTTAAGCATAAACATGAGGTATTTGAAACATTCAAAACGTTTAAAGCAGAAGTAGAGTTACAACTAGGAAAGAAGATTAAAGCTCTTCATTCTGATCGTGGTGGTGAATATTTAAGTCAAGAGTTTAAAGATTATTTAAGTGAGAATGGAATTGTTCAAAAACTTACTTCTCCGTATACTCCACAACAAAATGGTGTATCTGAAATGAGAAATCGTACATTATTGGATATGGTACGATCTATGTTTAATCTTACAACTCTACCATTATCCTTTTGGGATTATGCTCTTGAATCTGCTGTTCGTATTCTGAATATGGTTCCCACAAAGAAGGTTGATAAGACACCATATGAACTATGGCATGGCAAGAAGCCATATTTGTCTTATTTGAAAATCTGAGGTTATGAGGCGTATGTGAAACGTGACTCTGGAGATAAACTCCAACAACGCTCAGTAAAATGTATCTTTGTAGGTTACCCTAAGGAAACTATGGGTTACTACTTTTATTATCCGGCTGAGAACAAAATAGTTGTGGCTCGGTATGGAGACTTCCTTGAAAATGATCTTGTAAATCAAGAATTCAGTGGGAGAAATTATGATCTTGAAGAAATTCAAGAAGATACATTGCCTTCTGAAAATACTAGCGAAGAAATTCCTGAAGAACCAGAAAGTCTGAGTGTTCCAGCGGAATTAATTACTCCACGTAGGTCTCAAAGGACCATACGTGCGCCAGACAAATTATGTCTTTACATAGAGGTTGATGAGGAGGAAGTAGTGAAAAATAGGTGGATCTATAAGAAGAAAACTGACATAGATGGTGATGTACAATCCTATAAAGCGCGTTTAGTGGCTAAAGGTTTTACTCAAACTTTTGGAATAGACTACGAGGAGGCATTTTCTCCTGTAGCAGACTTATGAGCTATTAGGATTCTCATAGCTATAGCAGCATACTATGACTATGAGATATGGCAAATAGATGTTAAAACTGCCTTCTTGAACGGTCGCTTAGATGAAGACATCTATATGCAACAACCGGAAGGGTATGTTGATCCTAAATATCCAAAGCGGGTGTGCAAACTTCAAAGATCTATTTATGGTTTGAAGCAAGCATCACATCAATGGAATAAGCGATTTGATGAAGAAATCAAAAAGTTCAGATTTATTCAAAATCGTGATGAGCCATGTGTATACCGTAAAGCTAGTGGGAGTAATGTAATGTTCCTAATTTTATATGTCGATGACATATTAATCATGGGCAGTAACATTCCAAGACTTAAGGAAGTAAAAGATTATCTTGGTAAATGTTTTTCTATGAAGGATTTGGGAGATGCTGCGTATATTCTGGGAATTAAAATCTATCGAGATAGGAGTAGACGGTTAATTGGTCTTAGCCAAGATGCTTATATTGATAAGATATTGAAGAAGTATAACATGCATAACTCTAAGAAAGGTTTTCTATCGATGGAGGTTAAGCATGAGTTAAGTCATGAGAAAGATGCATCAACACCTGAAGAGGTGGCTTACATGAAGAAGGTGCCTTATGCTTTGGCTGTAGGATCTATTATGTATGTTGTAAGATAAACAAGGCCTGATGTGGCGTTTGCTCAGAACTTGGTTAGTAGATACCAACAAAATCCAGGAAAGTTCCACTGGACTGCTGTTAAGCATATTCTAAAGTATTTGAGAAGTACGAAAGATATGTTTTTGGTATTCGGGGGTAAACCAGACACAGAATTGAATGTAACAGGATTCTGTGATGCGTCCTGGCAATGTGATAAAGACGATACGAAGTCTCAGACGGGTTACGTGTTTGTCATCAATAGAGGAGCAGTTGACTGGAAGAGCAGTAAGCAGAAAACCATTGCTATGCATGCAACTCAATCCGAGTACATGGCTGCTTCAGAAGCTGCAATGGAAGCTGTTTAGATTAGGAAGTTTATTGGATATCTTGGAGTGATGCCTTCAATTAAAGAACCTATTGATATATATTGCGACAATTCTGCTGCAATAATATTCGCCAATGACCCTGGAGTTATGAAAGGCGCCAGACACTTTAAACGTAGATATCACTACGTTCGAGAACAAGTGGAAGCTCGAGAAATAAAATTGATAAAAGTTCACACGGATGATAACGTAGCTGATCCTTTTACTAAGGCTTTATCTAAGCCAAAGGTAGTTAAGCTGCCAAGGCAATTGGGCTGCAACTAGCTCGCGAATTCATGCAGTAAATCTGTTGATTAGTATTTGGATAAAGGATGTAAGACATTATTGAATTGATGAAATAAAGATTGAATTTCGTTTATTTTCTGTTATTTGATTTTGTATCCTATTTTACATGTTTTAATCCGTGAGCATTATGATGTTTCTAAATGTCCGTTGTCGATTAATAATATGGGAGTATTATTAAACTAAGACAATTCAAAATAGTGACAGAGTATACTTGAAAGTATAATGGTCAATTTTGGATGATATTTGATGGATCAAATATTGGACTTATCCCAACTATGTGATTTTACTTTATGGATCTTTGTCATTAAGTAAATCATAAATAGTTATCCTTAGACCTGAGATGCCAGAAAACTGCATTGAGTATAGTGCATTTCTGTAAGGTAACCTAACGCTAAACGTAATCGGTAGTCATAAGGGTTATTTTCAGAAGTGTTGCAAAGTTCATGTGTTTTGCTTGTAGTCGAAATGGGATTCGTTTCCTTCAAATTATTATTTGAAGCATAAATACAACTGGCCCCCTCGGGGAATAGTAAGATGTTTGTGTGGCCACACCCAAATTTGTTTTGGTAATCTTACTATATCCGTAAACGAGAAACAGAATAGTTAATGAAGGAATGACTAAGATCCATATCCTTATTAACGATGTATTTGAAATGAAAGGATAATAATAATGATATAATCATTAAAAGGTTCTTGTCCAGGAGGCCTTACTCGAGTTGTACTAGTGACGTTGTTAGTGTAACTAGACGCTAATCAATGTGATCACGATATTCGAATTTTGTCCAAGTGGGAGCTGAAAGTTTATGGACTTAAAAAATCGATTGTCGTGTGATAGGATCGAACTCGAGATCACGGGATTGCACATATTACGTGAAGGGTTAATCTGTTTATTAAATATATTTATTATATTTATTAAATCAAACCGTAGCTAACGATCGTTAAGTAATTAAAAGTTAAGTATTAAACGACCGTTATAGAAGGTTAAAGAAGCTAAAAGAAGGAGTCGGAAAAGTTCCGGAAACCTCTTTTGGAGGTGATGTATATCCGGCCTAAATGTGAGACAAAAGAAAAGGGGGCTTTATTTTGTTTAACCTTGGAAGAGAAGTTTTCCAAGGTGTATATAAACAAACCAAAAGTCTCATAATTTTTACCTCATATCTCTCTTTCTCTTGCTCTAAAAACCGTCCAAACAAACACCCTATTAGGGTTCTTCTTTAATTTTTATTAAGCTATTCTAGATCTAGTCCTAGCCCCTCTCTAGGGTTGTTGGGTAGATCTTCCATAGACTTGGAAGCTCGGTTTGTTCGTGCTAGACTCACGGTTAACTCGTCGTATCACGTGTGTACAAGATCGTGGTGTAATCTTGCTTTAGATTACATCCTGGTGGTGTTCGTGATCTATCTCTACCAGTGACCGTTCCGTCAACTTGTAGATCTTGCTAGGATAAAGGTATGTAACCCTAGCCTTGATTAAGTATTATCGTGTTAATTAAAGATCTTGTAAATTTGCTTCCGCTGTGTGTTCTTTGATCCATATTAGGGTTTTTATAATTGTTATGATAAACATAAACCTTTACAGACTTCATCAATCGACCTAACTGGCCAATTCTTTCCAGTTTATCGTAATCATGAATAAAAGTCTGAATGAATAAGTCAATAAGCACCCTTTTTGGACTAATAGTTTTTTTTTTAACGGCGAGTTAGTAGTTAGTGATTCGAGCTTACAGTGATATCCAATTGGGCAGTATGGCATCGAACCTTCTCCTTAGGGGATAAACTCCACTCCCGCTTCTTAATTCGGGCCCCTGAAGGTTTCTGGTGAGACTCGAACTCGAGACCTCTCCAAGAATACCTCCCAAAGGTTACCCTTGGTGGCCAACTGAGCTAGCTCAGCTGGTTAATTTGTTATAAAAAGGTTACCTTTTTGGGCTAATAGTATTCAGACAATACACTAAAGCGATAAAACAAGCTCTACCCAAAACCCCAAATTTGTTGGACCCTTGTGAAATTAAACTATGTGAAAGTAATTAGTAATTTGACCTTACAAGTAAACATTATACTTTATTTGGGCAACACTTGGGACCCAAAAATCTTCATGTTACAATTCCTTGTATTGAAAATCTCTAGTTTAAGCATTCTTCAGCTAATAACTTCAGAAAAATCTTCTAGTTTAAACATTGAGATTAGCAACTCCGCATTTGATCTTGGAGCGTTTGTAACCGCAGCTCGCTTTATGCCAAGTTTTTCCACCCATTTGCATAAATGTTCCTGGCCGCTTATTGGTTGCAATTGTTCAGCTGCTATTCTGCTTATCCGAATAAGAAGTGAGGTGTCTCCAGATCCACAGCTGAAAGTAGTGTACTATAACTTTTTATTATGAAGGTTTTCGGTTATGAAGTTAACTTACAAAGCACATTTATATACCTTTGTTACTGAATTACATATCGGGATTCACTTTTTTGTAAATGAGTTTATATATCATTATACAGCATGAAGAAATCGATAACTACAACAATAGATAGTTTCGTTGAAGGAGGGTATGAGAGTAGAGGGACTAACTCCATCATCATGCAGCACACTAACTGAAGTATTTTACTACATGTAGACTTCGAAACTGAAATCTATACACTGTGAGGACAACACACTACTAGTAGTATTTGACTCTAGCTTATATAAACAACAGCTAATCCATATAGTATACATGTCTTGTATTGGATAGAATTCAAATTACACATTTTTACATGTACTTCATTGCCAAACACATTCCCTTGACCTCAGAATTCAAGCCTTAAGAGATGAATTCTAATGAATGCAGTTTGAAAACAAAAGACTCGGTGATAAAAAGGACGTTGAATTTGCTCCAGCCTCATCATAGGTCACCGGAAGGCGATCCAGCGATGCAGATCACTCGCAAATCCACTAAATCTATCTACACATTTTCCGGCCCGACCTCTCACATTCCGTCCCCAAAAGCCTCTTCACTCCTCTTTTCTCGCCTCAACATCCCAACCAACGTCACAATAGTGTAACCATTCTCCTGACCCGAAAACGATGAGTCCAAAGCCCTGTTACCCAATATCAAATCAAGCAACATCACTCAGTAGCTATAACATCAACCTTCTCGTACACCCAACAGACTAAAGCATACTCGGGTGCCATGTAACCATTTCGACATCATCTCGTTCTTTTAGAACTCTAATAAGTACACGAAATCATGGTAACTCAAAAATAAGTACAGTAAATCCTGCAAAAGGAAAAAAAAAAACTATCATGTTCTGTATAAATTATCAGTTTCTACTCGACACGAGAGAAAGCTGTTGAGGAATGGGAGAGAGGCTGCCTTTGTTTTAGAGCCATGATTTGGTCTTAATTTTTAGGCTTTTTCAGATGGGTTTAAGAGTAGATATGCAGAAATATGTTCATCATATTTTGTTTCTGTAATATAGGTCACACTTCTTCCTGTGACACAGGACTTCAACGAGCAGCGTGGATTTACTTGGTTAATCGATTTGTGTCGATTTTCATTTCTGCAAAAGATACAGAAAATAAAGCTCTTTCCATGCTTTCTCTTAGCAGTTTCATACATAATCTCAGTTGGCATCTATATCTTTTGCGTGTGTCAACTTCGACCCATTTACATGTGAATGGGTGTTTTATCTCTAACGGTTCAAATAGGCCAAATGAAAAAATAGCTCAAAATGAAGAAAAAAAGTTCAGCAAAGTAGTAAAGTATTCATGTTTTTTGTTTTTCTTTGGTTCGACTCGGTTTCTTTGGTTTGTTTTTTGATTTGGTTACAAATCAAACCATTGCTGATTACATAAAGATCTAAATAATGTACACTCATAGACCATTCCAAAGTAAAGTAGCAAAGTGTTGATGCATTTGTTTTTTGTTTTTTTAACCAAATGAGCGTTTTGGCTAGCGGTATCCGAGTGAGATTGATGTATTTAACTAAGAGATTGTGTTTCGTGTCATGGATACAAATGTGAGTCTCATGATGTATAAATGTGATACTATGTGGTGTGTTCAGCTTATTAGCTTGCCTGACCATGTACTAGTATAAAAATTTATTACTGTAGTCGACAAGTGTCCAATAGCATACATTAATTTGACATAAGATATGTGCAGGCCTTTATTAGTTGTTATAGTTGTTCGTTCTTGCTAATCACACCAGCCGAAGCTTCTAAATACTCCTGTCTTGCTCTTGCTAGTTCATTCACTGTCCTCTGCCGTATAAACCCTCAGCTGCAAGACCAAAACCAAAACCAAAACGACCCGAATTAAGGTTAGAAACATACTACATAATGAATTTCACTTTGTGGGCTTACTGACGGTGATGACCAGCTCCTCTGCATATAGCAAAACGTCACATTGGGTTCTGGGAACCCGAGCCCCTACTCTTGTCCTAGTAGCATTTCCCTCTTGTCTGCCGGACCATTTTAGGATCATATTGACTAAATTTCACATTAATATCATCAAAGTTGTGAAATAAAATAGCTCACTTGTGCTTTTGGTATCATTTACCAACTTACATGATTGTGTTGGATGGATGCCGAAGAATGAAATGCTCAATCCCCAATGGATTTACAACAATACCTCCTACATTGATTACTTCCTGAACCAAACAAGCAAGATGAATCAAGTTTCGTCAAAATTCTTCAAATTAGATAACCGTGTTACTTACCTTGTTCATGAGAAACAATAGTTTTTCCTGTGCTGAGGGCAATCCATGTTGTAGAAACGCCTACACGAAAGATATCAAATATCCATTAAGAAACACTTTTATGCATCATGATATATGTTGGGATTTTTTCATTTTAACCGATATAATTCAGATGTCTACAGTACATGCATTATGCAGGGCGTTATACACGTTGATCAAAATGCTAACTTCTGCTTGTATGTTACAAAGGTTCTTCATCAAACCCCTGAAGAAAGTAAATGTAAGTTACATTACTGATCATAACTCATATTCTTATCACATATACAAACTAGTTACCTTACCTGAGTTTTCCAACCTCTGTTGAACATTCAGAAATACGAGTATGGTCAAGGGTATTTGGGTAAAAGTCTTGCAGTACGTGTCTTGAATGGAACCATCGTAATCAAGTAATATAGCATACGACTCATGATATGAACGGTAACTGCTGTAGAAAAATGCAGCTGATGTACACTTAAAGGCAGTTTTCGAGTTCATGCAGGTGATGTACAATTAATTCTTGGTGCATTTACGTGTATTTTATGAGGATCAAAATGGTCGTAACTCGTAGATACACAAAAAGGCAATAAAATTAGGGAAAATTCTTGAAATGCCCTAAGGTTGTACTCACTTTCCCAAAATGCATCAATCAAAAGAAAATTTCCCAAAATATTTTATGCAACTTATGCAACTTATTCAACTTATGCGACTTTTTAAAAAAATAATAATCAAAATTTTCATAAAATTTTGCCATTTTTGGAAAAGTTGCATAAGTTGAATAAGTTGCATAAGTTGCATAAGACATTTTGAGAAATTCTCATTTAGTTGATATAAAAAGAGAAAAAGAGTGACACTTTGAAGCATTTCAAGAATTTTCCCATAAAATTAAGTAAGGTAAGCATAATTTTTTTACTTTTTATGTTAACATAAAAATTTACTAAACCATTCAAATTAAAAACCTATGTCCAAAACTCTTAGGGCATATTTGGTAGAGAGAAATTAAGTAAGAAAAATGGAATTGAGATTATTTCTCTTGTTTGGTAGAGAGAAATGAAAAAATGGAGAAATTGAGAGAAATTGGTGGAAAGTTTGAGAGAGTTGGATAGTTTTATTTGATACTCTCCATTTCCATTATTTTTATAGAGAATTAGGAGAAATGGATTTTTTTTACTTTTTTTGGTTTCTTTGTAATCCCTATCACGTAACTTTTAAAAAATATATATTTTTTATTTATATAAACAAATTACATGCATCATCTAATGATTATAAAGTTTAAAAAATTATTTTGGGTGACATTACAATATTTTTATATTTATATGGTTTTTAAAAAAATAAAACATTAATTTTTGTTATTATTTTTATTTTAATTCTCTGACGCACCCAAACAGTGAAATTCAGTAAATTTCTCAATCAATCTCATTTCTCTGAAACTCAATTCTCTGTTTCATTTTTAATGTCTGAAATTCTCTCTACCAAACGTGTCCTTACGGTAGTTAATTGAATTACTGGTAGCAGTGGGTAGATATATGACCGAACGAACATGGTGAAAAAGTAAAATTTATAGGTTGAATTTAAATGTATGTTGAATACGAAAATGCTTTCTTGTTACTTTGAATATATCAAAGACTTTCAGATTGTTTTATTTTATTTTGTGCATCATTTTGTTGAGTACGTTGTTGTTAAGATCAAAAGGTATCACGGCGCCGAATGCGAGCTATTGTGTATTCTTAATTAAGACGAGACCATGATAACTCAAACAAATGGCATCATCGTGCGTTTCTACAACTTTTGGTTTCGAACGCGGCGATCCCAAGCTTGACTAAAATTGAGTACATCCTTGTTTTTTTTTTCGTAATATTGATTCTTATTAGTATGACTTAAAAGATAAACTTAAGCTCCACAACTAAAAATAAGCTATACATTCTAATTCAGAGAAACTAACTGAATGTGATCGATGCATTGAGTCGAATATGTAGAATTGAAGTTGATAGTGATATTATGCTAACTCGGTGACCCATATAGACAAAATGTTGGCCGACAATGGCGAATCCAAAAATTCAAAACATGTGTGGCACAAAAAATATATTGTACCACAAGTTCTTGATATAAAGAATAAAAAGTACTATAATTACACAACTTTATATGAAAGCGTTTTATCACATTTTCATTTATGACATTGATAAATATTCTTTCTCTATACTACAAACTATAGCATAGTTCAAAAATCTATTACCCATTTCATTACGAAAATCAGGTTGAATAATAATATCTTCTAATTAAAACTAAAGCCTGTTACTCATTCTATCATTTATCCACAAAAACTTTCTTTTATACGGAGTAATATCTTTATGAGAGAACTAAATTAACCTATTAAAATAATGAATAAATAATACTACGTAAACAATTGCTGAAATACTAACACACAAACATTAAACATGTGAACAACTAACAAGTAATACAACATAACACAGTAATTACTTATATATTAACTCTAAAAATCTTCAATTCAAAACTCTAAAAATCACAGATTAAAATCATGTTCTTACCAAATAAACGTGAGTAAGTTGTTGACAAAAAGGTCATCAAAATCTATCATATCATCAATAATCACCAGACCTCAATTTTTCCTCATCCATTGCTTTTACTATGTCTTTTTTGTGCCACTAATTACAAAAATACTAGTATAACTAAATTGCTAAAAAAGTTAAAAAACAACTGACTGGATAATTATGTGGGCTTTACTTGCTGTCTAATAATAACCAAATGGGTCATAGTAGTGTGTTACTAAACTCTGAATATCACTCACAAATAATACAAGTCATAATAGTAGTAGCACACTAATATTGACCAAGCATACGAGTCAGTCAAAACACAAAATTAGTGAGAAATATGCACTTCGCATGGCCTACCCATCTGTGGCACGTGCCACAGGTAGCCATGCCTTGGCTCCGTCAATGTTGGCCGAGACCACACATAAGCATCCTTAAAAGTCTAATTTTGTAATTCACATGGTTTATCAAGAAATCTAATTACATACATCTTTTGTAAGTATTTCGCCTAGTCTCTATAGTTTAACGGCTAGATCGATTACATTCTGTTGATAGTCTTTTATATTGTCGCTCCAAAACTATACAATGTTTTTGTTATATATTTAAAAATTTAAGTATTTATTACAAGGTAGGAAGATGGATGGGTTGGTAGGGAGCTTGCTTTTTTTTTAGAACGGCAATTTTTACAACTCACACAACTATCTCACATGTCTCCACCGAGACTTGAACCCACAACCTTGAGGTTAGAGGGCAACTCACATACCGCTAGACCAAACAAGGTTCGATACCAACCTTGTTTCTTTCCTGCCTTTTTATTGTTGAGAATTTTTCAAAAATGATTTGTTTTTCATCTTTTAGATAAAATTCAAAAATATAGTAACGAGATTACAGAAGGCATATAATCTTTTTTGTTTTTCATCTTTTAGCTCCAGTGACCATTGGCGTCACAATGGTGACAAGCTTCATCTTTTTGAGATTGATTATTCTTAGCAAAGTTCTGCTTAAGCTTCTGATTTGTCGCAACTTGTTTGCTTTTATCACCTTCGTCTTTGCCTTTCATCCTTTGTTCGCTTGCGGTTTTAGCTTACTCACTCTACCTTTTGTATTTTGAATACAATAATATTCATGGATTAAAACATGTAAAATAGGATACAAAATTAGATAACAAAAATAAACGTAACTCAAACTTTATTTCATTAAATAATAATGTCTTAACATCCTTTATCCAAATACTAATCATAGATTTATTGCATGAATTCGCTAGCTAATTGAAGCCCAATGCTTTTGGCATGTTCAATAACCTTTCCTCTAGGCAACGCCTTAGTTAAAGGGTCAGCTACGTTATCATCTGTCCGAACTTTTAATAATTGTTGGGAATAAATGCATGAGTCAAAGTTCCCCCCTGCTGGTTGGTCAAGATCCCCCTGCTAGAATAAGTTCCCCCTGTTGATTAATGAAGCCAGTGGGATCTGGTCCCACTGCTAGAAGTAAAAGACCCTGCTGCATGGATAAACTTGGAAGAGATATTGATGTGTTTATGTTACTACTCCAGAATACCTTCCTAGTCTGTTAATAGCTATCTTGTACAAGAGTCCTTGTGCTATAAAATGACTCATTAGGTTATGTGTTTAATATACTTTTCCTCACATTTCATTTCATGCTTTAAGATTGTAAAACCCTAATACCACCTTTGGGTATTCGTATATTCTTAATATATTAAAGCTTAACGTTTGATTTAATACTTGTGCTAAACATTACTTTCCGCATCTTGTTTAGTTACTTTGTGTATTGCAAGGTTTCTCTTGTAGTAGTTTGAATTCGTTCTTTCTACTATAACCCTTAAACAAGCTAAGGTTTAAGATCTGAGTTTGGGATCAACGATAATTTGATTTCACGAGCTTCAACTTGTTATCGGACGTAGTGATATCTACGTTTAAAGTGTACGGGGCCTTTCATAACTCCAGAATCATTGGTGAATATGATTGTAGCATAATTGTCACAATATATATCAATAGGTTCTTTGATTGAAGGCATCACTCCAAGATCTCCAATAAACTTCCTAATCCAAACAGCTTCCATTGCAGCTTCTGAAGCAGCCATGTACTCAGATTGAGTAGCATGCATTGCAATAGTTGTCTTCTTCTTGTTCTTCCAGACAATTGCTCCTCCATTGATAACAAACACGTAGCCCGTATGAGACCTCATATCGTCTTTATCACATTGCCAGGACGCATCACATAAACCAGTTACATTCTGTTCTGTGTCTGGTTTCCCTCCAAATACCGAAAACATATCTTTCGTACTCCTCAAATACTTTAGAATATGTTTAACAACAGTCCAGTGGAGCTTTCTTGGATTCTGTTGGTAACGACTGACCAAGTTCTAAGCAAACGCCACATCAGGCCTTGTGCATCAGTATACATAATAGATTCTATAGCCGAAGCATAAGGCACCTTCCGCATGTAAGCCACCTCTTCAGGTGTAGATGCATCCATCTCATGACTTACATTATGCTTAACTTCCATTGGTTGAAAACCTTTCTTGGAATTATGCATATTATACTTCTTCAATATTTTGTCAATATAAGCATCTTGACTAAAGAGTACATAGAGACCTTGGCTAAGAACTATTGAATCCATTTGAACCCGATCAATGACAGAGAAAAAGATGATGATTTGCTAGCGTAAATATATGCAACCACGATATGTGAAAACAAGAGGATCTGTTACCCATGAAAACTCATTCGCCTTCAATTGATGAAAACCTCAAACCACAAGCAAATTGAGATGTAATATTTGCCAATATAGCTATGGATCAAAGAACACATTAAGAAGATTAAGCAACAATTTCATGAAAACTTATATATTAACTTATTCCCAAATGCTTCAAGAAAACAGAACATCAACTAATGGATGTGAGATGCCCGCTCAATTTGTTTGATGTAAAAAATCACTAAACACATCATTTTTAGAGCGTGCGGGATTACCATCCAAAGTAATACCTAACGGGGCTCCAATAAGATTAAGATTGCTTTGAAACTCATCTTCACTATTCGACGAATTGTCAATTGAGGCTGAACTAAAATGCAAATCTCTATTAACTTCAATGCGAGAGATTTTATAACATGAAATGAAAAGAGCTCCCTTTTTTATCGATCTGTGTATTTTGATAGTGATTAGGGTGGAAAGAGAATATAAAATTGGATTAATTAAGAGATCCCTGTGGTTTGTCAAAAGTTTGAATTACATTCCTCGTTAATATTTCGCGCAACATACATCCTTATGGTTGTAAAATGGTATATCATACATCCCTGAGGACGGATGGTGTAAATGGATTTCCATTAAGGGCTAAAACTGTTTGTTATCTTAGGGGTGTTTTAGTCCTTTTACAGTTCAGGGATGATTTTTGCACTTGAATTTTCTCAAAAAAAATTTCATAAACTATTTATTTTAAAATTTGAAAAAAAAAATTCGAAAAATGTTTTTTTTTTCCAAAAAATTACTTAAAAAAACATTTTCGAAACTTTTTAGGAAAAAAACAATTTCGAAACTTTTTCCAAATTATTTTGCGAAAAAACGGTTTTCGATAATCTTTTTGGAAAAAAATATTTTTTAAAATTTCCTTTTTAAAAAAAGTGTTTTCAAAATTTAATGTTTGTTTTTATGAAAATCTTTTGAATGTTTTAAGTAAATTTTAAAACAAAAATTCTTTATAGTTTTTCGAAAAAATATTTTTTTGAAATAGAACTTTTATCGAATTTTTTTTTTGAAAAATATTTTTTTGAAAAAGAAATTTTTTTTCGAAGATATGACTAAAGCAGCCCAATAATACCACCCAGAGCCGGTCCAAGAGAGAGATGGAGAGGAGAAAAAGGAGAGAAGTAAATAGGAGAGAGATACGAAACGATTTTTATTTTAGGTTCTTGAGTTGGGAAGAAAAGAGTAGGAAGTAAGCAAAAAAAAAACCCTTAAAAACCAACTTCACTCCATTTCATCCCAATTTGGGAAAAAGATTTAGAGAGTAAATTTGGTTTAATTTACTCTCCTTAATTTCTACCGCTCTTCTAAAAAATACCAAGAACATAAATATTTTTTATTTCCATCCCAAATCTTTTCTTTTCACTCCAAAACATAAACTCGGAAACAGAGTGTAAGGCCAATCGAAGAGAGAAGAAGGATATATACACGTGTGAGCTTTGCACGAGGTATCTCTTTGTTATATAATAAAACAAATTAAATAAAAATAAAGTATAGAAAGTATATATATATATATATATATATATATATATATATATATATATATATATATATATATATATATATATATATATATATATATATATATAGCATGAAAGAAAATTGTATCGGAAGGTGGAATTGATCGACATGCTATATATGCGTTTTAACCTAAAGCCAAATTCACTCAAAAAAAACCAACCAACCATTCCTCGATCGATCGATCACCAATGTCAACCACCAACGATAACATTTCAATATCTGCTGCATACAAAGAAAAAAGAAGTTAGATGGGAGGATTATGAGTTAGGTAATAAAGGTACCTCCGAAACAGCCTCGTTGGTTATGGTTGCTGGATGTCTCCTCAATAATACATACCAGTAGCAGCAAGATAATGACACCACACCAAAGGTAGACCACGGCGAGGTTACAATCATCTGCCACGACACTTCTGTATTGGTCCGCGTGGGAGATGTAGTCTCTTGGTTCAACCTACTAGATCTTTATTAAATACCATCATTAACCTTAACGGTTGGTTATATATCTGGTTTGTTCGATTCACACCTAGCTACTTTGTGTTTTCTTATCAATTTTATTTGTTAAACACATTAGATCTAGGCACCTGCAATGATGGTAAGCACGCACATACTTAGTAGACGCCCTACATATTGCTAAGTCAGCTTTGGTCCATCTTGAAATTCAAAACAAAAATGTGCGTAAAAGGATTCTTGTGTTTGCCGGAGGGAATGTCTGTCTTCTATTTATGCAGAGTCACTCACATAGGTTTAATTTACTCTAATAATTTAGTATATAACTTTTATGTGTGTTTGTTTTCAGTCCTATATATGACTTCAAAGATCACTTGATGACACTTGGAACAGAGTTAAAACATAGTTGCGTGGCTCTTGATGTTATCAACTTTGGTAACAAGTTCGGAAATCAGACTCAATTACTTGAGCTGTTGGTCGCTCAAGTCAATAATAATGACAACAATCACATTATTCATGTTTCACCTAGACGTATCGATTTGCAACTATGCAGGTTCATAATATATACTAGTATTTGTTTCTCGTATTAGGTTACACACATTGTTTTTATTGCTTATTGTAATTGAACCTTCTTCTCCTTAACATGATTGTAATGAGGAAATCTCATCTATGATTCAGTCGTTGGGGAAGAGTATAACACGCGGATAGTGACAGTAAATCAACGATTCGAGATAGGTGTAAGAAGGAAAATAAGTCACCGGAGGTGAAGATGCTGAAGGAACTACTTGAACTAGTGGAACAAAGAGGAGCATATAACAAAACTCACTCGTTACAAGTTAGCAAAAGAAGGCATGGGTTTAGGCAAATCAGATTTAGAGGTGAGTGTTTTAAATGAGGCAACAATCATATTGACCACAGTATCTGGATGTAAAGAAAAAAATACTAACAACGCGAATTACAAGGCATTTGATCTACTTGTTGTAGACGAAGCTGCCTAAGTCAACGAGGCGGAGAGTACTTTTAGCACTAAGCGTCAAAGCTACTCTATATGTTCTAATAGGTGACCCTAAACAGTTTCGGGCAACGGTAGTGAGCAGAAAGCTAAAGAATTAAGCTATGATGTTAGCTTGTTTGAGAGATTCCAACTAGAGGGTTACCCTTTCCATTTCCTTGAAACTCAACATCGCATTCATTGCCATGTAAGTCGGTTTTCGGCTAAACATTTTTACATAGGAAATCTCAATGATAGCAAGGTCATAAGGACTAATGGGACAAACCTTACTTCAAGTTTTTAACACCGTATCTATTTTATGATGTTGTTGATGGGAAAGAGGAGAAAGAATCCGGTTCAACGTCTCCTTATAATGAAGAAAATTTTTTATTGTGCTATTGTTATTATGTTTATATTAAACAGGAGATGGAACAAGTGGGGAAAGAGATAAGTGTATTTATATTTACACCCTACAAAAGTCAAGTAAAACGCCTTGTTAAACATTTCAAGGAAAAGCTGTCAAATGTAGAAGAATTCTAAAAGATTTCTATTGATACAATCAATGCTTTCCAAGGAAAAGAGCGAGACGTGATCATCCTCACTTGTGTGAAAACAGGCGGTCAAGCCTACATTCATCCTTCTTTTGTCACTAACAAACCCCATCCCGTCTGTTCTCACACATGTGAGGATGATCACGTCTCGCTCTTTTCCTTGGAAAGCGTCGATTGTATCAATAGAAATCTTTTGGAATTCTTCTGCATTTGACAGCTTTTCCTTGAAATGTTTAACAAGGCGTTTTACTTGACTCATGTAGGGTGTAATTATACCTACACTTATCTCTTTCCCCACTTATTCCATCTCATGTTTAATATAAACATAATACCAATAACACAATGAAAATTCTTCTTCATTATAAGGAGACGTGGAACCAGATTCTTTCTCCTCTTTCTCGTCAACAACATCATAAAATAGATACAGTGTTAAAAACTTGAAGTAAGGTTTGTCCCTATTAGTCCATATGACCTCGCTATCCTTGAGATTTTCCATGTAAAAATGTTTAGCCGGAAACCGACTTATATGGTAATGCATGCGATGTTGAGTTTCAAGGAAATGGAATTAGTAACCCTCTAGTTGGAATCTCTCAAACAAGCTAACATCATAGCTTAATTCTTTAGCTTTTCTGCTCACTGTCGTTGCCCGTAACTGTTTAGGGTCACCTACTAGAACATATAGAGTAGCTTCGAAACTTAGTGCTGGAAGTACTCCCCGCCTCGTGGACTTGGACAGCTTCGTCTACAACAAGTAGATCAAGTTCCTTATAATTTTGCGTTGTTAGTATTTTTTTATTTACATCCAGAGACTGTGGTGAATATGATTGTTGCCTCATTCAAAACACTCACATCTAAATCTGACTTGCCTAAACCGATGCCTTGTTTTGCTAATTTGTAACGAGTCCGTTCTGTTATATGCTCCTCTCTCTGTTCCACTAGCTCAATTAATTCCTTCAGCATTTTCACGTCCGGTGACTTATTTTCCTTTTTACACCTATCCAGAATCGTTGTTATACTGTCAGTATCGCGTGTTATACTCTTCCCCAATGACCAAATCATAGATGAGATTTCCTCATTATAGACCTGTTAGGGAGAAGAAGGTTCAATTACAATAAGCAACAAAATCAATGTGTGTAACCCAATACGAGAAACAAATACTTGTTATATTATGAACCTGCATAGTTACAAATCGATACATCTAGGTGAAACATGAAAAATGTGACTGTTGTCATTATTATTGACTTGAGCGACCAACAGCTCAAGTAATTGAGTCTGATTCCCGAACTTGTTACCAAAGTTGATAGCATCAAGAGCCACACACCTATGTTTTAACTCTGTTCCAAGAGTCATCAAGTGATCCTTGTAGGTAATACATAGGATTGAAAGTCAATAAGACCCACAAACGATAATCATGTATCATGTAGGGACCTAATTCACATAGTTGTGCTTCCTTAGGCAGAGATTGGGAGATCTTACATCTCCTATCATATTATTACTGGCCGAAAATGAAACTCAAGAAACTCAAAACACCATTGTCAACTAATATCCTCCTTGAAGCATGTGTCAAAAAGTTGTCTTCATTTGTGGGTTCTGTGGACGAATGCCACTGAATACACATAATATAGTATTTCTACACTTAGAAGATCGACCTTGATGAGACTGTATTTATACATAGTCTCATCGTCCAAATCGGGCTTAAAACGCTTAAAATATCGTCAAAATACCCAAATATATGCTTGTGTTTGTTCATTGTGTATTTTAGGTACGGATATCGTGAAATCAACAAAAGATCAAAGGAATCAAGCAAAAACGAACACGGGAAACGAAGCCGCACAAAGAACCGGACCCGAATCATGATTTTCTAAAAAGACCCTTGAAGTTTGAAGATTTGGCAAGAATAGTCCCTCAATTTTGAATACTTGTCACAAATGACCCCTCAAGAATCATTTGTACAAGATTGGTCCTCACAAATTGAAGATATTTCAAAATAGGCCCTTGAAGAATGAAGAAAATACACTTTAAGTCCTTAATCTTTTATTTATTAAAGAGAGGGACTAAAGTTGTATTTAGGCTAAAGTATTTTGTGAAGAAGAAAACCTAGAATCTGATTATTTTTGGAGTGAAGACTTTTGCAAAATTCAGGGGGTATTGTTGGTTAAATGAAACCCAAACCCAGTCAAAACCCGCCATAAGCCCAATCAAACCCCACCATAAGCCCACCTAAATACCCTTTACCCGGCCCAAACCAACCCACCACTAACTACAGCTTACCACGTCAGCTGGCCACCTCACCCCACCTTCACCTATCACCCACCCCCACGTCACCTTCACCCACTATAATACTTTTTAAACTAACCTTTTTTTTAATCATAACCCCGGGAAACAATTACTATTTTCATCAATCCCCTTTTATCCCCTAAACCCAGTATCAAGAACCCTAATCCACCTCACCTATAATCACTTTGAACTAGACCTTGATTTTGTCCAGATACACAATTGAAGGTGTCAACATCCTTTCTACACTCCCCAAAACTTTTCACTCTCACCATACTACCCCACCCAATGGTCCCCTGCATATACTTTGGCTAAAAAACAAGGAGGAACAGAGATCCAATGGTCCTAAGATGGTTACTCACCTCTCCAAGCAAGATTAAACGACCAAGATTGGTCTTCATCAAGCTGGCATCACATGGGTTTGTTTACTTGACCAAATTTTGATATTCGACAAAGGGCATTATAGGAAATCAGTAGCTAGGGTTTGTATTATTTTGTTTATTCTAGAATCTTCCCTAGTTTAGTATAAAAGGAGCCTACAGATTGTGTATGGCCCTTTGTTCCAGTTTGTAATATATTTTTTATGATGAATATTTAAAGTGTTAAAAAAATTCCATTGCAAACTGAGTTCCTTATTTATTTGCATTGTCATTTAATTTATTTAGTTAAATTTTAGCCTTTTTTATGTTAAAAAATTTCAAAAAAGGTATTTGAAGATCCATTAATTTTAATTCTGTTTTTTTATGAAATACTTGACACCTATTTTGTAAAAGAAACTGGTTTTCAAATTTGTGGTAGATTAGTTGGTTACATTAATTTTCAGATTTTATGAGCTGGTTCCAAAAAGGTTTCATTAAGTTGGATTTCAAAAGATTTTTTTACAAAATCTTTGTTCTCTTTTACTGTTCACGGGTAATGTAGCAAAAGTCAAGCCACAAACTTCTGATAAAGGCTTGTGACTTAGTTTTTGCTATTTCACTTTTCTTGTTTGAGTTTGCAGGTGTGCAAGATATTTCATTCTTTTTTACTGTTTGGACTGTTGTAGTCCACAGTCTTTAGTTCACCATCTTTAACCTATCTCACTTGCAACAAGCCTTTCTAGAAGACCTCTTTTAGATCCGTAGCCAGGTGGTGTGAAGTTTTGGTGTGTCCTTAGCTTGAACAAGCCAAGGGTGGTAACCCTTCTCATCTTTTCTTGTTAACTGTTTTATGGTCTTATTTGATATGCTATGTTAAGGTATGAGGTTTTAATTCAGATAAGTTCTTTTAGGGTTGTTTAATGGTCGAGTGCTTATAATGTTGTTTGATTGATAATTTTGACATTTACTTGCTTTAGTTAGGAATTCAGTATTTAAGTAGTGTTTGGTATAGGGTTATTAAGTTTGAGGGTATCACTTTCAGCTTTTGACTCTGCCCATACATACTTTGCTAGTTGTAGTCAAGACTTGTTTCAAGGTTTGGTTTCATTGTTGGTAGGAATAGTCAAGTTTGTATACTATTGGGTGAAAACAATTTTTTGTCAGCATAACACCAACCAGTAGGTCTGCTAGCCCTCTAATTTCGTGCTTAATGTTAGGAAAATTGCTTTCATTTAGTATATAGGTTGTTCTAGAGTTGCTTAAGGTTAATATTTATTTTGGTTAACTGATTTTGGGAGATAAGGTAGTCTAAATTTCATCCTATTGCTAAACACATCAGCAAAAAGGCCAGCAGACCCTATTTTGGTGGATCAGTGAACGTGTTTGATGGATTTTGGATGTTTTGACGTTAGATTTTGGGTATGCAATTAGACTTAAGGTTGACATATATAGTGATAGCTGGTATTGAACCTGTGGTAGTAGACTATGGTCCTATAATTGCACCGCGTAGCCCACTGCATACTTTCTGTATTATAGTCCACATCAGCAGGTCTGAGTATTGGGAGTGTGGGTCTCACTATTGTGTTTTGTGGATAAATTCTTGGTGAACTTAGATGTTTAGGATTAGATTGATAGGTGGATGATCTGGTATCTCAGTTTTCTTGGAAATTTCGGCTGCTCAAAACAATAGTTAAGACACAGAATAACTCTTAGATACTATCAGACTTTGACCCTAGTGGCTAGTTAAGATTTTGCTATTTTATTGATTCTGTGTGTTTATTGGTGTGAATTTGTTGGCGTTTGGTGTTTGACTCCTCACAACCACACCGGTTGTGAGGGTGCCGTTGCTCCCCCATAACAGCCTACCCCCAATAGGTCCCCCTTAACTAGCAGGAACGTAAAACATAGAAACAGAAGCAAAAGAAAAAGCTGTGCATGTTTTGCCTTATTTCAGCTTTATTCTCGTCTAATTCAGCTTTGATTATGTTTTTTTTGTGGTTAGATAGTTACTGTTATTCAATTTTTTTATAAAACAAAAAGAAAAAAAATATATTAGCAAAAAAATCTGTGGCCAGGACTTGAACCTGCGCCACTCACACCACACACATACGTGTTTACCAACTGCCCTTGGGTCTTTTACTGGTAAGAGTTTCCCAGGTTTAAACTATAAGGTGTGTTGTGTTTGGAGCTTATTAATAAAGTTCGAGTAAAAATAAGCTGTTTACAGCTTATTTTATAAGCCATTTGCCAGATTTTCATTTTTCTTTTGTTTTTGGTTTAGTGTAGGAATTTTTGGTACCAAGTGTTAATTTTTCACATTACTTAATTATTTTTTATTATTATTTATAGTCCCGTATTTTAATAATTAGATTAAAAATAGTTAAGTTAGTTTTAAAAATGTTCAAAAAATATTTTTAGGATTTAATTAAATAATTTGAGGTTTACAGCTTTTAAGTTTTTCATTTTAGTTAATTTTTAATTTTATTTAATTTTATTTAATTTTAAGGTTTTTCTTTAACTTTAAAAATTAATATAAAATTATTAAATAGGTTTTAGACATTTTGGTTTTCAAATTTGGGATTCTTATATTTTTCTTTTGTTAGGTTTAAAATTTGGTAATTTTTAGAGGACTTTTTCGTTTTGTCGAATTTTACGTTTTCACTTTTTTCGCGTCGTAGGATAATTTTTAGCGTAACCCGTCTTGTTTTTCCTTCTTTTCTCATCTAAAAACGTCACTAATCCAAACATTTGATTTTATATATTGGCACATTAATCCACACACCTCCTTCGAGAACGAACCCGCATTTATTCGGTTTTACGTTTTTCCTAAAGCGTAAGACTTAATACTTGCCACTCATATACATTTTTCCTAAAACGTGTACGAAAAACCTACATCAATTTTTGGCGCCGCTGCCGGGGAGGTGTTTAGTGTGCCATTATTAGTATCGTGTTTGTGTGAGTAGTGCGTTTTTGCTTTTCAATTTTTGAAAAGCGTGAATATCGTACATACTCATTTTTGTTATTTTTCTCTATTATATTATAATATCCAAATAAAACGTGTTTAATTTTCCTAAATTAAACACACAACAATCTTTTTACTATATTGTAGATATCCCATTATCATTTTCGTTTTTCTTGTGAATATATTACTATATTGTACTTACGTAGAACCATAAATATACAAGTACTCCAAAAGCGTGAAAACGCAACCTTGATTCGGGATTTCATCACTCGATCATTGTATTCGAATCTAAAGCAAAAGTTTAAAGGCAAAATAGATAAATACTTTCGTGAGGCTTAATTTCAATTAACACAAACTATAAGGTGGGTATAAGGCGGTTGTATTTCACGACCTAAGGGAAAAAGGCTCTTAAGTGCTTAGCGCCGCCTCGTTTCCCCCGCTTGCTTGTGCGTGTTTTGAGAAAGAGAGCCAATCGAGGGTTTGCCGCCCAAGTATTATCTATGTATATTATATCTGCTTGTTTTCAAGATTAAAACCTCTTGAACGTTTTGGCGTTCCACCAACGTTCTAAAGTCATCGAAGGCGTTCACTCCACGTGATCGTTTTCATTCTTTGAGGCTCCTTTAATCGAGAAATCGATTCGAGGGGAGATCTGTAGATTTGAGTCTACGTAATACACAAAAAATCCAAAAAAAAAATTAAAAACAATCAAAAACAAAAAAAAAATTGAAAAATAGAAAAACCACAAAAAGAATCTTCTTTGCTACCTCCCATTCTACGCTTAGTGCATGCACACTCGATCGAAGGATTATTCTAATTCTAGCGACGCTTCGAATCGACGCAATCGTAATCGAAGGAATCGACGACGTAGACGAGAATTAGAAACTGACGTTCCTAATATCGTTGTTGAAGAAACCTTAGACGAGATGGCCGACAATCGTTCGATGATGGAATTGCTCCAAGCGCCCACCGAGGGTTATGGAGACGCGATCGTAATTCTCGCTATCGAAGCGAAGAATTTTGAGATTAAGAGCGGAATGCTTTCGTTAATCCAAGCTACGAAGTTTCGAGGTCGTGAAGCCGATAATCCTCACGACCATATTCGGAATTTTGATCGTCTTTTAGCCACGAGCAAGTTTAAGAACGTCGACACCGATGTCGTCAAGCTTATGTTTTTTCCGTACTCGCTCGATGGTGCTGCCAAGGATTGGTACGAGAAAGAGCCACCTAATTCGATAACTACGTGGAAGGATCTCGTCTCCAAGTTCGTTAATTATTTTTTCCCACCGTCTAAGACGACGTTTTTCAAAAATGAAATTACAAAATTTGAGCAAAAACCGAATGAATCTTTTAGAGACGCGTGGGATCGTTTTAAGGAATTGCTTAGGCAATGTCCTCACCATGGTTTTTCCGAGTTGCACCAAATCGATACGTTTTACAACGGTCTTAATTTTCAAGAACAAGATTCGTTGAATTCCGCCGCCGGTGGCAACTTTTTGTGTAAGACTCCGAAAGATGCATTGATAATTATCAAAAACCGATCCAAGGTTTACCAACTCCGCAACGCACCGAGTGTTTCCAATGTCGCCAATGTTAATCGCGACATTGAGAGGGTTGATGCGAAAGTCGATAAATTGACGAATGTGTTTACGTCTTTTCTCGTTGAGATGCAAAAGAAAGACGCTCCCGCTACGGTGAAAGCGGTTGAGGTTTCGTGTACGTTTTGTGGTGCACCTCATAATTATTACGAGTGTGCGGCTACGGATGGCCAAACGTCAAATGTGATTGCGTTAAATGGAAACAACAATTTTTCTAATCAAAATAACGCGGGTCCATCACAACAAGGCAATTATAACCAAGGCAACAATTTTCAAAACCGAAACAATTTTCAAGGAAATATTCAACAAGGAAATTTTTCGAATCAAGGAGGTTATAATCAAGGTCGGAATTTGAATTGGCAAAATCGAGACAATAATCAAAACTCGAATTTTTCAAACAACAACAATCAAGGTAACAATTTTTCAAGTGGGAATCAAAACACTTTTCGAAGAAGTAATCAAAACCAAGGGTACTTTAATTCTAATCAAAATAGTTCGTCAAACGATTTTCAAAATTACATGAAAACGAATGAGGCTAATATGAGACGATTAGAGGGAGAAATTGGTACTTTGAAAAACGACTTTACTAATACTTTGAAATTGCAAACACGAAGATTGAGCAAGGACAAATTGATATAAAAAAGATGTTTTCGGCCATAATGAACAAGTCCTCGGGTGCGTCATCGAGTTCGTTACCTAGTGACACCGTTGCAAATCCGAAGGAACAATGTAAAGCCGCCTCGTCTCGTGAGAAAGGTCGTGTGATTACCCCTAACCTTGAAGGATTTCGAGTTGTTCCTTCTTCTCAACACTCGACTTCTAAGACGTCCTATTGTTTTAAGGTCGATGGGGTGAACGTGGCGACCAAGGAAAAGAGTGCACACCCTCGGGTACCTCAAATTCCATCCACGGTTCAAAAAGAGAGTTTTATCGACCTTACCAAAGTAACCCTTGAAGAAACTTGTGCTTCAATCCTTCTTAAAAAACCTAAAAGGCGTATGCCGAGAAAGGAAGAGGATCCGGGCCAATTTCTACTACCTTGTGATTTTTCTGAGATTGAGGGATGTTTAGCCCTTGCCGATTTAGGTGCTAGCATCAATAATATGCCTCATTCTCTTTGGAAATTGATGAGATTGCCTAATCTTACCCCCACGAACATGACAATCGAGCTTGCAAATTGTACTCCACTTATACCAATTGGAATAGCCGAGGATGTCTATGTTAGGATTAGAAAGTTTGTTTTTCCCGCGGATTTCGTCATATCCGATTACGAGTGTGACCCTAAATGTCCCATTATTTTAGGCGTACCATTCTTATCGACAGCTCGAACCGTAATCGACGTTCACGAGGGGAGACTTACTATGAGATATGGGGATGACAAAATGGACTTTTCGCTAGAAAATCCCAAGTTTTTAATGATCATGAAAAAACCGAGGTTTCAAAACCTAATGATTTCAAAATGTTCACTTTAGCGGAAAGAATGAGGCTTGATGCATGTTTTGAAAGAATTAAGGAAAACGGTTTTAAAGATGATGATTTTAATGATAAAGAGTACGTGTACCTAATTCAAAAGGGTATGTGTAAATTTATGGATGAAAACTCACTTTGGGATGTATTTAGCGAAACAAGTGAAACACCAATTCCGAAGGGCGACGTTAGTGCCATCACGACAATGACCAAAATGGGCTCGTCTTCACCACCTTCGAAGGACCACGTCTTTTAGGCTTCAACTTCTAACTCCATCGAAGTGCCTCCTTTCCCTAGCCCAACACCCGTTGATGCTAAAGGTTTTATCGACATCGATCCTCTCGTTTTAGAAAAGTCACCTAAGCGTAGCCCTAGTGCTTGTAAGACCATGGTTGTGAATGCTCACATCGACTCTTTCTTTGACGATGACGATGGCGATTTTGCCGAGATTGATCACGTACTTCGAAATCCACATGCAATTTTTGATTCTCCTAAAAGAAACATGTGAAGTACGATGATTATGAGTTTGATCCCGAGATTGAGGAAATCATTGAACGAGAGCTAGCTCTTATGCCTTCACTTCCACCTACAAGTGAGGTCGATCTTTCCAAAATCGAGGATGAACTTAATGAGTTAGAACGTCTTATTTTCGATGACGAACCAACTCATGTGACCACCATAAATCCAATTCTCGAGGAGTTACCTAATCAACACTCCTCAAATGAGAATTACGTTTACCACATTCGTGAGGATTTAACTTATCAACAATCCCCACAAATGGATGATGGTTTCGTGCTTGATCGTGATCTTTTCGAGAGAATATCTAAGATACTCAAGGGGGGGAATGACAAACCTTGGTTTGACAAGCCTATCTTTGATGAAGAAATCGATGAGATCGACGTTCATGAGGATGACGAGTATGTAGACCCCGAGGGGGCGGTGTTCTTTATTGATCGACGTTTTGAGAACTTATATAATCCGTCACCCCCTCCCACCAAAGACTTAAATGTGAGGATTTTTAGCGCGACTAATTTTAAATTTGACACGCCAAATATTTTTGACATTATCAAATCGGGTTTTCATAAAGAGTTTTTAAACGATGAAAAAGGAAAATATTTTAAAAATGTTTTAAAAGATTTTTCTGCATGTTTAACTCCGTCATCACCGCGTTTCATGAGCGCTACCACCTCGTCTACTCCTTTTGACGACGGTTGGTGTGGATCTAGTGTGGGGGAAGCCCCAAATGTTCCCTCACATTTCTCCACCGAGGACGAGATTTACGATCCCGGAATTGCTTGTAAAGGGAAATCTCGGTCTTCCACCGATGCAATAAATGGAAAATCTTTTCGTTTGCTTGGTGTGAGTCTACCTCGAGTAGCTCATTAGGTTGACTTACCCATTGCCCCACCTTTCTACTACTCATCTCTTTTCTTCTACCTCTTTGAGGTTCTAGCACGTGTTGAAGTAGCGTTGTTTCGTCTTTCATCCGAAAACGAGGACGCTATCTTTGACCCCGGTATACGTGTATCGGGTTTTTAAAGTACTCCATGTACTTTTGGGAATTGTTTATCATGTAAGCCCCACAAAAAATGACCAAACCATAATTATCCCTATATGATCACAATTATGGGGATTCGAGTCGAGCTTTTGACTCGGTTATCAAAAACAAGGTGCCTCGTGGGGGATTCTCATGCTTATCCTTGTAAATATTATCGCTTTCTTAGTTAATGTAACGAGGGTACTTGTGCTCTTCCAACCTTTGTTTCGTGGTTGTTTGTGATTGTGATTTATTAGGTTCATCATCATCATTGAAGCCTCTCGTGTTCGTTTTACGGATCACTCGAGCTTCGATCGTTGCCTTTGGAGATTCCGATATCCGATGATATCCTTTTATGTTCTAACGTTTATCTTATTAGCATAATTCATAAACGGCTTTTAGGTTATTCGTTTTACCCTTTCCATGCTCGAGATTAAGCATTCGACTTCGTCTCTAGTATGGGGGTGTTTTCACCCCTAGACTCGAAACATTGAGGACAATGTTTAATTTTAGTATGGGGGGTGAGTAGATACTTCACCTTGCTTACGTCACCACGCAATCCATTATTCATCTTTTTGTTATCGTTTTATGCAAAATAAGGCTAAAAATGGCCAAATTTTAAAAAATTTCGTATTTTTCATAAGTGTTTAAGACACGAATGTAGGTTTTCCGTTGGTGAGAATAAGAGTAATTTTTTACTCGACCGTGCGTGTTGAGCACTTAGCTTCGATTCCTTAACTTTTTAGGCTAAGTCTCTTAAATGAGGACGAGAAATGATAGAGTTATTTATAAGTCTCGTAATCGTCACAATCTCATGTGTAGTATTATTAGCTTATTCTCCCCACGCTTTTGTATAATAAATTGTTAATAAATATTGATTTAGCGGTTTAGTCACTATTGTTGGTTTCTAATTTGTTTTAGTAGCTTCCATGTAATTAAATTGGGAAAACATTAAGGTATCGCCAGCGTCACGGTTTTGAAGTATTGGCACCCGAAGAATCGAAAGCTTCACCTAATAATAAGATTTCAAGTGCTCACCTAAATTAAGCAAAAATTTGAAGCTCACAAGGTCGAAAAATCTATGCCCAAATTGAAAGTGAATCAAGCCTCAATCTTTGAAGCTTTAAAGATCCAAAATTCGCTTTAGCGTGAGGATATACATCTTTGGCTAATAAAACCACCGATGAGGCGGATAATAAAAGGCAAGGCAAGACCGAAGTCATAATAAAAGCTTCATGGCGAAGTTGAATAAAAGATGGAGGTAAACCATGATAATAAAACCACCGATGATGGCGGATAATAAAAGTCATGGTAATAAGTCTCATGTTCAAAACCGTTATAAAACCGTGTTTATCGATCCTTCTTGTTGACTTAATTTTTTGACATCGTTGTCTATTAGGATGAATTATTAATTTAATGATTTTGGTTACACCGTTAAAACTCTATTTTTAGACTTAATCTCTATTCACACATAAGTCAATGATGTATCCTCGTGGTCATTAAGACAAAAATAAAATATAAGAGATACCAAGTAGGAATAAGGGAGTTTAGGTTCGTAATTAACACTCATGAGATGTGATCGTGTTGCTAACTTATAATAACAATGATCTCGTTACACGCTTAGCATGGAATTGGGTGAAAATCGAGGACGGCGAAATTATTTCTAATGAATCATTCACGTGTTCTTGTTCTATGATCCCAAAAGTCACTTTTTCGTGATGAAAACAATACATTATGTCTAAAACACGTGTAGTAGTTTATTTAAGTTTATGTCTTCAATAAAAGTCATCATAAAATGAATTTTGGAAGTGCTATGATACTTAATTCTAGCATTGCGTGGGGACACGGCATAGTTTAGTATGGGGGAGTGATGAGACTGTATTTATACATAGTCTCATCATCCAAATCGGGCTTAAAACGCTTAAAATATCGTCAAAATACCCAAATATATGCTTGTGTTTGTTCATTGTGTATTTTAGGTATGGATATCGTGAAATCAACAAAAGATCAAAGAAATCAAGCAAAAACGAACACGGGAAACGAAGCTGCACAAAGAACCGGACCCGAATCATGATTTTCCAAAAAGACCCTTGAAGTTTGAAGATTTGGCAAGAATTGTCCCTCAATTTTGAAGACTTGTCACAAATGACCCCTCAAGAATCATTTGTATAAGATTGGTCCTCACAAATTGAAGATATTTCAAAATAGGCCCTTGAAGAATGAAGAAAATACACTTTAAGTCCTTAATCTTTTATTTATTAAAGAGAGGGACTAAAGTTGTATTTAGGCAAAAGTATTTTGTGAAGAAGAAAACCTAGAATCTGATTATTTTTGGAGTGAAGACTTTTGCAAAATTCAGGGGGCATTGTTGGTTAAATGAAACCCAAACCCAGTCAAAACCCGCCATAAGCCCAGTCAAACCCCACCATAAGCCCACCTAAATACCCTTTACCCGGCCCAAACCAACCCACCACTAACTACAGCTTACCACGTCTGGCCACCTCACCCCACCTTCACCTATCACCCACCCCCACGTCACCTTCACCCACTATAATACTTTTTAAACTAACCTTTTTTTAATCATAACCCCGGGAAACAATTACTATTTTCATCAATCCCCTTTTATCCCCTAAACCCAGTATCAAGAACCCTAATCCACCTCACCTATAATCACTTTGAACTAGACCTTGATTTTTTCCAGATACACAATTGAAGGTGTCAACATCCTTTTTACACTCCACAAAACCTTTCACTCTCACCATACTACCCCACCCAATGGTCCCCTACATATACTTTGGCTAAAAAACAAGGAGGAACAGAGATCCAATGGTCCTAAGATGGTTACTCACCTCTCCAAGCAAGATTAAACGACCAAGATTGGTCTTCATCAAGCTGGCATCACATGGGTTTGTTAACTTGACCAAATTTTGAATTTCGACAAAGGGAATTATAGGAAATCAGTAGCTAGGGTTTGTATTATTTTTTTTATTCTAGAATCTTCCCTAGTTTAGTATAAAAGGAGCCTACAGATTGTGTATGGCCCTTTGTTCCAGTTTGTAATATATTTTTATGATGAATATTTAAAGTGTTAAAAAAAT
This sequence comes from Glebionis coronaria, assembly GCA_025667525.1. NCBI lineage: Eukaryota > Viridiplantae > Streptophyta > Magnoliopsida > Asterales > Asteraceae > Glebionis > Glebionis coronaria. Next base: position 29,589,408 of record CM046881.1, read on the forward strand.
TCCATTGCAAAATGAGTTCCTTATTTATTTGCATTGTCATTTAATTTATTTAGTTAAATTTTAGCCTTTTTTATGTTAAAAAATTTCAGAAAAGGTATTTGAAGATCCATTAATTTTAATTCTGTTTTTTTATGAAATACTTGACACCTATTTTGTAAAATAAACTGGATTTCAAATTTGTGGTAGATTAGTTGGTTACATTAATTTTCAGATTTTATGAGCTGGTTCCAAAAAGGTTTCATTAAGTTGGATTTCAAAAGATTTTTTTACAAAATCTTTGTTCTCTTTTACTGTTCACGGGTACTATAGCAAAAGCCAAGCCACAAACTTCTGATAAAGGCTTTTGACTTAGTTTTTGCTATTTCACTTTTCTTGTTTGAGTTTGCAGGTGTGCAAGATATTTCATTCTTTTTGACTGTTTGGACTGTTGTAGTCCACAGTCTTTAGTTCACCATCTTTAACCTATCTCACTTGCAACAAGCCTTTCTAGAAGACCTCTTTTAGATCTGTAGCCAGGTGGTGTGAAGTTTTGGTGTGTCCTTGGCTTGAACAAGCCAAGGGTGGTAACCCTTCTCATCTTTTCTTGTTAACTTTTTTATGGTCTTATTTGATATGCTATGTTAAGGTATGAGGTTATAATTCAGATAAGTTCTTTTAGGGTTGTTTAATGGTCGAGTGCTTATAATGTTGTTTGATTGATAATTTTGACATTTACTTGCTTTAGTTAGGAATTCAGTATTTAAGTAGTGTTTGGTATAGGGTTATTAAGTTTGAGGGTGTCACTTTCAGCTTTTGACTCTGCCCATACATACTTTGCTAGTTGTAGTCAAGACTTGTTTCAAGGTTTGGTTTCATTGTTGGTAGGAATAGTCAAGTTTGTATAATATTGGGTGAAAACAAATTTTTGTCAGCATAACACCAACCAGTAGGTCTGCTAGCCCTCTAATTTCGTGCTTAATGTTAGGAAAATTGCTTTCATTTAGTATATAGGTTGTTCTAGAGTTGCTTAAGGTTAATATTTATTTTGGTTAACTGATTTTGGGAGATAAGGTAGTCTAAATTTCATCCTATTGCTAAACACATCAGCAAAAAGGCCAGCAGACCCTATTTTGGTGGATCCGTGAACGTGTTTGATGGATTTTGGATGTTTTGACGTTAGATTTTGGGTATGCAATTAGACTTAAGGTTGACATATATAGTGATAGCTGGTATTGAACATGTGGTAGTAGACTATGGTCCTATAATTGCACCGCGTAGCCCACTGCATACTTTCTGTATTATAGTCCACATCAGCAGGTCTGAGTATTAGGAGTGTGGGTCTCACTATTGTGTTTTGTGGATAAATTCTTGGTGAACTTAGATGTTTAGGATTAGATTGATAGGTGGATGATCTGGTATCTCAGTTTTCTTGGAAATTTCGGCTGCTCAAAACAATATTTAAGACACAGAATAACTCTTAGGTACTAGCAGACTTTGACCCTGGTGGCTAGTTAAGATTTTGCTATTTTATTGATTCTGTGTGTTTATTGGTGTGAATTTGTTGGCGTTTGGTGTTTGACTCCTCACAACCACACCGGTTGTGAGGGTGTCGTTGCTCCCCATAACAGCCTACCCCCAATAAGCCCCCCTTAACTAGCAGGAAAGTAAAACATAGAAACAGAAGCAAAAGAAAAAGCTGTGCACGTTTTGCCTTATTTCAGCTTTATTCTCGTCTAATTCAACTTTGATTATGTTTTTTTTGTGGTTAGATAGTTACTGTTATTCAGTTTTTTTATAAAAAAATAGAAAAAAAAATATATTAGCAAAAAAATCTGTGGCCAGGACTTGAACCTGCGCCACTCACACCACACACATACGCGTTTACCAACTGCCCTTGGGTCTTTTACTAGTAAGAGTTTGCCAGGTTTAAACTATAAGGTGTGTTGTGTTTGGAGCTTATTAATAAAGTTCGAGTAAAAATAAGCTGTTTACAGCTTATTTATAAGCCATTTGCCAGATTTTCATTTTTCTTTTGTTTCTGGTTTAGTGTAGGAATTTTTGGTACCAAGTGTTAATTTTTCACATTACTTAATTATTTTTTATTATTATTTATAGTCCCGTATTTTAATAATTAGATTAAAAATAGTTAAGTTAGTTTTAAAAATTTTCAAAAAATATTTTTAGGATTTAATTAAATAATTTGAGGTTTACAGCGTTTAAGTTTTTCATTTTAGTTAATTTTTAATTTTATTTAATTTTAAGGTTTTTCTTTAACTTTAAAAATTAATATAAAATTATTAAATAGGTTTTAGATATTTTGTTTTTCAAATTTGGGATTCTTATATTTTTCTTTTGTTAGGTTTAAAATTTGGTAATTTTTAGAGGACTTTTTCGTTTTGTCGAATTTTACGTTTTCGCGTTTTTCGCGTCGTAGGTTAATTTTTAGCGTAACCCGTCTTGTTTTTCCTTCTTTTCTCATCTAAAAACGTCACTAATCCAAACATTTGATTTTATATATTGGCACATTAATCCACACACCTCCTTCGAGAACGAACCCGCATTTATTCGGTTTTACGTTTTTCCTAAAGCGTAAGACTTAATACTTGCCACTCATATACGTTTTTCCTAAAACGTGTACGAAAAAACTACATCAGACCTCTAAGGCCAGACTTCTCACCTACATATATTAAACCTGAGGTCAGACTTCATCAATCGACCTAACTGGCCAATTCTTTCCAGTTTATCGTAATCATGGCATCGGGTAAGGGGGGTTTGTTTTAATTAGATTAGACAGCTAAAGCTGATTCATAAAGTCCAACATATAAGCCTGAATGAATAAGTCAATAAGCACCTTTTTTGGGCTAATAGTATTTTGACAATACACTAAAGCAATTATACAAGCTCTACCCAAAACCCTCAAATTTGTTGGACCCTTGTGAAATTAAACTTTGTGAAAGTAATTAGTAATTTGACCTTACAAGTAAACATTATAATTTATTTGGGCAACACTTTGGACCCAAAATCTTAATCATGTTACAATTCCTTGTATTGAAAATCTCTAGTTTAAGCATTCTTCAGCTAATAACTTCAAAGAAATCTTCTAGTTTAAGCATTAAGATTAGCAACTCCGCATTTGATCTTGGAACGTTTGTAACAGCAGCTCGCTTTATGCCAAGTTTTTCCACCCATTTGCATAACTTTTCCTGGTCGCTTATTGGTTGCAATTGTTCAACTGCTATTCTGCTTATTCGAATAAGAAGTGAGGCGTCTAACACATTTGATTTGACTTGAAAGTTGACCCGTTTCAAATACTTTTTCTGTAGCCACATACTATAGTGTTTTTCCTCACAAGTCAAAATTTAGCAATCTGCAATTCATCTTCCATTGTCTCCAGATCCACAGCTGAAAGTAGTGTACTATAACTTTTTATTATGAAGGTTTTCAGTTATAAAGTTAACATACAAAGCACATTTACATACCTTTGTTACTGAAACGGATTACTTTTTTGTAAATGAGTTTATATATCATTATACAACATGAAGAAATCAACAACTACAACAATAGATAGTTTCGTTGAAGGAGGGTATAAGAGTAGATGGACTAACTCCATCATCATGCAGCACACTAACTGATGTATTTTACTACATGTAGACTTCAAAACTGAAATCTATACACTATGGGGACAACACACTAGTAGTAGTATTTGACTCGAGCTTATATAAACAACAGCTAATCCATATAGTATACATGTCTTGTATTAGATAGAATTCAAATTACACATTTTTACATGTACTTCATTGCCAAACACATTGCCTTGACCTCAGAATTCAAGCCTTAAGAGATGAATTCTAATGAATGCAGTTTGAAACAAAAAGACTCGGTGAGAAAAAGAACGTTGAATTTGCTCCAGCCTCATCATAGGTCACCAGAAGGCGATCCAACGATGCAGATAACTCACAAATCCACTAATTCTATCTACACATTTTCCGGCCCGACCTCTCACATTTCGTCCCCCAAAGCCTCTTCACTCCTCTTTTCTCGCCTCAACATCCCAGCCAATGTCACAATAGTGTAACCATTCTCCTGACTCGAAAATGATAAGTCCAAAGCCCTTTTACTCGATGTCAACTCAAGCAACATCACTCAATAGCTAAATATCAATCTTTTCGTACACCCTAGAGGCTAAACCATACTCGGGTGCCACCTAACCATTTCGACATCATCTCGTTCATTGAGAACTCTAATGAGTACACAAAATCAGTGTAGCTCAAAATAAGTGTAGTAAATTATGTAAAGGAAATAAAACTATCATGTTCTGTATAAATTATCAATTTATACTTGACACAATGAGGAGAAAGCTGTTGAGGAATGTGAGAGAAAGGATGAATTTGTTTTAGTGTTAGTGACTCAGTTATTCCTGGCGTCCCATATCGATCGATGAATTCAATATAAGAGAGCCTAATGTCACATCTGAAGATGATGATGTTTTGATGGAGGATGTTGAAGAGGGTAAAAATGGAAGTCTTGGAACGGTCTGAGAGTCAGAAAAAATTGGTCATCATGAAGCTACTAAACATGGAATCAAGTCAAAAAGCTACAGAATTGGTTGATGATATTCACAAACTATGTCTTAAAAAGACTCATTAGCCATTTTAAATCTGATTGAACCGTGGAGTGCAAATGATGAAATTATCCCAGTTTTAATATCCTGTCTTTCGGATGAAAAAGAAGACGACTTTATCTTAACAAGTAAAGTCTTATCCTCCGTCTTGCTTCCAAAGTTTTTTCTACTTGAAAAACCAGCTTCTCATGTGTTATTAACAACATCGATACCCTAATGTAAGGTCCATCATAAGGCTGTTGTGTATGCGATTTTATTTATGTTAATCCTTCACAAAGATGGCATAGATAACCCGATATGTGATGTGATCACAAGGATAATCAAAGAATGCTTGCACCCTGCTCATGCTTCGGTTTTCTGTCAAAAGCTACTTTGTGAACAAGAAGTGGATGAACATGAATATATATGCATACCGTGTTATAAGCATCTTGTTTCTAAACATTTGGTATGGACCAAACCATTGTTTAATCTGTTTCGGAACATCTTGAATCATAATGTTCATTTGACACAAGATATAGTTGATCGGCTTGTTTTCCATATTCAAGCTTTTACATGGTTCCCATCCTCTTTTAATTTGAAAATTTCTTGATGTGTTTTGTTAGCAAGTGTGCTCTTTTGTTGAAGGGTCATAAGGTAGCTGTTGGGAACACATCTAGTTTTTTTTTGACAAGATCGATACTATCAAAACTGGATACTATGTGATGCTTAGGTTCTGAAAGGTATCGTGATTTTTTTTGTAGTTTTAGTATATTGTGTACTACCTGGTGTTCGGGAAATATTTATGGTTCTATGTTATGTTTAGTCATTATATTCACCTAAGTCGATGTCTAGGGTATAAGGGTCTAGTTTCCTAAGAGCTAGAATAAAGGTGGTTGGCAATGTCTAAGCCCAACCCGACCCGTAGGACTTGTAATAGTCGGTTACCCCTCATCTCTATAAAAGGAGGTGAGGGGAAACGAACCAAACACGTCATTCTTTTAATAAAACTAATCGGGAACGATTAGGGATAATACCTTGTGGGAGTCGTTTTATCTTTTTTGTCGATTCTATTGGTGTGCATGTTCTTGATCGATATTTTGCATCCAGATAACCAGGATTGTAGGGATTAAACCCTACAAGTGGTATCAGAGCTCAAGTCAATGAGAGTTCGCTATCGATCGTGAAAAGGGTTCTTGGTGTTGAGGGTAATCGACATCAAGAAGAAGCAGGTGATCAATAGGATAAAGGGTTCTTTGATTTTCGGGTTTGAAGATCGAAGTTAGATAATCCGCCATTGTTTCTCTTCTATTATCAGGTGGTCCAAGGAAGAAGAAGAAAAAAAGCGGCTGTTAAGTGAAACACGGTATTTACTTTAAAAGGGTTTCAATATTTTTGGGCTTAGTGGTTAATTGGACTCAACTATATTAGCAAGTTTTTATTTGGTCTAATAAAAACAAAAGGTAATACTTTGTAGTATTGTTTACACAAGGGGACTTCGTAATTCATGATTGTGAGGTAGAATATATCACAAGGTTTAGCGAATTATCGAAGGGACTTTATTTGTTTGTGACTGGGAGGTTTTTCACAAGGTTTAGCAAACTAATAAAGGGATTAAAGAATGACGGGAGCCAAGTTTGACATCGAGAAATTCGATGGAACTGGTGATTTCGGGTTATAGAGAATCAAGATGCGTACTTTATTAATCCAGAATGGATGTGAAGCAGCTTTGGAGGTTTTACCTGCGAATATGGAAGTTGAAGAGAAATCTAAGCTTGACAAGAAAGCTCACAGTGCCATGATTTTGTGTTTAGGTAACAAGGTCCTGAGAGAGGTTACCGGGGAGACGACTGCAGCAGGGGTTTGGTCAAAGCTCAAGTCTTTGTATATGACAAAGTCATTGGCCAACAAGTTATACCTGAAGAAGAAGTTGTATACATTCTACATGCCGACTGGACGAAAGATTTCCGAGCATATAGACGAGTTCAACAAAATCGTTCTTGATTTAGCAAATATTGAGGTAAAATTCGAGGATGAAGATCTTGCTTTATTGTTACTCACTTCTTTACCAGCATCATACGAACACTTTGTGGATACCTTGCTTTATGGACGGGAAGCTTTGACTTTGGAGGACGTGATGGCCACACTAAATTCAAAGGAAATAAAAGAAAGATCCAAGGCGAAGGGGGATGATGGTGAAGGGTTATACGTGAGGGGAAGAACTAATCGTAGGAATTCACATCAGTCAAAGGGAAAGTAAAGATCGAAGTCTTGAGGTGGAAGACTCAAATGCTTTATTTTCCAATCTGAGGAGCACTTGAGAATAGACTGTCCGAAGAAGAATCGCAAGAATTCAAAAGGTTACGTCAAGAAAGATGATCAACCAAGCTCTAGTGGTTTGATTTACGATGATTCTGAGGTGATGATGGTGATGAGTGCAGAAAGACTACAAGATTGAATCATGGATTCAGGAGGTTCATATCACATGTCACCCAGGTTAGATGTATTTTTTGATTTTCTGGAATGCGATGGGGGCAGCATACTATTGGGCGACATCAGGGAGTGCAAGATCAGGGGTATTGGCAAGGTAAAGGTACAACTGAAAGTTGGGTCAAGTTTTGTGTTACACAATGTCAGGTATATTCCTGAATTGAGAAGAAACTTGATATCGCTGGGAACTCTTGAAAAAGAGGGATATACCGTAAAATTGCAGTCGGACAAAGTCAAAGTGATTAATGGTTCTAGGGTTATTATATCTGGAACGCGAAGGGAGAACTGTGTGTACTCTTTGGATGGCCATGCATTGGCCGGTGAGCTTAATGCTTGTGTTGAAGAAAAAGTCAGTCTTGTGCAGGTTTGGCATAAAAGACTGGGACATATTAGTGAGGCGGGACTACACGTGCTGGAAAAGCAAGGTTTGTTTGGCAAGAAGAGTCTAGGTAAGCTCGATTTTTGTGAGAATTGTGTTCTTGGAAAGTCACATTGAGTCCGTTTCGGTGTAGGAATGCACACTACTCAGGGAGTGATAGACTATGTTCATTCAGACTTATGGGGTCTGTCTCAGGTGGAATCATTAGGAGGTAAAAGGTATTTCTTATCTAGAGTTGATGATTATTCCAGGAGGGTATGGGTTTATGTTTTCAGGTTCAAACACGAAGCATTTGGGAAGTTCAAAGAGTGGAAGCAGTTAGTAGAGAATCAGACTGGGATGAAGGTTAAGAAGCTTAGGACGGATAATAGTCTTGAGTTATGTAACCGGGAGTTTAATCAGCTATGCACTGAGAGTGAGATTGCTAGACATTTAACAGTTGTTGGGACGCCGCAACAGAATGGGTTAGCAGAACGGATGAACAGAACTCTCATGGACAAGGTACGTTGTTTATTAATACAGTCTAGATTTCCCAAGACCTTCTGGGCGGAAGCGACATGTACGGCCGCATATCTTATAAATAGGTCACCATCGACATCGATTGAGAAGAAGACACCTATGGAGATGTGGTCGGGAAATCCTAGTGATTATGGTATGTTGAGGGTTTTCGGCTGTGTCGCGTATTCACACGTTAAACAAGGTAAGCTCGAGCCGAGAGTGGTAAAATGCGTTCTTTTGGGATATTCTGAAGGTGTGAAGGGATACATACTATATAGGCTTGATAATGAATCACCTAAAATAGTCACAAGCAGGAACGTGGTATTCAATGAAAGTGTCATGTACAAAGACACGTTGAAGGATTCTAGTGCAGGTAAAGATAAGTCTGTTGAGGAATTACAAGTTGAGGTGGAACTGCAAAGGTTAAATAATCATACGCCTGAGGAAGACCATCCAGGTTAATAAGATCAAACAGGTCAGGAAGATCAGGCAGATCAGGAAGACCAGAGAGATCAGGAAGATGGCTATGATGAAGATGCAGGGGTTCAATATATTGATCATCCTCCGGATCTCACAGATTATCAATTGGTTCGAGATAGAGAGCCAAGGACAAGAACGAAACCGACGAGGTTTCAGGATGAGAGTAATATGGTTGCTTGCGTGTTTGCTGCAACAGAGGAAGTAGATACTCATGAACCATTGACATACCAGGAAGCAGTTGCTTGTGAAGACAATTCTAAGTGGAAAGCTGTTATGAAAGAAGAGATGGATTCTCAGAGGAAGAACAAGACCTGGGTGTTAGTAGATCATCCAACTAGGCAAAAGCTGGTGAGTTGCAAATGGTTGTTAAAAATAAAGGAATGGATTGAAGGTGTTCAAAAGCCTAGGTACAAGGCAAGGTTGGTGGCTCGTGGATTCTCACAAAGGGCATGTATTGATTACAATGAAGTATTTTCGCCGGTAGCACACATCTATTCGGGTTATACTTGCATTGATTGCGTGCAAAGATTATGAGCTGGAGCAGCTTGATGTAAAGACGGCGTTTTTACATGGAAATCTTGAAGAAGTGATCTACGTGAGGCAGCCACCGGGATTTGAACAAGGTATGTTTGTTAAAGAAATATCTTTATGGTTTTAAGTAGTCACCTAAGCAATGGTACAAGAGGTTCGATGAGTATATGCTAAGCAATGGGTTTACGCGTAGCAGTTACGACAGTTGCGTATATTACAGGAGTTATGCACCAGGGGAGTATATCTATCTATTGTTATATGTAGATGATATGCTGATTGCTTGTAAGAGCAAGGCTGAGATTAGGTTTACCAAGTCTTTGTTTAAAAGGGAGTTCGATATGAAATGGATCGGGGAAGCAAAGAATATTCTTGGTATGGAAATCTTTAGGGATCGGAGTTGCAAGATTATGAGGGTGCACAATCTGGGTACGTTTATAAAGTTTTAAACAAGTTTAGAATGGAAAATAGGGAGTTGGTTCAGATACTATTGGATGGGCAATTCAAGTTGCCGTTGAAGGATTGTCCGGTTAGGTATTGTGATGTTGAAAGAATGAGTAGGGTTCCATATTCAAATGCGGTTGGGAACTTGATGTACTTGATGGTGTGCACGAGGTCAAACATAGCGTATGCAGTAAGTGTAGTTAGCAGATATTTGGCGAATCCGGGTAAACTCCATTGGGAAGCAGTGAAGTGGATTATGAAGTATTTGTAGGGCACTGTAAACGTGGGTTTGGTGTATGGGACAAATCGTGGCAACCATGTGGACGTAACATGTTTTGTTGATTCAGACTACGCTAAGGATCCGGATAAAGGTATGTCTCTCACTGGTTACGCATTTTTAGTACATGGATGTGTTGTAAGTTGGAATGTAACGCTACAACACGTGGTGGCTCTTTCAACTACAGAGACAAAGTATATGGCCCTTACGAAGGCTGTGAATGAAGCTATTTGGCTAAGGTGACTCTTGGAAGAGTTGGACGTAAAGCTCAACACTATTGCAGTTAATTGTGATAATCAGGATGTGATTCACTTATCGCGGAATCATGTTTTTCATGAAAGGACCAAGCACATCAATGTGCGTTATCACTTTATCAGAGAAGTCTTGGAAGCAAAGACGGTCGAAGTTCTGAAGGTGGGTACTGAACACAATGTTGCGGACGCCTTGACGAAAGTGGTACCTGGACGCAAGTTACAACACTGCTTGGAATTGCTGAGTGTTGGGATAGGCTAATATATGCCTAAGTTGGAAATTGTTATGTTTAGTCATTATATTCAACTAAGTCGATGTCTATGGTATAAGGGTTTAGTTTCCTAAGAGCTAAGAATAAAGGTCGGTTGGAAATGTCTAAGCCCAACCCGACCCGTAGGACTTGTAATAGTCGGTTCCCCCTCATCTCTATAAAAGGAGGTGAGGGGGAACGAACCAAACACGTCATTCTTTCAATAAAACTAATCGGGAATGATTAGGGATAATACCTTGTGGGCGTCGCTTTATCTTTTCTGTCGATTCTGTTGGTGTGCATGTTCTTGATCGATATTCCGCATCTAGATAACCACGATTGTAGGGATTAAACCCTACATTCTACAACTTAAAGGGTGTGCGGGATAGTTTATTATATGCTTATTGGGTTACGCACTTACACATGTCTTGTTTATGGATGGATTGTTTTTGTTTGACATAATAAGTTATACAGACCGTGTTCAAGTTAGGTGATACCAACCCTTCAACCTGAACCAGGATTGCATTGCCACCCTTGTAGAAAACCACTACTGATTCCAAAAAGCTTAAGTTTATGTAAGCTTAACGTTTATGAAGCAAACCAATGTCAATCACGAAGGATAAAAACCATTGAAACAAGCTGTAAACTTACTGAACTTGCACACAAATACCCATATGCAGACATGAAGGAAACCACAAGCTGACATAAACCACAAATGCGAAATGAGATAGCAGCCAAAAAGCTTAAGTTTATGTAAGCAATCCCAAACACCCCTTTTATGAAGCAAGCGAATTTTGACAACTCACACCAAAAGAAGTATTATAGAACATGTTAGACAGATTTTTATATTAGAGCTTCTCAAACAGGAGACAAGAAGTAAACAAGACATATAAAAAACACACACGTTGAGACCTTTGTCTCTCATGCAGAAACCTTTCGCTTTTTAGTAACCAGTGACCATCTTCTTCATTGATTCAAATCAAGGCCCTTTATCTTGAAAGTAGTAGACGAATAAAGTTTCAAGTAGTCTTTAAAAGTATAATGATTTGGGTACGATGGATTTTAAGCTGCAGATATAACTGCATCTCCTCGAGGGTTAAAAAAATGGCAATCGATAGTCGGTAATAAGTGTGAAAACACTTATCCTTTTACCACTTATTTCCAATAATAACAAGACCAAAACGTGTATTTTATGTCGTAAAAGTCGGAATTATGCGTGGTTTGTGTTTTTATTGTGTTTCAGGATAAAAATATGAAAAAGGGAGAAAAAATGGGCTATCACGGGCTTTTATCGAAGAAAACGAGAAAAGACGAAGTCAAAAGATCAAGAGTGCATAAAGAACGGAAGTCCAATGCCTATTCTGAAGATTTTTTGAAGAAAAAGTCCAAAGACGGAAGTTTAATGAAGTCGAAGAACTCAAGTCTAATAGAAGAAGAAAATTATAAGACAAGTTCAATTTATATCGACAAATCCCGAGACGACGTCGAGAAAGACAAAGAATTTAAATCGAGTCAAGATGAAAAGAAAGAAGGAAGCAACACATGCGCTCCCCACCTCCTATATATACCCTCCCAATGACACATTAGGAGGATGTTAGTTAGTTAATTAGTTCATTTTTTCAATTTTAGTAGTTTAGAGAGAGAAAGTGTTTAACTTTCTCTCACTAGGAAAACTTCATCTTTTTATTCCTTTCTTGTTTGAATCAAATCTTTACTTTTGAGAGTTTAATCTTGTTTTGATCTTTAATCTTCTTCTACCTTTCTTTATTTTGATCTTGATTAGTGATAATCTTAGATCTGTTTCATCTTGATGCTTATGTGATTAAAAAGTTTATCTTTTTATTCATCTCTAAGTCTTTATACGGATTAAGCTTTGAGCTTATCATGCTTATTGGCTTAATTTGTGTTTAGCTTATTTACTTTTTAGTTTTCTTAAAAAGTCTTATCTTTTTAAAGTTTGATTTAAAAGTTTTGTTTATTTTAAGTTTAAAAAGTTCTTATTTGTGCTTATTAGTTCTTTTCGTTATAAATTTGGTTAAGTTTTAGTTTGAGCTTATAAAAAAAATAGCTTATTAACTTGGCTTATTGCGAAATACATACCATCGGAAAGGGGTTTCCCCATTCCGACAAGAATTCCGATCACACATCGGATTAGGGACTTTTACATTCCAACGGGTACCACTATTATTCCGATACAAGGTATCGGAAAAGGGTTTTATATTCCTTTAGGGATTCCGACCCACATTCCGACTGTGGAGCTTATTTGATATTCCGACAGCAAGTGTTTGTGATATTCTGATTGCTTTGATTCCGATAGCTTTACTATTTAATTATTCCGACAGAGATCAATTTTGCCCTATTCCGATTTCTTTCCGATTGACACATTCCTATCATATTCATTTTGGTGTATTCCGATAACATTCCGACTGCACCATTCCGACGTGATTCCGATTGGGGCATTCCAATGGGCTAATTGTTTGTTTTTATTAAGTTTTAAGTTTAATTTTTACAAAGTTTTCAAGTTTTAAATTCATTACGTTTTAATTTCCAAAAATTGCAAGCTTACCGAAATCTCTGTTTTTACCAAGTATTTTTCTAATTTTATAGAAAAAGTGTCAGTTTTTCTAGATTTGCTTTTAGCCTAAATTAATTACGTTTCGCATTTACTTTTTAATTAGTTATAGACAACGACAACCTTTTTATTTTCCACCAAGAACGACCGAGTCGCACTCTTAACTAGTAATCAATTCGAAAAGACTGGAACAACGAACTTTTATAACTAAGTAAAATCTAGTTATTAGTCGGCTTCCATCTTTATCAGTCATGACATGATGGACGGTATTTTTATAAAGCCCGATACTCAACACTTCCACTTGATCACTGGTGTTAACGAAAATAGTATTATTTTTAGAAGGTGGTTATCTTTGAAAAATTCAAGACCTGGGACTTGATCATCTTGAAGCAAAAGAATGACGCCACCTGTATCTGTGTGCTCACGAAGACCTCTCACGAGTTCCATGTGAGGGCTTTTTTTGTATTTTGCTACTTTTGTTCCTACTGATGGACCTTTGGTTCTTGTAAAAGCCTCCTAGATGTAGTCTTTTTCGAGACCAAGATTTTCGCACATGAGTCTAGGGAGCGTCTCAGCCACCTTTATCAGCTGGTTAATGTACTCACCAACTATTTCTCTACATTTATTTATCTGGTTACATTACTTAGAATAATTCTACCTTGACTCCAATTGTCGAACTTGTATAGCAATATCATAATTTTCCATTATTTCTCCTACAGTATTAACAAAACATCTTGTCTAGTTGTCTTGTGTCTGCAAATGTACAGATTATTGCTATCTTCTCATAGGCTAAAGCTTGCTTGAAAATACAGACTATATCTGATCTGATATTTAATAGAATGACAGCCAATAAACAAATCAGAGGGGGGATGTTATATATGTACATATATGGGTGATTTCTGTTGGAAAATTGGTCAAACAAGAGGTTTGAATGACGACAATTGATGGTCATGAAACACATTAACGAGAATTAGCTAGATAGTTAATTTTTAGTCAAATATAACGAACGAATTTATGTTGTGTTCATGAGCCACTATTGTTATTAACTAATGTGACCATTTTTATTTCATCCACTACACATATAAATATAAATGAGAGTGCCTCTCATTTGTCCAAACCACTCTAAACACACCAAAAATCACAACTCAATTTATCCTCTCCTTTTCTTATTGTTCATATTGGTTTCTTGTGTATCCGTTTTGTAATAGAGGGAAGGCACATATTTTGGTTCGCCTTGATAATCTGTTTGTGCTAACGGGGTTATCAGTTGTTGTTGTATCTTGGGATAGACGTTCATGAAATCTCAAGCACCGTGGAGAGGACGAATCTGTCTTAAGGAAAGTGTAGGCATCACACGCCTCAACATTTTTCTTGTTTATGTCTTTGAGTCTTCGTGTCCAAAAGATTTATGGTATGGTTTCTTCCTACACTTTATGCATTATGTTAGTTGGTTTGTCTCTAATAGCAATACACTCTATATATACTATAATCTTAAGACAGACTCTTTTGCTATTAGAGGTGATTTGTAGAAAACTTTTGGAACATATCAAAAAATTTTATAGTGCAAATCATGTTGCAGCTAAAGACGTTGTTTTTTTCTTTTGAAAGGAAAAAACATGGAAAAAATAATATAAATTGTATATTGTCTAAGATTCTGGTCGAAAATATTTTGAGTAAAATATGAAATTGTCGTCTGAATCTTTCATGATTAAGATACAGTTTTTAGGTCATTGTTTTGAACATTTGAAAAAGGTTATGTGTGAATTCAAGTATTTATATTTTAAATTATTTTTATAAAAGATAGAAGGTATGAGAGAAGAAGACAAGAAGTAATGAGGACTGTTAATTGTTAATTGTTTTGAAACTTAATATATACTTTATTGTTTGTTGAATTGGTTCTATTCATTCATATTTCACGTTTTTGAAACTGAATCACTCATTAACATCTATTTATTATTTCTTATAAAAATCACTCATTAAGCTAAACCCGACCTTATACTGTTGAATTGGTTCTATTCATTCATATTTCACGTTTTTGAAACTGAATCACTCATTAACATCTATTTATTATTTCTTATAAAAATCACTCATTAAGCTAAACCCGACCTTATACTGGTTTTTAAGCTAGTTCATTCATATTTCACGTTTTTGAAACTGAATTGCATTAATGTTGATGATCGTTATTGAGTCGGTTTAGTGAAACATTCCATTAAGTATTTTTACTTGGAATAGTAAACTTGCAATTAAGAGTCAATAGTAACAGCTTTTAGTAACTTGTATGTTACATTATTGATGAAATAACGGATATTATATTAATGTTATTTGACTATCTTCTCCTTCAAGAAAAATTTGGAAATATAAAATTATAAATCACTTGGATAACTTGATAAATGCTTGGAGACATTTGTCTCTAGTTGTTGGAAT
The DNA here is from genome assembly GCA_025667525.1 of Glebionis coronaria. Classification (NCBI taxonomy): domain Eukaryota; kingdom Viridiplantae; phylum Streptophyta; class Magnoliopsida; order Asterales; family Asteraceae; genus Glebionis; species Glebionis coronaria. The sequence goes on from CM046881.1 coordinate 29,604,578, forward strand.
ATTTGACCTTGTGTGTTCCAATATGATGGTAATTTTTTTTAACGGAGCTTATGAAGGGAAAAAGAATATTGTATGACCATACTTGATCATTTTCGTTAAGAGTTCTTAACGTCTTTAAAATTACTTTGATTTGTGAAAAACAATATTATGGTATTGATCAAATTTCTTTTTTTAAAGGCAAACGTGGACAGTCAATTTAATTTTAATAGAATGAGTTGTTATGTTAATGACTCTTAATGAATTACATGTTTGTAATTGGATATAGGGTGATTATGTTTGGACGATTTTGCTATTAATACAAAGGGTGATTAAGTTTCAATGCCATAAACTCTTTTATGAATAATAATGCTAACATAATGTGTGCATTCAAAAAATTATGGGACCTTCAGTTGTGTCCGTGTAATATGAAGATTTGTGTTAAATAAATTGAAAAGGTTTTATGTTCATCGCGACATTATTGAGTGACCCCACTTTTACGATTGTAATGTAATGCATGTCACTAAAAGTTTATGAATTCGTATTGAACCATAAACAAGTAAGTGACTACTATATCAGTGTTTCGAATGTTCTTTGTCGTAGAATAATTGAGTCGTTCAAAGCATGTATACTAAAATCGATATTGGTTTGTGTAACCGATAAGCATGTATACTACAATCTTGTTATGATATTGGTTTGGGTAACCGATTATTGGTTCCATGACTTTAGACATAACGCATTTTTGTGGAATGCGAATTTTGATGTTATTTGGAATTCAGAATATTTTTAGTCACGGCTACGAAGTCGTACGAATGCATTGTTTTCATAGTAAACAAATGCGTATTGGGCAAATCTTGATTTATGGTAAGTTAAGCGGAAATGGTTGAACCGATCAATTAAAACTCTACTTTGGTATAGACATTTTTTATTTTTTGGACACGTTGTTGTCCAAGATGTATTGCATGAGAAAATGTGTTTTTCTCGTTGTAAACGAAAGTTTTTGAACTAAATATTTTATGATAACTAGATAAGAAATTAAACTTTATTTAAAGTTTATACATAAAAGAGTGAACTATATGATTGAAAAGTTATATTTTTATATAATGTTAATGGTTAGAACGTTTGCTTAAAAACTTACATCTATATTTTGTTGGATTTCAAAAGAATGTAACATCGTATGTTGTGTTGAATCTTGTGTGATTCATCACTATATGATAAATGTGTTATGAGCCATATTGTCATTATAGAAGAATTATTACTTCTTGGTGTGGTTTTACTTGATTATCACACTTTTATAATGTGTATAGTATCATGAACATGACATTGAAATTGTGAATTTCATATGAGAAATAATGAATGGCTTAACGCGAATAGATATGAGGTCAGTACCGTTGACCCGTGAATATAATTTAATAAGTTTGATATTTGTGTCAATCTATTAAATTTAGCATGAGGATATTCCTTCACTGGTCTTAGTTTAAGATCGAGATGAAACTCTATGTGAGCAATGATGTAGTCAAAGGATTGAAGACACATAATATGATGTATGTGTGTGATACACATAAGAGCAATGATTACATGACTTTTTTTTGTTCATTGTCTTTGGACAATGTTTGAGTCACGTAAATTAATTTTGTCAAAAGAGGACATATTTTGGGCAAGATATGTGAGATCTTCTATTAGAAACAAATGAGACTATGTGTTTCATGGTCTATAGCATGCTAGACCTTGTTTTGTTAATTATAAATGCGCATTATAATTATCATTTATGAGCATATCCTAATTTCCTATGTGGTTATAAAGACAAGTGAGAAACTTGTGTAATTGACAAAATCGTCCTATGTCTTCTATTCTTTTAGTTGTGAGTAATACGAACCCATTAAATATGATACATAGTAATGTAATCTTGAGTATCAACAAATAATAAGAGTGGATATATGTGCTTCAATCAAAGATAATTGTAGAGAAATTTTGTTCTCTAAACGAGATTGAAGTTGAAAGGAATAATCCTTTCTACAAGATTCTTGAGATATGTTCAATGTGGGGGATTCCGGCCAAGCTAGAGTTCAAAGACACCAATAAAAAAACTATGCAAACTAGAGTTGCAGGTGTCGCCCATTTGGAATACTCAAGGATCACTGAAAGTATAACAGTTAACGTTTTGTCTAAACAAAACGTGACAACTTCTAGATGAGAAATTAACGACGCTAATGACCGTCTCATTCTAAACTATTGAGTGATTGTGTATACACTCTACGAATTACCACTATATTTGGTATAGCGTGGTTTGGAATTTGATCATATTTATCTTAATAGATATATTGAGACATGAAGTGAAATGTCTAATTAAGAGATTACATGCCAACGAGGCCTATAATGGCAGCTTATACATTGAATCATTTGTTTCCTCTATGAGTTTCATTCATGTAAAGGATTGTTGGAAAATTGATCAAACAAGAGGTTTGAATGACAATTGATGTTCATGAAACACATTAACGAGAATTAACTAGATAGTTAATTTTTGGTCAAATGTAACGAACGAATTTATGTTGTGTTCATGAACCACTATTGTTATTAACTAGTGTGACCATTTTTATTTCATCCACTACACATATAAATATAAATGAGAGTGTCTCTCATTTGTCTAAACCACTCGAAACACACCAAAAACCACAAATCAATTTATCCTCTCTTTTTCTTATTGTTCATATTGGTTTCTTGTGTATCCGTTTTGTAATAGAGGGAAGGCACATATATTGGTTCGCCTTGATAACCCGTTTGTGCTAACGGGGTTATCAGTTGTTGTTGTATCCTGGGAGATAGACGTTCATGAAATCTCAAGCATCATGGAGAGGACAAATTTGTCTTAAGGAAAGTGTGAGCATCAAACGCCTCAACATTTTTCTTGTTTATGTCTTTGAGTCTTCGTGTCCAAAAGATTTACGGTATGGTTTCTTTCTACATTTTATGCTTTATGTTTAGTTGATTTGTATCTAATAGCAATACACCCTATATATACTACAATTTCTAGCTTAAAACTTATACTTCAAATCAACATGTTAGGTCCACTCTATCAGAAATAGATACGTTACTCCCAACATTATTTGTTGATCTAGAAAAGAGAATAGAATAGAGGTATCAACCCTATAATGTTTTGAGGTGAAAGTGCAGAACCTTGAAATGTTCATGTTAATAATATGAATCATAGAACTGAGATAGGCTAAAGTATACGCTTTGTTAATATAGTTGCCCCAAAATGTGCTAAATTAACAGTATCAAGTTTGAAATTATAAATGTGTATCTGACCTCCAAAGTTGAAGTATAATCTTTTCATGAGCAGGTCATAAAGTCTGATTATTACAACGATATGTGACAAATGTGATCTAGAAATGCCTTGACAACACCCGTTAAAGTTAACACTTTGACATTTTTAACAATATTTCATAATTTAACATTATTACATGTAATAATGTAGTGTTTCTAACAAAATCAACTGTAACAAATAATGAAATTTAGATATATACATGTATGGACTCTTCTTAAACTTTTCTGCAACCAAAAGTAGCGTTTCTAAATACTTGTTCCTTCCCTCTGCCTTGAAGTCCAAAATGTTAGGGAGGAAGGCAACAAAATAGATGGCCGTTGAAAAACATTTCTCTTCCATTACATCCTACAATGGATATATTGTTATTACAAGGCAATGTCAAACTTCTAATGAAATCTCCATGTGTTTTCTTCAACCTGAAACTAACTAAAGATCTAAGCAACTTACTGGGCTAGTCAACTCTGTCACTTTAGGAGGAGCGACATTTGTTTCCAGCATAACAAGTCAAAATGATTTGATTGATGAGGCACTTCTTGCTCCTTCATAAGTGAGTGGAGATTCTTTGTCTGCACCAAACGCCAGAATAGTGGTGTAAGCTTCCACCTTATAACTATTCATTAAAGACTGGATACTGAAATCCATCAGTATGAGCATACTATATATATTAATGCAATAATAGACATTAATGGCTAGGATATAGAATTCATAAAACTAAACAGATGTTATGAAACAAGATTCTAGAATCCTAAGCTAAAGGGATCATTCCCACAAGCGAATTTTATGCTTAAATTAAAAAGGTTAGATGGTAATAACCTTATATGATTCATTTACTTGTATATTTCTGTGTGCAATAAAAACATCGTTTATTTATTTTTGCCGTCGGATATAAAACACAATGTCAGCTACTTATTCTTGTTTTACCATACTCCTAACATATATAAATATGATGCATAAAGTCTTAAACCATAAGAAAACATGGATGTGTGTGCGATATCTATACCTTAAGAGTTGCAAAAATACTGCTAAAGAGATTAATTCAAAAGAATAGAATAATTACCATGGCGCAAAGAACTCCACCTTCCAAACATCTTTGCTTTTAACAACCAGTTCGTCAAAATTATTTGAGTTAAGTTCAACTGAAACAACCAGTTCGTCAAAATTATTTAATTCTTCTGGTTTTACTATTGACTTTCCACTTAATCTGTCCTTGAGGAGTGCTTTTACCTGCGTATACATTTATAAATACTTCAAAATTGAATCATGCATATAGATCTTAAGGATCATCTCTACACCATTTCAAATACGGAGACATAGAAGGTATTAGCTTTCAAACTAGATTTCAAACTTTAACTTTTAATATCCTTACCTATTTAAGTGCAAATTCGGCTATTGGTTTTGTGTCTCTAGCTCCTTGGTAGCCAACGATTGGTACCGCTCGTTATATCATATACTTCAGAACTTTAAAAAAGATTTCCACTTAAAGGGGTGTTTGACAAACAACAAAACCACATAAGATACTAGTCAATTCAAGAATAAAACAAAACAAAGTTCTGTTTTGATGCACTAAACATAAAACAAATCCAGTTTGACCCATAGAGGGTTCTGTGACAGCAATAACAAAAAAGTGCGGTTTGCTTCTTCAGTGACCATTTATCTCTGTTTTGTTCTTCAGCACTCAATCTCCCATTTTTCTTATTAATTCATTATTAAATCTCTTCACATACAACAACAAACAAGCTAAGTTAGTTAATTACTTAGCAGACGTGAAAAAAGTATACTTAAAAGAAAGTTGAAGTTGGTTGTTAATACCTCTTGCAACATCATCGTCGTTTAATATGTCATCAATGTCATCTATTATACCTTTTCGTGACTTTCTAACCCATCAATGTCATCTAAGGCTTAGCATGTTAACGTGTAAGATGTTTGATGTTGATGTGTAACAAGTTAACACAACTGCAGTTCACACATGTATGAAAACATACGGATTTCAAACGTTTGGAAAAATTAGAAGAGACAAAAGGGACATATGACCAGTACAAGAGTATATATTTTATGCTGCTAAGCAATAGAAAAAAACACCAATTCAAGAATATTGAATTGTGATTTTTGGCTAAACCCACTATGAATAAAAATATCTTTTGCAAGAACTCGTTATACCAACAACTATATATCTTGAACTGATCCTTTCGGAAGCACGCATCTAAAATGTAAATACCATTTTTTTTCTCATTCCTCATTAGATTGTGTATATATCCTACACATTAGCACCTCAAATTCATTAATACTACTGTTCTAAAGAAGAGTGCCAAAATTCTATCACACAAATATGCATTAGTCTAGCCAGAAAATAGTACTAAGGGTATTCCGGTACCAAACTCGGAAATTCCCGACTTGGTACTGTACCGTTTTTATAGGTACTGTTTTTTTATGAGAGTTTGAAGGTAAATAGAACCGGTCGGGAACGGGTCGGTACCGTATCGTTTTTTGGTACTCATGATCATCCCTACTATAAGATGTTACTTCACTCAGTATGTAGTTTATCTTGGTAGCAATATGATTGCAGTTTGAAATTACAAGTAAAACATAGTAATTAAAAGTTAGAAAAGCTAGAGTAAAAAAATTAAACTTTCATTATTCATGACGACGGTCGATCGGATAATTAGGGATGGTTTAGAGAGAATACAATATCTCTATATATATAGACTATCACGTACATATGGAAATTAAACCTTCATTAATATTAAAAAAAAATATTTATATCAGGATATTATTATATTATTAGGGTCAAATTCTAAAGATTATCCTTCTTTAATAATAAACTAGTCAAATACCCGCGCATAGCGGCGGAAATTATTAGCAGAAGAAAGTTAACAATATGCGATTTTGTGGTATGTGTTTCATGTAACGTCCAAAATAAAATTTGAAAATATCAAAATGTAACTGCAAACGGTTATAACATACGATAATTCAACTCAATAAAAAATTCTTAACATATTTAGTAAAATTGTAGATAAAAACTATTTTTCGGTTTGCTGAAGGCCATATAGTGTTCATTTGAACAAAGTTATGTGTACCGGCTGGTAAGTCCACCATCTTCGATCCAGCATCAAATACAATCATCGTTGCAAACCAGTTTAGGCTTGATGCATCGTGACTTCGTGAGTCTTGATAGGGATCTTTGTTCAACCATAGTAGGTAGTAGCCCTCAACATATGCATTTTTTTAAAACAAGGAAATTTCTACATTCATAAATGGGAAAGATTTCATTACTTCGAAAAAATAGTTTGTAATTTACATCAACTTAATTCTAATTGAGGAGCACACGTTTTGTAATTGAAAGCATATAAGAGAGCAAAATGGTATCCACATGATTAGATGTCTTTTATGATTTGATTTATTTCCAAATATGCAAATTAATTCTAACTGATAGACGAGCACACGCTTTGTAATTGAGAACATATATGAGAGCAAATGATATATGATTTGGTTTCTTTCCAAATATGCTAATGTACCCACGCGTTCTCAAACATTCTCCTAAACAAGTTGTAAACATTTGATTATGTTTTTTAAGTTTTAGGAATAAAAAGAAAACCATTGTAATATAGAGTATGGATGTAAATATACCATACTTTGAGTTCTAATCAACTTTTTCCTAAATTAACAAGTGTTCTATATAAATTCTTATTCAAATAATTATTGCTACAAATTAAAGAAAAGGTTGACGAACAAAATATTTTCATTGAGCATTTAATTTGTAGCGATAATTACTAATTTCCTACGTAGATGACAATTTGACCAACAAAATATTTTCATTGAGCATTTAATTGATTATAGACATTGAAACATATCTTGATTTTTTAAAAGCCATATATAACTTTTTAGCACAAACTCAAGGCAGGGGGGGGGGGGACCCGAAGATATTTTAGATGAATGAATTCAGAACAACTACAAACAGGCGATTGCCTAAATTCAGTAGCAAAAAGATGATTGATCGTTGAAAGTAAAAGGAAATTTATAACAACCCTGAATATTGCACTCCTTGTAGAATATCCAATCAACTAATGACAATAGGTTACTAACAATGCTATCATAAAATCTTGATATAAATAAAAAAATCTTGATAATAATGAACGTTTAATTTCCATATGTACATGATAGTCTAAATATATAGAGATATTGTATTCACTCTAAACCATCCCTAATTCTTCGATCGATCGTCGTCATGAATAATGAAGGTTTAATTTTTTACTCTAGCTTTTCTAGCTTTTAATTACTGTGTTTTATGTGACAACCCGTAAATTTGAACTCAATGTTTAAAATAATTATCGCTGCAATTTTTTTAATAGAAAACACAGTAAATTATAAACACCAAGATATCCAAATTCTGACAAATTATATTATCACAAATAATACTTACGAAATACTATATTTGTGATATAGAAATTTATATGCTACGTGTTTAAATTAATTACTGCAAAGAAGAAAATAATTACTGTGCTATCTGGAAATCGTGATTAACTATAATTAAAGGCCATCGAACTAAAAGCTTATGTGTTTTATTTATTTTACTTAAAATGAGTTATTTTTAGTTTGTAGGTCATATAAGTGTCAATAATAATTAATTTTAATAGTTAACGTAAATTATCAAAATCACCGTTAATTAATAATAAAAAGTTATCTAAATGTTTTCAACATGAAATTTCTTTAAAAAAATATATTAGGGACTATATAAAGTCTAAAAATCATAAATATGTCATTATTAAATAGTTTTAATAGTTTCAAATAATTTACCGATGTAATCGTATTTTATTAGTTATTTAATTATAAAATATACTATAGCTTTTATGTCTAAATGATCACGAAAATGTATAAATTAATTTTATCAACTTTAAACTAATAAAATTAATTTGTGAACTCTATAATTACTCATAAGAATTTAATTAAATTATTAAATGACTAGAATTAAGCCCGTAATTAAATTTTAAAGCCCGTAAGTAGTTTTAAAGGCCCGTAAACCCCAAATAAACCCAACTAATTATTCCTAAACTCAAATTAGCCCATGTTTATCACTACTTGATATAAATTTCGTGGCTTTAGGCCCTAGAAAATATAAACCGATTATATGCATATCTAAATATATGGAAACCAATTTTTAAAATAATTACAAGTTATCTAGTTGCCTAAATAATGCATATATAGTTCCCTGATGATAAAATTCGACCCATACTCCTTACATTATTTTTCCAACGAGCCATATATCCCTAAAAATCCTCTCATGGTCGATCATTCATCATCTCTTCCTACAGTAAACAATTTTCAGCCACAATTTGAGATTTCCATGGATGATTGATTTTATGGGGTGATAAGGTTTCAAACGTTATATAAATTGGCAGCTAATACCATGGCTTGAATCATCAAAACATCACAAATAAGTCAATTGAATCCCTTTGTTTCTTTGTTTGCTGCCGTGAACCACCACCATCATCAAACCACCATTGTCACCACCATCATCACACCACCATTGCCACCACCAAAAGTGCTTTCAATGAATCTTAAACCCCCACCTATGACCCTTGTTCTCTTCCCTCTAACCTCAGGAAGGTTGAAGAACCCCAGACGAAATCCTAGTCAAAACCGATTTAGGATTTTCTAAGAAACCCTAGTTTTGATTCTTGATTCTTGTTGCCGCTGGTGTTCTTGTTACTTAGATAAATTATTTACATCAATTCTGGTCTTCCAAGTGTTCCTATTACAAGTCCCTAAGTCCTCCAAGTGTTCGTGTAGGGGTTGTGCAAGCAAAAACCTAGCCGAGCTCTTTTTAGGGTTTTCTAGGTTCGGTTTTGCTCAAACCACCAATCACCTCGTAAGATCTGATTTACCTAGTACAAGTAACTCTTATTACATGTTAAACCCTGACCTAGTAATGCCTAAATTTGAAAAATAACACGTAATTGGCTTAATGGTTAAAAACGAGCTCTAACGGGACGTACGGGTAAAAATCGTGCCATAATTTTGCTTAACTTGATTATGAACTGAATTTTCTTGTTTACTACTGTTAAATGATGTTATTAATTAGTATATGTTAGTTAAAATCGTTATGTAATGTTATTTGATCAAGTGGTAAAAGTAGCCGAAACTCTCGTTGCTAAACTAGCTTAAAAACGCCTAAACTTTTGTTAAAAACCGACCATCCAATATTGGTCACGAAATTTTTACTCTAAATATTCATATTAAATTTTTCATAAGTTTTACAATGCTATTTGAACCAAATAAAAAGACCTAAAAATGAATTAGTTATCACACTTTTAATTTTACAATTTTATGTGAAATTAATATGCATGTAAAATGGTAAACTTTAGAACAATTAGAATGTCACGAATATGAATTTCTGAATGAAAGGGTAAGACCATAATATGAATTAATCTCTGCAAAAAGAATCATAGTAGAAGGATTAAAAACGAGTTTATAATTAATAAACGATTACTACACGTAAAAATGACGTTTTAAAGAAAATTTGATTATATTATATAACTCATGAAATTGTTAAATGAAATCTCATGTTAAACTGGTAAATTTTGTATTTGATATTATTTTTTAAATAATGACATGCCTTTATAATAAGTAAAATGATTAAGAAATAAATATGAAAGCTTAAACCGTAAAACTTGAATTTTTACTTATTAAAACCTACGTAAAATTTAACTGTTAATTTATTAGCAAAATTTAATAAATTTAAATTACTTTTACATGAATTCTTATGAACCTATCAATTATTTTATAATGCATAAACATGAAAATCTAAAATGATAATAATTGATGAAACCATAGTTTAAAAGGTTAAAACCCGACTCTAAATAATTAAAATTAATAGCTGAAAATGTTGTATAAAACTTTAGTCGTTATTATTCCAACCTAAAGCACCAACTAAGAAAGGGTTTATACATGTACATTATATTTATATTACACATGGTTTAAATGACATTATTCTTATTAGGTTACCGGTAAAATTCTACTTTGTCCTGCGATACTTTACTGTGAGTTCTCTAGCCCATATCTTAAATTATTTATCAGACAGTGAGTCCTATAGCCCCTATCTTAAATTATTTATCAAACTGTGAGTTCTCTAGCCCCTATCTTAAATTATTTTATCAAACTGTGAGTTTCCTAGCCTATTTCTCAAATTGTTTTATCAACTGTGAGTTACTAACCCCTCTATCTTTTAAACTATTCTATCATCTTTTAGGGTGATGTTGTCCCATATATTTAGATGATTATAGATAGAAAAAAGATGAAAAGAGATGGATTCCTAGAGAGAGAAAGTAGCGAGAGAAAGTAGAGAGAAGGAGATGATTAACTTTGTGAAAATTAGATTAAGAAAGAATAAAGTGAACTACCAACCCTCCAAACATGCTAGGAGGGTAGTATATATAGTCCACCCACATGCGGGCTCTAATGGGCTATATATTGGGCCGGGCTTGTCTTTTGAACTTAAAGTAGTTTAAATCCAAGCCCGTGAACCACGACTATTTAACTATCTATTACAACGTTCTAATAAATATTACAATAGACACCTATGACCGAACATTCTTGTTTGACTCAATATTTTGAGGCTAACAATCTCCCCCAATGTGAGGTCATTCCTCTTCGATATTTGGAGTTCAATGGAGATTTATGAATTTCGTCATAAATGAGTCTTGAACGTGTAACAATAGTTTTGTTCCTTCATGTTGTGATCTTTGAGCCTTTGTCATTGTCTTTCGACTTAGTCTTTAATCTTGAGATCCTCAAATCATTCTTGACTTGTCTTTGCCATCTTGCGATCTTGTGTCTTTCTCCACATGCTCACACTATTATTTGTTGAATAAGTATTTGGGCATGAATATGTGGTTTTAAATCTTTGACTTTGCTTAGTACACCGTGACGCCACCTTCTCAAGATAAAACATAGACACGGACTGAATGGCTTTGACATTCGTCCTAAATCGGTAGCGTTTTACCTCCGGTTGGTGAAGACCGTTATATGATATTAAATACCGTACCTGTGATTGGGTAGATTCAATTAAGAATCTCCTTGACAGGGTTTCGCGGCTGTACTAGCCGTTCTCTTTACTCGACCTTCTCAAAGCACGACTGCGAACATAAAGAGTGAATCAATTGGATAAATATCCGCTTGATTAAAGTCATCAATTCAAATTCCTGGAACAAGTTTGATTCATTAAGAATCTTACCATGGTTGCTTTCTAGTTGACACAAGTTTGATTCATAAGAATCTCACAAGTCACCTACCGTAGCGCTGTTTGATGTTGACGCTAGAAGGATTTCCATTCGTCACTGTGAATATTAATGAATATCACTCTGAATGTTCTGGCAAGACCATAAAGATATTACGTAGAAACCTGAAACAAGTTTGAATCAATTCAGAATCAAACCATTGTTGCTTTTCAGTTTTACACATGTTCAATTCATAAAGAATCTTGCATATGACCTACCGTAGTGATGTTTGATGTTAACACAGAAAGAATTTCCACTGATGTTCTAGCAATATCACAAGGATGTAGCGTACGACTCTCTTGATCTGCATCCGTGTGTCCTAACGAGATTTGATTGATCTCTTGGCTCTAGACTTGATTTGTGCACTTTTAGTGGTCGGAGGCTGGAGCAGATGCCACCTATTCAATATCAACTATCTCGGAGTGAGAAAGTCAATAGAAGTCATGTCGATCTCTGTGACAATAAAACAAACTTCTTTTGAGAGAAGCCTAAGTAGCTAGGAAAGGGTTGTGCATCACATTATTAGGTCCATGATGAGTTTGTCTTCATGATGAGTTGACCCTGTTTCTGCCTAAGTTGTATGGAGGGCTTCTTTGTTTACACCCTTTATCCTTACATTTCTTTTTCATTCTTCAACCCCTTCAATGCATACCAAGACATCATTACTAGCACCTTGTTATGATTGTTCCAGTGCTAGAATCAGTACTTAGTCGGCATTCTGCTACGTTCACATTCTACTCCATCTTTCCTAAGGACTTCTAATAATCTATTGGATTGTCCCTGGAAAGATCCCTCTGGTTCTGGTTGAATCATAGGACTTAACCTAACCACCCTTTTGACACCAATAACGTCGTGAATTAAAGATGTTGTGGGTATTTGATCGAAACCATGAGTGCTTGAGTCTTTAGATCACATTTTAATCATATTTTCTCCCATATCTCTAATATATAAAATCTTTTGATATTAGAGATACTAAATTTGATTAAAATATATTTTGAAAAATAGTCTTGAAAATCTTCGGGAGAAAAATGTGTCAAACTTAGCATGAATTTTGGAAAGCTGTGACAATCCGTCAATTTCAGGTCGTTATTTTAGTCTCGACTATTAAGAATTATAAATTTATTTTAATGAGAATTTTAAATTATCGATTAACCGAGAAGGTTATGGCTTGAAACTAGCGTAAGAATGTCGATTAGATGAAAACCGACAAGGAATATGTTAAGTATCGATATTATATTCTCAAATAATCATGGAAATGATTTTTCTTATATTTATTTTTATTTCTCGTATTTTTCGTTTTAACGAATGACGAGAACTACGAATGATCGCGATACCGACGGATGCCCAAAAATTTACGTTTTATTATCGATTGTCTCGATATTTAATATTTTCGACGTTTTCGATTTAATTACGTTTTAAGTCGTGTCGAAGTTATATTAATTTATTCTTGAAGCGTTTTAACTTTTAAAAAGTATTTTTACGAAACCCGAGTCGCGTAAATATTTTTAAAATGTAATATTTACATTTTCTACCCTTATAACCATTTAATTACTTTTTGGACCAAAACTATGCAAATTTGGCAAAAACTACCCTCACCCCACTATATATAATTTCTCCACTAGCAACTTTTAATAAAAAATTCATTTCCACAAAAATTTCATCTCTCTTCTTTCTCTCCTACCATTTCCGCCACCCCCCTAACCCAAAATCATTTGATTTTTCAAAATCTACTTTGAATCTTCAAAAACTAAAACATATCCCATCTAGGAAATTTGATGGTGATCATTTTGAGGTAAAAATTTGCAACATGCAACAACTTTCAAATTTTGATGAAGAACAAGGGTGTTTGATCTATTTCTATGCTTGTAAGTAGTGTTAATATTATTATATTTAAAATTTTGAGTGGTTGCATGCAAGATTTTTATATATTTAATTTTTGGTTGATTGAATTTGAGGATGATATAGGTTAGTTAGATGTGTTAGGATGATATTGGGGTAATATTAGGAGTATACAAATTGTTGGAATGGGTTGGAAAAATTGTTTTAGCATGATTTTTAGAAAGGTATTTTAGACCAGTAGGTAAAACGTAATTTTTGAAAATCTTACTGTTTGAAAATGATGAAACTAATAGGATAGGCTTGTAGAGGATTCTTTTAGCTTCGATTTGCCGCTTGAATGAGCTTCTAACTCATTTCGAGCGAAAAGTTATGCTACTTTTGGTATTCGTGTACCGGGAGACGGGTATCGGCACAATCCGAAAATTGTTGTCGATATTTGGATCGAATCTCGGGGACTATAGAATGAGTTTTAAAAATGTTCAAGGACTGATGTAAGTTGCTAAACCTCAGGTCATGAGTCTATTTTCAAACCCGAGTGTCGGTTTTATAAACGGAATTGTTTAGATAAGTCGAAATGGTTTTACAATTCAAAGACGTAAATCTGTCCCGTTTTTATAACACGAAGATGTGTCGGGCAGAAGGTCTTAGAAGTAATATTTTTGAATGAAACTTTTACTGAGTCTTATTCATATTATGTGTGAGTTTGTCACCAAGTTTCGTCGAAATCGGACAAGTGTAGATAGGGTAGATTGGTGTGTACATTTGGAGTGTACATGCTGAGTGGTATTTTGGACACGTAGTCCAATACTTGTATGGCGTGAGTTGAGTATTCGCCATTGGACATGGTAATTTACTCAAGTGTTGAGTCATTATATAAATGACTTGGCTACTGGTCCGAGGGAAGTAAAATGATAAGTTGACTTGCGTTGACTTGGCGTCTTATGACGGGTCAATATCGAGAGTGCAAGTGTTTAAAGGAATAGTGTTGAATAAAAAGGGTATAGTAATAACACTTGTATTATTAAATTTTTCGGGATTGTTTTGGTTTTGTAATTTTGATTTTTATATTATTTAAGTATGATTTATACTTAAGTCGATTATTTACGAACGCGCCTTATTTGGTAGGTTGCGGTTTTCGTGTTTTAACGGGCATCACTAATCGTCGGCGATCGTCTCATTACCACTAATGGCTAAGGTGAGTCTATAGCCTCGCTCTTAACATGTTTACTTGTTTTATAAAACCCGCGAGGGGGATAACATGCTTGTTTTACTAAAATAAAAGGGGGCAACGAGAAGTTGTGGAAACCCTTATTTTACTTGAAGTTATTGAAATTAAAGGGTACAACAACAAGTTGTGGAAACTCTACTTATTAGAAGAGTAGGGGTGCAACGAGAAGTTGTGGGAACCCTTATTATTGGAAAAGTATTTGTTATAAATGAAAGGGTGCAACGAGAAGTTGTGGTAAACCCTCTTCGTTTTAAAAATTGAACCCAAAGGAACTTGATTGTATGCTCAGACGAAAGTTGTTATATAAGTTTGTTTAGCCTTAAAGACCCATGAATCGTGAATTGTTAATCGAAAAGAACGCTAATACTATGGATAGATCTATCGGGGTGACGCCCAGTCCGGTCGCGACTAGCTATCGCGTGGTGTTGTGATGCACCAGTAATGAAACATCGGATGCAATTGTATAAGAGAAATATACGCACTTGGCTAGGTGTGTTGGGCTGAAATAATATATGTTAACGTTCAATTTCACGAGACTTATAGAAATAACAACGATAATTATGTCCATACAACATGGTCGTCTTTGATAAATTATTAACCATGGAAGGTTATTTTTCATACTTGTGTTCACTTTATTTAAATTAAAACTCTATAGATTCACTCGGCAAATTTTGCTGACTTTTTAGCATGTTTTATCTCAGGTCCACTTAGAAGGCACTCGATGAAGGCGGTTTCGTGAAGCTTGCATATTTGAAATGTTTTGGCCCGCTTTTCTAAAACATATCCATTCAAATAACTTTTATCATTTATAATGGTTTGTAAACTTTTGAATCATCCGGGACCATGTATGAAATTTTATCTTGATTAAATGGAATTGAATGGATGTTTATTAAAACGACTCGTTTTGAGACGTTTTCTATGATTATGAGATTGAACCATGATAGTAACACCCAATGACCCTTCCGCTGTTATGAACGAAATTGGGGGTGTTACAGATTGGTATCAGAGCTCAAGTTATAGAGAACGAAAAGATTTTCCAAAAATGAATTTTTGAAATCTTTTAACTATAACTGTTGCAAGCGAAACCTCCGAGTTGCCAATGGACGAGAATGATAGTATTTATATATATATGTCATTATATATGTTGCTGTAATCTTTAACGATTATTTGTACTTGTGAATTACAAAGTATGGTTTCATTTATTTAATTATAAATGATAGTTTTATATTAATACGAGGTATTATTATGACGCAGATTGTCATGGTTTTGTAACCAATCGCATATCGACTTGTTTAAATTCGATTGTTATCATCGTATCGTGATGTGTCATTTTTGGACATCTCCTTTCGAAACGTAATTTATAGATGCGATGTTCGTGTTTTCGTTACTACTTATGATTTTGAAGAATCATTTATCTGGGGCGACATCTTCTACGTAATGCGACGTGTGATTTGGTTTTATATGATTACGTTTTATTGGCGAAAGGAGGATGTCAATGTTGGGCTTAAGATATATATATCCTAATCAAATATATATAGTTTGGGTACAACAAAGATATGCTCGTAGTAGTCATTCGGTTGAGTGGCTTAATGCCTTGTATCTAATTGGAATGGGACATTTAGATATAGAGATTTTAACTCACCCAACTAAGAGTCGTTTAATGTTGTCTTACTTAAATGGATTAGGACATTTGAATAAGAAAATTTTAAACGACTGGACCTTAGATCGTTATGATCTCCTTATTCAAATGGAATGGGACATTTGAATACGGAAATCATGATGTAAGTTTATTTGACACCTTATATTTACTATGGTATTTTGATGTGATATCGTGTTGAGAGATAGTAATACTTGAGTAGGATGACTTATAATCGTCTTGTTGAAATGGATTGGGACGCCTTTTCATTTGAATAAGAAAGTTATAAGTTCCCGAACCGTAAATTTATAAACTCTTGTATACATGGAGAGGGACGCCTTTTGATGTAGACAAGGAGTTATAAATGAGTGGGCCCAAGTATGTCTGGCTCGATTTGTGGATTTTTGGTGTACGTACGTCTTCCTTCGACTCGTATTTCGTTGGTAAGAATCGTTCGATGCTGTCGTCATTATGATGATCATCGATTATCATCTATGTACAAATAACCCGTTGTACTTCTCTCGAGTTATGATTTGTTTTAATAGACCATTTCTAATGTGTCTCGATGATAGCGAGCTTTATAAACAGATTGTTAAGAACCGTTGACCGTTCCGAGAATAGGCGACTCACTTAAGCGTCACCATGATTTATGTGTGTACTTGCGGATTGACTGAGGATCAGTTATCAACGACAACTTATCGTGGACGTGAAGATTTTGTAATTTTACTTGCTACTATCGAAGGGTCACCGAAGACTTTTCTTGATGACGAAACTCTTGGGGCTAGTATGACGAACTAAAAACGAGGAATATGATGCAGCACCTTGAGCACTAAAGTCGAAATTATTGGGACGCCTTTGTACGATGAACGCTGAAGCAAAAATTAGTGGGACGCTTTTGTACGTTGAACACTGGAGTAGAACTTAATGGTATGCCCGATGTGTTGTGAATTCTCGCCAATGGACCGAATTTCTTAATGACTGGAATTAACAAATTCGTTTTCACTTCGAAGAGTAGGTTGTTGCCGACACTGCAAGTGGAAAGACTTTAGAGATCGAGTTGTATTATCAAGGGCTAGTCCAAGGTTTTATCGATGATCAACGACGGAGATTTACATTTGATGTTTATGTTTGACCTTTGTTTTTAGATACTTATGTGGTATGTGATCGAGTTGAGTGATCGTAAGTTGTGAGAACTTGAGGCGGCATTGTCCAATGACGTCCGATCATGGAGAACATGTACCATATAATATCTTTTGACTTTCTTTGGAACTTAGACGATGACTTTCCTGTTTTTCACTCTTCACTGTTACACTGAAGACTATCGTATGCGAATTAAGCGCCGGGACGTCGCTTCCTAGGAAAAGTCATGCCAAACTATCACCATGAAAAGGTGTTATGTATTTTGGAAAACGTGGGAAGTTAAGTCCCCGTTAGTTTGGACCATTCGAGATGATATCGATGGAAGGTCCGATGGCATGAAAACTTAAATTACCTCGAGAGCCGCAAGGAATTCACGATACTTTTCATATGTCGAACCTAAAGAAATTTCTTCTCGACGAAGATCTTATCATCCCTCTTGATGAAGTATGAATCGACAGTAAGTTGCATTTCATCAAAGTACTTGTAGATATTATCGATAAGGAAGTTAGGCAACAGAAACGAAGTCGGATTTTTATTGTCATGTGTGATGGAACTCTAGACGAGGACCAAAATACGTTTAACTCTTTGATTTCAACAAGCGATCGAGGAAGAACGCAAGTTGATCTTCGGGACGAAGATCCCAATTTGGTGGGGATAATGTGACAATCCGTCAATTTCAGGTCGTTATTTTAGTCTCGACTATTAAGAATTATAAATTTATTTTAATGAGAATTTTAAATTATCGATTAACCGAGAAGGTTATGGCTTGAAACTAGCGTAAGAATGTCGATTAGATGAAAACCGACAAGGAATATGTTAAGTATCGATATTATATTCTCAAATAATCATGGAAATGATTTTTCTTATATTTATTTTTATTTCTCGTATTTTTCGTTTTAACGAATGACGAGAACTATGAATGATCGCGATACCGACGGATGCCCAAAAATTTACGTTTTATTATCGATTGTCTCGATATTTAATATTTTCGACGTTTTCGATTTAATTACGTTTTAAGTCGTGTCGAAGTTATATTAATTTATTCTTGAAGCGTTTTAACTTTTAAAAAGTATTTTTACGAAACCCGAGTCGCGTAAATATTTTTAAAATGTAATATTTACATTTTCTACCCTTATAACCATTTAATTACTTTTTGGACCAAAACTATGCAAATTTGGCAAAAACTACCCTCACCCCACTATATATAATTTCTCCACTAGCAACTTTTAATAAAAAATTCATTTCCACAAAAATTTCATCTCTCTTCTTTCTCTCCTACCATTTCCGCCACCCCCCTAACCCAAAATCATTTGATTTTTCAAAATCTACTTTGAATCTTCAAAAACTAAAACATATCCCATCTAGGAAATTTGATGGTGATCATTTTGAGGTAAAAATTTGCAACATGCAACAACTTTCAAATTTTGATGAAGAACAAGGGTGTTTGATCTATTTCTATGCTTGTAAGTAGTGTTAATATTATTATATTTAAAATTTTGAGTGGTTGCATGCAAGATTTTTATATATTTAATTTTTGGTTGATTGAATTTGAGGATGATATAGGTTAGTTAGATGTGTTAGGATGATATTGGGGTAATATTAGGAGTATACAAATTGTTGGAATGGGTTGGAAAAATTGTTTTAGCATGATTTTTAGAAAGGTATTTTAGACCAGTAGGTAAAACGTAATTTTTGAAAATCTTACTGTTTGAAAATGATGAAACTAATAGGATAGGCTTGTAGAGGATTCTTTTAGCTTCGATTTGCCGCTTGAATGAGCTTCTAACTCATTTCGAGCGAAAAGTTATGCTACTTTTGGTATTCGTGTACCGGGAGACGGGTATCGGCACAATCCGAAAATTGTTGTCGATATTTGGATCGAATCTCGGGGACTATAGAATGAGTTTTAAAAATGTTCAAGGACTGATGTAAGTTGCTAAACCTCAGGTCATGAGTCTATTTTCAAACCCGAGTGTCGGTTTTATAAACGGAATTGTTTAGATAAGTCGAAATGGTTTTACAATTCAAAGACGTAAATCTGTCCCGTTTTTATAACACGAAGATGTGTCGGGCAGAAGGTCTTAGAAGTAATATTTTTGAATGAAACTTTTACTGAGTCTTATTCATATTATGTGTGAGTTTGTCACCAAGTTTCGTCGAAATCGGACAAGTGTAGATAGGGTAGATTGGTGTGTACATTTGGAGTGTACATGCTGAGTGGTATTTTGGACACGTAGTCCAATACTTGTATGGCGTGAGTTGAGTATTCGCCATTGGACATGGTAATTTACTCAAGTGTTGAGTCATTATATAAATGACTTGGCTACTGGTCCGAGGGAAGTAAAATGATAAGTTGACTTGCGTTGACTTGGCGTCTTATGACGGGTCAATATCGAGAGTGCAAGTGTTTAAAGGAATAGTGTTGAATAAAAAGGGTATAGTAATAACACTTGTATTATTAAATTTTTCGGGATTGTTTTGGTTTTGTAATTTTGATTTTTATATTATTTAAGTATGATTTATACTTAAGTCGATTATTTACGAACGCGCCTTATTTGGTAGGTTGCGGTTTTCGTGTTTTAACGGGCATCACTAATCGTCGGCGATCGTCTCATTACCACTAATGGCTAAGGTGAGTCTATAGCCTCGCTCTTAACATGTTTACTTGTTTTATAAAACCCGCGAGGGGGATAACATGCTTGTTTTACTAAAATAAAAGGGGGCAACGAGAAGTTGTGGAAACCCTTATTTTACTTGAAGTTATTGAAATTAAAGGGTACAACAACAAGTTGTGGAAACTCTACTTATTAGAAGAGTAGGGGTGCAACGAGAAGTTGTGGGAACCCTTATTATTGGAAAAGTATTTGTTATAAATGAAAGGGTGCAACGAGAAGTTGTGGTAAACCCTCTTCGTTTTAAAAATTGAACCCAAAGGAACTTGATTGTATGCTCAGACGAAAGTTGTTATATAAGTTTGTTTAGCCTTAAAGACCCATGAATCGTGAATTGTTAATCGAAAAGAACGCTAATACTATGGATAGATCTATCGGGGTGACGCCCAGTCCGGTCGCGACTAGCTATCGCGTGGTGTTGTGATGCACCAGTAATGAAACATCGGATGCAATTGTATAAGAGAAATATACGCACTTGGCTAGGTGTGTTGGGCTGAAATAATATATGTTAACGTTCAATTTCACGAGACTTATAGAAATAACAACGATAATTATGTCCATACAACATGGTCGTCTTTGATAAATTATTAACCATGGAAGGTTATTTTTCATACTTGTGTTCACTTTATTTAAATTAAAACTCTATAGATTCACTCGGCAAATTTTGCTGACTTTTTAGCATGTTTTATCTCAGGTCCACTTAGAAGGCACTCGATGAAGGCGGTTTCGTGAAGCTTGCATATTTGAAATGTTTTGGCCCGCTTTTCTAAAACATATCCATTCAAATAACTTTTATCATTTATAATGGTTTGTAAACTTTTGAATCATCCGGGACCATGTATGAAATTTTATCTTGATTAAATGGAATTGAATGGATGTTTATTAAAACGACTCGTTTTGAGACGTTTTCTATGATTATGAGATTGAACCATGATAGTAACACCCAATGACCCTTCCGCTGTTATGAACGAAATTGGGGGTGTTACAAAAGCTCCCCCTCAAAAATTGATCCAATGGAATTGTCATTATGAGGATATGATCCACATTAAAATTTTGAGGATAGGAGTTGTGGAACACACAATTTCTGAAAGATTTTGAATATCATTGAGAAATTCTTGAAAATATTGTGTTCAACGCTTTTTGAAAAATCAATTCTTTTTTGGCGAAAAGGTTTTTCTAAAGCATAAACTTGAGTTCATAGACTTTGAAGGTCTTGACGAATCCACTCAAGTGTAAGAAGATTTAACTTCTTTTTTGCTAAAGGTAAGAGCACGAAATCGTACACTCCCCCGTGAATATAGTTCCGGGTTGCAATCTGAAAGTGATTACAAGCCATTGTGTTGAGCTCAAAACGTTGAATGTTTTGTGACAAGCTCAACCCGAGATAGATTGCTCTACCCGTTGTTGGTAATATTGTCCAAAAGAGACAATTTCCTTTAAAAAGATAGAAATGACATGTTTTGAAAAATATTTACAACTTTCATTCGAGCTATATGTACACACCCGTGTCGTTATTGAGCGAAATTTCTAGGTACGTCCATATTATTGATACTGAAAGACATGTCGAGAAGAATATTTTTGGATTATCAAAGATTTTTTAATTTTGTATATTTTTGTTTTCATTAATATTTACAAGTAGATGTTTGATAGATGAATCAAGCAGGCTTCTTTGCCAGAACCTCCAGTTCTGCTGGAGTCAAACATCTCATACCAATTTGCCTAACAAGATACGCAAACCTCTCTTTCGAAAGAGCTTTTGTAAATAAGTCAGCTAATTGGTAATCAGTTCCAACAAAGTATAATTCAACAATACCCTTTTCAACTTGTTCCTTAATGAAGTGATATCTGACATCAATGTGCTTCGTGCGGGAATGATATACCGGATTGCAGGAGATGGCTATGGCGGACTTTGAGTCACAGTACATAGGTACTTTATCAAAGTGGAAGCCATAATCCTTGAGTTGTGTTCTCATCCAAAGAACTTGAGCACAACACGTAGATAGAGACACATACTCCGCTTCGGCTGATGATAGTGACATGCAATCCTGCTTCTTGGAAGACCATCCCACAAGCTTATCTTGACCTAGAAATTGTGCACCACCAGAAGTACTTTTACGTGTATCAAGACACCCTGCATGATCAGAATCTGAATAGGCCGTTAGAAAGAAACCGGTTTCCCTCGGATACCAGAGTCCCATGTGAATGGTATTCTTAAGGTACCGAAAGATCCGTTTAACCTCCTTGAGGTGCTTTTCAGTGGGTCATGCTTGATATCGTGTACAATAGCATGTAGCATGATGAATATCAGGTATGCTTGCTGTCAAGTACATTAGGGACCCGATCATGGAACGATATCTCGTTTGATCTATGGATAATCCCTCCAAGTCAGCATCTAGGGATGTGGTTGATAATGGTGTCCCAACGGGGTCACATGAAGTCATACCATGCTTTTTGATTATCTCTTGACAATACTTAGCTTGGTTAATGAAGATACCACTTGGGGATTGGTGAACTTGAATTCCTAGAAAGAATTTTAGTTCGCCCATCATAGACATTTCAAATCTGTTGTGCATTACTTTTTCAAACCATTTTGAAAGTTTTGGGTTTGTAGACCCGAAAATAATGTCATCAACATAAATCTACACAAGCAAAATGTCATCCCCATTTTTATAAGTAAACAAAGTTAGATCAATGGAACCTTTTGAGAAACCTTTGGAGACCAGAAATTTCGAGAGCTCGTCGTACCACGCCCATGGAGCTTGCTTGAGTCCATAAAGTGCTTTGCGGAGATGATACACCTTGTCAAGATAATGAGGATTGACGAATCCTTCCGGCTGTGTGACATATACTTCTTCCTTCAAAGGACCGTTAAGAAACTCCGTCTTTACGTCCATTTGATAGACAATGAATCCCTTATGTGCAACATAAGCAAGAAAAATCCTGACCGCTTCCATTCGAGCTACTGGTGCAAATGATTCTTCAAAATCAATACCCTCTTTCTGTCCATACCCTTTAGCCACTAGCCTATATTTATTTTTGATGATCGTGTTTTCTTCATCCATCTAGTTTTTCCAGATCCATCGAAGATTTAATGGTATTACATCGTATGGTCTGTCAACAAGTTCCCAGACTTTAAGTTGTTCAAATTGTTGAAGTTCATCCGTCATCGATTCAATCCAAGCGTGACCAGCCATGGCTTCTTTGATGTTTTTCGGTTCAGTTGAACTCACGGCGAGTACGAACATACAAACATCGCCATCGGTGTTAAGCTGTCGTCTTGTGTGAACGGGTTGTGAAGGGTTTCCAATTACATGAACCAATGGATGATCTCGAGTCCAATGATGTGTTGAAGGATGTCATTGGTAGAGCGTATGCATATTTGACGGATCAACATGGCGAGTAGAAAACTCTCCAGTTTCGTGTACCGGTGTACCGAATGGGTTGATAAATTCGTCTTCGTCAGATAATGCATTGTCTACTTAATTTGTGTTCTCTGGAGCAATGACAGTAGTTGTGGATGTTGTAGGAGCGATTGTTGATGTGATATTCTAAGGATATAAATCTGCAACAACCGGTGTTGAAGTAGATGAAGATGTATCCTTTTGTTGACGATGAACGGTATCATCATTCTTATCATGAGTGACAGCGGAAGGCTTTGATACAACTTGTTTCTCCCCCTTGAAATATTCATCATACATTGGTCCATATAACATTTCCAACTCTTCAAGTGTCGTGTTGACTGTCATATCTGCTCTTGGAACATTTTCTTGAACCAGCGTTGAACTTGACGGTTCATTGTTGTGGTCTTGAGTTCCGAGTTCCATGCGGTTGTGAACGGAAGTCGTTTGTTGTTGTGG
Organism: Glebionis coronaria; assembly: GCA_025667525.1. Lineage (NCBI taxonomy): Eukaryota > Viridiplantae > Streptophyta > Magnoliopsida > Asterales > Asteraceae > Glebionis > Glebionis coronaria. The sequence continues at coordinate 29,628,521 of CM046881.1, forward strand.
TCGGGACTTAAACTGTTTTGTTCAAGTGCCATTTCTTGTAATTCATCAAATCAGATGTGAATAGTCTCGACAATCAATTTTGTTCTCTTGTTGTATACTCTATATCCCTTAGACTGAGTTGCATATCCCACAAGGATATATGCATCACCTTTCTCTTTCATCTTATCTAAATTTTCACCATCTCGTATAATGTAACAAGTACATCCAAAAACATGAAGGTGTTTGAGTGAAGGTTTTCGATCATGAATTATGTGGTATGGTGTCTTTTCGTGTCTTGGGATAATTAAGGAACGGTTTGTGTGTAGCATGCGGTTGACACGGCTTCGGCCCAAAAGTATAGTGGAAGTTTTGAAGCGGATAGTAATATTCGAGCAGCCGCAACTAAAGTACGGTTTCGTCTTTCAACAATGCCGTTTTGTTCGGGTGTTCGAGAAATAGATGTTTCATGTTCAATTCCTTTGGCTTCAAAATAGTTTCTCAAAGTTGAATTCAAAAATTCTGTACCTCTGTCAGTACGTACCACTTTAACTTGAGCTTGAAGACCACGTTGTATCAGTTTGAGAAAGCTGATGAGAACTTCGAGTGTTTCATCCTTGGACCTCAAGAAATGAGTCCATGTGTACCTTGAGTAATCATCGACAATTACCAGAATATATTTCTTTCCATTGATACTCTAACATGCATAGGACCACACAGATCTATGTGAAGAAGATCTAACCGTCCTTTAGACCTTGGTGTGGTCTTTGTTTTGAAGCTACTTCGTTTAGCTTAAAGCTCACAAGAAGAACAAAGATGATCTTTGATGAATTTCAAACTTGGAAGGCCTCTCACAATATCTTTCTTGGAAAGCAAGTTGATGGTATCAAAATTAAGATGAGATAAACGTTAATGCCATAACCATGCCTGAGTCGTTGAAGCTTTATCCATGAAGCAAATTGGAGTTGATGAAGTTGTGTCTTGAAGTGAAATTGTGTAAAAATCAGTACCCCGTGTACCGGTAAGTAAGTCATTCCCATCATAATTACGAACAAAACATGTCTTCTTTCTGAAAGCAACCTCCAAATCCGCATCACAGAATTGACCAACCGAGAAAAGATTGTGATTGAGCCCTTCGACGTAGTATATACCCTTTTGATTGTAATATTCCCCTGAACCAAATCTCCATATCCTAGGATCGGTGCAAATAGATCATTTCCGAATCGGACCGTACCTAGGAACTTCTCCAGGAAGTTAATTAGAAGCTTGAGATTCCCCGTCATGTGCTTCGTGCATCCGGAGTCCAGTATGAAGAGAATTATTTGTATCACCGGCAGAAGAGTTAGAACACGATGGAGAATTTGCTAAATTGGATACCACGGTAGTTGTGATTATAGAATCATTAGTGTCCTTAGCAACATTTAAAGACATACTAACACTCGAAGTCACATTTTATGTCCTAACTTTAGGTATCCATTTATATTTTGGAGGACATTGATTAGCAAACCACCATTTCCAAGACTTGCTAGAAGACTCATATAATTCCTTAATTTTGCTTCTAGGATTCTTAGTGGTGGAGTCTGATGCATTACTTTTCTTAGTGGGGGTTGCACCAGAATGGTTCACATTGCGTTTGGGTTTACTAGCACTAATAGGCTTCGCAACTTGCTGCTTAGTTCTAGTATCTACGCCTTTGACAGTATTCATAGCACACATAGAATGATTAGCATCAGCACACTTTCCACATTTGACACAAACAAATTTCACATTCATAGCATTCAAATCATTCAGCACATTCAAATCGTCATTACACGCGATTACAGACTTTTTATTCTTAAAAACATTCAAATTCCTACGGTGTTCTTCTACTTCCTTCATTTTCTCTTGACTCTTGTGTTTCCAGACCTTATCATTCACTTGAGTGCGCTTAAGCTGAGGACGGCTAACACTAGTAGTGGAGACTATTCCTGTAGTAGAAGACACACGAATATTAGTGTTTCTAGAAGTCTGAGGCGAGTGAGTATCTTTGTTTGTGGGCTTAGTGGGCATTCTATACATCCCTGGTTTAATCACATTATTGTGCTTAACCCTTGGTGCTATAGTATTCCTTATGGGTTGATTCTGTGGTAACCTTTCTTTTCCATCCATCTTGGGGGCAAACACAGGTTTTGCAAATGAGGAATTTGTTAAAGCAGATGGTTTTCCCAAGATAGAGGATCTATTCACTTTAGAGGCATTGGGTTGTCTAACAACATGTTTCTTAATGCTAGGTTCCACAACTTTCCCACCCATTTAGCAACGAGTTTTTGCAACTCTGCTACCGCTCTTTCCTTGTCTTGTAACTGAGCTTTCAACCCTTTAATTTCCAAATTCTGTTCATTCATTTCTCGAAACGTTTTGGAAAGTTTTTCTTGTAAGTTATTATCATGTGGAAAACTACCAACGTCTTTTTGCAAAGCAAGTTCAATAGAATGACAATGTTTTTTAAGGAAATCAGTTTTGTGTTGAAGTAACTCAAAAGCCTTTTTATCAACATTTTCTTTACGTTTCGAAAGCTTAATTTCAAGACGCACACATTCTTTGATCTTATCAAGATATTTGCATGCAACATCAGAATATTCATCAATATCAGCACAAGATGTAAAATAAGCACACATAACATCATTAGAAACGCATTCTTGCAAGAGTAAATCATATTCAACTGAAAAATCAGACTTTTCCATTTGAAGATCATCAATGTGTTTCTCAAGAGACTCAACATATTTTAAATCATCAAACATTTCAGTCCGAATGTACTCCTCAAGTTGAAGAACAGTTTCTTTAATCAACGTCGTGTTTGGAATTAAGAGTTCTTTCACAAGCAAGGTAATATCTTGAGGAATCGGGCGTAGCCACTCAGCATTTTCACGTTTTGACCAATCTCTTTCAACAGTAGATTTAACATTATCTATGTGGTGTTTAAGAATACCTAATGTTTTCCTACTCTTGCTTTTGGACTCATCTAGAGGAAGGTAGTTTATATATTTGTAAACATTAGATTTCTTAGTGGCAAAAGCTTTCTTCCATTGAATTCTCTTTTGTTTGCATTTTAAGAACACTTCCTCACGAGTTTTCTGAGTTTGTTTATTGATAAGGCCATAAAGACTATTCATATAAGCATAATTATATGGTTTCACAAACTCCTTATTGACAAGTGGTCGACTATCATCATCCCAAAGGACAGTCTCTTCACTATCGGCACTTACAGGCATGCAATCAAGATCGGTCCTTTTAGTCTCATCAATATAAAGACACGGGTTCGCAGCTTGAGCTTTGGCAAGGTACTCAGGACTTGCAAAGCTAGCTTGACCCTTAAACATCGACGAAGGTGCTAGCATTCTTACGGTTTGAATAGAATCATGCGTTTTATAAACAACTTTCTTCAAAAATTCGACTTGTTCTTCTAGTTTCGTTACTTTTTCGGTTTCTTTATCATATCTACTTTTGAAGTCTTGTTTTAACGCATCTACCTCTTGTTTCTTAACCTTAAGAATTTTAGCAGAATCGGTAGTGGTCATAGAGAGCTTTTTTTCAAGTTCATTAACTTTGGTATTGGCAAGGTACGTTTTTTGACGTTCATCCATTAAGAAAACATTATATTGACGCTTCTCTTTGGCTAATAACTCAAGAGTTGTATTATATTTTTTTTCAAAATCGTCCTTTTGACTTTTTAACGTACTACCCTTGTACCCCTCAAGCTCTTTGGTTTTCTGAAGGAGCTCTCTCTAAAGCTTTCAGTCATCTCACTCGATTTTATAAGAGCAACTTTGCTTTTGACTCTTTTTATTTTCAGTGACATCTTTTTGTAATGTGGCAATTAAATTAGCAAGCGCAATACGTTCCTCTTCATCATATTCATTTGCATGTTGATCATCCTCAGACTCATTATTGCACATGTCTGATGAATCGGGTGTGGTATTGTTGTCAACCGCTTCCATCATACACGTGTCATTAATGGCATTGGGTAGATCACTATGCTCATGAATATCACCAAACACATTATATTCATCAGTAGTGTGTACCTTATCGATTGGCTCAGTGTCAAAGATAGGGCCATTGTCATCTTCAGTGACTTTGAGAACTTCTTCAACCTTTGCCATATACGAGTAATGTGCATCGAGTTATTGATCAGAATCTTCATCATCAGTGTCATCAAGCATTGCTCCTTTCTCATCCGACAGTTTAACCCCTGCTTCCATCTTCTTGCATAGCAGCATCTTTTCCTTGTGATAGCTGGAGTCTCTAACCCTTTTCGGCTTCCTGCATTCCTTTGCCATATGCCCATAACCTTGGCAGTTAAAACATTGAATCCCACTTTGCTGAACCACTTGACTTCCAACAGTTTCCCTGTTCCCAGTAGCAGCAGCAATCCTTTGAGTATCATACTTGGTAGTTTGTCGATCATACCTTGCAGAACCCTCAACATGCGTTGGATTATGTCGATCATACCTAGAAGGACTTTCACCACGTCGACTTGTGTCATACCTTGTAGGACTCTCAACATATTGGTTCTTTGTGTTAGATGATGTTCGAAGATTGTTGTTGGTGGGTTTGTAGATTTTCTTGTAAGTCTTCATAATGAAAGCAATTTTTTGTTTCATCTCTCGATTCTTTTGAGCTTGGTCTTCATCACTATCTTCTTCAGATGATGACTCGGATGGTGGTGATGGTGCTCTTGGCACTTTACCTCGTGATCTTGTGGATGATGAAGACTTAGATGATGTGGAATATCGTGGTGAGGATGATGTAGTGGAGTATGGCTTAGGAGCACGAGAGTGATGGTCTTGAACATGTTGAGTGGTAGTTACCAAAGCTAGTGGATTAGCCGTCTTTGCAACATGTTCAGCTCGAATCTCATTAGCTTCATTCTGAAATTGCTTCAAGATATCAAAGAGTCGATGATATGAGACCTCGTCTAACTTTTCTTGTTGTTTCACTAAAGTGACGAATCGTGTCTACTCGGGTTAAAGTTGTTGAAGAAATTGAACATTGACTTGCATGGTGGAGACTTGCAGATTATTTCTTGTCATGTCATTCATCATTTTATAAAACCTAGAGTAGTATGAGTCAATTGATTCTCCATCCCTTGAAGTAAACTTGCCAAAATTCCAAAACAAGTTTGTTTTGACATCTTGTTTGTTGAGTGATTCTCCTTGTTGCAAGCGTTCAATAGCAGTCCACATTTCATGTGTTGTAGGGCATGAATCAACCGTGGAGTAAATATCATCTCCAATCCCACTTAAAACCATATAGATGGCTTCCTTCTCCGCATCATGCCAAGCACAAATTTCAGGTGTAAGATCAGCTCTTGTTTCATCACGTTCACTTGCGGGTATTGGATCAGTAGTATCTATGGCTGGTCTTGGAGGAATTGAGATATTCTTAAATATATATGGTCCATGAGTAATACATTTCCTCAAGGCATCACCATTAGGTCTTGTATCAAGGTATCGTATGAAACGTGATTGCCATTGAGCATACCGACCAGACACAAGCATTGGTGGTCTCTCTTTGTTACCCGCCACCTTGATGTTGTTGTTTGTGACACGATACTCTTGAGTAGAATCCATATCAAGAGACTTGAAGTTGATGAAGTGAAAATGGATCTTAAGTAGATGTGTTGTGATTGGTGTTGTCGAGAAAAGATGTTGAAATCCCCTAAAAATTATCTTCACAAGAAACTAACAATCAAAAACACAAATTTTCGAAAATTAACGAAGAATTCGCAATGAGGTGTACAAATCCGCAATAGTGGTTCTTAGTGACACAATTTCACAAATTTTTAATTAATTCCGCAAAGTGTTAATTAATTCCGCAATGGTGTAATTAATTTCGCAATATTTTGTTGATTCAATTTCGCAATTCATGCAAGATTTCGCAATGGCCAATGATTCAATTCCGCAAACCTTCAACAATTCCTCAATGAAGACAAAATTCAAATCCGCAATCAAGGAATCAATTCCGCAATGTGCACAAATTCCGCAATTGTGGCATAATTTCGCAATTACCAAGAATGTTCAATTCCGCAATTATAGAAAGGATTCAATTTCGCAATTGAAGACAAATTTATGAACAATTCCGCAATAGCAAGTTGCGAATTTAGGACAAAGTTGCGAATTTAGGACAAAGTTGCGAATTTGTAACAGAATTTCCTAAAAAATAGGAACAAGGATGAACACTTATAAAATACGTGATTTCACACCAAAAATCAAGCCAAACACCACCAAATTTCGTGTTTTTAACCGATCTAAATAACCCAAATCACTACCACGCCTATGTAGATGATTTGTCTACTCACTAACACCACAAAAACACAAAAAATTTGATGATTCGAGCTTTAATATGAAGAAAAACTCACGAGCACAATAGGAAAATCAAAACCAATCACGTAACTACCCCATGGCGATTGATACCAAATGTTGTCCCATATATTTAGATGATTATAGATAGAAAAAAGATGAAAAGAGATGGATTCCTAGAGAGAGAAAGTAGTGAGAGAAAGTAGAGAGAAGGAGATGATTAACTTTGTGAATATTAGATTAAGAAAGAATAAAGTGAACTACCAACCTTCCTAACATGCTAGGAGGGTAGTATATATAGTCCACCCACATGCGGGCTCTAATGGGCTATATATTGGGCCGGGCTTGTCTTTTGAACTTAAAGTAGTTTAATCCAAGCCCGTGAACCACGACTATTTAACTATCTATTACAACGTTCTAATAAATATTACAATAGACACCTATGACCGAACATTCTTGTTTGACTCAATATTTTGAGGCTAACAGGTGAGAACATTGCTTGATTTATAACGCGTAAACACAAGTGAACTATTCTTTACTAGTTGATCTAAGTCCCGAAACAACCCAAATGAGAACTTCCCACGAATCATGAAACGTTACTCACCTAGCTGGGTTACAGCGAAGTGAGTGCGAATGTTATAAATAGATCTATCGGAGTTGACACCCCTATTTACTTTGAATCAGTTCGTTCAAGTAAATACAGTTTCATTTGAAGACAATGGCTGACTTGGGTTAGTCACCTTCACGGGCACACACGAAGTCAGTTAGACTCGTTAACGCATCGGTGTCATGAGCTTAGATAGTAGTAAAGATAAACTATGTGACTTTGTATGTGTTATATTGTCACATGTGGATACCAATCTTGTGGTTTATTGAAATGGTTTTTATTGCTTTCTTAAAATTAAACCTAGGAACTCACCAACTTTGTGTTGACACTTTAGCAATGTTTTTCTCAGGTATCCTACTATGTGGAGTCTGTATTGTTGTTTTAGCATGTAGAGGTCATTCTCTCGCATCAAGTCCTCTTCACGCCATGAAGTCGCAACCCAAAGCTAGTCTTTCGCTGCAATGAAATTTGGGGGCGTGACAGAATGGTATCAGAGCCCTTGATTATAGAGAACTAGGTTGTATTAGTAATTCTAGACCATAATCGGCTCTAAATTGCATGATAAAATAGCATACCAACCATCTAGTGTTAGATCCTTATCAAAAGCTAAAATGTTTGACATGTTATTTTCATTTACTATACTACTAAGTGTTACTGTGAAAAACAAGTTTTGTGGGACTATGCATGGTCACCCATGGGTGTGGGATGACGTAACCTAGTGGGTTGCAATTTAGTATTACAATAGTACACAACATGCCATGCTCTATCTAGTTAACTGTTAGTTAATGTTAAGATATAGCAAAAATATGATACAAATAAAAGAGGTGACGAAAAGGAGGATACTATATGTTGTATTTGGAATATACATATCTTGATCACCTATGTATAATTTATATGAGATAATGGTATACTCGTAGTAGTTACCACAAATACCAAAATGCATAAAAGTCACTCAAAATAAAAGTAATCTTTTTTTCTACCATACACTAAACGTATAGGAGAAAGAATAAATTCTAAAAGGTCTAGAATGCCACTAACCACTTTCGTCTTCTTCTCAAAAAATATCTTAACGTATACGACGCCTTGATTTAGGGATGAAATCCTCTAAGGTGTGGTGAATGTGACAACCCGTAATTTGAACTCATTGTTTAAAATAATTATCTACAAATTTTTTTTAATAGAAAACACTTTAAATTATAAACCCCAAGATATCCAAATTCTGAAAAATTATATTATCACAAATAATACTTACGAAATACTATATTTGTGATATAGAAATGTATATGCTACGTGTTTAAATTAATTACTGCAAAGAAGAAAATAATTAATGTTATCTGGAAATCGTGATTAACTATAATTGAAGGCCATCAAACTAAAAGCTTATGGGTTTTATTTATTTTACTTAAAATGAATAATTTTTAGTTTGTAGGTCATATAAGTGTCAATAATAATTAATTTTAATAGTTAACATAAATTATCAAAATCACCGTTCATTAATAATAAAAAGTTATCTAAATGTTTTCAACATGAAATTTTTTAAAATAATATATGAGGGGCTATATAAAGTCTAAAAATCATAAATATGTCATTATTAAATAGTTTTAATAGTTTCAAATAATTTATCGATGTAATCGTATTTTATTAGTTACTTAATTATAAAATATAGTTTTTATGTCTAAATGATCACACAAATGTCTAAATTAATTTTATCAACTTCAAACTAATAAAATTAATCTGTGAACTTTATAATTACTCATAAGAATTTAATTAAATTATTAAATGCCTAGAATTAAGCCCGTAATTAAACTTTAAAGCCCGTAAGTAGTTTTAAAGGCCCGTACACCCCAAATAAACCCAACTAATTATTCCTAAACCCATATTAGCCCATGTTTATCACTACTAGATATAAATTTTATGGCATTAGGCCCTAGAAAAATATAAACCGATTATATGCATATCTATATATATGGAAACCAATTTTTAAAACAATTACAAGTTATCTAGTTGCCTAAATAATGCATATATAGTTCCCTGATGATAAGATTCGACTACTCCTTACAATATTTTTCCATAGAGCCATATATTCCAAAAAAATCCTCCCACGTTCGATCATTCATCATCTCTTCCTACAGTAAACAATTTTTAGCCATAACTTGAGATTTTCATGGATGAGTGATTTTATGGTGATAAGGCTTCAAAACTTATATAAATTGGTAGCTAATACCATGGCTTGAATCATCAAAACATCATAAATAAGTCAATTGAATCCTTTTGTTTCTTTGTTTGCTGCCGTGAACCACCACCATCATCAAACCACCATTGCCACCACCATCATCGCACCACCATTGCCACCACCACAAGTGCTTTCAATGAATCCTAAACCCCAACCTATGACCATTGTTCTCTGACCTAGAACCTCAACAAGGTTGAAGAACCCTAGAAGAAATCCTAGTCAAAACCGATTTAGGGTTTTCTAAGAAACCCTACTTTTGATTCTTGATTCTTGTTGCCGCTGGTGTTCTTGTTACTTAGATAAATTCTTTACATCAATTCTGGTCTTCCAAGTGTTCCTAGTACAAGTCCCTAAGTCCTCCAAGTGTTCGTGTACGGGTTGTGCAAGCAAAAACCTAGCCGAGCTCTTTTTAGGGTTTTCTAGGTTCGGTTTTGCTCAAACCACCAATCACCTCGTAAGATTTTATTTACCTTGTACAAGTAACTCTTATTACATGTTAAACCCTGACCTAGTAATGCCTAAAGTTGAAAAATAACACGTAATTGGCTTAATGGTTAAAAACGAGCCCTAACGGGACGTACGGGTAAAAACCATGCCATAATTTTGCTTAACTTGATTATGAACTGAATTTTCTTGTTTACTACTGTTAAATGATGTTATTAATTAGTTTATTAGAGTTAAACTAAGTATGTAATGTTATTTGATCAAGTGGTAAAAGTAGCCGAAACTCTCGTTGCTAAACTAGCTTAAAAGCGCCTAAACTTTTGATAGAAACCGACCATCCAATGTTGGTCACGAAATTTTTACTCTAAATATTCATGTTGCATTTTTCATAAGTTTTACAATGCTCTTTGAACCAAGTAAAAAGACCTAAAAATGAATTAGTTATCGCACTTTTAATTTTATGATTTTATGTGAAATTAATATGCATGTAAAATGGTAAACTTTAGAACAATTAGAATGCCACTAATATGAATTTCTTAATGAAACGGTATGATAATAATATGAATCAATCTGTGCAAAAAGAATCATCGTAGAAGGATTAAAAACGAGTTTACAATTAATAAATGATTACTACACGTAAAAATGACGTTTTAAAGAAAATCTGATTATAGTATATAACTCATGAAATTGTTAAATGAAATCTCATGTTAAACTGGTAAATTTTACATTTTATATAATTTTTTTTAAATAATGACATGCCTTTATAATAATTAAAATGATTAAGAAATAAATATGAGATCTTAAACCGTAAAACTTGAATTTTTACTTATTAAAACCTACTTAAAATTTAACTGTTAATTTATTAGCAAAATTTAATAAATTTAAATTACTTTTACATGAATTCATATGAACCTATCAATTATTTTATAATGCATAAACATGAAAATCTAAAATGATAATAATTGATGAAACCCTAGTTTAAAAAGATAAAACCCGACTCTAAATAATTAAATTAACTAATAGCTGAAAACGTTTTAGAAAACTTTAGTCGTTATTATTCCAACCTAAAGCACCAACTAAGAAAGGGTTTATACATGTACATTATATTTATATTACACATGGTTTAAATGAACATTATTCTTCTTAGGTTACTGGTAAAATTCTACCGTGTCCTTCGACACTTTACTATCAACAATGTGAGTTTCCTAGCCCCTATCTCAAATTGTTTTATCAAACTGTGAGTTCACTAGCCCATATATTAAATTATTTTATTAGACAATGATTTCTCTAGTCCCTATCTTCAATTATTTTATCAAACTGTGAGTTCTCTAGCCCATATCTTAAATTATTTTATCAAACTGTGAGTTTCCTAGCCTATTTCTCAAATTGTTTTATCAAGTGTGAGTTACTAACCCCCTCTATCTTTTAAACTTTTCTATCATCTTTTGAGGTGAGAACATTGGTTGATTTATAACGCGTGAACACAAGTGAACTATTCTTTACTAGTTGATCTAAGTCCCGAAACAACCCAAATGAGAATTGCCCACGAATCATGAACCGTTAGTTACCTAGCTGGGTTACAGCGAAGTGAGCGTGAATGTTATGGATAGATCTATCCGAGTTGACACTCCTGTTTACTTTGAATCAGTCTGTTAAAGTAAATACAGTTTCATTTGAAGACAATGGATGACTTGGGTTAGTCACCTTCACAGGCACACACGAAGTCAGTTAGACTCGTTAACGCATCGGTGTCATGAGCTTAGATAGTAGTAAAGATAAACTATGTGACTTTGTATGTGTTATATTGTCACAGGTGGATACGAATCTTGTGGTTCATTGAAATGGTTTTTATTGCTTTCTTCAACTTAAACCTAGGAACTCACCAACTTTGTGTTGACACTTTAGCAATGTTTTTCTCAAGTATGCTACTAAGTGGAGTCTGCATTGTTGTTTTGGCATGTAGAGGTCGTTCTCTCGCATCAAGTCCTCTTCACGCCATGAAGTGTAACACCCCACTTGGATAAGTGGACCGTTACGTGTATTTATGGCGTGTCATCAAAGCATAAGGTAAATGTCCTAAAACATTAACTGACCATAAAGGAAATACCGGAATCAAACATCAGCAATCCCAACATAAGCCCAAAACATGAAAAGTAAATACTGAAAGAAAGGACTAAACAATGTCCAAATAAGCAGAATAATGTAAGTACATAAAGTAAGAAGTCTGGATAGCTTCCATCCAAATGCACATGCTCTCAGAATCCTAAGAGCGTCCTGGTGTACCTGCCGTTAGAACATGAAAGGGAACTACGGCTGAGCATAACGCTCAGTAAACGGATATAAAGCATGATAAGGAATTGCTAAAATGAAACAGATGATGAAATACTGGAGCTGTAAGTCTAATAAGTGAAGTTTCAGCGGAAATCTGTGTATAAGCTGTAAAGTCTGATTTATAAATAATAAAGCTGAACTGTTATTTGTTAAATCTGAAAACATGCATTTACTGTATTTTAATTGCCAGAGCTTATATAGGTCACGTGTTGTAACAACCGTGCATGAATAACTGGAGGGGTGACCTCGTCATGCTATAGAGGGGTGACCTCTAAATAACTATAGAGGGGTGACCTCTAAATACTGTGTTGGGTGGAGGGATCAGCTCCAATGTGAAGGATGTAGAGCACACACCACATTCACCCTGATAACTTGTAAACTGATAAGACTAGGATGCATCCATACGCCCCACATGACATGATAATAATAATGGACAAAACGTGAAGGGACGATGCAGGATATCACTCTCCTGCGTGTGAGTCACGACACCGGTGCCTCTAGTGCCATGGTTACGGTACCTCCGTAACTAGTACATAAACTGGTCATGCTTGTATATAATGCTCAGGAAATATCTTAGTTATTTAAATAATTTCTGATAATTTATCACATGTACTGGGGAAAAACATTTGGCTGCAGACGGGGAATCCTAATCATACATAGAAAGGAAGTCCTTAATGAAAGGACGGGAAATCCGTACCTTATGTCCAGTAAGTCGTGAGAGCGATGGATAACAGAAATTTACTACTCCAACTTCACGTGATCTACATGAGTTATCAGTTACTGATTAAAAGCCAACTAATTTTTTTATTTTATTTTTACAAGTCTTAACACCCATTTGATTATATAATTATTAGCTTACGAGCAAAGTGACTTCCCATCTAAATGAGAAGACAAATTGTACTAAAGAGTTTATTTGAAAGTTTCATGGAAGGTTTCTGTTATATCCAAAACGAAAAGTGATAGCTAATTCTTGCATTATAAAATGCCTTCGATATAAAATCTCAAGTTACATCCAAAATCAGTTCGCTTAATATATGAAACGTATATGGTGACCTTCCAATATCACACAACTATATTTTACATTATGATAGAAAGGATTACTTGATAGAATACTTTGCGGTTTAGTAATTACCTCCATTCTAACGGAGAAGAAACTGAACTCCACGATACGAGTGCCAACTCGAACATTAAGATTCAATGTAATCTGATTGAAACAAAGCTGAGGACAAACTAAAAGGTTGGGTAGACGATATCGAACCTTTACCCAAACCAAACTAAAAGTTTAAGCAGGTGGTACATGAAATCGATGATCAACTTCACTTGAATACAATCTCGAACCGTAACTCGACTCTAGAAATCCCGGTCGTGAAACCAAAAATGTGACATGAGACCGAACCGGTACACCATTTTTTTAGCAAGGACAGTTACTGAACCGGACACTTAACTCGAACGCGACTCACGAACCCCATAATATAATCATTTTGAATGACCTTAAATCTTAGATCAACGTCGGCATACATCTAAATGCATATTCGGCTACTCTTATCTTCGGACAACGGAGCGATACATGGCTCCAACATAAGCATGAAAGTACAAAAGAGGTTGACAGGTATTCGAAACACCAAAACCTGCGTCTCTATTCTTTTACCTCATTTTGGTTTATAGAAGCTTGCGGTTATGGAGGGTGATTATGATTTATAGAGAGTTGTGCATTTAAAATGACGAGACAGAGATGCCGAATCTTGGGGAATGCATATTTGAATGATGACCAAGTCCTATTTGAAAACATGCATAATATTGCTAATGTGGAATTAGTGAGTATTCATAAATCTTGTATATGATTCATAAAGTTCTCATAACTGATTCATATAATTCACAACTGATTCTATAATTACATTTTTGACTAAGTTTTAAAGAAAAGCCGAATCTTCTATTGTCTTAGTGAGATTTGTTGTGATACTATATCACTAACTCAGTCTCTCTTTCTTTTTGACGTTACAAAATCGAAATTGAAATATTTTACCAAGTGTTTAACCAATGACATTTGTTATATCTTATTTTATTTCCCAAAATTATAATATAAGATTTTAATTTCAAATATTTACTAATAAACTTTGGGTTATATGTCAAATTATTTAAATAACTTACAAACCAAATTTTGGGTTTTTACAACTCTTCCCCTCTAAAAAATAATTCGTCCTCGAATTAGAGACATGATAATGCTGCGGGTTTTACAATTCTTCCCCCTCTAAAAAAAATTCATCCCCGAATTAGAGGCAATCTAAGCTGATGGAAGTAAAAGCTGAAAGTATATTCATAAGCTGAAAGACGTATAAGCTGAAAGGACACATAAGCTGAAGGATTATTCGTCCTCGATTTAGAACATAATGTTGCTGAAAGAGTATAAACATGGAATGACTAAAGTGAATATGTAACGTGACATGGCTAAAGGATTTAACTGGATTTATTGCAGGGAAAATGAGAGGTCCGGATGGACTCCTCCGTTTCAAGTGGCTTCCCGCTCGAAACGATTCCTTCAAAGATTTTGACATACTAAAAATTTTGATCCTGATGACCCTGTCCTGACGATTCTGAATAGTTTCTGGTTCCATATTTAAGATGTAATTTCTGAACATGCTAGTTTGAATAAGCTATAGCATATAGGGTACATGAACGGTACGTACGATTATCCTGAAAAAATAATGTTTATCTCTCTGAGTAAGCTGTTGAGACTTTATGGGAACGAATTACGTGAACAATTGTGAACGTGGTTCACGATGATATGAGGAATGATGGGCATGGAATATATTGTGCACAATAATACATGAATATTCTGTGAATGTGATGCTAAGACATATGCTGACTGAGGAAAGAATGCCAAACGATACGGCCTGATACGTGAAACGTCTGCCTGGTTATGGAATAGTTGTGCTATACTTGGGTCTGGTTTCTCAAGGTGCCTGTAACCGTATTCGGTAACAAACTGTGAAACGCGTATCGCGAGATGGAACACTAACCGGAACATGGACAATGTTATGAACGCTAACGTGAACTAAAATCATGAGATAGCACAAAACATGAACTGAAACAACATCTTACTGTGAATGAGACATAAACGTAAAAGTGAAAATAAACGTGAACGTAAACATACACGGGATCGTGAACATGAATTCTGTCGGATATGATGGTCAATGGAATACCTTGAATTCGTACAATTTACTGCTAAATTTTCTGCAGGTCCACTATTGCGTAATCCTTTCGGATGAAAGAAAACGCGCAGGTTGATTACATGGTTGACGATGACTTAAATAGTATCATACTTTCTGAGTCTGTGGTAACTGATAACAATTTCATGGAATTTCGTCTCATTTCTACTCAGAAATTTCTAAGGATTGTAGTAACTCACTAGCATGATGGCGTTCTATCTTGAACCTGCGATATGTCAGGCATCGAGATATGAATATAGTTGCATCAATGTGTGATACTGCTTCTATCAATATTCTGCCTGGGATAAGGGACATTCTGGTAGAAATCTGGTTGAATAGCTATGGAAGAATTTTTAGTGAGAACTGTCAGCAATTACTGTGGTAGCAGTCAATTGAGTTCTAGAAAATTTTGTACTTCGTTCACAGGATTATCTGTCAGGATTATCTGTCAGGACCATCAGCTGATGGACTTCACCTTTGCAGGATTGTCTGAAATTTCTTTCTACTGAGATAGGGTGGTTCAGAATTGCCACTTTGTTCAAGTGAAATTTATATCTGGAAAGTTGTGTATAAAAATTACTCCTATTGAAGATTATGTACAACTGTGAGAAGATGAGTCTCGTGTTCTTCTCTAGTGGCAGATCAGAATGTGATCTATGAATATACTGACAATTTTGTCTAAGAGTCATGGAAAAATTTTATTCATAATTTCATAATATAGCTGGAGCATTAGGGAGCTCAAAAGTATAAAATCAAAATTTTTAGAGAGACTGTAATATGTGCAACATCAGTCTGGAAACGTCATGTTCTTTCTCTCACCACTAAAGGTAGCATGATCGGAAATTTGTTCTGGAAAATGTTAACATCGTAGCAGATCAGATAAACCTACTATTTATGGAATGAACATTGATTAAGACTGGTAATCTTGTCAAAAAAATTTAGTGGTCGATACATGATCTCATTATACTGGCCTTCTTCCTGGTGGACATAAACGGTGCACTTCCTGGTGGTGCGCCAGGGCAAATAAGGAGTTCTGAAAACATGTTCTGTACTTGAGACAAGCTCTATGCTAAACCCTGTCTTGTGGTTAGGAAGGAATTTCTGGGAAAACCTTTTGAAATTTTTATCCGCAAACTCTGGAATAATCTGCTGATCATGAATTTAAGGAACTTCAGAAGTGGATTTATATTTGATAGCTATACAGGTCTTAGTTGCTTTGGAATGATAAGTCATTTGCGGTAAAGCATAACAACTTGTACTGATTTTATGGCAGAAAATAACATTGCTATCTCTGGGAGTTAGTAAGATGGATCTTGTCTTCAACTGGAAGGAAAAACCTTATAAATAGTGGTGATAACGTGGAGTCTTTTCTGGCTGGGAAGTAGGTAATGATTTAAGATAAAGCAGACATATGATCACGTGAAGTAAGAGTGACAACTTTCACTGATTGTGTTCATCTGTAACCTCACATAATGAACACTGCGTGTCTAACCTGAATAATACTTTGGTGATGGTAACTGAATTTTAATGGTCTGATTTATGCGTCGCCTAACAGAACGGGTATACCCCCTTGGAGGGTACCCTGAATTTCTGAGGACCTTGTTTAGGAGGCATACTGGTGTTATGAATCTGACTCGTACTTTGAGAAGATATTCGTATGACGTGTACTATGACTGGTGTCCTGACATGTGTCTTCTGAGATGATACTTGGGACCTATGTCTTGACTGTTGTCTGGACATGTATTTTAATGGGTGAGTCTGAATAAGGGTAAGAATTTCTGGTAACTGCTAGGGTTTGCGGACCGGTTAGGCTGTTGACCTTTGTGTTTATGGTCACGTCCATTCCGGAGTTCCGATGGTTACTGACTGATTACTTATTAGTACGGTGTTTGTCACTACCATTATGTCTATCAGTTTCATGACGACCATTATCATGACCGTGATTCATGAAATTATTCTGCTGAATGGCCGGCTGATTACCGGTTCCCACTCCTCTGAATGAAGGTTTGTTGAGTGAAGTTTGACATCTAGCTGATAGAGTAAAAGCATGGAATAGAATGTTAGTGTCTGATGGTTGAAGTTTATTCTTGTTATAAATTTCAAATTAATAGTTTTCGTCCTTGTTCTACAGAGTCTTCATAGTATAAACAACATCAGCATCTTAAGAAATCTCCAAAGTATTAGCATCATCAGCACTTGTGAGGTCTTCAAAGTGTTAGCAGCATCAGTATCTGGTAAAATCTTCAACTCACGAGCGGCATCAGCATCTGGTAGAATATCGATAAGTGGAAACGCCTGAGATGACTAAGGATCGATTAGAAATATCCATGGAGTAGGGTACCTGGAGTACACCTGGACTACTGTACATGAAGTACAAAGTAAATACTGCACATGGAGCATATATGAGACACTGTACGTAGAGTACTCATGAAATACTGTACATGGAGTATAACTGAGACACTATACATGGGGTACAGATGGAATACTGTACATGGCACTGGTGGAAATTTTATGTGATGATCGATACTGGTGTCGCTTGTCTGACATGATCAAAGAAATGAATTGCTTTAAACGGTAGTAAACTGAACTAAAATGAGTTAACATGTGATCCTAGTACTTCCTGCGTGGACTTAAAGTTGGTTGTATAGAGTTTCAAGAATATGAGTAAACAAAATTTCAAAAATGGTCAGCATGCAGACATGACTGATGAATATCAAACATGATTATTATTGTTAGGACCATTGGAATAGTTAATTGTAATAGGTAGACTAGGAGGTATGTAGTTCCTCCTGGTCCTAGTAGTAGTAGGAGCAAGTCGTGCTCCTGGTCCTAGTCAAAGTCAAACTTTATTATTTATTTATTATTCTGTTAGGATATGCATGAGATATGTTAGTAAAGGATATGCATATCAGTTTTACACGTTTTGGTTAATGCTGTATTAGGGTTTCCTTGTAGTATAAAAGGAACCTTAGGCAGAAGGGTTATATACACCTTCATCAAACGTAGTTCTAGTCATTATCAATATTAGAAATCCTTAGAAAGGATCAAGTCTTTATAGTTATTCTGTTCTTCTTTATTATATTTGTATTTCGCATTTATATTGTGTATAGAGTCTCTCTGTGAATAGACTTGTGATTACAGAAGTCGTTCACCGTTCCTGACAGGCTGCAAGATCCACATCTAGTGGACCCAACAAGTGGTATCAGAGCCTGGGAGGGTCTCTGTACAAGAAGAATCAAGTTTTCTTATTACTGACATTTTTGTTTTATCATGTCTGCCTCAACTTCTACTCAAACAGGAGAAGACAGCACTCCTAAAACTATGCAACCTTAGCAGATCGTTGCTACGGTTTCCAACACGAATGGTAAATTCCCTCTTCTGAAAAAGGATGAGTATGATAGTTGGGCAATGAAGATGGAATGGTGGATCACCAATACTGATCAAGACCTTTGGAAGGTTATTCTGAATGGGAACAACAGGAAGCTAACTGGAAGAGACAAGGATGGTAATATTACTCTTCTTGACCCTAAAACTCATGAAGAAATCATAGCCATTCAGAAGGAGGTCAAAGCAAAAACTATTTTGCTTCAATCTCTTCCTGATGATCACATGGGTGACTTCTACCATTTGGATGATGCTAGAGAGATCTGGAATGGAATAAAAGCAAGGTTTGGTGGGAATGAGGAGTCAAAGAAAATACGAAGATCCATGCTGAGAGATGAATTCACAGAATTCAAAATCTCAGAAACTGAAGGTTTACATCAAGGGTATGATAGGTTCCAAAAGAAATTAAGCCAATTGAATCAACTTCGGTCAAAGCCTGATGATGGTGATATTAATGCAAGGTTTCTTAGATCCTTACCCTACTCATGGAATTAGGTAGTAATCTCTCTCAAAGCAAAAGGTGGGCTTGACTATCTCAATTTTGATGATCTATTTCATAAGCTCAAAACGTTTGAACCTCATGTGAGAGGATATTCAAGTGATTCTTTTCCCACTCCTGCTAATTCTGCCTTTGTGAGTTCTATGGCATCCAGTCCCATGTCCTATGCTAGTAGCCCAAGCAATACTATGTCTTCTCAACATACTTTTCAGCATACTTCTGCTCCTGATCCTACAGCCAAGTCTGGTAGTATGGTAGAAGCCATTCTTCATTCTTTTGTGGCTGATGTTGATGCTCAACAACAACTTGCTTTTGATGACTTCAAACAGGTCGATAAACTTGACCTGGATGAAATGGATCTTAAATGGCAGATGGCCATGCTCACTCTTAGGGTTCACAAGTTTGAGAAGAAAGCAGGTCGAAAATTTAATTACAACCCAAGGGAGCCAGCAAGATTCGACAGAAGCAAGGTTCGATGCTATAACTGCCAGCAGCAAGGTCACTTTGCAAGGGAATGCCCTAGCAAGAATGACCAGGAGAAGAGCAGGTACTCAGCTTTTAAGGTTCAGGAGGTAAAAGATGACAAGAAGGCATTGGTATCTGTTGACTCTATGGTTAACTGGAATGATCAGCAGACTACCACTGTGGAATCAGCTGAGTCCTCAACTGACGTGTTTGCAATGATTGCTGGGAATCTATCTGATGCAGAAGAAGCAGACGAGTTTGCTCTAATGGGCATCTCACCTCAGGTACAACATTGTCCTCTTGGTTGTCATGATAAATATTCAGAATTGTTGTCCCAATTTAATGAAGTAAATGATCAGAATGATAAGTATTTTTTAGAGGTTCAAGCCTATAAGGCTTCTTTAAACACATTGGAACAACAAAAGAGGTGGCTACAAGATACTCAACGTGAGTATGAGGATAAAATTAGAATACTGAGCATCGATTTAGAAAACACAACAAATATGCTTAAATATACATAAAAGGTAAAAGATGCCAATATCAAAGAAAAACAGGAGATGCAAGAAAGATTAGATGCTACAATGTTGAGATTTGAAAAATGGCAAAAGGCACCTAAAAATCTTTCAAAATTAATCGATAGTAGCATGTCTGGTAGGACTAAAAGAGGGTTAGGATTTGATAAATATATTGATTCAGAAGATGTGTTTGATTTATCTTTTTTGAGTGTCTTTGATGCCGACAAAGAGGAAGAGGGAGAACCTAGTTACAATAGGTTTAAACCTGCAGCAGAAATGCATGCTGTCCCTCCCCCTCTTACTGGAACTTTCATGCCCACTTTTAGGCATAATGACTTGGATGGATCACAGATGCATGAGTCCCCAAAAAGTTCTACTAATTCTAATGACTTTGTCTCGTGTAATTTCAGTGACAAAGCCAGTGACTCTGTATCAAGTGGTTCAAGTGAAGAGTCAAGACCTACAAGTTCCAAGAAGAATGATCATGCTACTACTAGTGCTAGGAAGTGTGAAGAGAAAGTTACTTTTAAGTCAACTGTGTCTGGTCCTGGTTTATTGAGTCCTAGGAAGTTTGATTCTCCTAGAATTGTGTGTAATAATGTTAGCAGTATGAAACAATGTCATTCTAATAAAAGGTCGATTAAAACATGTTTTGTTTGTGGAAGTGCATTTCATTTGATTAAAGATTGTGATTTTTATGACACAAATGCTTTTGTTAATCAAGCATTTCCAGCTCCTGGTCCACCAGGAGCTGCTCCATATACTTGTAGAAGACTCAATCCTAGTGCTCAATCGTTTTCTTCTTCTAGAAGGTCCTCTCCATTAACTTCTGATCATTGGAGAAACATTGGATTAACAACAAATAGAACCACCAGTAACTATTTTCAAAATTTTAATCCAATTTATCCACATAATTTTGACCACACGTATTTTGGTTTGGGAAGTTTGGGAACTGCTGTTAAGCCCTCAGCAGGTTGTTCTTGGTCAAACAATAATACCCATATGATGCATAGGCAACCAAGGAACAACGGTGGATCTCATCAATCTTCTTGGCTCTCTACTAAAGATCCACAAGGCAGGCTCAAACCTGAAAAGGTTTGAGTCCCCTTAAGACACTAATGTTTGCATTTTTACCTTGTTGTTGTAGGTTACTCCATACCAAGATCCTAGTCTAGGAATTGTTGATAGTGGTTGCTCTAGGAGCATGGCAGGAAATAAAAGTCTTCTCTCTAACTTTGTACCATTTCAAGGCGGCAAGGTCTATTTTGGTGGAGGTGAAGGCAGGATCACTGGAAAAGGAACAATTAAGACGCCTAATCTAAATTTTGAGCAGGTCTACAATGTGGAAGCACTTCAGCACTTCAACTTGATATCTGTCTCTCAGATTTGTGACAAGAAGCAGTTTGTTCTCTTTACGGATACTGATGCACTTGTGCTCTCCAAAGACTTTAAACTTCCGGATGACTCACAGGTTCTTCTCAGAATCCCTAGAAGACACAATCTCTATAGCATCAAGCTGAATGAAGTCAACCCTACTGGTCAACTAGCATGTTTGGTTGCTAAAGCCTCAGAAGATGAAGCCACTCAATGGCACAGAAGGATGGGGCATGTGAACTTCAAGACCATTCACAAACTAGCAAATCTGAATCTGGTCTCTGGTTTACCTCCCAAGTCATTTAGAAATGATATAAATTGTATTGCTTGCAGCAAAGGCAAACAGCATAAAGCATCCTTCAAGGCCATTACTGCTCTTAGTCTTATTACTGAACCATTGCAGCTACTACAAATGGATTTATTTGGTCCTACCTCCATTAGGAGCATTGACCACAAACAATTCTGTCTGGTGGTAACTGATGGATATAGCAGGTTTACGTGGGTGTTCTTCATGGCTGCCAAGAGTGAGACCTACTCAATTCTTAGAGATTTTCTTACCCTTATAGAGAACCAGTTGTCCAAGAAGGTGAAAGGTATTCGTTGTGATAATGGAACCGAGTTCAAAAATAAAGACCTCATAGCACTTTGTAATGCTAATGGCATCAAAAGAGATTATAGTACAGCAAGAACCCCTCAACAGAATGGCGTGGTAGAAAGAAAGAACATGACTCTAATAGAAGCAGCAAGAACAATGCTTGCCGATTCCAAGCTTCCAACCATGTTCTGGACAAAAGCTGTTAATACTGCAAGTTATGTTTTGAATAGGGTTTCTATTACCAATCCTCACAAGAAGACTCCTTATGAGCTCCTAACGGCCAAAGTTCCAAATATTGCTCTTTTGAAGCCCTTTGGGTGTCTTGTTACCATTCTGAATACTAGTGACTATTTGGGGAAGTTTGATGGCAAGGCAGATGAAGGATACATTGTGGGATATTCAGCTCACTCTAGGGCTTATCGTGTCTATAATCTCCAAGCCAAGCGGGTCATTGAAACTATTAATCTCAGGTATTTTGAAGAGAAGTCAAACATCCAAGGCAAGGGTCCTGAATGGTATTTTGATCTTGATTATCTTTGTGATTCATTAGGATATTTTCGTTTCAAAACTAACCATGATGCAGGTCCACAAGTGTTTGCAACTTCTAGTACAGATGTTTCTTCTAGTCTTTCTGACTCAGATGACGAGGATGATATTTTTGTTGTTCCATCCTACTCCACCACCGTCTCTCCTACTCCTCCTAGTGATGCAACTCCATTGGATGTATTGGATACACAAGTAGCGCTTGACACCCTCCTCAAACAACAACAAGAAGCTACTACAGCAGCTGCTCAAGGTGGCTTTGAGTTTCCTTTGAATACGCCTACTGACAAAGCTGCTCCTAGTACCCCAGCTACTACTCCTAGTGCTAGTTTAACACCTATTGGTATTCCGGCTAGTGAGTCTGCTTCTCATACTCGATTCTCCAGTCCTTATGATTTGGGGAACCATCAAAAGAGGTCTTCTACCAAGATGGATGATATTCATAAACAACCAATAGATGGCATTTTCAACGCTGCTTCATATGATGCTGACTTTGTTGGGGATCTCAATAACTTGGCACCAGAAGTGGAGGTAGCTTCCAATCCAGTGTTGCAATCACACAAAGATCACCCTACCACTCAAATCATTGGAGATCCTGGTTCTACTGTCAAGACACGCAGAATGCATAAGAAGGCCTCGTCTGATTATCATGCTCTTGTGAGCTATATTGAAGATCAAAAGCGTAATAATCATACGGACTTTCAACACTGTTTGCTTGCTTGTTTTCTTTCACAGGTGGAACCTAGATCGGTCACTCATGCTCTTGAGGATCAAAGTTGGGTGGAGGCTATGCAGGAGGAAATGAGATCCTTCAGAAGTTTGACATGGATCCTCTTCGACCAGCAGCAACTCCTTATGAAGTTGCTAAAGTCAAACTCAAGAATGAGCCAGATCCCCCAGTTAATGTTCACAGGTACAGGTCTATGATTGGCTCACTCATGTATTTGACTGCATCACGTCCGGATATCATGTTTGTAGTAAGTGCTTGTTCTCGACATCAGGTGGCTCCAACGGTTTCTAACTTGAATGCAATTAAGAAGATTTTCAAGTATATCAAGGCTCAACCCAAGCTGGGCTTGTGGTATCCTAAAGAATCACCTTTTGTTCTTGAAGCATATAGTGATAGTGATTATGCAGGTGCTAATAATGACAGAAAGTCTACTACTGGTGGTTGTCAATTTTTGGGTCGAAGACTTATTTCATGGCAATGCAAGAAACAGAAGATCGTAGCTACTTCTTCAACAGAAGCTGAATACGTTGCTGCTGCTAGCTGTTGTGGACAAGTTTTGTGGATCCAAAATCAGATGTTGGATTATGGGTTCAATTTTATGAACACCAAAATTTTCATTGACAATCAAAGTACTATCTGCATTGTGAAGAATCCTGTTTTTCATCAACGTACAAAGCATATTGAAATTCGGCACCATTTTATACCGGATGCCAATGAGAAGAAGTTGATACAGGTTCGTAAAGTTCATACAGATGATAATGTTGCTGATTTGTTGACAAAAGCCTTTGATGGTCCTCGGTTCAACCACTTGGTGGTTCACATTGGGATGGTCAATCCTTGAGGTCTAGGATTGAGGGGAGGCTAAGCCTAAGGGGAGGCTTCGTGTATATATTTGCACATACTAACATATTGGTAGATTTTAACAACATATTGCATTGGTTATGGTGGTGTGTGTTACTCCTAGTGGAGGTTTTTGCTCACTTCTGATGGTTATTTTCTTTCATGACTGGCTTCTAGTCCTTATTGGTTAGCTTCTGGTCATTATTGGTTAGCTTCTAGTCATTCTTGGTTGGCTTCTAGTGGATAAAAACCCTTCTTTGTCAAGTGATGGTTGGCTTCTGGTACTGGTTTGGGACACTGTTCACCTTATTAACTTCTGATGACCACATTCTGCTTCTAGTATTGACCATTGTGCGCTTTGAATTTTAGTCAACGCATTCAAATTCTGGTATTTATACTCTTATTTAACTTTGGTAAATTGGAATTTGGTAATAATGTTAAAAGGGCATGTGGTTACTTTACAATAACTGTCTAATTTGAAAGGGCAACCCCCTATTATTAGGGGTCAATGAACAGTTACTCCTACCATTATTTATGGTCAATTAACCCCCTTGACTCATTCATCTCACTCATAACACACACACATCCGATCCTACTCTCTCAACCCTAACTAGAATCATCTTCCATTCAATTAATCAAGATCCATGGCTGCCCTGGTATACCAACCTGCTCACAACAAGGTCGCCTATCTAGGAGATGGTCCACACCGTGATGATTTCACTGACATTCTGGATTTCATTGAGGCTTCCAACCTCAGGTATGCATTTACTGTATGTCCCACTATTTATGATAGTGTCATTCGTCAGTTTTGGGCTTCTGCTCGTCTTGTGGTTGTGGTTGGTCGTCCACGTGAACTCCATGCTACCATAGATGGACGTTCATACGTGGTTTCTGAGGCTTCTATTCGAAGTTCCCTTCATCTTCAAGATAAAGGTGGTGTTGTTTCCATCCCCAATGCGGAGGTGTTGGAGGGGATGGTTGCACTTGGGTATAATCATAGGGGGAAGTTTAACTTCCAAAAGAATCGGTTTTCCCCCCAATGGAAGCTTCTAGTGCATTTTCTGATTCATTGTTTAAGTCCCAAGTCTGGGAGTTGGGATGCTTTCCCTACTCCTTTGGCTACTTGTATCATTTGCTTAGCACATGGTAGGGTTTTTAATTTCTCTCGTTATTTGTTTGAGGGGATGGTTAGCAATCTGTCTAGTGCTGGTTCTAGGAAGAAGTTTCTGATGTATCCTAGGTTTTTACAACAGATACTTGTTTGTATACCTCGTGATAGGGCTGAACATGTGCCTTCTAAGCTTACTGCCAAAGTGTATTATAATATGGTCCATGGGTTTAGCGGGGAGTGGAGGCCCCTTACTGAGGCCATGTTGGGGCTGGCTCAGGGTCCTCCTGATGGTGTTGTTCCTCCGGTTGAACAAGCCGAGGAGGAACCTCAATTAGATGATGACCCAATGAAGGAGGAGGATCATGCTGGTGGTGGACCTCATGTGGTTGAGGAAGAGTTGGTTAAGGACGTGGTGGTTGAAAGGCCATCCACTTCTAAGGCTGCTCCTTCTTCATTGCCACATTCATCTCCATTTGTGGAGACTCCCCCTCCTAGTCCTGCTCCACACTCTTCTGATAAGCCTTCTGGTGCTAGTGCTCCTACTGTTGACCCATTTGTTGCTTCTGGTTCTAATGACGCCTTCCCTAATCCAAGTCCTCTTGGTGGGAAAGCGGAGGAGCCTATTACACTTACTTCTCTACTTGATCTTATGCACAGGTATCATGCACGGATTCTTTCCTTGGAAGCAGATTTGGATCAACACCGGAAGCTTACTAGGGAGTTTGTTCTTCCCATGGCTGATCGTATCAAAGCTTTGGAGACTCAGCAAAGACGACGAAAGAAGCATGTGGTTCACTCTGATTCTGATGAGGAGGTTAAGGATCGTGTTGAGGATGGTTTGACTTTGTTGGCAAAGGCTGCCTTTGCTGATAAATTGTATGATGATTTGGCGATTCCTCCGACTTCCTCCAGTGTTCCTTCTCCTGCTGTTGTTCCCACACCAATGGAAGGTGCTTCTGGTCCTACTGCTGGTTCCAATGCTGGTTCATCTCATGATCCAAAGGGGAAGGCTCCCATGACTGATGCTCCCTCACCACCTCGGAAGCGTACACGCAGACAGCTTGAGGAGGACCGGTTGGGTGAGAAGGCTGCTCAAAGAATGCAAGCCGAATTTGATCAAGCTGCTCGGGCTGAGGAGGAAGCGCTACAACAGCAGAGACGTGAACAAGTGCAGCATGATGCTATGCATTGGAATGATAGCGATTGGATGCAGGTGTTGACTATTCTTACCAAGGATTATTCTCAATTCACTGATCTTTTGGGTTCGGATGTGGATGAGCATAACTGCATTCCTCGGGCCATGGTGTTAATGCGCAAGCATCAATTGGCGCTTGCTGCACAGCTTCGTGAGAAGCGTAAGAACAGACCTTTGTCGAGAGCTGAGGAGTGAAAGCAGATGCAGCGATATGTGAAGTATCAGTCGGCTGCTTATTTCACTACTGGTTGGAAGTGGGACATGGTTCGGTCTTTGTCTTTTGATGAGCTAAAGGCGCTTTATGAATGAATGGTCAAGCATCAGAGCACCCCAATTCCGGAGCGATTTATTTATCGTCCTTCTCCACGTGTGGTGACCACTTCTTCACCTGCTGTTCCTACTGGTCCTACATCTGATACTACTCCTGGTTCTGCTGCTATTCCATCGGTCTTTGCTGCTTCTACAGTTGGTACCACCTCTACTCCTTCGGTTGCTCCTCCGGTTTCTTCTTCAGGTCCTGCTACCACCACCACACATGCTACTACCACCACCTTTGCTACCACAACCAACACTTCTGCTACACCTGCTATGGCATCACCGTCACCACCCGTGCCGGGTTCTCAACCTGTTCCTTCTTCTAGTTCAACTCATGTTGATCCTTTGGGTGGGAAAACTATTGATTCTACTTCTACTGCTCCCACTTCTGCTGCTCCGGTAAAGGTAAAGGTTGAACCCTCACCTAGTGATCCCACACCTCGCCGTTCGCTTTGCAAGAAATTGGCTCGACGTGTTCGACGTGGCAAGACCGTTCCCTATGAGAAGCGTGCTCCCGAAAATCTTATTGATGCAGCTTCTGATAGTGACTCTGATTTGCCTTTGGGAAATGGATATATTACTGGTTGGACAATTGCGCGTTCCACGACTCTTTCTGGTACGGTATCTCATAGGATTACTCTTAGTGATGGGTCTGTTAGGTTTGCTTCGGGTCTGCATGGTATTTTGTCTTGGGCGGATCGTAAGGATCTTTTGGCTTTATATGGGTTTGTGGATACCGGCATGCCTGTTAATCCTAATGCTGTGTCTTCCTGGCCTGGTCTGCGAGTATGGGCTGATTTAAAGATGATGCTTGATGCCCCTCCCCATGCTCCTGTTTCTGGTGTCTGGAAGGATCAGATGCAATTGGTTATTCAGCGATGGAAGTTATATGCGGGATGTGGTGTGCATATGTTAGAGTTGGAATCTGGTCATATGGTATTCATGCTCACAGACTTTGATTATCCATTGACGATTGCTTCGATGGAGGCTATGTTGGCTTGTCACTTGCAGATTTCTAATGTTCCATCCGGGAATGAGTCTTCTATGGCAACTGCATTGGTGGAAGGGATCCAGGCTCGTTTGAAAGCGGATAAGTTGGCTGCTTCTGGTCTTTGAAATGGTTGGTTTGTAAGTTTTATGTTTTGTGTTTTTGTTCATTTGTTAATACTCACATTCTTTTCACCAATATGTAAAGTGACTGGTGACTTTCCTTCATTCTAGTTAACACAAATTTATTAAAAAAAAACTATACTTTTTATATAATATCTGCTTATACTTTACACACATCATGGATTTTATTCTTGTGGATATAATACCATCTGCTGATTCACACTTTGGGTTCTGGTTGTTGATTCATACTTGTGCTGGTTACTGGTTTCATCTGGTGTTGGATGATAGGTGTGTAAACACCCATCCTTTTTACCACTTAATTACAATAATAACCGGGCCAAAACGTGTATTTTATGTCTTTTATGTCGGAATTATGCGTGGTTCTTGTTTTTTTTGTGATTTAGGACGAAAAGGTGAAAAGTGGAGAAAACACGGGAATTCACGGGCATTTACGGACTTTTATTGAAGAAAAAGATGAAAAGACAAATTCAAGAAATCAAGAGTGCAAAAAGAACGGAAGTCCAAGACCAATTCTGAAGATTTATCGAAGAAAAAGTCAAAAGACGGAAGTTTACTTAAAGCCGAGGAACTCAAGTCTTATTTATCGAAGAATTAAAAGACGAGTCCAAAGAAATCCCGAGCCACAAGTCATTAGAGTCCAAGTTTAAAGAAGATTAGAAGAATAAAGGACTAATGGTGCAATTAATGAAGTTTAAAGGCTTAAGGACCTAATGATGCAATTAAGAAGAAAGGAAGGAGGGGAGGAAGCTTCCTAATCCTCCCCTATATATAGTTTAGCTAATTAATCATTTTTCTTTGTTGGCTAAGGTGACAATTAGTCTTCCACTTTTATTTCCTTGCACACTTACTTTATTGCACATTTTAAATACTTGTCTTACACTTTTAATACATTTAATTTCCAAGTAAGTGTTCTTTAATTTTCTTGCTTTTAATCTCTCATTCTACCTTTCTTTCTTGCTTGATCTTTATGTTTATGTGTTCATTATCTTGCTTATTTGATTAAAGATTGTGTTTTTATGCTTTTGATTGTGTTAGATCATTTATTTTCATAGCTTATTTGTGCTTATTTTCAAGTTTATAAAGTTTTTATCAAAGTTATTTTTTTTTATAAAAGTTTGTTTTTCGTAAAGCTTATTCATTTCGTGTCTTAAAAGTCTTTAAATTTCAGTTTAGTAGCTTATTTTTAAACGGTTTGCCTTAGGATTTTAGACTTGTGCTTATTTGATTAGTAGCTTATTTGTTTAGCTTAATTTGTGCTCTTTCCTTCGCATTCCGACCATAGCTCTTTGGCTTGGTCGGAAAAGGGTTATAACATTCCGATCAGAGGCATTTGAGGTATTCCGATCAAGGTAAGGTGACATATTCCGATTGGTACCCCCTTGTTCGTTCCGATCAGCATTCCATTCTTCATTCCGACCAGGTAAGTAGATATTCCGATTGGAGGTTTGTAGTATTCCGATTGGGAAGTGTTGGTTATTCCGATCTGAAAGGTGGCATATTCCGATTGGGTAGTCAATCTACATTCCGATCAGGAAGCTTGAAACATTCCGATCAAGGTGAGTTCACATTCCGACCAGGTAGGTTTGTGGCATTCCGATTGGGCTATTGGTGACAGCAATTCCGATTGGTATTCCGACGATAACATTCCGATCAGGTCAAGGTGAGGCTGATCGGAATTATTCCGATTGGAGTGATTTTTCTCTATTTAACTTTGTTTAATTTTTAATTCCTTATTTTTATACTTTGTCTAATTTTAATTCTCGTCACGCTTTTATTTTTGGTCATTTAATTAATTCACTTTCCGTCACGTTTTTAAATATCGCACCTTTTTCTTTAAATTAGACTTAGTTTAATTTTAATGCCATTTTACTTTAACGACATTTACTTTTAAGTCTTTGCACATTTAAATTTAAAATCAACTAAATATATTTGTTTCACCAAAATCAATAGAGTCGTACTTTAAACCATTTTTCAATTCGAAGAGATATCGAGAACAAGAACTTTAATTTTTATACAGGCCAAAAGCCTTGTATCAAATGGCGCCGCTGCCGGCTCTTTTCGTAAAGATTAACGGTTTTCAGTGAGAGACGCGTTGATTTTTGGGATCCGTTCGCTTGTGAGCGTTATTTTTCTTGCATAAAAAATTTAAAAACCATAAAAAATTAAAAATTGATAAAAATACATAAAAATAAAAAATTTCAAAAATCCAAAAAGATTTTATTTTTATTGTGTATATATATTGTCTTTTTGTTTGGTATTGTTTTCTTTTGTCTTTGTAGGTGTATGCGTACTAGATCTTCTAATTATCAAGAGCCCGAGACTCAAGAAGATTTAGCTATGTCAGGTGTAAACAACAATAATCCACCGCACCTTAATAATAACAACAATGTTCTTCCACAGCCCGATCTTCGGACAATGGAGGAGCTTTGTCAACCTACCATGTTTGGACGAGGAGGACCGATTGCGCCGATGCAAATCAACGCTCCTGAGTTTTCGTTGAAGCACCACATGATTCAGCAAGTGCAAAAATATTCGCTGGAATATTTGATGATGATGCCAACAAACACCTCGACAAGTTCATTACAATCACCCAAAGCATGAAGTTGCCTGGTGCCACAATGGATGTTCTTCGCCTACAACTCTTTCCACATACTTTATCGCATCATGCCGAGAAATGGTTTGATCGTCTCCCGAAGAATTCTATTCACACTTGGGATGACATGACTCAACGCTTTTTGTCGCGCTACTTTCCACCATCCATGGTCACAAGCCATCGCAATCAAATCAGCGGTTTCATGCAAGACCCTGATGAATCTCTTTTTGATGCTTGAGAGAGATATAATGTCTTGATCGATAGATGTCCAAAACACAACATGCTACCTGTGACCTTAATTGATACTTTCTACAACGGTTTGACTTTTCGAGATCGTGATACGATTAATGTAGCCGCCGGTGGCACATTCATGAAAAGGAGACCCGAGGAGTGTAGAGAGCTTATTGAGAACATGACTACTCACCACAAAAACTGGGATTCCTCCGCTTCTTCTAGGAACAACCCGAGAGTCAATGTTTCCTCCACTTCAGCAAACCCTGATATGACCGAACTCACACGCGTGTTGACTGAAATGAGCAGAAGTATGCAACTCTTGGCTTCAAACCAACAACAACAACAAGTTAAAGCTGTTGCTGCTCCTTGTGAAACATACAGCGGTCCTCACTCATACACCGATTGTCCTTCGACACAAGGAAATCCGGAAAATGTGTATGCTGCTTATGGTAATTATTCACCGGAAAATTACCAAGCTCGACAACAAGGGGATAGAAATTTGCTGAGTTACCGGTCCAACCACTACCTTTCACCCGGTTTTTCTCCTCAAAACCAAAACCCCGCCAACAACTACACTAGAAGCAACCAAATCCCACCAAGAGCTTCTAATCCTTATCACCCACCCGCTCAACAACCCCCACCCAGTAATCCCGATGTTGAAGCCATCATGAGAACCCACGGTGAGCAAATCAAGAACCTGCAGAGCCAAATTATCAATCTGAAAGGAGATATTACCAAGCAAGAAAATGAGATTAGATCCGAACTTCAAGATAATCTTCAATCCTCCATCAGCACTCAAACGAATGATATAAAGAATATGCTGGCTAGTTTCTTTCCCCCTGCTCAACCTTCTACTTCAAGTTCTCTACCTTCAAACACCGTCACTAATCCGCGAGCCAATGTGAGTGCTATTACTACTCGTAGTGGAATTATCATTGTCGATCCACCGATCCCACCCCCATCATCTACACCTCCTCCACCACCATTTATCCCTACTCCTCCTACACCTAGTATTAGTGCACCATTACCGTCTCTGCCTCGTCATGACAATGTTTCTAGGAAGGACCCTTCAACATCTCAACCTTTACCCGCTACACCTGCACCTTCACCACCCAAACCCAATATCCCTTATCCTTCTCGTTTAGGCAAGACCAAAATGCTAACCAAGGATGACTCCGAAGTGACACGCTATGTGAAGATGATTTCTCAAATGAACTTCAACATTAGCTTTCTTGAGGCACTTGTCCACATGCCCAAATTTGTTAAAGCATTTAAGGAATTGCTAAACAAGAAGGAGAAGCTGATTGAGCTTGCCAGCACACGCATAAATGAAAACTGCTCTGCAGTTATTCTTAAAGAACTTCCGGAAAAGCTTGGAGATCCCGGTCGTTTTGTGTTGCCTTGCGTTTTCAACAAAACTGAAGAATTTACTGCCCTTGCTGATCTCAGGGCTAGTATTAATTTGATGCCTTTGAGTGTTTGGAAAACACTATCATTTCCCGACCTCACTCCAACAAAGATGACTCTTGAACTTGCAAATCGCACTCTCGCTTACCCCGTTGGTATAGCCGAAGACGTGTTCATAAAAGTTGGCACATTTACTTTCCCGGTTGATTTTGTCGTAGTAGATTATGAAATGGACCCTCGTATTCCTTTAATACTTGATCGGCCATTCTTGAGAACCGGACGAGCTCTAGTTGATGTGGCCGAAGGCGAGTTAATCTTAAGAGTCGGGAATGATTCACAAGTTTTTAAAATGGGGAAGCTTACAGGCAAATCCTTTGGAGGATGAGAATCAGTGAATATGATTAACATGCATGATGACTTTGTTGTCTACAACAATCCTCTATTCGATTCTTGCATCGATAATCCACTTTTTCATGATGATGTGGATGATTCTCTCCCTACTTTGGAAGCTTCTCCCATTTATGATTCTCCACCGGTATTTGATGCTTATGATGATGAGTCTAGCTCAGATTCGGATGATTATGATGACCTTACTTCTGAGTATCCCGAGCTGCCCACATATGATGATTTTGATGAGGCTGATACTCTTTCGAGCGATTCTTCACATGATGAAGATCCTCCGCCATCACTCGATCCTACTTTGGACGATTACTCATTTGAGGAAGATTTCTCTATGTTTCTTAACACTTACTTCCCTCATGAGAGTGATGCTCCTCCTTTGGACTTTGAAGATTATCTTCTTGATCCTACTTTGGATTTGAAGAACATTCTTTCTAAGGAGAAGAAACCAGTCGACACCAATATCCGCAGCACGTATGAGTTAACACCTCTTTGTCCCTCTTCTGAGGACGAGGTTGTGCTTCTTCGTGGATCTTCTTCCCACTCTGCTGAGCCTGAGTGCTATTTTCCCTTAAAGGAAAAGGTGTTCGACCCCGGTATTGAAATCTTTAAGCCATCTCAGTATCCACCTGATGAAATAAAAGGAAAAATCTTTGGAACTATTGAAGACATGCTTGCACCACTTCCCCCTTGCTTCCACCATGCTCCATCGCTGCTTAAGGGAACCTTGCCTACTCTTCTTTGGCTTGCCTTGTTCGCCTTAAGCCTCTACTATTTGATGGATGAAAACTATGTCTTTGATCCTGGTGGATATGTTTTATGCTTCTTCCGTTGATAATCAAGGTCGAGTCAGGCTCACGACTTGGTAATCAAAAATCAAGCGCTTCTTGGGAGGCAACCCATGCATTTATCTTTTAGCTTTCTTTATCATAAGTGTAGGGGGAGACCCGTTGGTTTGCTTTCCTCTCCTCTCTTAATCAAGGGTTCGAGCTTCAAAGACACACTCTTGATGATTCTTGACGACCCGTGCTTCCGTGTTCCCTTCTTCCCGGTTCTATCCTAAACTCTTTTCGATTCACTATTTTATATTTTCCAATATTAAAATAGAAATCTCTTTAGTTGTCTTTTCCTTAGCGAGATTTAAACAAAGTGCACAATGTCCTAAGTGTAGGGGAGTTTACTCCCACATGCTTAAACATTGAGAAAAATGTTTATCTAAAGTGTAGGGGGGACTTCTATCGAAGTTAAGTGGCCTTTTCCTTGTATTTGTCCTCATTTTAACCGGAAAATAAATTTTTCGACATTTTTCAAAATTTTTGATCTATTTTGGCCTATTAGTTTTTCCCTCTGTATAGTTATTTTCTTTCCTTATTAGAATAAATTTTTAATAAAGTGGTTTTAATTTTCAAACGTTGGGAATCTTTTGACTCAACCCGAGTTTACTTATCTAAGTTACTCTAGCTAGTATCCTTAACGTGTTTAAGTCAAGTTTTGCTAGGCTTTTATATAGGGAGCTATAAAACGCGAAAGTCTTAACTCTCACGGGTTAAGAACAAGAACTTTTCGCAAGTTCCTATAATTGATCCTAGAGAGTCGTTTATCAAGGGAACTTTAAAATGCGATTTCTAAACTTGAAAAAGTCTAAGAATTTGCAAGATCGTATAGGCGACTCGAAAACCCAAAACTTTGATTTAATAGGCTAAGCATCCACGAGTCTCATTCCTTGAGATTTTAAACTGTGGAGAACGAGAGATGATAGAGCCAATTATAAGTCCGGTATTCTTTCGGGAATTTATGTGAGTTAATTATAAGCCTATTCTCCAATCGCTTGCTAATAAATTTATCTGCTAATAAATAAAGTTGTACGATTTGAAAAGTTACTTAGCTTCTAGCCCAAGATCGTTTAAAAGTTGCTCGGTATGGATCAGAGTTCATAGCCAAGGCATAACTTATTGAAGCGGGATGCGAAGATTGGTGAGTCCAAAAAGGCCCTAACAAGGCATGAGGGCTATATTTTGTTGCTAAAGATCCAAAGTGATGTGAAGAATCATTTATCGAAAATCAATATGAAGGATCGAGACACACGACGAAAAGCAAAAACTCCCAAAAAGTCATGGTGAAGAGTATCCAAAAAGACCCTAGCAAGGTATGAGGATAAATAGATCCAAGTCATAAAAGGAGGCGGATCGTTGTATATCAAAGTCCAAAATAAAGATTGGAGAAAAATGAAGAAGTCGTGGTCCAAGTATGAATCTCTCAAAACTTCAAGTGAAGAAATTCCATTATGAAGAGAAGACCATAATTTCATGAACGTCTCTCAAGATTTGAAGTATGAAGTCGCTGCCAAATATCGGTCCGAGAAAGGTCTCAAATCGCGAAGCGAGTTATGCCAAGATATGAACTTTATGAGGTCCCGAAAAGCAGTTTTAAAAGATTTTGTCCTTTAGCTAACTATTGATTAAATCGTTCACTTTATTTTCGGACTAAATAACTATCGAAATAAGTCAAACAATGCATCTTCGTGATCATTCAAGACAACAATAAAATATAAGAGATACCCCTAGGAATAAGGGAGTCTAAGTGAATAATTGGCCCACATGAGTTCGTGTTAGTTTGCTAACTTATAATAACAATGATCTCGTTTTTAAGCTTGGTTTGGAGAAAATGAAAACTTGAGGATGATGATCATTCACGACATTTCCAAAACCCAAGGTATGCTTTTTGATTTCTTTAGTTCTCTTTACTTTGAATGTTTATAGTTTTCTATCTTTTTAATAAAGGCCAACATGGATTGATTTTGATGAAAAATGTAAACGTGCTTTGTAACTAATGCATTGCATGAGGACATTGCAATGGTTAAGTGTAGGAGATTTGATAGGTGTGTAAACACCCATCCTTTTTACCACTTAATTACAATAATAACCGGGCCAAAACGTGTATTTTATGTCTTTTATGTCGGAATTATGCGTGGTTTGTGTTTTTGTTGTGATTTAGAACGAAAAGGTGAAAAGTGGAGAAAACACGGGAATTCACGGGCATTTACGGACTTTTATTGAAGAAAAATATGAAAAGACAAAGTCAAGAAATCAAGAGTGCAAAAAGAACGGAAGTCCAAGACCAATTCTGAAGATTTATCGAAGAAAAAGTCAAAAGACAGAAGTTTACTTAAAGCCGAGGAACTCAAGTCTTATTTATCGAAGAATTAAAAGACGAGTCCAAAGAAATCCTGAGCCACAAGTCATTAGAGTCCAAGTTTAAAGAACATTAGAAGAATAAAGGACTAATGGTGCAATTAATGAAGATTAAAGGCTTAAGGACCTAATGACGCAATTAAGAAGAAAGGAAGGAGGGGAGGAAGCTTCCTAATCCTCCCCTATATATAGTTTAGCTAATTAATCATTTTTCTTTGTTGGCTAAGGTGACAATTAGTCTTCCACTTTTATTTACCTTGCACATTTACTTTATTGCACATTTTAAATACTTGTCTTGCACTTTTAATACATTTAATTTCCAAGTAAGTGTTCTTTAATTTTCTTGCTTTTAATCTCTCATTCTACCTTTCTTTCTTGCTTGATCTTTACGTTTATGTGTTCATTATCTTGCTTATTTGATTAAAGATTGTGTTTTTATGCTTTTGATTGTGTTAGATCATTTATTTTCATAGCTTAGTTGTGCTTATTTTCAAGTTTACAAAGTTTTTATCAAAGTTATTTTTTTTTTATAAAAGTTTGTTTTTCGTAAAGCTTATTCATTTCGTGTCTTAAAAGTCTTTAAATTTCAGTTTAGTAGCTTATTTTTATACGGTTTGCCTTAGGATTTTAGACTTGTGCTTATTTGATTAGTAGCTTATTTGTTTAGCTTAATTTGTGCTTTTTCCTCCGCATTCCGACCATAGCTCTTTGGCT
This sequence comes from Glebionis coronaria, assembly GCA_025667525.1. Lineage (NCBI taxonomy): Eukaryota > Viridiplantae > Streptophyta > Magnoliopsida > Asterales > Asteraceae > Glebionis > Glebionis coronaria. The sequence continues at coordinate 29,664,891 of CM046881.1, forward strand.
TGGTCGGAAAAGGGTTATAACATTCCGACCAGAGGCATTTGAGGTATTCCGATCAAGGTAAGGTGACATATTCCGATTGGTACCCCCTTGTTCGTTCCGATCAGCATTCCATTCTTCATTCCGACCATGTAAGTAGATATTCCGATTGGAGGTTTGTAGTATTCCGATTGGGAAGTGTTGGTTATTCCGATCTGAAAGGTGACATATTCCGATTGGGTAATCAATCTACATTCCGATCAGGAAGCTTGAAACATTCCGATCAAGGTGAGTTCACATTCCGACCAGGTAGGTTTGTGGCATTCCGATTGGGCTATTGGTGACAGCAATTCCGATTGGTATTCCGACGATAACATTCCGATCAGGTCAAGGTGAGGCTGATCGGAATTTATTCCGATTGGAGTGGTTTTTCTCTATTTAACTTTGTTTAATTTTTAATTCCTTATTTTTATACTTTGTCTAATTTTAATTCTCGTCACGCTTCTATTTTTGGTCATTTAATTAATTCACTTTCCGTCACGTTTTTAAATATCGCACCTTTTTCTTTAAATTAGACTTAGTTTAATTTTAACGCCATTTTACTTTAACGACATTTACTTTTAAGTCTTTGCACATTTAAATTTAAAATCAACTAAATATATTTGTTTCACCAAAATCAATAGAGTCGTACTTTAAACCATTTTTCAATTCGAAGAGATATCGAGAACAAGAACTTTAATTTTTGTACAGGCCAAAATCCTTGTATCATTGGACTTGGTCCTCACAACAAATGGTCCTCAACTCACCATGTCTAATCGACAAGAAAGAGTTGATTCACCTTGAGGGTACGGCTCCTGGTGTGATTCTCAAATCCGTTGATGGTTGCCATGTTACCCAAAACTGGATGGTTTTCACTTGCCATGATCCTAGACTAAAAAGTGGCTAATCCAAGGGGGTACGGCTCTTGGTAAAGATTTTATCAAATCCGTTGATAGCTGTAATAGCTTGCTTAAAGCTATAGGGTTTTCAACTCACCGATGCTTCATTGCTGAGAGTTGGCGAGTCAAGAGGGGTACGGCTTCTGGTAAAGACATATCAAATCCGTTGACGGTTGTGATGGTTTGCCTAAAATCATCAGGGTACCTCTACTCACCATTGATTCACGTTCTAAGAGTTGGGCTGGGTTCTGGTCTCCCATGGTGATGCTTATTCCACCAAAAAGACTGGCTAGCCCAAGAGCGAACAGCTACTTGGTAAAGGCTCATCAAATCTGCTCATGTTGCTGTAAAGATTCAACACGATGCTGATTTGTTTCAAGCTTTGGAGAAGCTTCTAGTGTTCCATGTTGCGGCAGTTCTTTTGTTCCTTATCTTACTGATGCTGCTATTTCTTTTGCTCATTCAATCCTCGAGCTTTATTGCACGTTTTACCAGGAAACTTGAACTCAACATGTCAAATTCAAGTTTAGGGGAGGATTGTTAAGACCATTGGAATAGTTAATTGTAATAGGTAGACTAGGAGGTATGTAGTTCCTCCTGATCCTAGTAGTAGTAGGAGCAAGTCGTGCTCCTGGTCCTAGTCAAAGTCAAACTTTATTATTTATTTATTATTCTGTTAGGATATGCATAAGATATGTTAGTAAAGGATATGCATATCAGTTTTACACGTTTTGGTTAATGCTGTATTAGGGTTTCCTTGTAGTATAAAAGGAACCTTAGGCAGAAGGGTTATACACACCTTCATCAAACGTAGTTCTAGTCATTATCAATATTAGAAATCCTTAGAAAGGATCAAGTCTTTAAAGTTATTCTGTTCTTCTTTATTATATTTGTATTTCGCATTTATATTGTGTATAGAGTCTCTCTGTGAATAGACTTGTGATTACAGAAGTCGTTCACCGTTCCTGACAGGCTGCAAGATCCACATCTAGTGGACCCAACAATTATGAAAACAGGATTTTTACTGTAACCCCTTCTGTATCTTAGCATGAAAACATCACCACTTGCTGAAAACATAATCCTCATAAGGAGACATGAACTTAGTCAGTATGAAAATGACATTCACATGAGAGTATAAACTTGACTGATACAAATAACATAGAAGAATAATCAACTGAGGTTCAAAATCAACATATGTGGATAGTTATGGTCTAATCCACAATATTCATAGTAGGACGCATGTGACTAAGTATGGGCGATTCGGTTTCGATCCATACTTGTCAAAATTTTCTGAGAACTGTCATGTATAGAAACGTACAATCTGGGACTAAATATGGTAAGCTGTAGTCCAATTCATATTTGTCAAGATTTTATGAAATGTCAAGATATGACAAAGGTGAACTACTATGGATCGGTTCACAAAACAACATTCGACTGAAAAGCATGAAATTTGATCTGAACATTGGTGAAGGTATATGGGCTGGTTCACCAAGTAATATTCGACTGAAAACATGAATCTGACATGAGTAAGGATGAACGCCTATGGTCAGTTCATCTATACAAAAATCAGAACGACAAGGGTGAACGCCTATGGTAAGTTCACCAAAATGAAAATTCGCTAAAAAGCACATGCGACTAAATATTGCCAATCCTGTACCAACCTTTTACTTAGTCGAAAAATTTACGAAATTGACTGATAAATGAAGAAAACTGACTGATAAATGCATGAGAAACATGGAAGATAACAACGCCAAAATCTGGGAAGTTCCTTGTGACTACCCACTAGTCACAGGTCAAGTTTTAGAGCCTACAGGTCGAAACCTTGCGCTCTGATACCATAATTGTAACACCCCACTTGGATAAGTGGACCGTTACGTGTATTTATGGCGTGTCATCAAAGCATAAGGTAAATGTCCTAAAACATTAACTGACCATAAAGGAAATACCGGAATCAAACATCGGCAATCCCAACATAAGCCCAAAACATGAAAAGTAAATACTGAAAGAAAGGACTAAACAATGTCCAAATAAGCAGAATAATGTAAGTACATAAAGTAAGAAGTCTGGATAGCTTCCATCCAAATGCACATGCTCTCAGAATCCTAAGAGTGTCCTGGTGTACCTGCCGTTAGAACATGAAAGGGAACTACGGCTGAGCATAACGCTCAGTAAACGGATATAAAGCATGATAAGGAATTGCTAAAATGAAACAGATGATGAAATAATGGAGCTATAAGTCTGATAAGTGAAGTTTCAGCGGAAATCTGTGTATAAGCTGTAAAGTCTGATTTATAAATAATAAAGCTGAACTGTTATCTGTTAAATCTGAAAACATGCATTTACTGTATTTTAATTGCCAGAGCTTATATAGGTCACGTGCTGTAACAATTGTGCATGAATAACTGGAGGGGTGACCTCGTCATGCTGTAGAGGGGTGACCTCTAAATAACTGTAGAGGGGTGACCTCTAAATACTGTGCTGGGTGGAGGGATCAGCTCCAATGTGAAGGATGTAGAGCACACACCACATTCACCCTGATAACTTGTAAACTGATAAGCCTAGGATGCATCCATACGCCCCACATGACATGATAATAATAATGGCCAAAACGTGAAGGGACGATGCAGGATATCACTCTCCTGCATGTGAGTCACGACACCGGTGCCTCTAGTGCCATGGTTACAGTACCTCCGTAACTAGTACATAAACTAGTCATGCTTGTATATAATGCTCAGGCAATATCTTAGTTATTTAAATAATTTCTGATAATTTATCACATGTACTGGGGAAAAACATTTGGCTGCAGACGGGGAATCCTAATCATACATAAAACGGAAGTCCTTACTGAAAGGACGAGAAATCCGTACCTTATGTCCAGTAAGCCGTGAGAGCAATGGATAACATAAATTTACTACGCCAACTTCACGTGATCTACATGAGTTATCAGTTACTGATTAAAAGCCAACTAATTTTTTTATTTTATTTTTACAAGTCTTAACACCCATTTTGATTATATAATTATTAGCTTACGAGCAAAGTGACTTCCCATCTAAATGAGAAGACAAATTGTACTAAAGAGTTTATTTGAAAGTTTCATGGAAGGTTTCTGTTATATCCAAAACAAAAAGTGATAGCTAATTCTTGCATTATAAAATGCCTTCGATATAAAATCTCAAGTTGCGTCCAAAATCAGTTCGCTTAATATATGAAACGTATATGGTGACCTTCCAATATCACACAACTATATTTTACATTATGATAGAAAGGATTACTTGATAGAATACTTTGCGGTTTAGTAATTACCTCCATTCTAACGGAGAAGAAACTGAACTCCAAGACGATACGAGTGCCAACTCGAACATTAAGATTCAATGTAATCTGATTGAAACAAAGCCGAGGACAAACTAAAAGGTTGGGTAGACGATATCAAACCTTTACCCGAACCAAACTAAAAGTTTAAGCAGGTGGTACATGAAATCGATGATCAACTTCACTTGAATACAATCTCGAACCGTAACTCGACTCTAGAAATCCCGGTCGTGAAACCAAAAATGTGACGTGAGCCCAAACCGATACACCATTTTTTTAGCAAGGACAGTTATTGAACCGGACACTTAACTCGAATGCGACTCACGAACCCCATAATATAATCATTCTGAATGACCTTAAATCTTAGATCAACGTCGGCATACATCTAAATGCAGATTCGGCTACTCTTATCTTCAGACAACGGATCGATACATGGATCCAACATAAGCATGAAAGTACAAAAGAGGTTGACAGGTATTCGAAACACCAAAACCTGCGTCTCTATTCTTTTACCTCATTTTGGTTTATAGAAGCTTGCGGTTATGGAGGGTGATTATGATTTATAGAGAGTTATGCATTTAAAATGACGAGACAGAGATGCCGAATCTTGGGGAATGCATATTTGAATGATGACCAAGTCCTATTTGAAAACATGCATAATATTGCTAATGTGAAATTAATGAGTATTCATAAATCTTGTAAATGATTCATAAAGTTCTCGTAACTGATTCATATAATTCACAACTGATTCTATAATTACATTTTTGACTAAGTTTTAAAGAAAAGTCGAATCTTCTATTGTCTTAGTGAGATTTGTTGCGATACTATATCACTAACTCAGTCTCTCTTTCTTTTTGACGTTACAAAATTGAAATTGAAATATTTTACCAAGTGTTTAACCAATGACATTTGTTATATCTTATTTTATTTTCCAAAATTATAATATAAGATTTTAATTTCAAATATTTACTAATAAACTTTGGGTTATATGTCAAATTATTTAAATAACTTACAAACTAAATTTTGGGTTTTTACATGAAGTCACAACCCAAATCCAATCTTCCGCTGCAGTGAAAATTGGGGGTGTGACATTTTACTTGTAAATCACCGATTAACTTTGTATATGCGTACTCTTACTTAATGTTCTTTACATTCTTAGCAAAAGATAATGTCATATTTTTTGCCTCAAATCTTAATAATAAAAATATATACAGTATATAATAATAAAAAGAAGATGGTAAAAGGAGTCGATTTTGTATAATTCACATCGATCACATGTTTTTTAATAAACTTGTAAACGTTCGTTCTATGTTTTAGTTTTAGTGCGTTTTTGTTTAATCTTTATAAGCTTTAAGCTATTTTTACACTAGTAAAAATTTAATCTTATTTGATTGAATTTTAGCAAGAAATAACACTAGTACACTACGAAACCAATGGGACGACTGAATCAATGGAGCATCTATTGTCACCACACTCTTCTTGTCTTGGTCAGTATGTTTTTGACGATTATGCTGAACGTTTAACAACCTTTCCCAGACACTTCACGAGTGAGATAGATTATGTATCCAGATTACATGACTTCATTTATGTGGAATGCAAAGCCCAAATTAAAAGCAACCTTGAATCTAACAATACCATATCAAGGGAAGTTAACATCCTACACGGGTCGTGGAAGATGGACAAACCATATCATAAACCAGGTACCATATTCTCTTTGGAAATTTGGTAATTATGTATGTGTGTATATTAAATTTCTTATTTGGTGACAGGATTTTTGTGTCTGAGACTCTCCTCGGATACCGAATTAATAGGACCAAACGGTACTATAGTCCTTGTTGTTGTAATGACTCGTGATCCAAAGGGACATGGATTCATTCCTATAGAATTGATAGGAACCCTATACAAATCTAGAAATTCGATTATTGAGTTTCAGTTTTACGCTCCAGATCGGTGGTATGTATAAAATATTGTTTCTCTTTAATTATAATGTGAGATTTCTTTTATTATATATCTTTTCTCTTTATAATGTAAAATTGTTTGATGTTAATGGCACCATAATCAAGCTACTTAGAGAGTACTGTAAAGTTAAGCAAAAATGTAAGATTAGATCTCTAGGGTCATACTGAGCGATAGGAGATAGCATTAGTCCTTACATGCCTTTCAGCAACTCAATGAAGGGGTACGTTTTCGAATCTCTAATAAAATTAGTATATGCTATAAAATTAGTATATGGATTTCGGTGGCCTTGTGCCATGAGTACACGGAGGCCCCAATAAATCCAAAAGCATAAAAACATTAAAACGGTACTATGAAACTACCTTATAATATGGAGTATATAGTACTAAAGCCTGACATCTAATATTACATGCTTTCTATTATATCAAAAGAGGTAAACAATTAATCTAACCAATAATATATATTCAACAATCAAACTTAAAACATACGGAAAAAGATTAAAAGTTGTTCTCTAAAAAGCAAAAATCTCAACAAAAAGCTAAAATATTGAGTTTGAAACCTTACCGAATTGATAGAAAAAATGAAATCAATTGTAAAACCTACAAATATACTATCGAAAGTCGGGGACCCAGTTTCCCCAAATTGCTCGAGAAGTTTTAATTAAAATCGTGTGATGACTATTGACAGGTGTAATTAATAAGACGTTTTGTACAGTATATGTTATGTTGCGATTTGGGCTTTACCTATTATTGGATCCTACAAAGAAAATTGTCAGATTCTGATACAAATTCACATATTTGTACTCAAACTCAAACAAATTCCCAAAATTGGTGGCCATGTGCTTACTCTTTAAGAGTCGGCCTTGTAAATAAGAGCCTTTCTTCTTTTTTAAAACACGGATTGTACAAACTAGTTGCGGTTTAAACTACCTAATGTTACACTATTGCCCAACAAAAATGTTTATCTGCTTTAGATAAGCTACGTACTTATTAAGTGCTTATTTAGTGGATTTTTGGAATTTTGCATAGTTTAGAGTGCTTAAGTGCTTTGGCCATCATGCTTATTTTTTAGTTTTTAGGTACTTGATTCTTTAAAAACAATGTAGATGCTTACACGACGAATAAACAACTGCTTCATTCAATTCATTCACACATAAATGCTTATTTCCTAATAAATAAGGTGTATGTATGGGTTGAAGGTTCCGGATTCTTCTTTTACTCTCGTTAAATATTCCACGTTAACCGTTAGTCCTTAACTCTTAAACTTAACGACGGTTAAATATTTAAAGCTCGATTTAATTAATACATATATAATTACATTTATTAATAAATTAAATCTTTACGTATTGTGTGCAATCCCGTAATTCAGAGTTCGATCCTAACACAAGACTATTAATTTTAAGTCCATAAAACTTACATGTTTTAGGTCACTCGTTTCTTATAATTGTAATTTATGGTATTTGAATAAAAGCTTTCTCTTGGTTTGTTCGTATTTGTTTGTTTATTTTGTTCGTTTAAATTATCCAAAATGGTATCACAGCTAGATAGATTCACTATGAAAAAGAAAAAAAGGTTCAATCGGGTTTATTTGATTTATATTTTGATTTTGCTCTTGATTTGACCAACTATTTAAATATTGGTTTGAGCAAAGTAAAATATCAATTTGTTTTTACAAATTTCATTCTACATAATTGATTTGATTATTGGATGCCATAAATTGGTGGGTAGGTTGTACATCGAAGGATTGGTTTGTTAATCGCTTTGTCAAGATTGTTTAAATTTTTTTGGTAACTTGGTCTTACCTTAGTAGTTATTTTAAAATTTGGGATATAACGATACTTTGAATCCTCCACATCCATGTAGCGGTGTCATTCGGTTCGTTTTTCGGGTTGTTCGGTTTATTCGGATAATTTTTTCTGGGTCAACTAGAAAACCGAACCCAACCGAACTAGATTTCAACCAAACCGAACCGAAAACCGAATTTGAATTCTGTTTGGTTTTCGGATTTACCCGAATTATCCAAATTTGTCAAACCGAACTAGAACTTTTTAACGTTTTACCGTTTGACGAGCATAATAGTTTTAAAATATTCACTTTTTCTCGTATTTGGTTTTTTATTCGGTTTGCTCTTATGTCTAACCGGATAGTAGGAACACATTTCGGTTTTGTCTTTGATAGTTTGGCCAACCAATTTGGTTTTCTGTCCGGTCTGTTTTTCAGTCTTTTAGTTTTTATCGTTTGTGGATATTGTGTCTGGAGCGACTAGTGACTAACGTTTTAGTGTTTGAGATAAAAATCACGCATATTTGATCACGAAACGATTTGAACTGATAATCAGACATAATATATATTTAAATATTCACCTTTTCTCGATTTTTTAGTTCCTTTTTTTGAATTTTTTTCTTTTCGAATAAACATAAGAAAAAACTTTGATTTTAAAAGTCGTAAGAGAAAAATCAAACGGCAGAAAAAAGAAAAGGACTAACGTTGCGAACGATCGTTGGCTAAATGGACTAACGACGATACACTTTAACTAACGATGGTTCAAGTTAAAAAGATATTTGAAAGTATATTGGTGATATTTATAATAAAAAAGTAAGTGTTTTAAAGTGGTAAATTTCAGAAAGTTCGTTGGTATTTTATATCTTTGACCCTACCAATATCGATGTTTAAAAATTAAATTATCATGCATGTAAATATAAGTATAGTACACGATTGTTGTGCACAAACTCACCCGGAATTTCATGTTAATCATTGCGCTTCATGGCTTGAACTTGCTAAGTTGATTAGCAAAAAAAAGATAAGTTTATGAACATTTGTTTGTTTTATGTTTATATAGAATAAGATTATGAAAGCAACATGCATAAGTTTAACTTTGGTAACTTTTTATATGTCTAGACCTAAGTTTCATCTTTTTATGTGTTTAATTTATGAGAATGTACAATGTACACATACGCTACTCTTGCTCCAAGATAAACCCGAAAGTAAGGAGACCGTTTCTAGGATGACCTCCAACAAGATACAACATATATTAGAAATATAGTAATCAGTGTGGTTTGTACTTAAAAATGAAATAGTGTCTCACACTCAACTAAAAAAGAAACAATATGGAAGTGAATAATGTATGTACGTGTACAAAGTAGTTGATGATGTATCAAATCAAGAAATGTGAAGCATCGAGGTCTACTACCTGTTGTTTGATGTGCCTATGACGACATGCTAATGAAATAAAAGTTGCATTTACACGAGTTCACGACTACTATTACTCAATATATTATAAGTATAATTGTATGAAAATATATCTGACTTGGCCATTTTCTATTTTGTTGTATATGCTAGAGATTGTGGACTTAGGTCTATACGGGCTTGAGTCTTATAATCTATCGCCTAATATTATCAACTTTGGAAAGATATACCAAATAAACTTAGTCTTATGTTGTGCATTAGATAACCATGTTCCTATGGCCAACTTAGTGTTGATGTATACTGGTTGTCAGTATACATAATGTCAATGTTATAAACCTTAGCATTTAGACTAAATATGGTAGTGATAAAGGACTAATAAAGCACATGGTTATTGGTTTTTTCAAATCCACGTATTGTTTTCCTTACTAAATATGTCAGCGTATTTTTTTTACTTTTAGGCCTGTCCGCTTTTTATACTATAAACTCATGTAACAACAATTCACATTTTGAACTGATTCAGGAACAGTGATCAGGGACGAGGCTGGGTTAACCCTTGAGAATGCTGCAAGTGAGGTCTAAGGATACTTCCACGATTGTTGGTGATGAAAGCACACGGGAAGTAACAAGCAAACGAGTTGCTCACATGAAAAACCTATTTGAGGTGCATTTCTAAATAAACGTTCTTTAAGATAGGATGTATAATATTGTCTTCACTTAGTTTTGTGACAAGTATAATGTTTGATACATATGTAATAACTATCCCATTTCAAGATGTACCAATCCTTTTAGGTAACCAAATAAACATAATCTTTGCGCTCCACAGCGAAACACGAGTTGAAAACTTTGTTTGTTAAAGTTGGGAAAAATGAACATACATATTTAAAAATGTAAGTTAACATGAGTTTATAACAAGGGAGCTCTCATAACTCACACAATAAATCAGATACAACACCAAGTAAAATTTGAAATAAGAAGCTATTTAAAGATACCACTTATACCAGTTACAGCAAGCCATTAATATTGCAACTACTCCAACCATCCGCCAACAACCCTTTAATGAGACACTTTTCATAAAGGACATCAAACATCAAATCGATACCAACTGATACACAATAGTAGTGATTTTTAGCAAAAAAAAAAAGAGTTACTTGGAGCAATTTTGGGCACAACTACTCCACCTATTTACAAAACACCATTACTAAATTTGTGAGTAATATTTGAAAATTGTAATAAATGCAACAACTAACACAGCTAGCTTCTCATTAATCAAGTTGATTTATAAAGTTGAATGGTGTTACGGTAAACCCACCTAATAGAAGGATGGGTGTGGCGATTATTACGTCGTCGGGTGATTTTGCCAAGTATAATAGAATCTCAAATTTTTCTTTCAATTTCATGTTGTTCTTTTCCTTTGTTTTCTCAATTAACATCGAGCATGGCAAAAAACATACATGATTATTATAGACAAGAATAAACATATGTGGCATGCTTCACTTGTGTGAATGTATTATGATATAGTCCTACACCATACATGGTTATTTTATGCAAACATACACAAATTAAAAACCACGTCATCATATTGTAAAAAAACACAGTTTTTCCAAGTTTTTTGTTTTTTGTTTTGTTAAAAATATCTCTAGTTTAAGTTTTTGTAATATTTTATTAGATGATATTTTTTACATATCTAGCTTTTTACAACTTTTTCAGGTGTTATTGTTGCTGTAATCATATTATTTGATGTTTTACCATCAACATAAGTGTTTTGCCTTCTGTATCCGGCTATATCACATACACTTTACAGTTTTGTAGCTAGAATAGAAATCTTACTTTAATAAGTGCTGGAAATATTCGTCATGACGGCCGATATATCGATGATATATTGGTTGGCCGCGCCATGAAACCGAACCAATATTTTATTAAGAAACTCAAACTCTAGTTTTAGCTTGGTTCAATCAAGCTAAGCTTTTATCAAGCTCAAGCTCGAAATATATATCAAGTTGAAAGTTCGGCTCGATCACTTATCCAGCTAATTCACCCGACTTTTGTGTGTCTCTATGAGTTTTTGCTTTAATTTTAGTTAGACTCTCAAGTACTTGGTAACAATATGTATTGATAGAAATGGGATTGCACCTTGTTCGGTGTCCCTAATTGCAGGATTTATAACAGTGCACTCTTATTACATAATAATGTTAAATTATGTTACCTTTTGGTAAATACCTTTTCAGATTGTAAAAGGTTTGGTAAAACTCATAGGAAAAGATAAGTAGTTAGATAGTGGATGTATGTAGCCAATGTTGTATAACAGTATCGCGCTAGTAAAATGTCCTCATTCATTACACATGGAGTGAACTCCACTCAACCAAACAACTAAAACATGTAAGACTTTGAGAAGCTTTCCTTGGTACATGAACAAATTTAATTTGAGAATACATTGTTAGAACATGAACCATTAAAAAAAGAGTTGTGACCAGCAGGTACGACATTAATGAACCCCAACCGTTTTAATCACGCCATGAGTATTGATGACTTGCAGACTTTAGTTGCAAAAGTTCTCTATAGTTCATTTATTGGGTGAGTAAATTTATGAACCATTTTCCCCCTTTTTGTCTACTAAAATTTAATTATTTTTTAAATACATAGCACATTTATCTTACTCATTTTATATATATGGTTTGAAAATAAATACACAATTTGATTGTGATAATTTATATGCTTTGTGTATTTATGTGATTCGTGTGTTTTCCTTATCACATAGCTCATTCTTAGATTTGTGTAAAGAAGTTAACATGAAGCTATCTTTATGTGGAAATGTTTTTGACCATATCATGGAAAACATTGGTCATTGGATACTCAAATTTTCCAGAGGTAAAAAAAGGAAAAAAAATGTATATTTTACAGCTCTAGTCTTTAAGGATTAAAAACGAGAATCACTCGGAACTTTGTGACCAATTATACCCATAAGTTTTATGGGTCATGTGATTAACTTGGCATTGACATATTTTTATGGAAACAAAAACTGATAACTTGTTTGGACGTCTTTTACATTATAGACAACTGTGAAACGTTGAATTAATCACTCTTGGAAAATAATTGTTATGAATGTTTGTTGGCGTAGTTGCGCATAAGAATGTTAACTAGTATTCGTTTTATGATGAAATATTGGGGGTATAAATTATTCTTGCGGAATAAGAATGTTAGTGCTAATGGGTACAAAAAACGTAGTTGCGCATTATTGGTAAAATGCGTCGTTTGCATAAAAAATTAAGAGTGTGGTGATTGTTTCATTCCCAGAGAAACGTTGATGAAAAACCGTATTAGATATTTAGTTTTTGTTACGGCCTTTTTTTCAATTTTCATGCAATTCATGCTAGTTTCTCATTTTTTTATTTCTTTTCATATGAGTAAATGAGTATAGAATTATGGGCTTTTTTTTATTTTCATGCAATTTAGTACGACCTTTTTTTACTTTTTTGATTTCTTTTCACTATAGAATTATGTTACGTGCAATATGCAATCATAAAACACAACAAAACATCAAAACGTGCAACAACCCGTCACAAAACGCGAGCTTAAATCCTTGTTCAAATACTACTGTAATACTCAAGCTCCCAAATACTTTGTCGTTTCTCTTCATTGTATCCGGAACCTCTCTCTTTTCTTTCACTCAAATTATGTTCCCCAGCCTTTTAACTTTTGTACAACCCAACTTAGCAAGTAGCCAAGTACGATTCATTTCCCTATAACACAATACTCCTCTGTGCTTACAAGTCCATTTATGTTTTGGTCCTGTTTGACTCCCTAAAACATATTGAACATATAACTTAAAGCATGTACAATGCAAAAACCAACAATGACTTGTTGCTATTTGAAAAAAATTTTGGAAGAGATTTTTTGCATTGTCATAGGAGCTTTTTGAAAAAGATTTTTGCAAAAGCTTGTAAAGCTTCAATTCATTCCTTAAATATTTTGCTATTGATTATGGTATACATTTATTGTATTCAATGTTTCAAGTTTTTAAAAGACTTATGCTATACATTTTTGTTTATTATGGTATACATTTGTTGATGCTCTTATAACAAGATAACAAACAAACTCGCCTTTTTCTCTTTTCTTTCCCACGCCAGAAAGCAACCAGGAACAAATAATAACACCATATGCTTATGTTACTTATTTAAAGGGAACTTCCATCTTGTTTCATTCACATGTACAATTACTCAATCTTGTTTTTACACTCCATAGACTCTTGCTAAATAACACACACCTCAATTCCCTACTCTAAAACAACAAATTACCAGCAATTAAAAACATCTTTCTCTTCTCCTTAACGTGTTTCGTTTTGCGTAACAATTAATGGTTTGTGAGATAATTTTCTTTTCTTAATAATGATGAAAGTGGGTCTTTTTATTAGATGAAAAAAATGAATAAGTAAGATTGATTGTTTGAGTTTATGGTAAAAGAAAACTCTACATTAACCTATGCCTCGTGTTATATGATTAAACGTGGATCTGTGGATTTGTAGATCTACCATCTTGCCACTGCTAGAATAAAAAAACGTGGATCTGTGGATTTCAGCTTTTAGTTCAACCCTTCACCATTAGTAGGAAATGATACTTGTTTGGCCCGTAAACTTGCAGTAGTATAAATTTTGGATATCTTACTACAAGAAGTGATTTGTCTGGTTTACTCTTAGTTAAGTTGGGCTAGATCAATGTTGGAGAAAATGTGATGGGTACATAATACACTTATAGCCATATTCACAGTAACATAAATGTTTTGTTCTTCTCGTTAGATACTTTTCGAGCCATCTCCTTTGTTATATTGAATAGTATAACCGAATACGGAAGCCGGTTAAAGGTGAAATGTGGGTGAATTTATAACTATTGGGTGTTCAAGGTTGCTTTTAAAAGTGCTAATCTACTTATCTTTTTTAATGATGTTAAGTTTTCGAGTGTTTGGTTAAAAAATGCTTATTTGCGTATTTTTGAGCAATATAATAACTTAGAATAAGCACTTTGATACCATTTTTAAAGCAAAATTCACGGTTTAAGGCAAGCAATCCCGAGAATCAGTGGAATCAAATTACCCAAACGGTTGACTCCTGCAGTCACAAGCATATCTCCTCCTCACATTTGCTGATGGTGGTGACCGTTGCGTGCTTAATTACAAGAGAGATCCAGTTAATTATACCTACACACACTCGCTTCACGCAGTCCCCCTAACATTGTAAGTACCCCGGCCTGATTGTGTATAGTTACACTAGCTTTTTTCATCCATTGTGTTGCAAACATTCAGATTGATCTTAAATACCTAAACGAACCACAAATCATAAATATACTTCTTCAACCTCCACTGCAAAAACACTTTGTGTTGTTTCTGCAAAAGTAGGAGAGGTTCATACATGTTTCAATAGACCAGTACAAGAAAACATTTAAAGCCGAGATATTAGTAGGTACTAGGAAGGCTACTATATTTATGGTACTCACTCATACGTCACTTTTGCTACTATTCATGCATGTTGCTATGCATTTATGTATTAATAGGTACACGGTAGGCAAATGAATGACATGTCAGGGAAATTTACAACAAAATAAATTGAGAGTAAATTACAAATAGCATAATATTGTAGTTAGTTGATATGTAATATGAAAGTGAGTTTGAAATTTATAGCCTCATTCATAGTTGGAGGTAGAGGTGGAAACGAGTCATCCTCGAGCCGGATCGAGCTTTAGCTTCTCATAGCTCGAGTCGTCGGCCCGTTTCAGTTTCATAAAGCTCGAGATCATCTTGTTTTAAGGCTTGTTTCTAGACCCGAGCTTGATTCGTTTAAGTTTTATAAAACTCGTTTTTACAATGCGTCAATGGAAAATCAAAGCACGGCTCGTAGTATATTAATTTTGAGATCGATAATATGCTTCTTATTGAGCTCGTATTATAAAGATGCATAATGTTATATATTTAATATTTAGGATACTTAAGTGTCCCCATCAAGTTTTTTATAAAAAGTTTAAGCTCGAACTCGATTAACATATACATTGCATTTTAGGCTCGGTTTTGTACAAGCTTTTAGCCAACTCAATCTCAATCCTTAAGATTAATCCACCATAGAGTATTATTATTTTTATGTAGAGCATATGTTATGTACTGTATATAATCTTTCAGCTTCACAACTTTCTTACAAAGAAACAAAAAGAAGGATGGGTGAAACTGTTAAAGCATGTGAGGTGTGGTAGGTACTGTAATGTCTTTGAAAAAGACATGTGTATTAGGTAGCCCGCTATTATATTGTATTTTTACAGCCAAAGGCCTCTTGGTCTAGCGGTATGTGAGTGGCTCTAACCTCAAGGTTGTAGGTTCAAGTCTCGGTGAAGACATGTGTGATAAAAATTGTGAGATAGTTGTGTGAGTTGTAAAAATTGTCGTTCTAGAAAAAAAATTATATTTTTACAGTATATGTTTTACTCCTATATATTTTATCTTTCATGAACCCTTAGTTTTTGTTGATTATTATTTGATGGTAATGTTTGTATTTGTAAGCTAGGATGATATTCAAAACTATTAGTGGAAGGCTTAAGGTAAGGTACTAGTGAAATTCTCGTAATGTCAATCTAAACACCCGCTAAGAGTGCACGGTGGAGTGACTTATGGCATTTGATAAGGCCTTTTTCGCCACCAAGCTGAATTGGAGTTTGTGTTACCACGTGTTATCCGTCACATCGCCATGACGCAAATGATGTGTTAGTGACGTGGCATTGTGGTGTTGTGTATAATAGTAGAACTTGATGATGTGTTAGTGATATGGCATTGTATTGAACCTAAACCGATTAAAATGAAATCATGTTTCCCTCAACCCTTTTAACTTTTGTGCTAAACAAATTACCCATTTTTACATGTACCAATTTAGCAAGCAACAACATCCTTTCTTTGGTTGCACCTTATCTATCCCAAGCACCCTATGACACAAGAGTAACTCCTCACAAGTATATTCCTGTTTGGTCCTCTTTGACCAAGATAAGTATTCCTGTTTGGTTCTCTTTTCTTTCCCACGCCAAAAAGCAGCCCCTTTTACTACATTTATACTTTATATTATTGTACCTAACTTTCTTTTATACAAATGAGTATGCTTATTTAAACAGCATATTGTTTCATTCTCATCTCAAAAACAAAACACATCTATCTCTATCTCTTTCTTCTTCTTCTCTCCTGGTCACCATACAATTCACAAATCTAATGTACTTCCCCCAACATAAATAAAAACAAACCTTAATTTCAATTCACATAAATCAATTGCTTTTCCATAGATTATTCTCGATTCGAAGTTATGTGGATGAAAACAATCGAAATTGGTTTTCTTGATGTTTTCTTAGCCCCTTTGTTTAAATTAGTCAAGGCTAACCCAACGTATTGGCTACCAAAATAGGAATTCGTCAAGGTGCTTGGTTGACCGTCTGGCTCATTTTGATCTTGACCTTCGGGACTTAATAATCATGCTGAAAAGACAAAGAAAGATCGTTAGAGAGGTCCCCGGGCTCAGCCCGGGGGAACTCCCTCTGACGATCAAGTCAGTACTTATCGTATCGGTATATATGAGAATATTTCTCAAGAGGCTAAGAGATAAAGAGTTATGAGAGAATGTTGTGTGTTTCAATTCATAGAATGCGTGACCTTTAATAGGATCATTAATGTGATAGAATCATATCTAATAGAATTATATTAGGATATCGAATATATGATCATATCTATTAGGATGAGATTTGCAAGACATGTCGTATCTAATAGAATCATATTGGTAAGAGATCATATATAGATGCAAGTAGATAACCAGGCCACTTGCTTGAGGTGTTTATCCATGTGTTTGCTGATTCGTTTCTTAGCATGCATGTCCATGATTTATATATGCTTACATACATATCTAGTAGAAAGAGCGAGTATTGTGTACTAATGTTATAAAGTACTATATAGAATTCCTTAAATACTCGAGACTAATATGGGATACACCATCAACATGCATCCGGTGAGTGATGTAAACTACTCCATTTATCAAGATGAAGGAGCGGATCGTAATTACAAATGTAGTATCCAGTTCTCTAATGCATTTGTGTTTGGACTGTTTTGGAATTAGTCTGATTTTATGTAGTTTGAGTTGTATATGTTTTGAGTTGTATTAAAAAGGGAATATTGTACTATCTTTTTTTTGTTGGCCATCTATTCTACATGAGTGTTTGTTAACATGTATAATTAGTCAAGCATCAACTGTCTTATTTAGATAAACATCATTAGCTGTAGTTTAATAGGTTTAGTTGTTATCTAGTTGGCTTGGGCTAAAGCCCGTATGAGTGTTATGGTTCAGCATATATTGTTAATGTTTTATGGCTTGTTCACTTGCTCGCAGTTCTTCCTTATGCATTGGTTGCATTTTATCTCAAATGGGTCGATATGGAAATCCTTAGCTAATTGAAAAACAAGTAAATCGTGTTGACCATCTTTTCTTCTTGGCATCGCCCATGTCGACCCGTACAAAAAACATAGTAACATGTTTCAACCCGGAGGGCATTTTACCCAAACCCGCTCATCTTGTTGATTAGTACCGGTCTGTTTTGACCCGTACTAAGCAAATGATAGGTTTCGGCTGAACCTATTAGCAACCCGCCAATCCTGTTGGTCTGGCTTGACTCATTTCAACAAACTCATTACTTAACCCGCAAATGATAGGTTTCAGCCTGAACCAATTACTTGTTGCAATCATTACTCATTACCTAAGTTAGTAAGCATTCTTTTAATGTTTGAAATCCATATTAGCTTCTTTGAAAAAGAAAAAGTTATTTGAAATAAACTGACTATCGATCTCATATGGGGTGTTTCTTTCGGCCTATATAGCCGGCATATGGCTTATTTGGTTTTGGACTTATGTTTCATAAACTCACTTTCAGTGGCTTATGTTAAAATTTTCTAGATTATACAAGTTCCAAAATAAGCCACACAAAGTAAGCTTATGAAACATAAGCCAAAAACCAAATAAAGAATAAGCCGGTTACAAAAGCCTACTTTATCTGTTTACCATTTTTAACATCTTGACATACAATAAAGAATGTGTTCTTATATAGATATAAATGATAAAAATATCCCCTTTCGGAACCCTTTTTAACGAAATCACCATTTTCATGCCAAAATACCCATATGTTTTCTCAAGACCTTGCAAACCCCTTGTGAGTCGTTACCTTGCGAACCCCTTTGCAGGATGTATAAAACCCGGAGAGCAAGGACGGAGCCAGAAAGTTTCGCTCGAGGGGCACATTTTGATAATTTTTTAAAACAACACTTTACAAAAAAATCCACATATTTAAAAAAAAATATACACAACAATATTTTCGCTAAGGGGGCACATGCCCCTTGTTCTGCCTCCTTATCTCCGCCCATTGTTGTTTTCATGTTTCAAAAAGAGGTAGTTTTGTCATTTTCCTTTTTTTTATAGGGAGTGTTTGTTTCGCCTTATATAGCAGGTTAATTAATGACTTATATGGTTTTGAGCTTATGTTTAATATATGACTTATTTTAAAACTTTTCATGTTTATATAAGTTTATTATGAGATGAGCTCTAGTCGTATTATATCTTGTACATACACATGCACAGTTTAATAATTTATCAGTAACAACCTAAATACAATCCAAACACAAGAAACATTAGAATTATAAGATAAAATTATACGCATTCAAATAATGATAATGAATATAGATAATATAAGAGAATTAGTTTTACCGTGCAGCAAAGAGATTGGGGTAAAACAGATTAGCAGTCAAAATTGACCTTCCTTTGTTTTTCTATATACAGTATATCTTTATAATTTGTTTATTTTTCATTTAAGTTATCAGTAACTATTAGCGCCAAAATATATGTTTTCCCGCCAAAATAACATTTCCCGCCTAACACAGTAACACATAGTAGCATTTGTGGTTTTTACAAAAGTAGATAATGAATGGCACCCACACACACACACAGAGTGTCGTAGCTAAACGAATGAAGGCCATGTGCGAAAACTTATAAAATAAAAAGATTAGATGATTGGTTTTATCATGGGGACACATTACCAATAATGCAGATGCTATTATGTGATATGTTTTTCTTTGATGTTTCTCAAACGATGCGAAAACCTTAGCGGAGTTGTGTACAAGTTTATTAATCATTTACACATGAAATTAGGCACAAAATTAGCACATGTTCATCGCTGCATGTACTACAATCTAAAGTTTCTAACTTAAACAACGATATAGTTCAATATCAGATGGACAAGAATGATTAATTATTCCATCAAAGCAAACATAACTCGATAAGATCATATATTTATCATGTGACTAATCTAAACGACTAAGTCGACTATCACGAGTTCATGACAAAAGACGAACAGCTTATAATGGTAGTATGCTACTTGCTTGAAATATATAGATCTAAACATAAATAAAAATAATTTTTTCCATCAACATCTTCGTGAGGTAGGGCAAGCACTAGAATCATTTGCTCGACTTCATCTTGCGGAAGATGCCGGTTACGGAGGTACTCGTTGCGTTTATGTGGTGGTAGTGCTAGGAAATGTGATAGACGCAACGGCTCTGGTAGAAGCAAAGTCTGACGTGGTAGTAGTGGTTCTCCATGTACACTGACCCAGATAATATTAAAAGGTCAAATATAGTCGAAACGTGGAGCACCCAAAAATCATCTCCCTTTCCAGTCATTAACCTAAAGGTTGGGGGCAGTGGTCATTGATTTGACATTGGAGTGATACTAATTTCGAGAACACCTATTTCAACGATAAAAGAAAAGTTTTTTGAGCATGTGGGTACAAATTGAGTTTCGCCATGGCTTATGTTGGAATATGATTTTCGAAGAAACATGAATGGTTGTGTGATCAAAGTGAGCAACAAGTAACAACTTTATATCAACATAAGTACATTTTCCCGCCAAAATAAAGAGTACTTTTGCATATATTCCCGCCGAAGTATTATGTTCCCGCCAATACATTACTATGTGATATAGGGCAGGTAGAAACGAACCGGTCGTAATAAGTTCGAGATCGGATCAGTAAAAAACTCGAGTGAGATGAGTCAAGACGAGTTTTAGCCAGAGCTCAAGCCTAATTTGCAGCTCGTTTATTAAACGAGTCTGAGCTTTATATACAAAACTCGTTTAAGCTCGCGAGCCTAAACGAGCCTAATGTTTTATATACGAGTTTATTAACGAACTTACTAACAAGCTTAATATTTTATATACGAGCTTAATAACAAACTTATTAACGAGCCGAATAACAAACTTATTAACGAGTCGGAATTAAATATATAACGGGTTGAGCTCGAGCCAGTTTTAATTTTACATTTCCAACTCGTATAAACGGGTCGAGCTCGAGCTAAACCCGAGTCTTTCTAACATATCACGAGACAAACTCGAGCTTAAATAATAGAACTCGAAACGAGCTGAGCTCGAGCTTTTTGAAACTTAAACAAGAAGAGATCAAGCTTTGGCAGACTCAAGTTGAGTCCGGCTCGCTTCCACCTCTACTCAAAAGTAAAAAGATTGTAAAAGTTAAAGGTGAGGTCTTTACTACTTATAACAAATGTTCGACTATGATCTTTCTACGCATTCAACGTAATTACTCTTTATATTTTTACTTAGTGGGCCAATTGATTTTTTCGTTTTGTGCATCAAATAGTTACTTGAGTTAATGATTTGTGATCAAGTGTTTGTAATTAAAACTGCAACCTTGTTCAAGTTTTATAGTACTATTTATATATGTTGTGATTTTTGCATTGCCAACAAAAGTTTTATTAATACTCGCAAGACTTATTTATCTCCATATTAAAATGAGATCACTTTTTTTTTCGTCTTTACTTCCTTTTCGATAAAAATATACAAATTCTGCAACCCAACCATTATTTCTACTGATAAGTATACATGCTTTTCTCATACATTAGTTAAATGTTTCATATAGCGTTCTTGTTTAACATGTAAATTTATTAAAATATAACGTTAATAACATTAAATCTTTTTAGTGCATAACAACCCGTCGTATGTATCATAAAAGATTTATCGTCGCTAAATATGTACTCATGATTTTTCCCGGAAAAAACTTTTAGCCACGACGATTCAACAACTTTAATCATAACATTTGAAAGTTGAGAAAAGTTATTTTGGATAATATACTTTTCTTTAGATATTAGAGGACTTATCCCTATCTCATTTTCATCTAATGAATAATATTAAATATATTTTATTTTTTACATATTTTTATAATTTAAATATCTTTTAAATTGTTAACTGTTAAACGAAAATAATTATACCATCGTGACGAGCGTTTGATTATCTTTCTACCAATATGCAATATGATATACTTTCGAAAAAAAAAAAATTCGTTTTTTTCTTCTTGTTATAATTTACGTGAAATATCATATATGATAATACTGTTTCATCATATATATGATAACAGTGTTAAATCATATATGATATTGGTTTCTATCATATATGATAGGTCATATCATATATGATACCGGTGTTACATCATCTATGATATTAGTATCATACTCCCTCCGTCCCAAAATTATTGTCCACCGACAAAAAACACACAGTTTAAGAAAAGTACTACCTTTTCAGCTTTCTCTCTCTTACTTTTTGCAGAAAGACAGTTTTACCCTTAACCAATTAATTAAA
The DNA here is from genome assembly GCA_025667525.1 of Glebionis coronaria. Classification (NCBI taxonomy): domain Eukaryota; kingdom Viridiplantae; phylum Streptophyta; class Magnoliopsida; order Asterales; family Asteraceae; genus Glebionis; species Glebionis coronaria. Next base: position 29,686,946 of record CM046881.1, read on the forward strand.
AACCTTTGTAAAGTTTGTAATTATGATTTCACTTAAGGGTAAACTAGTAATCTCGATCTAAATTTCCTACCTATTTTTAGAAGTTTTAGAAGTGGACAATTAAATTGGTACAAACCGAAATAGAAAGGTGGACTATAATTTTGGGACGGAGGGAGTATATAATAATTTTTGAAAACGTTAAAAAATGAATTTTTTTGTCAAAAGTGTATCATATAGCATATCAATATAAAGATAATTAAATGCTCTTCGTAACGATATATTTTTTTCCGCATAACGCTTAACGATTCAAAAGATATTGATGTTTGAAAAAAAAGGGTGAATATATATTTTGTGTTCAGTTTTATCCATTAAATTAAAATGAATATGAAAAGTGAAGATTGATCTCTTAATAACCAAATAAAGTTTAGTATCCAAATGAACTTAAATCTATTGATATAAATCCACACTTTAATGAACTAATCATAACAACTTAGTATTTTTTAATAAAATTAAAATATCCACTTTCTATTACTTAAAAACAAATTAAAATATCCACTTTCTACCACTTTTAAAAAAATCAAAAATATCTCACAAAAGATAGATTGTCGCGATGAAAATTAAATTATTGATTTTGTTGAGGGGCACATGTATAAACTTTCGACAGTTTTTTTCATTTTTTTTCAGTCACGTTTTAGAAAATTATATAATTCGTATCACGAATCATATATGATTTTACACAATCATATGACTGGTGATCACAAATCATATATGATTCTCAAACTTGACTTACGAAAAAAATTGAATTTTTTTCTCGTTTAAAGTATATACATGTTACCTATATAGAAAGATATTTTAGTGTTTTCTGTTATAAAAACTGACGGTTTGTGAGATGTCTTTTTTAAATGTTGAATGTGGGTTTTCTGTTAGATGACAAAAATATATGATTGAAATTGATTCATTGAATCTATACTAAATAATGGGTTTATATTGAATTTTTGTTGACATTTGATCGTGGCTAACAAAACTGTCTTTAAAGCAAGAAAATTTTGAGCGATTTCAAATATTTAATTATAAGTTACTATGTTTGACGTTTGAACATTGTTCTCGAATATATAGATATAGAGATACGTGTAAAACTTCCTTCATAAATATACCCATGCATTATCGTTTTTATCATCTCACTACAACAAAAAGTTGTTTATAGAAATTACAAAGAAATGAGCCTTTCTAAGGCTACCCGCAACATCGGTATTCCTTTTTCGTCGCGACCCATACTGCACTCGGTTGCCCCGTTACGACGACCGGTCTTGTGATTTTTGTGTACCAAATAGGTCGTGTAGACGATCGAGTTGCATGGACAAACATTAAAAAAATATCCGTTATTTTCAAACTTTTTTTTTTATTTTACCTTTTATCCCTATAAAAATCATATTTACTCAATCATTTTCACACACATTAAACTCACAATTTTCCAAACTACAATTTCTATTATCCTTAAAATAATGAGCACTCAAATTTCGTGGACTACCGAGGAGGCGGTAGCCTTATGTCAAGCTTGGGTACACGTTACAGAGAATTCTCGTCCAGGTCGACATCATAAGTCGAAAGGGTTTTGGTCGGAGGTAGTTGAGTACTTTCATACTGAAATGGGTGATCGAAAAAGATGTTATGACTCCGTTATCAGCAAATGGAAAGGTTCGTCCTAAAGTTGGTCAATTTACTTCGATTTACGGTAACGTCGTACATAGGCATCCAGTTTTATCAAGAAGTCGCATTTGAATATCACACTCTTCGTAATGTGGATTTTGCATACAAAGAATGTTGTAAAATTTTGAAACAAAGTCCCGCATGAAGCACCATTGAAATGCCACACTTTGATAATCCAGGACTTTAAGTTTTTATGTTTTAGTATTTATTATTATTATTATTATGTTTCGTAATGTTTTTTATTTTATGTAATATTTTTTTATGTAATGTTTTTTATTTAATGTAATGTTTTTTATTGAATAAAATATTTTTTATTGAATAAAAAAAATTGGAATTAGGTCACACTAGATCGCCTTGTTGGGGCAAATATGTCGCAATAGGTCGTTGAAGAGAAAAAGATGACGTGTCGAAAAAATCAAGGTCGCACAAAATCGTTGTTGTGAGTAGCATAAGGTCTCACGGCTTGTGTGTTTGCATTTCAATTCAGTGGAATTAGATAATTAATACTCGGGTTTAAGGCATTTAATAGGTGCGTACTTTCTCAAATATATCCATATCATTCCTGTACTTATAAAATTGCCAAGTTAATACTTGAACATCCGGTTTACCTGTTAATATGGTATATCAAACTTTTTCTACCTATTTTACCCTTCAACTCAATGCCAAATTTTGCATCGTTAGTCCTTTAACTAACGATCATTTTTCAGAAAAAAATATTTAACTTGAAAAAAATTATAACTTTTCAAAAAAAATTAGAGTTAAAAAAACTTTTTTTTGCTATTTACGCTTTTTCTAAAATTGTTTAAATTCAGTTTCGATTTTTTTTTAAAAAGAAAAGTTTATTTTTTTCCGAAAAAAGGTAACTTTTTTTTTTAACATTTTTCTCTTAATTTTTTAAAGTTATAAATTACTCACATAATTTTCTTCAAAAAAATTAAAAAATTTAAATTATTTAAAAACATATTTGTATTTTTCTAAATTAATAATTTTAAAACATTTTAAAAAAATTTAAAACATTTTAAATTATTATTTAATGATTTTTTTTAAAAAACTTAATTTTAAATTAAAAATTTACGTTTTCCACTTATTTCAATTTACTTCTAAAAAAGTTTATTTATTTCCGAAAATAAAAAGAAAATACTAAAAATATTTAAATTTTTCTTAAAAAAATCATTTAGTTATCACAATTTTTTTATATTTTAAATATATATTTGGAAAAATTATAATTTTTTTATAAGTTAAAACTTTTTTTTTGGAAAACAAAAACGATCATTAGTTAAAGGACTAACGATGCAAAATTTGGCATTGGGCTGAAGGTTAAAATAGGTAGGAAAAAAGTTTGATGTACCATATTAACAGGTAAACCGGGAGTTCTAGCATTATTATGGCAATTTTATGAGTACAGGTATGATATGTATATATATTTGAAAAAATACGTAGCTATTAAATGCCTTAAACCTTTAATACTCTCTAAAGTGTTATTAATATTTACTGTCATTTTTACTTTCTTTTTATTATATTTAGTTAGAATTTTATTGTATCCTTTTTACTTTCTTTTTTGAGTCCACTTCTTTAACTAGCTTGTTGATAAAGTGAATTTTATTGTTGTACTTTGTTGCATTTCTCTTTAGTTAATCTATTTATTGTCTTTCAAAAAAAATTACTCTCATTTTGCGTATTTTTATTTTTATTTTATTAATTTAGTTTTTGTTATAAAACTATAAAATGAAAATTAGGAAACAAAAATGATATAGTTTAATAAGTCAACAGTCTGAAACTATAATAAAACATAAAAAAAAAATGTGTTATAATTTAGATAGTCGGTCAAAAGATTTTGTACTTTGAGTGGGATAAAAGAGGTATTAATAACACAAACTATCTTACATTTTCATAATTATAAAGCCGCATTGAATTAAAGGTTGCAAATTATCATATCTTGTACAGATAAAAAGCCATGACGATTAGGTGCGATATTCATTCAAGTTTGCTTGAAAACTAGTTTTGAAATAGGCCAAAACATATATTAGTACTCTAAACTTGACAAAGTGGATTATCTAGTACCCTGAATTTTTAAGGGTGCAGAGTGGTACCCTGAACTTGACAAAATAGAATCTCTACTATCCTATAGTAATTAACTCAATAATTAATAATATATTTTTTAATTATTTTAGTAAAATATTCTATAACAATTAATTCATAGTAAAACTTAGGCTAAGTAAGTATATATCTTTCATATATTTAATTACTTTTTATTTTTAAAAATTAATATAGCATTTTAATCTAGTATATATAATAAAAAATATTTGTAGCAATCGTTTTTAAAATATTTCTATTGCACCACTTTTAATATATTTTATATTATATTATTAAGTGTTAGTTTCAAATAATTATTAGAACAAGTTATAACAAAATAGATAGAAGTTTTGTTATTTTCTATTTAAATATGCATCTGAAGAAATAAATATTTGTAACGATAACAATTTAAAATTTAATTTCTTCATATACATATTTAAATAGAAAATAACAAAACTTTTATATATTTTGTTATAACTTGTTTTAATAATTATTTGAAACAAACACTTAATAATATATTAAAAGTAGTGCGATAAAAATATTTTAAAAAGCCACAAATATTTTTTATTATAAATAATAGATTAAAATAATATATTAAATTTTAATAATAAAAAATAATTAAATATTATAAAAAATATATATTTACTTAGCTCAAGTTTTACTATAAATTAATTATTATAAAATATTTTACTAAAATGTTTCTAAAAAAACAATTAATTATTGAGTTAACTAGTATAGAGTAGTAGAAATTTCATTTTGTCAAGTTCAGGGTACTACTTTGTACTCTTAAAAGTTTAGGGTACTAAATAATCCAATTTATCAAGTTCAAGGTACTAATATATGTTTTGGCCTTTGAAATACGGCATACAATGACATACATAATCTGGAACCCACACATAAAAAAGAAAAATGGTAGTAAAATTTATTGTCTATGATTACACCTTATCTCTTGTCAAACTTTTATAGTTCTTTCTCACCATTCACGCAACAATGTCCCATGATTTCTTTGGCATTTTTTTCTTTCTTTGTTCCAGTTACAAGGTGTATGTGTGTATCCTTGTAGGAGTTGTAGATATTTAATTTAATGTAGGTCTTAAAGTTGAATGTTATTTGTGTTGTTCAAAAGTTAAAAAGTGCACCTTAAACCTTTGGTCCTGTCACCACTCAATCAAAATTAGTCACACTTTGTCATTTATTACACTACTGCTATAAATATACTTATCACCTTTGGTCCTGTCACCTTAAACTTTTAACACACCATTTTGTAACACATGTTTCGTTACTTTACAGTTAGGTAAATGTGTCACAACACACGAACACTTCTCCATTTCATTCAAAATAAAAACAACAAATAATAAAATAAAAATTACAAATACATAATTTAAAAATACGATACAGAAATAAAAATACGAAAATTTAAAAACACAACAATAAAAATAAACTGCTAATTTTGGGTTGATAACGTTCCCAAATATGCTCAATAAGGCACCGTTGAAGCCTTATATGTGTCGGTTTATCACGGAGTTCTTTTTGTTTTATTTGACGGATTGCACAACGGTCGACCAATGTCCTTAATAAATTTGGTTCTGGAGAAACATACATTTCAACCGCTTTAGATCTTGATTTTTTAAAATCATGTTATGCAATATGATGCACGTGTACATGATTCTACGTAACTTGTTGATAGTAAATTGACGTACCGGTTGAGCAATAATACGTCATCTTCCTTGTAGGACACCAAACGCCCTTTCAATATCTTTTCGGACACCTTCTTGACGACGTTTAAACAGTTCATCGCGTGCAACAGTGAATGAATTCACAACGATGACCATTGTGGGTAAATCTCGTCTGCTAGGTAGTACCCTCTATGAAATGTTTGCCCATTTACAACATACGGGGCCTTTGGTTCGTTTCCTTCCAAAAGATCGTCAAATAAAGGAGAATGATTCAGAAGGATAATATCATTATTTGAACCTGCAACCCCGAAAAATGCATGCCAAATTCACAAATCGTATAATGCAGTAGCCTCTAGTATTATGGTTGGGTATTTTTTTATCACCCCTACAATATTGGCCTTGCCCTGATCTCGGACATTAATCCATTCCCAGTGCATACAATCTACACTACCAAGCATCCCAAGAAATCCATGAATCCTATTATTCGTCGCATATATGTTCTGAATGTCAACGGGTGTAGGATTTTTTAAAAACTCAGGTTGAAACAAATCCATTACGTACTTCATAAAATTGTCAAGACAATCACGTACGCAATGAGCACCCATTTGCAAGTATTCATCTAATGAATCTGACAGTGTATCGAACGCCAATTGGCGTATGGCAGATGTGCATTTCATAATTATACTAAAGCTTTTTAAACCAGTTGCATCAACACGAATAGTAAAAAAGTGAAAGTTTTTAGGTAAAGGATTGTTTGTTTGAATGTAATGTTTAATACCTTAAACTATCTCTAAAAATAGTTAACGATGCATATGATATCGCTTTTGAAAATACCCCGCGTGGTATTTTGGGCACGGACCAAAATAATCTTCCATTAAACGTGCTTCATCAATTTCACATTCATGAGTAATGTATCTACGCGTTCGTGTAACTTCGGGTTCATCGACTTCGTTAAGCTGCATTAAGTAATCTAAGTCGGTCATATCTTCATGATCGGACAAATCGACATAAGCTAAGAAATCAGATATTTTTTATATGTTTTTGGTTTTTTGATGAAGAAATTATTTAGATGTGTGTTAAAAGTATAAAAATAAAGATATATATATATAAGAATAAAAGATTAAAAAAAACAACGGCTACTTTCCCTTTTTCAACGGCTCTATCCTCCACTTAACCTCGTCGAAGGCTCGTTGGTTAACCAACGAGGTTACGGCGAAGGGAGGGGTCGGTGTGACAACGAGCCTCGACGAAGGCCGGTGAGCCTGCCAGTAGGCACGACGAGTGTACGACTGTCGTGACACCCTTGCCTCTTAATGCTGGCTGATCTTGACGAGGCAGGTCATGGCTGACTTGCTAGCTTATTCGACCAAGTATTATGAAGAAAGTGGGATGACCCAATTGCATGCCATTTGAATAGGGATTTCTAAGAGTATACTCGTTAAGTATAATGAAATTATGAACATGTTAGGGAAGTTAAAAAGAATTAATTGCATTATATTGATAGATATTTGTCATGCATGAGTCTTAACATAATCTATATACCCTATAAAGGGTGTATCCAAATTGTTGAAAAAGTTGAATGTTGAAAGTATATTAGGAAATGGTTGAAGGTTTGACGATTTAGTGATATTTTTGGGATGTTTGAAATTGATTTGGCACAGCTCAGACATTAAGGAAGTCAATAAAAAAATAGTAGCTTCCTCCCCAATTTTTGTTAAACGGTTACTAATCTTATCAAATCAACGCCTTCTTACATTCATCAATCAAATGTATTAAACATCGCTCTTCATCACTTTCATTTCTTTCGTTACTAGAGATGTATTTAGGGCTTACTGGTAACAATGTTTTGACAAATGGACTCAGTCCAACATTTTCTTATCGAGCCTTCAAAGCTTCAATGTGAAAGGCTTACTTAATGAAGAGGTTAGCTTGGACTATAAATATTGTTCTCCCTTTCTTTTTTTTTGGTTATGAGTTAATAAACTTAAATATAAATATGTGTGTTTCTCCTGTACAGAGCCATGAAGCTACTTCTGTGGCAAAGGCATGACATAAGCAAGCTTTCAATCTTCCATCTTGTTCAAGGTACTTGTTATATACCTTTGCAAATATTTTTGTAAAAATAGTGCCGATTCTTATCGTCTAAAGTTCTGTTTCTAAATTACGTTACTCTCTGAACCCAAAAGTGAAGTTGCGTAGTGATGAATATGTGCAGCTGCATACTTCCGGTGAGATTCAAATCAACCTTCATTGCTTCGAGATTACTGTTGTGTTTTGTTGAATTAAACATATTAATTCTAGCTGCTACACATATTTATAAGAAAAATAATAAGCACATAATCTTCTTTTCATTCATTTATCTTTCTTATATTATGAACATTTAGAGGGTAATTTATTACGGTGCTTTCATGAAGCGGGAAAGAAACATAAAACAACTCTCGCTCTTAGACTTGTATCACGAAGCATTAGATCCAAAGCTTTACAATTTGAGGCATTCTGCTCACTTAGATTTAAAACCGGATTCTCAAAGGGCTTCTTGGATTCAAGTTATCAATGGGGCATCATCTAAAATGTAAAAGGGTGGTCTAATTAGACAAATCATCCACTAGGTTAGGTAAGCTAGAAATATTTACCTCGATTTGTTAATGGTATTGCCTTAGCTACCGGTTGATTGCCTAAGTTTTAACTTGGCTATTGAATTATCATCAATATATGTCAACTCAGGTTCTTCTGCTTCTTTTATTTAGGTTGAAGTAAACTCATTATCTATTAGGAACTATTACAACAATATTAGTATTCGTTACATTATAGAGTTCATACACCATTATGGTTGAGAAGTGGAGTAAAAAATGACATTGACGTATGACTAGCTGGCCAAGTGAGTATCTTATTGAACCGTATTCTATCGTGAAAGAGAAGTCTGGATGTATTCCTCATTACCTTATAACATAATGCAGGCCACACACTCTCAACAAATGTTAGCATGCCAAATTAATGATTATTATCATTTATCAAAGCAATTTATTATTCATTCAGGTGATTATAGAGATACCGTGCATATTTTCTCGGTGCACATATTATAGTGTCATAATGCACGTCATGTGCCATTTTCGAATGGACAACCGCTAAGTTCTTCTTGCTCTTCTTCATTCAGGTGGTTATAGAAGCTTGAGTACACGTTACATTTATTTATTTTCTTTTAAATATTATATAGTTTTGGGATGGTGGATGTGGTAATACTGGATTTGTCCCATGGCATGGACCGTGTACGAAGGCATTGTTTTACAGTATCGCGATAAAGATACTCCTATCCTGATGCCTAAGGTATTTGAATTTCTTTTGCATATATTATTTGCGTTATACTTGTCATTATATAAACAAAAGGAGATGTTTTGGGCTTATACGATAGCAATCTGTTTTTTTTTTACATTTTGCTATAGTCAATTTTTGGCAAAATTTCTTTGTTTCTTGGCCACAGTGCTACCTACCTGTAGGGACGGAAGTAGGGTGGGTCTCGGACGGTCCTGGAACACCCATGGATTTTTGTTGTGTAGTGTTAAATTTGTTAAAAAACTTTGATTTTTGTTAGATTTGTACTAAATTCACCTGGTCTCTAAAAATTTTGTTTATAACATTGTTTAATTTACTGTAAGTGCACCTGGTCGTTTTCTCTTTTGATTCCGTCCCTGTCTACTTGTATCCTCTTTACTTATTTCACGTATAGTACTTCATTGGCTTCCTTTTCTTCATTGATATAAGATCATGTATAACAAAGGAAAAAAAGATAAGAAATAAAAGAATATAGAAATGTGCATATAAAGATTGAACATGCATCTATATATGTCGCATACCATTAATTAATTATCTGCTGTTAGATATTTCCGCCGCTATGCGCGGGTACTCGTCTAGTAGTCTTAATGTGTAGTCATGATAGACTTTCGATATCTTAGAAGCGTATAAGCTCAAATGATGTTTTGATATCACGGGCTATAAGTTAGTAGTAGTTTTTTTTAGCTCAAATAAGATCAAAGTTCATAAGATTTTTTTATTTTTTTTAGCTTTGCTTTTTCTAACTTATTTGTATTATTTGCAACTTCACCCTCGTTCTCTCTTTTGTTGAAACTTCTGTTTTTTGATATAATTCTTTTAGGTTTAAGTTTACATATCACTCCTATGAATAGATAAAGTTTAGTCAAACTTAATATCGTTCTTTTTTTTTTAAAATATTAATATCTCATAATTGTTAATCGTCAAACGAAAAAAATATCACCGCAACAATCATTGACGGACATTAGTAAAAACCGTGAAAAATTTAAACTTTTACCCTTTGGACTTCCAAAATTAATTGATATACACTCGTCCCTCCAAATAAGTTCACCCGACTTTTGTCTGTCAGTCTGTCTGTATGAGTTTTTGCTTTTATTTTACCTAGAACTAAGGGTGTCTTTCGGTTCGGTTCTCGGGTGATCGGTTTATTCGGTTCGGGTTATTCGGTTATTTTCTTTCTGGGTCAACCCGAAAACCGAACCGAACTAAATTTTAACCGAATCGAACCAAAAACCGAATTTGGTTCGATTTTCGGGTTGACCCGAATAACTCGAATTATCCGAATTTTTCTAAAATTATATGTAATTATATATATATTTAGCAAAAAAATTTATTTCAAGTATAAAAATTACCCTTTTTGATATTAATATTATATTTTAATAACTAATAAAATAATAGGATTAAATTAAATTTTAATACAATTATATATGTATATAAATATATATATAATATATATATATATTTAGATAATTTCAGTTTTCGGTTCGATTTTCGAGTCTGATTGCTAAACCCATATTCAACCTGAAAATCATATTTGTAGTTCGGTTCAGTTCGGTTATGACCCAAAACCCGAATTCTAAGTCCGGTTCGATTCTAGTTTGGGTTTGGTTCGGTTCGATTTTTGATTTTTGTGGGTTAAACCCAAATTATAGACATCCTAGCTAGAACCTCTATTAATTGGTAACTAACAATATGTATTGATAGAAATGAGATTACACCTTGTTTAATCGCATGATTTATAACAGTGTAGTCTTAATACATAATAATGTTACATTCTATTTAATACCTTTTCAGATTGTAAAAGGTTTGGTAAAAACTGTTGAGAACTTATAAGAGACGTGGATACTTTTGACTAGAACCATAATAATGTAAATGTTAACATGGGATAATCACTTATTCAACCTAATATCATGCATGACATAATAGTCTTTCAACTTGTATGGGAGAAGGGTGTAAGGCTTTGATCAATTTTTGTCGACTTGGCCTTCATAGCCTTCCAAATGTGCAATTCTTTGAGTAACTAGAATGGATCGGGTCTGGTTAGTAGCTAACATAAGTAACTCTATAGAAATGTAAATGGGTCAAAGAAATTTATTACTAGTACTAGGTAGCTAGACCTATTGAATGATTACCTATGTGTTAAGTAAATTTCTAGACTTCTTGTGTAAGTATCCATATATTCATTGTTAGTCGATCTTCAAAAGTAAAGCATTTAATTGTATTCACCTATGAAAATTGAGGCATGTTGGTTGTAATATTCAATTCAACGTATACATTATACATGTGGTATAATCGGGTTGTCTAGTTATAAAAGTCCGAACAACTTATTTTAATATTATCTTATGAGGTTATGGCTTATTCAACCGTGAGTTTGAAGTCACTTGGATCAACTCGGTTCTCATGACTTGGATGAATTTTTTTTTCTTTTTCATATTTTTTTACTAAGTAAATATCTTTTTCAAATAAATTTAATTTTACATGCAATATTTGTTATTAAATGGTTTTAGACTTAATATATGAAATATTCATAATTTGTATCTATACTTTTCTCGTATCTGCAGTTTTTTTTAAAAGACAATTGCAACGTGAAACAGTCGTAAATAAATTGCTTTACATAAGATCAACTTTCTACTTATACTATAAACTTCAATTCAGTCCAACCCATTACACAAAAATAATCGCGTCTCTTACAAATAACTAAGGTGATTATAATAAAGATATTAAAAAAAAAGACACCAATTCTATTGAAATATTAATAAAGTATATATTCGGTTCAGTTTCGGGTTAAAAACACGAAAAATAAGCATAAACAATATATTCCGTTCGATTTTTCTCGGTTCAGTTTGATTTCGGTTTTAATCGATTTAATTCAGTTTGATTTTTTATTCGTGTTTTTTTCAAAATCGTGTTTTTTTAGTTAATTCAGAACACTTTATAGCAAGAGCACTAAAAAAAAGATGGTTAGGTATATACCAAGTAAACCAACTCTAGTACAAAAACAAAACAATGTAAAACTTTTGTCAAGCATAATTATTGGCTAAAAAATAGTATGAAGATGGGTGTTTCTTTGTGGATGGAAAATAGTGAGTCATGCTCGGGAAGTTACCTAACTAGAACCTAAGAGTGCACGGTACGGTCGAGCCGTCAAACTCGCGTCGTGGACAAAAAGTAATGTCACATCACTTTTTTCTCCCATGACACCAAAATTCCCCACGACGACACAACTCCCCTCCCTGGTTACCACGAGAATTCTCGTGTTATCGTCACCCCACCACTTACCTTTTTATTTTTTTTCAACAATTTATATTAAAATAAAAACACATTCATTCATAATAAAAATACAAATACAAATTTTTTAAAAAAATACACGAAAAAAAATACTCAAAATAAATGTAAGAACTTTATATATAAGTATTATACAATTTTTAACAAAAAAAATAGAAATTTTAGGCTTGGCCCAACAAAACAAGCCAACTCAACCCTACTACCTTTCTTCTCCAACCCTCCTCCTTCCTCCATATCTTTTTCTTCCTTTGTTACTCAATACCCACTGTCAAAACCATAAATTTTCAAAAAAAAAAAACAAAAAAACATAACGCCACCCCATGGCGCGAGCCACGGTGTGGTTGGCTACGCCAAGGTGTCGCATCGTCGTCCACGGCGTCGGCTGGCTGTAGCCAACCCAAAGTCGACGACGCGAGGCACGGTACGGTTGGCGCCGTCGTCATCTCGCGCCGTGGTGGCCAGCCGAACGACCAACCACCGTACCGTGGCCTTTAAGAGTATATCGTGCGCCGTCTAAATGTTTGATATATTACTCAATTTACACTAGCCGGCTACTCGCGCAATGCGGCGGCGGGTAGCCGGTGACAAATTTCGTAGATTTGCTAAACCACGAAACCACAATTACAAAAGCGAACATCTTTTCTGGAGATAACGATCACAGTTTTTTTTTGCACCTCAAAGTCAGCGACAGCGGGTGGTGGTTGAGAGAGAGATGGTTTTGTTATGCATATTTTACATTTGTGTTTTAAGATTTTTTAGACTTTATATACTGAAAGTTTAATTGTTTCCATAAAGCTAGAGGTGGCAAATATTGACCATTTTGATAAAAATAGCATTTTTTGCCCATTTTTAAAAAAGGATGGACACTTTTTGCCCATTCTTTATAATTAATTTGCAAAACTGGCGCATATGTAAGAAACTTATGGCTTACTGGGCGCACATGTAAAACACTAATTAGGCTACTCGGCGGATATTTTATACTTAGTTTTTTTATCCCGGCTTTTAAACAAGTATATTTATTTATTAATTCTACGTTTTTATATGTCTTTTTTCTCATTTTAGCTCGCGCCCGTTTCGCCCGACCGTTTCGCCCGGGCCCGTTTTGCCCGCGCCCGTTTAGCCAGCCGCTCGTTTAGCCCGCTGCCGCCCGCCCGCCCATTTTGCCACCTCTACATAAAGCTGTTAGACAATGGGTTTTAAAAATGCTTTTATCGATTAAGTTATAGCATGATTAGGACATTTAATTTTTGTTGTAACTTCTAATTTATACTTAAAAACACTTAAATTTTCCGTTACAAAGATGTATTGTGTTACAATTATTTCTAGACTTTTAATATGCATTAAATTTTTACCAAAAGATAAATATTTTTATTATAAGAAATGTTTGAAGCTTAATTTTTAAGACTTCGAATTATAGAAAAATGGTTAAATACTTTATATATTAGTATAGATAAAGTAAAGTAAAAATATTCAATATTCAATACTAAAAACAATAAGAAACAATTTAAAAAAGAATTTAAAAAATACCTAAATTTACGACGCTTGGAATGCAATCTCTGATGATTCATCTATTATGTCTATGTGATGTTATTTTTTATTGATTTTATGCGTTTTTTTATTTAGTTTTAAGGATTAAATTTTTTTGGGAAAAATAGAGGTTGAAGAAGATGATGATCTGGTTTTATGAAATTGGCCCTTTGCTTTTTGGATTTTCTTACTTTATGGATACATGTTCGAACAGACTAGTGACTAACGTTTGCACTTTGACAATCATAATGGATCATGAATCGAATATATTTTGAGATTCACTTTTTTCGCATATCCGGATTTTTATATGGTTTGCTCTGACGTCAAAGTGGCTAGTATGTCATGTTGACCGAGAATCGGGTTCGTCTTTGATGGTTTGAAGAATGCCCCTTTGTTTTTCAGTTTTTCTTCCTTTGTGGATATTGTGTCTGGAGCGACTAATGACTAACGTTTTAGTGTTTGAAATAAATGTCGCGCACAATGGATTGTGGATCGGTCCGCACTGATAATGAGACACAAGATATTTAGATGTGATATTTTGGTCATCTTTTTTCTCATATTCAGTTTTCACTTCGGTCCAATTCAGTCTTATACAAACCAATCACTATGTTATGTTGGACAAAAATTAAGTATGGCGTACTCATGGATTTTTTTTCTTTCAGAAAGCGCGACACACAAAGGAAATGTACGACGTACTTTTTGCAAATTTTGAAGCAAAAAAGTTCAGATTGGCAAATTGATGTATGGCAATCGTTTGAAACTTATGCAAAACACTTGGAAAACTTAAAAACAACAAAAAGCAATCTCCAGCATCAGCGTCAAAAACTTTGATGTGTTACGTAATCTTTAAATTTGAATCCATGTGACTCTGAAAAAGGAAAAAAAATATGGCGCTGGTCCTTTTTGTTCATTTATTAAATGTGATTGTACCGATGTTATAGTTTTATTTTATTTGAACACTTTTGTCCTATGAAATTTGCTATCACCTTTATTAAACTTTTGTTGATATTTACTTTTTCTTATTACACCTACAATAGTAAATAAACAAAACAACATTATATAATTCAAATTCAAATTTCAAGCCGTCTTTTAACATCGTTATTAATCAGACACAAAAACTCAAAGGAAACAAACAAAACAAAAACCAACACCTTGGTATAAGAAAAAATTACGTGCCTACGTTTACATGAAATAACAAGTCTAGTATCTAATTGAAATTATGTACACTACTCTCTAATTCCTGTAAGTTGTAACCCCAACGGTTCCAATTCTAAAGTTATATACCGAATGTGTAATTAATTAACTTGAAACTTGTTACACGGATCATAAAGGTTACGACTTACACAATTAAGGACAAAGAGTGTATATAACCAGAGGCGGAGCCACAGGGGGGTCAAATGTGACAACCCTGGTTTTGAGGTTCGTCACTTAGTTTTATTTTGTGCTAGTTACGTGTCTTTACGTGTTTATGTGCTTATTGGTGTGTATAGATTGTGGTTTGGATATCGTTTTCGGTACGGGGTACCTTGTGAGTGAAACGATGTGTGATGATTTCATGTTCATGAGTTCACATGGTAGTGACTATGAAGTGAGATGGTGTTATTTAGTGGTTTTACGTATACGTATATGTATTATAGAAAATCGTATTTTTACGATTTACGGTTTAGCATTTTGAGGTCTCGGAAGAGGTATTTAGTCACGGGAATATTTTTCGGGATGGTTTTAAGTCATTTAGGACTTAGTTATAAAGTTTATTTCAAAATTTGAGATTTTTTTTAAAAGTGTATATTTTGCGACTTTTACGGTAAAACGCGTAAAAACTGACTAGTTTTACGGTTTTGAGGTTTTGGAGGTTTTAGGAGCTGAAATAAATTAAGGTAAATTAAGGTATTGTTAATAACATAATATTAAACAATAAAAAGAAAAAAAACGAAATTTAATGGATATGGAAAGGGTATAGACGGTTGGAAAAGAAAAAAAAGGAAAAAAAAAAGAAAAAAGGAGAAAAAGGAAACATTGTATTGGGCTAGGATTAGTATGGTAATTATATAAAGACTTTTATTAACTAAAAACACATCATAATCCCCTGGAGATCAAGCTTAGGTCGAATTTAATGGAGAATATTAGGGTTCTTCATAAAATTTTGGGGTTTTCATAAATCAAAGGTAAATATTCAAATCCCTTTTTAATTTAATTGTTTTTATGTTTTGTTTAATCATCTTATGATGGAATTAGGTTAGAGTTTAATTTAAAAACAGTAATTTAATGTAATAATAATGAGGTTATAATGATTACATAAGTTAGGATTTGTAATTAGTGGGGTTAGGGTAAATTAATTAGTTTAATTTGATTAAACCCGTTTTTAAAAACTGGGCAGAACTTTGAGTCTATTGTTTTGATCATATCTCGAGTTCTAGGAATATTCAAGATGCGATCCAAGTATCTCTGAAAAGGTAATTGAAGTGGCTTTCTAATTCAAGAAACTAGAACTAAATTGGAGGTCGGGAAGTGGGTCAAAAACAGGTTACAACAGTCGGAGGTCAAAACAGTTTTGAATTCAGCCTGTTTTCTTTTTAAGTTTTGGGTTGTTTGGGGTACTTAGGGTTGCATTGGGATCTTCTCACGAACGTGAGAGATGGTTTATATATTGTAGTAAGTATCTGCACTTGGGCTAAGGTTGTGGTTTAGGGTAAGACCCCTTAATGGTAACAAACTTTTAGTACGTTTAAAATCATGAAATCTGGAATGACAAAAGTAGATATATGTATATCGGGGCCTTAACAGTAGCTTTAAGGTTAGGGCAAGTGGGAGGTGTTAGCCAACATATGTTAGGGTATGAATATTCCTTTTACAGAAACCATGGGTATGTTTAAGTGGACGTTTGACTTAAAGTTTTGGGACCTAAAATTGGGACTGTTTTGTGTAAAATTATGAACGGGAAAACTATTAAACTTAACCAAGTTAGGGACTTGTTACGGAAGGGTAATGGGGTGATTAGAGCTTAACAATGAGGTAATTATACGGGAATAGACTAGATGTCCATCATAGGTTGATGAGCCATCTTAGTGATTGGTTCGTGTATTGATTTCGTATTTTTGGTTTGTTAGCTTGTTGCTAGTGCGAGGACTTGTGAAGAAGCTATCAGGTGAGTTTCATAGTCCCATGTTTACTATTGATTTTGACTTCCAGATGGGATGGAAGAGACACTGTGTTGAGTTATTTTCTAAATTGATGTTGTGAATGTGTTTGTGATTTGAGATGGACTTGTGTATACATTATGTGATTAACTGCTATGTGATTTTTGATTGTGTATGATTTGGATCGGGGGACACGTGCCGTCTCAGTTATTGTGGTTTGACAAGGTAGTGGCCTTGTGGTTTGACAAGGTAGTGGCCTTGTGGTTTGACAAGGTAGTGGCCTTGTGGTTTGACAAGGTAGTGGCCTTGTGGTTTGCCAAGGTAGTGGCCTTGGGATAGGTACATAGTGTGATCATCTATGGTACCATGATGTTGTCTGGCAAGGTAGGAGCCTTGGATTGGTTTGGTATGATTAATCTTGATTGATAGTTGTTAATGCATATTTGTAGCACATTGTCCATATGTTATTGTGTTGATGGTTGTTATTCACAGCTTATAACTGATTTAGCTTTAGAGTCTAAACCTATGATTCTCACCAACTTTATGTTGACGTGTTTTAGTGTCTCTTTCAGGTGAGAATGTGGTTAAGCTTGAGGATAGAAGTGGCTAGACTTGGATGCCTTAGGATTGCATATAGAAGGAGATCCTTGTTCCTTCTTAGCTTTGTTTGTTCATTTATCTAGTGATACTGTTGGCACCTATATGTTTGTTTGTTTGTGTTATTTGTTTGTCTTGGGTAAGAGGTAGGACTGTTACCTACTTACCTAGACTCTTGCATTGTTGAGATATTGTCATGACATTTGTGTCACCATTTTATGACATTTCTTATATCATTTAGTTATCTTTATAGACACGCTATTGTTGTGATGATATCCATACGTCGTGCCCCATATTCCGCCATGGTGGGGTGTGACAGAATGGTATCAGAGACAATGGTTATAGAGAATTAGGTTGCCTAGTCGCGTAGCCTAGTCTATAGCTTAAGGGTCCCTGCATATAGGCGTCATAGGAGTATGTGTGCATTTTATAATAATTGATGTGTTTGGATGTTATTTATTGCGATGTTTTGACTAGTATGAATTGAACCGTAGTATGTTCATACTTAGTCACATGTTATTTTCTTTTCGGGTTTGTGACTAGTGCGGGTTGAACCATAATCTTCCACGCTAGTCACTGTTGTATTTTGCTTAAATTGTACGTTATAGTACATAATTTAGTACAAGGTAGTTTCTATCTTATATCGAGTTATCTTACATACCTGAGGTATGTTATTTTTCTTTTGATGTTTAAGTCATGTTCCCTAAGAATCGTGTGGTGGTTCGAGTTACTAGGAGTAGGTGGATAAGAAGGGTTTTAAGCTGTTTCCACTCTTATGGGCAACATGATTTATAACTGATTATGTTTTCGTTTTGGATTTAGTCTAGGCTGTTTTAGCTAGACTATGGATTTCTGTATTCCAAGATTTTATTATGTTATTTTTATAGATGGAGTTTTGGACCTTATTGGTTATGTGGTTATAAGCTTATGTGAGTAGATAGATTTATGTGTTATATGTTGTATTGATTCTTATAAGTGTCATCATAGGAGGGAGTGCATTGGGGGAAGGGTAATTGTATAAATATGGTGGCCAACATAGTTATACAAGTACCACAACTTCAATGGGTTCTCAAGTATGATTGCATGAAAGAGGGTTAGTACATGCTTGTATATGATGAGATGTGGATTTTGGGTATATTTATAATATATGGGTTTATGTAACGGCTGCCTATGATATGACTACTGTTCTTTTTGTGTTATATGTTTTGGGTTATAGTTGCGGTGTGTGATTTTGGGGTCACACGATATGGTTTGGTTTTGGAGGTGGGCATTATGCCTTGTTGTGGTACGGTGAGATGGTGATTACTCGTATGGAAAAACGAGCGTATAAAGCGATTGATTGACTTACGTGTATGATAACGAGTATGTTTGGGGGATTCAATAGGTATACATATACGGATGTATATATACTGATAGATGTTATGTTATGATTTATGGTCGTTCACTAGTTATTATAACTTGAAGGTACCTTGTGTTTGTTCGTGTTTTATGGTGCTGGAGTTTGATGGAGTTTCAACGAAGTTTTGAATCTTTCGAACTGTGTCTTGTAGCGTATTCTTTGAGTTCGTATTTCACGTGTACGTTTTAAAATGGTGTTCTTGGTTTTAAGTCTGTTGAAATAAATTGAGATTTCTTTTGGGATAATGAAATCTTTTAGGCTGAGTCTTACATTTCTTTTGATTGGTGTATGGAAAAAAAGGGGGACTTGGAAATCTACTATAGAGTTAGATAGTTGGTGGTATTCAGTAAAATAAGGGTAAGGTGTTGGAGTCATGTTTGAAACAAGATGTAACATAAGTTTCTTTTTAATCAACACTTAATTATTTCAAATTCTAAAAGACTTTCTTTAAAATAAAGCGAAGTAAAATTTCTTTCTACTTACATAGGTTATATAGTTGGGTTTAACCGATCCACGTCATTTATAATTATAAATACAAGGTTAAATGGAGTTTATGAATATTTCACATACAATTATATCTTTCATTTAAAAGGATTGCATTGATCACTAAGTCTATTCTTTAGTTTTTGAAACAACTAGCATAAAATTGTTTTGGTCATAACTTGTTCGTTTCTAGAGCTTTTTGAGTGATTCAAAAGGCAAAAAAAATTATGTACTCGGAAAGTACTTTTCAAATATTCAGAATGTATAGTCATGGGAGGTTAGTGGACTGGTCGGAATTGTTGTACAAGTGTCGGGTCCAAGGTTGAGTTTTGAATAGTAGTTTATTTTTATGATTTGGGATGCACGGGATGCCTAGTCTTTGAGTTGAGTTTGGAGTTCGTCAAGAGGGTTGTTTGTAGATGGTTTGAGTCACAAAGATGTGAGAGGTAATAATAAAAAGAAAAAAAAGATATATATTCTTTTGGAAAAGTCGATCTTTTGCACAGTTTAAATAATATGCCGCGGGGCGTAATATGTTTTGGTTGCCATTGGGTGTTTTCTTGGATTATTTTTCTTCGTTGTCATGGGTCGTTTTAAATTGATACATGTTTTGGGTTTGAGTTTTCTTTGGAGTCTCGTGGTTTTTGATTTGTTTTAATTGGTGCACGTGAAATTTCGTTAGTTGTCCGTGGGTTTGATTCGTCGATCGTATCTGGTGGACTCAGGATGTAGTTTTGGTTTTGTATTGTTTGGGAGCGTTGAGGTAGTCATACGAAAGACTTGGTCGCTCCTACACGATTAAGTAGGTGGCCATGAGAGAACGGTCAGAATGCCCTTAATGGGAAGGGAAGAAGTTCGTAGACGAACAAATGAGAATATATGGTCTCTTTGGAGTACCAGGGAGAGGAATAGAGATTTGTATAACGTATGGATATTGGCACAGGTAACGCGCCATATAGAGTGGTTGGAAATTGCAAGGGATTCAGGATAAAGGTTGAGTTGCCTGGTAGTAAATGTGATGTGGAAGCGGTTGAGTGGTCTAATAAGAGGGAGTATTGGTCTTATAGAATACGTGTAGATTTTTCGCGAGTAGAACGAGGTAGAAATTTATTCGTATTGCTTCTAAGAAAGGGTGCAAGGAGGACATAGTTGAGATTGCTAAGGATGTTGTATGAACGCTTTGGGTTTACGGTTATGCATTTGGCTTCGCCAAAGCACTAGCGGTTTTTATGGTGTCAATGAACCAAGTGTGCATGAACGTGTATAAACGAGTTGTCATCGGGAGCATCGACATCTTGATCTACTCAAATCTAAGAAGGAGAGTGAGGCGAAGTATGTGTTGGTTTTGGAGAGGAATTATACGTGAGATTTTCAAGTGTGAGTTTTAGTATTAAGTCTACCATGATGAGTAGTTAGAGATGATGGCATATCATGGAACCAGCAAGGGGCGAAGTGAAGAAGGATGAGGAAGCATTTTGGAGGCTGAAGAGGTGGATTCGATAGTGAGCCGATCTTGGCATTATCGGAAGGGCTGGATTGTTGATCCCATTGATCGTTAGACTCAATGGTTAAGAACCATTATATCTAGGTGATCATCATTCATATGATAACATAGCGGAAAAGAACAATGATCATAACAAGGTGTTTGGACACAAAGAACACGAATTAAAACAAATGGGTTGCTCATTATATTAATAATAAACAACCACTAGATGTGTATACATTGAATCCCACGTCTAGTGCGACACACACTTTAGGTTTACATTGTGAATGAATGATATATTGTAAAAACCTACGTATGTTTTCTTTATATACTAGAAAACATAGCTTACAAAGAAAGCTAATAATAAGACAACTAAATCTTCTATTATTCTGTGATAATATCTTCTACAAGTTTGTCCACCAGCTTGTAGAATTCTTCATTGTCAGATTTAGTCCTTGTCTTTTGTGTTTTGACTTATCAACTCAATAATTCGACCCAACAATCTTCCCCTAGTTGATGATGTCAAAACACTCCTCTTAAGCATGAATCCTTTGTATGTAGTACATGATCTCCAAGAAGCTTCCCCTTAAGTATAGCACATATTCTTCCCCTTTTTGACACATCAATAGGGAATATGTGAAAGTATGCAATCTTGTAGATTCTCCAAAAGTAGGCTCTGTGTAATGATCTTGAAGAACAATCAATAAAGTATTCTTGATGTAGAAGTAGAGTAACCCAAACCTATGTTTCATGTCTTGTTGTATCCATGCGACTTCAAAACTCACGGCTATAATGAGCAGACTTAAAAACTCACGGCTATAATGAGTAGTCTCTTGACAAAAAGAGTTCTCTAGCAAATATGAGCATAGAGCATCTTAAGAAAAATCCCATACCTTTGCTATCTTTTTATCAAGTCCGTTGTCACCAATTATATAAGCATGAACAAGTTATCTTCAAACCCGCTGAAAGTTTGAAGATATGATAGAACACAAACTCGCGAAAATCTTTTCAATCATCAAACTTACCATAAGAATTCTTCCCCTTAAGCTAACACCTCTTCATGACAATTTTAATGGAATCACATGTTCATACCATATGTAAAAGTATTTGGATGGATAACTCTTTCACAAGGCTATCCCGATTACATAGTTTAAATATCCATCAAATTCCCACGAATAATTGCTAACTCGCTTTAAGATCAATAATCCATTTTAAAAATATCCGAGCCATAAATATCACCATGATATTCTAAATTAAAACGGAGATTCCATGTACCTTTGTGTGTATTTTCCTCCTTTTTGTGTGCTTAAAACGTCCAATTTTCTCAAACAGCAGCAAACAGTGTGTTGTCCAATATTCAATTCTGTCCAATATCTTCATCAGATGCATTGTCCGATATCGGATGACACTTATCAGCGTTGAAATAGCATATATCGGACAACACTGTCAACTTGACAGCGTTGACTTATTCCTTGTCAGCGTCAAACATCTTCCTGTCAGCGTCAACATTACTCTTGTCAGCGCCAACCATAAACCTTGTCAGCGTCTCGTCTCTTTCACTTGTCAACGTTGAATAAAATAAGTGAAGCAATAAACCACATCCAAATTATGCTTAAACCGTGATCTCTCCATGCCTTTTTGAATGGGTTTTGATCAAGTGACCTCAAGTACACCATAACGAATCGTGTGAATGCATTGTATACAGTTTCACGTCACTAGCTTACTTTGATCAACCAATCAAAACTTTCAGGTCGTGTGAACACAGAATGAACACTCGATCACCATATCTTGATTAGTAACCAATAAGAATTTAATACCCGTGTGAATGCAAACTAAACAACCAATCAGAAACTTAGGACCATGTGAACACACTTCATGTGTATATATCAACGTTGTAGCACAATCGTGTGTATGCAGGTTGCGCAACGATTCTTCTTTTTAACCAGCAAGAAAATATAAGCCACAGTCTGCTTGTCATTCATAACACCAATTCGATTTCAACTAGCAGCTTTAAACTTCTTGAAAACTGATCTAGGGTTTGTAATTTATGAATCGAAACCCTAATTAGGGTTTGTTAATAATCTTAGATCAATTCTTCCATCATAACAGCCACAAACCTTATAAAACTTCTGCTTTGTATGTCGATTTAGGGTTTGAAAGAAAAACCCTAATCATGATTTTATGTGAAAGCAAAAACTTTAATACCTTTAAACAGCAACCTTCGACCTTGAATAACTTTTTCATTAGGGCTCAGATCGAAGATCCCTTCGGTGAGATTCTAGACACAAGTGCCAAGAATCTACAGTTCAAAAATCACGAAGATCCAACGGTTAACGAAGGAGAGATCGTGTTTTGAACATGGCTGTCCACAGAAAACTGCATATACCCTGCTGCTGACTTTGACGCTTAATAACTTTTGCCTGGGGATAAAACTCGACAATCCCTCCGGTGGATGTTTAGATCTATGTATGTAGAACACACATATAAAATATCGTGACGATCCAACGGTTCAATCAAAAGTTATGACCTTCTGAATACTGCTGCGCACACAAAAACGTCCAGAAAAATCCATACGAATTTTTCTTTTCTTCACCATACACGAACACCTCGTCGGACCTAGATATCAAGAGCCTTAGGCTCTGATACCAATTGTGGTTCCCTATTGATCGTTAGACTCAATGGTTAAGAACTAGTATATCTAGGTGATCATCATTCATATGATAACATAGCGGAAAAGAACAATGATCATAACAAGGTGTTTGGACACAAAGAACACGAATTAAAACAAATGGGTTGCTCATTATATTAATAATAAACAACCACTAGACGTGTATACATTGAATCCCACGTCTAGTGCGACACACACTTTAGGTTTACATTGTGAATGAATGATATATTGTAAAAACCTACGTATGTTTTCTTTATATACTAGAAAACATAGCTTACAAAGAAAGCTAATAATAAGACAACTAAATCTTCTATTATTCTGTGATAATATCTTCTACAAGTTTGTCCACCAGCTTGTAGAATTCTTCATTGTCAGATTTAGTCCTTGTCTTTTGTGTTTTGACTTATCAACTCAATAATTCGACCCAACATGGATGAATTCGCGAAGCATGACGATACGTGGAGCAAGGACTTGGACGCGTACGAGGACGACAAAGAAAGGCGATCGCTTATACGTTACAGGAACTGAAGATTTGGAAGAACTGGATAGACTTAGTTAGTGGAGCCGGACATTTATATCTGCCTAGAATGCTAGAGGAATTTGGTGTACGAGACGTGGAGAATGATCTATACGGATCATGAACGTCTCCAACACATATTCAATCATCTTGATTGAACATTTGGCAAAGGTGAGGGGTGGAGTTAAGTGGTGAAAGAAAATTGCAAGGCCAAGTACCATCTGGGAAAGGCAAGCATGATTGATAAGACATGGAATAAGAAGAATGAAGTGAATATGAGACGAACTTGAACTATAGGGATGACGTATTAGGGTGGTTTGGATGAAGGATGTAGGTTGCGCGAGTTTGGTTGTCTAAAGTAGTAAACGCGTCAACATGTATGTTGCGTGGCTTGGACAATCATGTGGAGAAAAGGGACGTAGACTATACTTCCTACATAGATAGGAGTAGCTTAGAAAGGGGCGATGTAAGGATGAAGTTGGTGGAAGGGATACATAATGCGGTGGAGGAATAAGTACGACGAGAGTTGGGTAATAGTCGATAGACAGACTAATTCATCTCACATTTCAAGAGGAATGAGAAGTCACGTAGTTGAGAAGTTGGAAGGATTGCGTACGGATGTGATGGAATAGAGGGTTTTGCGTAAAAGTAAGCCCGATATGTATGGAATGCCTTATGAGGGATTATGGCAAGGGAAGAAACGATGGGAAGCATCACATCGTGATGTATGGTATGTAGAAAAGGAGGAAACCACTAGATTTAGTGACAAAGTTATGTAGGGAAGTTTCACCCACAGTAACGGGTGGTACGTTTTGGTAAAATGGAAGAGTTGATGTAGAGTTTTGTAGGTCTATTTATGATCTTTGGAAAGATCGGACCATTAGCTTATGAGCATAGAATTACCCGGGGGAAATGAGTTGTATACATGATACATTTCATGTATTAAGATTGGTAAAGGTTGTTTGAGAATGCATTTTGCATGTACGGTTATTCGGGACTTGTATTAATAAGAGTCTTCGTTTATATCAAAGAATCATCGGTGAGATTTATTGACTGTGAGGTCAAGAGTTTGGCAATGAGTTTAATTATTTTTGGTTTGTATATGTGGTATTTTGAAACTTGAACTAAAGTTCACGTGGAAATGAGGGGAGTTCGTTTAGAACAAGTATCCTCATGTGATTTGTTGTTTGTGTGTTTGATCCTAAGGATTAAATCTCGGGACGAGATTTCTATTAGGAGGGAGTGATGTGACAACCCTGGTTTTGAGGTTCGTCACTTAGTTTTATTTTGTGCTAGTTACGTGTCTTTACGTGTTTATGTGCTTATTGGTGTGTATAGATTGTGGTTTGGATATCGTTTTCGGTACGGGGTACCTTGTGAGTGAAACGATGTGTGATGATTTCATGTTCATGAGTTCACATGGTAGTGACTATGAAGTGAGATGGTGTTATTTAGTGGTTTTACGTATACGTATATGTATTATAGAAAATCGTATTTTTACGATTTACGGTTTAGCATTTTGAGGTCTCGGAAGAGGTATTTAGTCACGGGAATATTTTTCGGGATGGTTTTAAGTCATTTAGGACTTAGTTATAAAGTTTATTTCAAAATTTGAGATCTTTTTTAAAAGTGTATATTTTACGACTTTTACGGTAAAACGCGTAAAAATTGACTAGTTTTACGGTTTTGAGGTTTTGGAGGTTTTAGGAGCTGAAATAAATTAAGGTAAATTAAGGTATTGTTAATAACATAATATTAAACAATAAAAAGAAAAAAAAACGAAATTTAATGGATATGGAAAGGGTATAGACGGTTGGAAAAGAAAAAAAAGGAAAAAAAGGAAAAAAGGAGAAAAAGGAAACATTGTATTGGGCTAGGATTAGTATGGTAATTATATAAAGACTTTTATTAACTAAAAACACATCATAATCCCCTGGAGATCAAGCTTAGGTCGAATTTAATGGAGAATATTAGGGTTCTTCATAAAATTTTGGGGTTTTCATAAATCAAAGGTAAATATTCAAATCCCTTTTTAATTTAATTGTTTTTATGTTTTGTTTAATCATCTTATGATGAAATTAGGTTAGAGTTTAATTTAAAAACAGTAATTTAATGTTATAATAATAAGGTTATAATGATTACATAAGTTAGGATTTGTAATTAGTGGGGTTAGGGTAAATTAATTAGTTTAATTTGATTAAACCCGTTTTTAAAAACTGGGTAGAACTTTGAGTCTATTGTTTTGATCATATCTCGAGTTCTAGGAACATTCAAGATGCGATCCAAGTATCCCTGAAAAGGTAATTGAAGTGGCTTTCTAATTCAAGAAACTAGAACTAAATTGGAGGTCGGGAAGTGGGTCAAAAACAGGTTACAACAGTCGGAGGTCAAAACAGTTTTGAATTCAGCCTGTTTTCTTTTTAAGTTTTGGGTTGTTTGGGGTACTTAGGGTTGCATTGGGATCTTCTCACGAACGTGAGAGATGGTTTATATATTGTAGTAAGTATCTGCACTTGGGCTAAGGTTGTGGTTTAGGGTAAGACCCCTTAATGGTAACAAACTTTTAGTACGTTTAAAATCATGAAATCTGGAATGACAAAAGTAGATATATGTATATCGGGGCCTTAACAGTAGCTTTAAGGTTAGGGCAAGTGGGAGGTGTTAGCCAACATATGTTAGGGTATGAATATTACTTTTACAGAAACCATGGGAATGTTTAAGTGGACGTTTGACTTAAAGTTTTGAGACCTAAAATTGGGACTGTTTTGTGTAAAATTATGAACGGGATAGCTATTAAACTTAACCAAGTTAGGGACTTGTTAAGGAAGGGTAATGGGGTGACTAGAGCTTAACAATGAGGTAATTATACGGGAATAGACTAGATGTCCATCATAGGTTGATGAGCCATCTTAGTGATTGGTTCGTGTATTGATTTCGTATTTTTGGTTTGTTAGCTTGTTGCTAGTGCGAGGACTTGTGAAGAAGCTATCAGGTGAGTTTCATAGTCCCATGTTTACTATTGATTTTGACTTCCAGATGGGATGGAAGAGACACTGTGTTGAGTTATTTTCTAAATTGATGTTGTGAATGTGTTTGTGATTTGAGATGGACTTGTGTATACATTATATGATTAACTGCTATGTGATTTTTGATTGTGTATGATTTGGATCGGGGGACACGTGCCGTCTCAGTTATTGTGGTTTGACAAGGTAGTGGCCTTGTGGTTTGACAAGGTAGTGGCCTTGTGGTTTGACAAGGTAGTGGCCTTGTGGTTTGACAAGGTAGTGGCCTTGTGGTTTGCCAAGGTAGTGGCCTTGGGATAGGTACATAGTGTGATCATCTATGGTACCATGATGTTGTCTGGCAAGGTAGGAGCCTTAGATTGGTTTGGTATGATTAATCTTGATTGATAGTTGTTAATGCATATTTGTAGCACATTGTCCATATGTTATTGTGTTGATGGTTGTTATTCACAGCTTATAACTGATTTAGCTTTAGAGTCTAAACCTATGACTCTCACCAACTTTATGTTGACGTGTTTTAGTGTCTCTTTCAGGTGAGAATGTGGTTAAGCTTGAGGATAGAAGTGGCTAGACTTGGATGCCTTAGGATTGCATATAGAAGGAGATCCTTGTTCCTTCTTAGCTTTGTTTGTTCATTTATCTAGTGATACTGTTGGCACCTATATGTTTGTTTGTTTGTGTTATTTGTTTGTCTTGGGTAAGAGGTAGGACTGTTACCTACTTACCTAGACTCCTGCATTGTTGAGATATTGTCATGACATTTGTGTCACCATTTTATGACATTTCTTATATCATTTAGTTATCTTTATAGACACGCTATTGTTGTGATGATATCCATACGTCGTGCCCCATATTCCGCCATGGTGGGGTGTGACAGAATGGTATCAGAGACAATGGTTATAGAGAATTAGGTTGCCTAGTCGCGTAGCCTAGTCTATAGCTTAAGGGTCCCTGCATATAGGCGTCATAGGAGTATGTGTGCATTTTATAATAATTGATGTGTTTGGATGTTATTTATTGCGATGTTTTGACTAGTATGAATTGAACCGTAGTATGTTCATACTTAGTCACATGTTATTTTCTTTTCGGGTTTGTGACTAGTGCGGGTTGAACCATAATCTTCCACGCTAGTCACTGTTGTATTTTGCTTAAATTGTACGTTATAGTACATAATTTAGTACAAGGTAGTTTCTATCTTATATCGAGTTATCTTACATACCTGAGGTATGTTATTTTTCTTTTGATGTTTAAGTCATGTTCCCTAAGAATCGTGTGGTGGTTCGAGTTACTAGGAGTAGGTGGATAAGAAGGGTTTTAAGCTGTTTCCACTCTTATGGGCAACATGACTTATAACTGATTATGTTTTCGTTTTGGATTTAGTCTAGGCTGTTTTAGCTAGACTATGGATTTCTGTATTCCAAGATTTTATTATGTTATTTTTATAGATGGAGTTTTGGACCTTATTGGTTATGTGGTTATAAGCTTATGTGAGTAGATAGATTTATGTGTTATATGTTGTATTGATTCTTATAAGTGTCATCATAGGAGGGAGTGCATTGGGGGAAGGGTAATTGTATAAGTATGATGGCCAACATAGTTATACAAGTACCACAACTTCAATGGGTTCTCAAGTATGATTGCATGAAAGAGGGTTAGTACATGCTTGTATATGATGAGATGTGGATTTTGGGTATATTTATAATATATGGGTTTATGTAACGGCTGCCTATGATATGACTACTGTTCTTTTTGTGTTATATGTTTTGGGTTATAGTTGCGGTGTGTGATTTTGGGGTCACACGATATGGTTTGGTTTTGGAGGTGGGCATTATGCCTTGTTGTGGTACGGTGAGATGGTGATTACTCGTATGGAAAAACGAGCGTATAAAGCGATAGATTGACTTACGTGTATGATAACGAGTATGTTTGGGGGATTCAATAGGTATACATATACGGATGTATATATACTGATAGATGTTATGTTATGATTTATGGTCGTTCACTAGTTATTATAACTTGAAGGTACCTTGTGTTTGTTCGTGTTTTATGGTGCTGGAGTTTGATGGAGTTTCAACGAAGTTTTGAATCTTTTGAACTGTGTCTTGTAGCGTATTCTTTGAGTTCGTATTTCACGTGTACGTTTTAAAATGGTGTTCTTGGTTTTAAGTCTGTTGAAATAAATTGAGATTTCTTTTGGGATAATGAAATCTTTTAGGCTGAGTCTTACATTTCTTTTGATTGGTGTATGGAAAAAAAAGGGGGACTTGGAAATCTACTATAGAGTTAGATAGTTGGTGGTATTCGGTAAAATAAGGGTAAGGTGTTGGAGTCATGTTTGAAACAAGATGTAACATAAGTTTCTTTTTAATCAACACTTAATTATTTCAAATTCTAAAAGACTTTCTTTAAAATAAAGCGAAGTAAAATTTCTTTCTACTTACATAGGTTATATAGTTGGGTTTAACCGATCCACGTCATTTATAATTATAAATACAAGGTTAAATGGAGTTTATGAATATTTCACATACAATTATATCTTTCATTTAAAAGGATTGCATTGATCACTAAGTCTATTCTTTAGTTTTTAAAACAACTAGCATAAAACTGTTTTGGTCATAACTTGTTCGTTTCTAGAGCTTTTTGAGTGATTCAAAAGGCAAAAAAAATTATGTACTCGGAAAGTACTTTTCAAATATTCAGAATGTATAGTCATGGGAGGTCAGTGGACTGGTCGGAATTGTTGTACAAGTGTCGGGTCCAAGGTTGAGTTTTGAATAGTAGTTTATTTTTATGATTTGGGATGCACGAGATGCCTAGTCTTTGAGTTGAGTTTGGAGTTCGTCAAGAGGGTTGTTTGTAGATGGTTTGAGTCACAAAGATGTGAGAGGTAGGGGTGTTCAAAAAAACCGAGTAACCGACGAACCGAGCCGAACCGCTCAATCCGAAACCGAAAAAACCCGAAACCGAAGAAACCGAAACCGAAAAAAACCGAAACCGAAAAAACCCGCTTATAACGGTTCGGTTACGGTTTTTATTTTTAGATATCCGTGGTTAACCGAACCGAACCGCACATATTATACATGAAATTTTTTAACTAAATATTCAAATTATAGTACATGTATTAATTGTATTAGTACCCTACTTTTATCTACTTTTATCGTACAATGATTTTTTTACTCTTAATGTCAACTATTTTAAACATGTATGTGTAAATTTAATTAATGAGATCGCAGTTTATAAACATCTAATAAATATTTTTTAGTTAATATGTTATTTATGAATATTCTAAAATTTTAATACACTTTTTGTAACGAAATCATTTTTATATGATTTTTATCTATTAAATATCATTGAATTATACGAAAACGACATTATATGTTCTAAACCATATTATTATTTATAAACTAAAACTCGATGAAACTTATAAAATGGTTAACCGTGACCCGAACCGTGGATAACCGCTCATTTCGGGTAACCGATTGTCCGGTTAACCGCCTTGTACGGTTCAGTTACGGATAGTAAATTTAACTACCCGAACCGCGATGGATAGTCAAAATCGTCTAACTAACCGAACCGAACCGACCCGTGAACACCCCTAGTGAGAGGTAATAATAAAAAGAAAAAAAAGATATATATTCTTTTGGAAAAGTCGATCTTTTGCACAGTTTAAATAATATGCCGCGGGGCGTAATATGTTTTGGTTGCCATTGGGTGTTTTCTTGGATTATTTTTCTTCGTTGTCATGGGTCGTTTTAAATTGATACATGTTTTGGGTTTGAGTTTTCTTTGGAGTCTCGTGGTTTTTGATTTGTTTTAATTGGTGCACGTGAAATGTCGTTAGTTGTCCGTGGGTTTGATTCGTCGATCGTATCTGGTGGACTCAGGATGTAGTTTTGGTTTTGTATTGTTTGGGAGCGTTGAGGTAGTCATACGAAAGACTTGGTCGCTCCTACACGATTAAGTAGGTGGCCATAAGAGAACGGTCGGAATGCCCTTAATGGGAAGGGAAGAAGTTCGTAGACGAACAAATGAGAATATATGGTCTCTTTAGAGTACCAGGGAGAGGAATAGAGATTTGTATAACGTATGGATATTGGCACAGGTAACGCGCCATATAGAGTGGTTGGAAATTGCAAGGGATTCAGGATAAAGGTTGAGTTGCCTGGTAGTAAATGTGATGTGGAAGCGGTTGAGTGGTCTAATAAGAGGGAGTATTGGTCTTATAGAATACGTGTAGATTTTTCGCGAGTAGAACGAGGTAGAAATTTATTCGTATTGCTTCTAAGAAAGGGTGCAAGGAGGACATAGTTGAGATTGCTAAGGATGTTGTATGAACGCTTTGGGTTTACGGTTATGCATTTGGCTTCGCCAAAGCACTAGCGGTTTTTATGGTGTCAATGAACCAAGTGTGCATGAACGTGTATAAACGAGTTGTCATCGGGAGCATCGACATCTTGATCTACTCAAACAGTCAAAAGTGACAAATGCAAAATCTAGGGTTGTCACATCACTCCCTCCTAATAGAAATCTCGTCCTGATATTTACTCCCAAACTCAAACTTATTCTCAGCAAACAAACGAGGATACATATCCTTGATAAAACCTTCACGTTCAAACGTGAACTTAGTTTATACTAAAATAATCTCAACCAACAACACATGAGCCTTAACCGTCCGCGAGAAAACTTATTAAAACCATAAAGTTATGTAACCAACCTAACTAAATCTCGCAACTCATCAAACAAGAACTGTCTTGAAACCAAGTTAGGAGCCGTCACATAACTCGACAAGTTTAAAACTGTCACCCCGATTTCAGTCTTACTCATAAATACCATAAATCTAAACTTATCAAAATATAACCACGTATTCTAAAGTCTAAAGAACTCTTAAATTCCATCCCAACTCATCTCTATGTTAACCCTCTAAGTGTTCATTACCCCAAAATACCCAAAACACGAGTTTAAACCATGTCGTCCGAAAATTAACCTTGAACTTGACACTTGTATAGTTGACTAGTCCTAGCTACTGACCTCCATTTACTTAACATTCTGAATATTTGAAAAGTACGTTCTGAGTACATAATTTTAGGCTTTTGAATCACCCAAAAAGCTTCAAAAACGAATAAGTTATGACCAAAACGATTTTAAACCATAAAACCCCTTATTAATTACCAAATTCGAGCCCTAATTCATTTTAATACCAGAAATAAAAAAACTCTCACCCACCCTATGATTAATTATATGATTTTAACATATATAATTAAATAAGATTAAAAACTTAATTAAAGATCATTAGCTTTATGTGATCAAAACCAATTTTTTTTAAATAAACAAGTCATGCTTATATTTTAAAGAATTTATACTCCACCTTATTTCAAATACGGTTCTAACACTTTACCCTATTTCACTGACTACCAACAACTATTTTAACTATTTGTAATTTCCATTTTTTTACCACGTAAGACTCAAAACAAAAGATATCGTTACCCCAAAAAGAATTCTCCACCATCTCAATAGCCTCTATACAAGAGTACCGTTTTACAAACGAACACGTGAAATGGGGACTCGAGATATGCGCTACTACAGAAGTTGAACATCTAAAAAAGAAATTAACTAGCAAACCATCCCAAAAATACAATCGATAAATAAAAGGGAATTATACATATATAGGCATAGGCATACATACATTCAAATCCATCCAAAATATACTATACAAGCATGTATTAACCCTCTTTCATGCAACCATACTTAGGAATCCATTGATGTCGTGGTACTTGTATAACTATGTTGGCCACCATACTTATACCAGTACCCTTTCACTAATACACTCCCTCCTATGATGACATTAATAAGAACTAATACTACACATAACACATCAGTCTACCAACTCAAATAAGCACATAGATCCTACAACATAACATAAGGTCCAAAATTCCATGTATCAAAATAATGTAGCCAATACATGAAACACATAAACTCGTAATCCAGCTGAACCAGCATAGACAAAATTCAAAATGCATAAAGAACATGAAAGCATAATTAAACGAAATCCAACAATGACTAGCGTATACGACTATGGTTCAACCCGCACTAGTCAAAACTCATAAAGAAAATAACATGTAGCTAAGTATGAACATACTATGGTTCAATTCATACTAGTCAAAACATCGCAATAAATAAGATCCAAACACATCAATTAATATAAAATGCATGCATACTCCTATGACGCCTATATGTAGGGACCCTTAAGCTATAGACTAGGCTACGCGACTTGGCAACCTAATACTCTATAGCCATTGTCTCTGATACCATTCTCTCACACCCCACCATGGCGGAATATGGGGCGCGACATATGGATATCATCACAACAATAACGTTTCTATAGAGTTAACTAAATGAAATAGAAATGTCATAAAAAGGTGACACAATGTCATGACAATATCTCAAATAATGTAGGCGTCTAGGTAAGTAGGTAACAGGCCTACCTCTTACCAAAGACATTCAAATAACACAAATCAAGCATATAGGTATCAAACAATTTACTAAATCAAAAGACAAAATAAAATCTAAGAGGAAAGGGATTCCTGTGAATGCAATCCTAGCAACCTCTATACTCTAGCCACTTCTAACATCATATTGCACAACTACCTCACCTGAAAATGACACTAAAATCTGTCAACATAAAGTTGGTGAGAACATAGGTTTAAGTTACCGAAAACATCTTAAGAACCCATAACAATCGCTGTAAATAGTTGAAGAAAAACAATTTATAGTAATGGACCATAATGTGATAATCATGCTACATGCATCCACAACAAAACTCAAGCCAAGTACCAATCACATCTACAATTCACAAAGCACACTATAATAGTCAAGAAGTATCCCGTCACACACACAAGAACACACACCACACTATCCGGATCTTTCCCACACCACCTGTGGAAGATGAACTATATCCCCGTCGAGATATCTTGCCTCCGAAGAGACGATGCACAAGTACTCAGGACGGATCGTGCCCCACGCTCCATACACATCACAACTGGTTCCATAGACGCCCATACATCTATGTACCAAAGCCAATCACAACACAAACAAGATTCACATAGCATAACACATATCAAAGCACATATGAGAACACATAAGCACGCAAGTCACACAATAACACATCTATGTCCAAAAAATTATGAAAATACAGTACCAAAACATTTTAAGAACACCACAAGTGTCATCTCCATCCCATACTAGAAGAAAACATTTAAAAACTCAGTGAAAATGGGACTATGAACTCACCTGATAGCACATCAAGCTAGCACTCCTGCAAACCTATAAAATCATACACAACACACTTAGCTCAGGTCCTAACACCCAAGTTAAGTAACAATCAAGGAGATGAATCTAATTTACCAATCCCCACTATCTAGTTCTCCCACTACAAGCTATTCTATACGTAAAAATCTAGTTTTTTCTCGGTACGGTTTACTAGTCACGAAACGATCACATAAAGTGAACTTAACACCACACTTGGTTCCTACCCTACTGGAGTTATGTTTTTATATGATCTAAGAACTCCAAAAACCAATTTTACTTCCTACTTACACATTTAACCCTTCCGTTTAGTCTCTACGCTAAAAGTCGTTTTCACCAAAACTGATTTTCTGTACATGCTAAATGTTTGTCACCAAAATCCCGACCTAAACACCATAGCTTTTATTGAAAACCTCCGGTACTTTCATATATATTATAAAGAGTTCCCAAATCAAAAATCTTTGGCTATCTCATCCGTTTGGTTAGGTTTTGACTCAAATTCCCGAAATTCAAATTTATTCCTGAACAGCGCACTGTTTTTGTAAAAATTGTTTGACGACCTTCCCGAACTCCATCGTCGACCAACCTTACATTTTTGAAAATTAGACTCTCTGAACTTAATTTTTAAAAAAAGAAACTCGACCAAAGGTGCTACCTACTGCCCGGAACAGTCGACACAAGACAGCCCTAAAAATCAGACTGTTTTACGCCTTTATGCACTAACCCTCTAAACATCATTAATTACCCCTAAATTATTAAACAAGAACTCTAAAATCATTAATAGATCTTAATTACTATTTTTTTTCAGAAAATAATGAAACCCTAATCATCTCAATGATGGTTAATTAACATTACAATCATGATTAATTAATAAAAACATGAATTAAGTTAAAGTTAAATTGATCACATACCTTGAATTAAGAAAATTTTTATGAAACCCTAAAAACTTGTAGAAACCGTCGACCAAAAAAAATCTGGAGAAAATAATGTGTTTTGATTTGTTTTTATACTAAAATAATGAGAATCCTAGCCTAATACAAATACACTTTTTTTTTCCTTTTTCTTATCTTTCCACCGTCCTATATATATTTTTTTACCAAAAATAAATTTTTTTATATTTTTATTATTAAATTCGTTTTTTTTAATTGTTTCCTTAATTATATTTTTTTATTTGTCCCTTAATTAATTAATTACACCTAAACCTTTTTAACTATTCAAATTTTACGCGGTTACCTTAAAATACGTAAAATATACAGTTTTATGAAAATTCTTAAAATATGAAATAAACTTTATAACTAAGTGATGTATCGTGGATAGTATATGTGATAATTTGGATACGTTATAGGATAAACTAGAAAATTACCTTTAGGAAAAAGTAATAGTCTAATAATACCAATGACGAATTCAATTAAACACGAGAGAGAGTCGAGTTCGTTGTACACGAAGATCTTATGAATTTGAGACGTTTCGTTTTGAATTGGACAATCGATTTGAATTGATTTTCGGTTTTTACGCTACAATAAAAATCTACAAAGTTTTAAGCTATTTAATAATAACCTAAAGTGCATGAATCGTAAACCCCGCCTATTTTAAAATTCTACAAACAATTAATTACTTAATAAAACTAATAAAAATTAAACTAATTTAATTATCTATGAAAAATTAAACTTTTTAATTAAAATCACTTTTAAAAATCAAATAAACAAAATTAAGCTAATTGAACTTTATAAATAAAAACATTTTTTTTTATATTTTATATTTTTTTTATTATTAATTATATTTTAATTATTATTTTTATTTAACTAAAAATTATTTTAATAAAAACTTTAATTAAAGAAAATGGTTGAAATAGATTTTAAAGAAAAGAAAACGTAATTAAAATGAATCTGCAAAAGAAGACTTCAATTTAAAAATGAGAAAACAGACAAAATAATCAAAAGAGCCCTTGGCTCAAGTGGTAAACACGCAGGACCTGTAGACAAGAGGTCTCGAGTTCGAATCCCATTCGGGACAAATTTTTGGAAATAATACTTTTTGACAAATTAACAGAAGATAGTCTTAGGAAAGACTATGTGATAGCTTATTTGCTTAAGCTGATAGGAATCAGCTATTTGAGCCTATTCAAATCGTTGGAATCTGAACAGCTTATACATAAACAATTTTTCAGTAGGAATTTAAGTAAAATGAAAACCAATCAAGAAAAGAAGGCAGTAAAAACAACTATATCAAATCCATCACACAAATCCAATCATCCAAGTACAAGCAGTATCCAAGTTAATCATCAATCACAGCAACACAGATATGCAGGCATCACAAAACGAATTCAAACCGAAAGCTATTTAAACGAGCTTAACCAATTTCAGCAGTCACAATAAAATTCACAATCAAGCAGAAACTTCAGTAAACTATATCCTAATTTAAACTGATATACACTACAGCAAAATGCAGATAAAACTGGGTAATAACACAACTCTACAAGAGTCAAATATTCCACTAATAATTTAGCATCAATTCAGAACACACTCTTAACCTGATCAATATCTCAGCAAAACTTAACAAACTTAAACCAATCCATTACAACTCAACTTTAAACCTATTTCAAACTAATTAAAACTATATTCCGTTTTCAAGAACCAAATAACTCAGATTCATGTATACATAAAACTCATACCTACCTGACTCTAAAACTGGCAATTTATAACAATCCAAGAAGTTAAACAGTTAGTACATTTAACCAGTGAAACCAAACTTATTAAATCTGAAACCAAATCATACTATAACTTCAATATCCAAAATTATTAATCATATAAACCTTTAACTATATAACATCAAATAATCAAATAGCATAAAAAAAAACATTACAGAAAAAAAAATAACCAATAAGCAGATTTAATAAAACATAAAATTAAAAGGACTAGCACCTTTTGTCGAAACCATTGGGAACCAGGTTGTGCTGAACAACCTAGTGAACCAAATCGAACCACCAAATAACCACCATAACCAATCCAAACCGCCACTTTATACTTAACTTTTCCAGTGGGGAAAAGTTATTTAAATCCTTTTTACTTCCAATATTAAACTTAGACTATTAATTAGTCTAAATTTAATACATCAATTATTATTATGTTAAACAGTTTATAGAGGTTAATTCTTAAATTGAGTTAAAGAGGAAATAAAAAGAGACGAGACACCAATATGATAAAATAAACTGAGCTTTTATTAATATTAAAGAGATTACAAGATCAAATTTAAAGAGAAAACAAGATTAACTTCTACAACTATTTTAACTGCATAACAATAAAAGTAAAAGAAGGATGATTTTACAAGGAAATAATGGGGGTTTTTATAGCCTCCCAAGGCTTGCTGAGGAGCGGATATTCGGATCTTGTGAAGAATATTCTTCCTTAATCGTGGCCCTTGATATTCCTTCTTCTCTCTCTTTATTAATCGGATGGCTGTGATGATTCCAAATAGCACACGGATCGCCAACGTGGCATCCGTGTGCTAGTTGTGCTTCTTCTTTGGGATTTGATTGGTGGAATAGGCTGGATGAGGTGTTCATTCCAATGGCAAAATGCCACGTAGCAATCTCTTCCATACACTCTCTTCCTTTAAACTTGGGGTTTTATTCCTTTTTGGTGTGAATTAAACGAAATGATAAAAAGCCCCATGTTAAACTGCTTTTTACCCATCTAGGGTTTGGAACAGTGGTGATTTTTTTACTGGTTTGGCATGAGAATGGAGTTGGGGAAGAAAGGTAATACTTTGTTTATATCGAAATTATAAAAAATGTGAGAGAGAGAGTGGGTGTCGGTTTTATTTGTTTAAGGTGAGTGGGGATATGAATGAGTGGCTAAAAGATGAAAATGGTTTATGTTAAAGGAAAAGTAAAACGTGTACGTGTGTTTATAACGTATCACAAAACCCTAAAGCCCATCATACAATCTTTTCATTTCGTTTCTTGTTGTTTCTTGCTTGGGCTTGGGCCCAAATGTCATGCCAACCGTATAACTCTCCCATTTTGGGCCTTAGCTATGGACTTGTCCAAAATTTATCCACTTAATATCCATTATTGGGCTTTTCAGGCCCAATAAGCCCATGTGGGACCCACTTGGCCCATTTCACTTATTTAAATATTACATCCTCTAAAGTTGAGCTCGGTTTTGGCTTCCTCGATCTTTTTCATCAATCTTGTGTCGATTTTTGTCGATTTTCGCGAACTTGGTACCTACACACATGAAAACAAGAAACAAGCAAATCCAAGGCATTTTTTATACATTTAATGCATTATTCATTGTTATTTGATCCAAATGATATGAGTAAATACACTCATATCAAATTCCCCCATGCTAAGCAATTGCCGTGTCCTCACGCAATGATAAAATAAAACTATATCTACACCATTATTCAACTTTTTGACAATTTATTTTGCAAAGACATAAAATAACTTTAAGGATCATAAAAGCTCAAATAGATTCATCGTCCTCGACTTTTCACTTTTCCATGCCAAGTGCAAAAACAAGATCATTGTTATTATAAGTTGGTAGACAAACACGAATTCATGTGGGCCAATTATTCACTTAGACTCCCTTATTCCTAAGTGTATCTCTTATATTTTATTGTTGTCTTGAATGATCACGAGGATACATCATTGACTTATTTCGATAATTTATTAGGCCGAAAATAAAGTGAACGATTTAATCAATAGTTAGCTAAAGGACAAAATATTTTAAAACTGCTTCTCGAGACTTCATAAAGTTCATATCTTGGCATAACTCGCTTCGCGATTTGAGACCTTTCTCGGATCGATATTTGGCAATGACTTAATACTTCCAACCTTGAGAGACGTTCTTGAAATAATGGTCTTCTCTTCATATAGGAATTTCTTCACTTGAATTTTTGAGAGATTCATACTTGGACCACGACTTCTTCATTTTTATCCAATCATTACTTGGGATTTTGATTAACAACGATTCGCCTCCTTTTTGGACTTGGCTTCATTTATCCTCATACCTTATTTTGGTCTTTTTGGATAGACTTCTCCATGACTTTTTGGGAGTATTTGCTTTTCGTCGTGTGTCTCGATCCTTCATATTGATTTTTGATAAATGAGTCTTCACATCACTTGAGATCTTTAGCAATAAAACATAGCCCTCATGTCTTGTTAGGACCTTTTTGGACTCGCCAATCTTCGCATCCCGCTTTAATAAGTTATGCCTTGGCTATGAACTCTAATCCATACCGAGCAACTTTTAAACGATCTTGGGCTAGAAGCTAAGTAACTTTTCAAATCGTTCAACATTATTTATTGCAATTAAATTTATTAACAAGTGATGGGAGAATAGGCTCATAATTAACTCACATAAATTCCCGAAAGAATACCAAACTTATAATTGGCTCTATCATCTCTTGTTCTCCATATTGTAAAATTCCAAGAATGAAATCAATGGATACTTAGCCTATCAAATCAAAGTTTTGGATTTTCAAGTCATCTATAGGATCTTGCATCTTCTTATACTTTTGCAAGTTTTAGAATTTGCGTTTTAAAGTTCCCTTGATAGACGACTTTCTAGGATCAATTATAGGAGCTTGCGAAAAGTTCTTGTCCTTAACTCGTATGAATTAAGACCTTCGCGTTTTAAAGCTCCCTATATAATAGCCTAGCAAAACTTAATTCAAATACGTTAAGGAAAAGCTAAGGTTAAAAACCGAGTCGAGTCAAAAACTATTCTTATTGAAAGCCTACATTCGTGTCAAAAACAATTATTTTATTTATTAAAACTTAAAAATAACACAAAAAATTTAAAATTTTATTGAAAATTGAGAAAAACAACAAGTTTGGACACGACAAAAGCAATTGCAAGTGATTATATCGATTGACTAATTCCCTGTGACAACCGTGGTATTGAGGTTCGTCACTTGGTCTTACTTTTAGGTTATTTTATGTGTGACTACTTGATTTTTGTGCTTACGTGTTTATTTTGTGTGAACGAGGTTGGTGTGATTATCGTTTATGAGTATAGAGTACTCATAAGTAAATCGAGGAACGGTTAATTCATGTTCATGAGATCACAATTAGTGACTATGAAATGAAATGATGATATTTTGGTGGTTACGTATACGTATAAGTATTATAGTAATAGTGTATTTTTTTAGGATTTACGGTTTAGCATTTAGAGGTCTCGGATAAGGTAATTAGTCAAATGAATATTTTTCGGGATGGTTTTAGGTCATTTAGGACTTAATTATAAAGTTTATTTCAAAATTTGAGATTTTTTATAAAAGTGTATATTTTACGTCTTTTACGGTAAAACGCGTAAATTTGACTAGTTTTACGGTTTTGAGGTTTTGGGAGTTTTAAGAGCTGAAATAAATTAAGGTAAATTAAGGTAATATTAATAAGATATTAATTAACAATAAAAAGAAAAAAAATAAAGAAAAAACGAAATTAGGGGTGTTTGGGTCGGTTTAGAAGAGAAAAAAAAGGAAAAAAGGAAAAAAAAGGAAAGTGGGCTTTGGGTTGGACTAGGATTCACCCATACCCTATATAATGTATATACTAAATCAAATTTATTATTTTTCTCCTGGAGATGAAGGAAATTCGTGAGTCTTATAAAAAATTAGGGTTCTTCATAAAATTTGGGGGTTTTCATAAATCCAAGGTAAATCTTCAAATCCCTTTTTAATTAAATTGTTTTTATGTTTTCTTTAATAATCTTATGATGGATTTAGGTTAGGGTTTAATATAAAAACAGTAAATTAATGTTGTATTAATCATAATATGATGATTACATAAATTAGGGCTTGTAATTAGAGGGATTAGGGTTAATTAATGAGGTTGATTTTGTTAAACCCGTTTTTAAAAACTGGGCAGATTTTTGAGTCAATTGTTTTGATCATATCGGGAGTTCTATAAACTCTTATTTTACGATCCAAGTACCCCTGGAAAGATATTTGAAGTGGCTTTCCAATGCAAGAAACGACAACTAAATTGAAGGTCGGGAAGTGGGTCAAAAACAGGTTATAACAGTCGGAGGTCAAAATAGTTTTGAATTCAGCCTGTTTTCTTTTTAAGTTTTGGGTTGTTTGGGGCACTTAGGGTTGCATTGGGATCTTCTCACGAACGTGAGAGATGGTTTATATATTGTAGTTAATATCTGCACTTGGGCTAAGGTGGTGGTTTAGGGTAAGACCCCTTAATGGTAACAAACGTTTAGTACGTTTAAAATCAGGAAATCTGGAATGACGAAAGTAGATATATATATATCGTGGCCTTAACAGTAGCTTTAAGGTTAGGGCAAGTCGGAGGTGTTAGCCAACATATGTAAGGGTGTGAATATTCCTTTTACAGAAACCATGGGTAGGTTTAAGTGGGCGTTTGACCTAAAGTTTTGAGACCTAAAAACTGGGACTGTTTTGGGTAAAATACGAACGGGTTAGTTGTTAAACTTAACCAAGTTAAGGACTTGTTAAGGAAGGGTAATGGGGTAATTAAAGCTTATTAATGAGGTAAATATGTGAGAATGGGTTTGATGTCCATCATAGGTTAATGAGCCATCTTAGTGATTGGTTCGTTTATTGATTTCATGTTTTTGGTTTGTTAGCTTGTTGCTAGTGCAAGGACGTGTGAAGGAGCTATCAGGTGAGTGTTCATAGTCCCATATTTATTTTTGTTTTTGACTTCCAGATGGGATGGAAGAGACACTGTGTTGAGTTGTTTCTAAATTGTTGTTGTGAATGTTTTATGGTTGTGATGGACTTGTGTGTACACTTATGTGATTAACTGCTATGCGATTTTTAATATGTTATTGTGGTTTGACAAGGTAGTGGCCTTGTGGTTTGACAAGGTAGTGGCCTTGTGGTTTGAAAAGGTAGTGGCCTTGTGTTTTGACAAGGTAGTGGCCTTGGGATAGGTACATAGGGTGATCATCTAAGGTACCATGATGTTGTTTGGAAAGGTAGGAGCCTTGGATTGGTTTGGTATGATTGGTCTTGATTGATAGTTGTTAATACATAATTGTAACACATTGTCCATATGTTCTTTTGTTGATGATTGTTATTCATAGCTTGTAACTGATTTAGCGTTGGAGTCTAAACCTATGACTCTCACCAACTTTATGTTGACGTGTTTTAGTGTCTTTTTCAGGTGAGAATGTGGTTAAGCTTGAGGATAGAAGTGGCTAGACTTGGATGCCTTAGGATTGCATATAGAAGGAGATCCCCGTTCCTTCTTAGTTTACCTATATTTTTGTTTGGTTTATGTTTATTGTTTGTCTTGGGTAAGTGGTAGGACTATTACCTACTTACCTAGACTCCTGCATTGTTGAGATATTGTCATGACATTTGTGTCGCCATTTATGACATTATATTTGCATTTTAGTCTTCTCTATAGAGACACCATTTGTTGTGATGATATCCATACGTCGCGCCCCATATTCCGCCATTGGTGGGGTGTGACAGAATGGTATCAGAGCCAATGGTTATAGAGAATTAGGTTTCCTAGTCGCGTACCCTAGTCTATAGCTTAAGGGTCCCTGCATATAGGCGTCATAGGAGTATGTGTGCATTTTATTATAATTGATGTGTTTGAATGTTATTTATTGTGATGTTTTGACTGGTATGAATTGAACCATAGTAAGTTCATACTTAGCCACATGTTACTTTCTTTTCGAGTTGTGAGTAGTGCGGGTTTAACCATAATCGCCCACGCTAGTCATTGTCGTATTTTACTTATAATGTACATTATAGTACATAATTTGGTACATAGTAGTTTCTATCTTTTGTTGGGTTATTTTATGTACCTGAGGGGTATTATTTTCTTTTGATGTTTAAGTCATGTTCCCTAGGAATCATGTGGTGGTTCGAGTTATTAGGAGTAGGTGAATATGAAGGACCTTATGCTATTTCCACTCTTATGGGCGACATGACTTATAACTGATTATGTTTTCGTTTTGGATTTAGTCTAGGCTGTTTTAGCTAGACTATGGATTTCTGTATTCCAAGAGTTTTATTATGTTATTTTATAGATGGAGTTTTGGACCTTATTGGTTATGTGGTTATGAGCTTATGTGAGTAGATAGATTTATGTGTTATATGTTGTATTGATTCTTATAAGTGTCATCATAGGAGGGAGTGCATTGGGGAAAGGGTAATTGTATAAGTATGGTGGCCAACATAGTTATACAAGTACCAAAACTTCAATGGGTTCTCAAGTATGATTGCATGAAAGAGGATTAGTACATGCTTGTATATGGTGAGATGTAGATATTGGGTATACGTATAATATATGGGTTTATGTAACGGCTGCCTACGATATGGCTATTTTTATTAGTGTGTTATATGTTTTGGGTTATAGTTGTGTTGTGTGATTTTGGGGTCACACGATATGGTTTAGTTTTGGAGGTGGGTTTTATGCTTTGTTGTGGCACGGTGAGATGGTGATTACTCGTGTGGAAAAACGAGTGTATGACGTGATTGGTTGATCCGACATGTATGGTAACGAGTATGTTTTGGGTGATTTAATAGGTATATATATGCGGATGTATATATACTACTATGTGTTAAGTTATGGTATATGGTCGTTCACTAGTTATTATAACTTGAACGTACCTTGTGTTTGTTCGTGTTTTATGGTGCTGGAGTTGATGGAGTTTCAACAACGTTTCGAATTTTTTGAACTGTGTCTTGTAGCTTATTCTTTGAGTTCATATTTCACGTGTACGTTTTAAAATGTTGTTCTGGGTTTTAAGTCCGTTGAAATAAATGGAGATTTCTTTTGGGATAATGAAATCTTTTGGGTTGAGTCTTACATTTCTTTTGGTTGGTATATGGAAAAAGGGGGGACTTGGAAATCTACTATAGAGTTAGATAGTTGGTTGTATTCGGTAAAATAAGGGTAAGGTGTTGGAGTCATGTTTGAAACAAGATATAACATAAGTTTTTTTTATCAACACTTATTTATTTCAAATTCTAAAAGACTTTCTTTAAAATAAAGCGAAGTAAAATTTCTTTCTACTTACATAGTTTATATAATTGGATTTAACCGATTCATGTCATTTATAGTTATTAATACAAGGTTAAAAGGAGTTTATGAATATTTCACATACAATTATATCTTTCATTGAAAAGGATTGCATTGATCACTAAGTCTATTCTTTAGTTTTTAAAACAACTAGCATAAAATTGTTTTGGTCATAACTTGTTTGTTTTTAAAGCTTTTTGGGTGATTCAAAAGCCTAAAATTATGTACTCGAAACGTACTTTTCAAATATTCAGAATGTATAGTCATGGGAGGTCAGTGGACTGGTCGGAATTGTTGTACAAGTGTCGGGTTCAAGGTTGAGTTTGAATAGTAGTT
The DNA here is from genome assembly GCA_025667525.1 of Glebionis coronaria. Taxonomy (NCBI): domain Eukaryota; kingdom Viridiplantae; phylum Streptophyta; class Magnoliopsida; order Asterales; family Asteraceae; genus Glebionis; species Glebionis coronaria. The sequence continues at coordinate 29,731,486 of CM046881.1, forward strand.
TTATTTTTATGATTTGGGATGCACGGGATACCTAGTCTTTGAGTTGAGTTTTGAGAACGTCTAGAAGGTTGTTTGTAGATGGTTTGAGTCACATAGATGTGGGGAGGTAAAAAAAAAAATTAAAAAAAAATATATATATATCTATGGAAAGTCGATCTTTTGCACGGTTTAAATAATATGTCGCGGGGCGTAATATGTTTTGGTTGCCATTGGGTGTTCCTTGGATTATTTTTCGTTCTCATGGGTCATTTGGAATTGATACATGTTTTGGGTTTGAGTTTTCTTTAGAGTCTCGTGGTTTTTGATTTGTTTTAATTGGTGCACGTGAAATGTCGTTAGTTATCCGTGGGTTTAATTCGTCGATCGTATCTGGTGTATTCAGGATGTAGTTTTGGTTTTGTATGGTTTAGGAGCGTTGAGGTAGAACCATGAATAGAGCAAGTAGGAGAAGTGAGAGGAGTTGTAGTTAGTGTCTTCCAAGGCAAATTGTTGATGGAGTGAATTAAGAACAAGAGTTGTTAGAAATTGCAAGGAATTTATTTGTATTGCCGCTAAGAGAGGGTGTGAGGATGACATAATTGAAATTGCTATGGATGTTGTATGAACGCTTTGGGTTTACGGTTATGCATTTGGCTTCGCTAAAGCACTAGCGGTTTCATGGAGTCAATGAACCGAGTGTGCATGAACGTATATAAACAAGTTGTCATCGGGAGCATCGACGACATCTTGAACTACTCAAATCATAGAAGGAGGATGAGGCGAATTATGTGTTGGTTTTGGAGTTGTTAGTAAAGGGAATGAAACGTGAGATTTTCAAGTGTGAGTTTTAGGATTTGGTTGGCCAGGACTAGTAGTCAGAGATGATGGCATATCGTGGAACCAGCAAGGGGCGAAGTGAAGAAGGAAGAGGAAGCATTTTGGAGGCTGAAGAGGTGGATTGGATGATGAGCAGATCTTGGCATTATCAGAAGGACTGGATGAATTCGCGAAGCATGACGATACGTGGAGCACGGATTTGGACGCGTACGAGGACGACAAAGAAAGGCGATCGCTTATACGTTGCAGGAACCGAAGATTTGGAAGAACTGGATAGACTTAGTTAGTGGAGCTGGACTGTTATATCTGCCTAGAATGCTAGAGGCATTTGGTGTACGAGACGTGGAGAATGATCTATACGGATCATGAACGTATCCAACACATATTCAATCATCTTGATTGAACATTTGGCAAAGGTGATGGGTGGAGTTAATTGATGAAAGAAAATTGCAAGGCCAAGTACCATCTGGGAAAGGCAAGCATGGTCGATGAGACATGGAATAAGAAGGATGAGGTGAAGCTGAGACGAACTTGAACTATAGGGATGATGTATTAGAGTGGTTTGGATGAAGGATTTGGGTTGCACGAGTTGAGTTGTCTAAAGCAGTGAACGCGTCAACATTTATGTTGCGTGGCTTGGACAATCGTAAGGAGGAAAGGGACGTAGACTATACTTCCTACATGGATAGGAGTAGTTTAGAAAGGGCGATGTAAGGACGAAGTTGGTGGAAGGGATACATAATGCGGTGGGGGATTAAGTACGATGAGAGTTGGGTGATAGTCGATAGACTGACTAATTCATCACCTATTTCAAGAGGAATGAGAAGTCACGTAGTTGGGAAGTTGGAAGAATTAATGGATATGTGAAAGACCGTCATAGGTCACTTTGTAAGGAAATTGGAATTTAAAGTAGTTTGGGATACGGACTGAAGGGAGTTGATGAACGTAATTGGACATGGGTGATTGATTTAGAGGTAGTTCGGAAACTCGTTAGCGATGGCTGAGTTTTCATATAATGATAGTTATCGTACTAGAAGTCGATAAATGCCATTTGAGGCACGATATGAAAGGATAGGGTGAGTTGTCCTCATTGTGGACTAGAACTGGTAAAAGAGGCTACTAATGTGGTAATGGTGTTTGTGGACAGAATGAGAGCAACAAGGGATGCTATGTAGAAAAGGAGGAAACCACTAGATTTAGTGACAAAGTTATGTATGGAGTTTCACCCATAGTAACGGGTGGTATGTTTTGGTAAAATAGAAGAGTTGATGTAGAGTTTTTGTTAGGACCATTGTAATAGTTATATGTAATAGGTAGACTAGGAGGTATGTAGTTCCTCCTGGTCCTAGTCATAGTAGGAGCAAGTCCTGCTCCTGGTCCTAGTCAAAGTCAAACATTGTTATTTATTTAATATTCTGTTAGGATATGCATGAGTTATATTAGGAGAAGATATGCATATCAGTTTTACACGTTTTCTTGTAAGCTGTATTAGGGTTTCCTTGTAGTATAAAAGGAACCTTAGGCAGAAGGGTTAAACAGATCTTCACAAAACATAGTTCTAGTCTTTATTAATATTAGAAATCCTTAGAAAGGATCAAGTCTTCATAGTTATTCTGTTTCTCTTGTTTATATTTATATTTTACATTCATATTGTGTATAGAGTCTCTTTGTGATTTGACTTGTGATTACAGAAGTCATTCACCGGTCCTGACAGGCTGCAAGATCTATATCTAATAGACCCAACAAGTGGTATCAGAGCCTGGGAGGGTCTCTATACAACAAGAATCAAGTTCTCTTATTACTAACAATTTGTTTATCATGTCTGCCTCAACTTCTACTCAAACAGGAGAAGAAGGCACTCCTAAAATTGTGTAACCTCAGCAGATCCTGGCTACGGTTTCCAACACAAATGGAAAATTCCCTCTTCTGAAGAAAGGTGAATATGATAACTGGGCAATGAAGATGGAATGGTGGATCACCAACACTGATCAAGATCTTTGGAAGATCATTCTGAATGGAAACAGCAGAAAGCTTACTGGACGAGACAAGAACGGTAATATTACTCTTCTTGACCCTAAAACTCATGAGGAAATCATCGCTATTCAGAAGGAGGTAAAAGCAAAAACAATTTTGCTTCAATCTCTTCCTGAAGATCACATGGGTGACTTCTACCATTTGGATGATGCCAGAGAGATCTGGAACGGCATAAAAGCAAGGTTTGGCGGAAATGAGGAGTCAAAGAAAATGCGAAGGTCCATGCTGAGAGATGAATTCACAGAGTTCAAAATCTCAGAAACTGAAGGCCTGAATCAAGGGTATGATAGGTTCCAGAAGATATTGAGCCAGTTGAATCAACTTCGGTCCAAGCCTGATGATGGTGATGTTAATGCAAGGTTTCTTAAAGCCCTACCCTACTCTTGGAACCGGGTGGTAATCTCTCTTAAAGCCAAAGGTGGGCTTGATTATCTCAGTTTTGATGATTTGTTTCATAGGCTCAGAACATTCGAACCTCATGTGAGAGGATATACGAGTGACTCTTTTCCCACTCCTGCTAATTCAGCCTTTGTGAGCTCTATGGCATCTAGTCCCATGTCATATGCAAGTAGCCAGAGCAATAATGTGTCTCCCCAGCATACTATCCAGCATACTATTCAGCATACTGGTCCCATGTCATATGCATCTAGTCCCATGTCTTCTGCTTCTGATCCTCCTGCCAAGTCTGGTAGTATGGTAGAAGCTATTCTTCATTCTTTTGTTCCTGATGTTACTGCTGAACAACAACTTGCGTTTGATGACTTCAAACAGATCGATAAGCTGGATCTGGATGAGATAGATCTTAAATGGCAGATGGCCATGCTTACTCTGAGGGTTCACAAGTTTGAGAAGAAAGCAGGAAGGAAGTTTAATTACAACCCTCGGGAGCCAGCAAGATTCGATAGAAGCAAGGTACGGTGCTATAACTGCCAGCAACAGGGTCACTTTGCTAGAGAGTGCCCTAGCAAGAATGATCAGGAGAAGAGCAGGTACTCCGCTTTCAAAGTTCAGGAGGTTAAAGATGACAAGAAAGCATTGGTATCTGTTGACTCTATGGTCAACTGGAATGATCATCAGGCTTCTACTCTGGAATCAGCGGAATCAACGACTGATGTGTTGGCAATGATTGCTGGGAATCTCTCTGATGCCGAAGAAGCAGAAGAGTTTGCTCTTATGGGCATCTCACCTCAGGTACAACATTGTCCTCTTGGTTGTCATGATAAATACACAGAACTGTTGTCCCAATTTAATGAAGTAAATGAACAAAATGATAAGTATTACTTAGAGGTACAAGCCTATAAAGCTTCATTAAACACATTGGAACAACAAAAGAAGTGGTTACAAGATACACAACGTGCATATGAGGATAAAATCAGGATACTAAGCATTGATTTAGAAAACACTACAAATATGCTTAAATATACAGAAACTGAAAGAGATGCTAGTATCAAAGAAAAAGAGGAGATGCAAGCTAAATTAGATGCTACAATGTTAAGATTTGACAAATGGCAAAAGGCACCTAAAAATCTTTCAAAATTAATTGATAGTAGCATGTCTAGCAGAACTAAAAGAGGCTTAGGATTTGAAAAATATATTGATTCTGAAGATGTATTTGATTTATCTTTCTCAAGCGTCTTTGATGCCGACAAAGAGGATGAGGGCAAACCTAGTTACAATAGGTTTAAACCAGCAGCAGAAATGCATGCTGTTCCTCCTCCTCTTACTGGAACTTTCATGCCCACCTCAGGGCATAATGACTCGGATGGATCACAGATGCTTGAGTCCCCAACCAGTTCTACTAATACTAACGACTTTGTCTCATGTACTTTCAGTGACAAAGCCGGTGACTCTGCATCTACTGGTTCAAGTGAAGAGTCAAGACCTACGAGTTCCAAGTCGAATGAACATGCTGCTACTGGTGCTAGGAAGTGCGAAGAAAAAGTCGCTGTCAAGACAAGTGTGTCTGGTCCTTGTTTATTGAGTCCTAGGAAGAATGTTTTTTCTAGAACTGTGTGTAATAAAGTAGGCAGTATGAAACAGTCTCATTCTAATAAAAGGTCTTTCAAAACATGTTTTGTTTGTGGCAGTCCCTTTCATTTAATTAAAGATTGTGATTATTATGACACACATGCATCTGTTAATCATGCCATACTTGCTCCTGGTTCACCAGGAGCTGCTCCATATGCTACTAGAGGACTTAATCCTAGTGCTCCAATGTTTCATACTTCTAGAGTATCCTCTCCTTTCATGTCTGATTATTGGAGAGAAAATGGATACCAGACAACTAGTAATTATTTTCCAAATTATAATCCAAACTATGCACATCATTTTGACCACACGTATTTTGGTTTGGGAAATTTAGGAACTGCTGTTAAGCCCTCAGCAGGTTGTTCCTGGTCAAATAATAATACCCTTATGATGAATAGGCAACCAAGGAACAATGGTGGATCTCATCAATCTTCTTGGCATTCTTCTAATGATCCACAAGGCAGGCTCAAACCTGAAAAGGTTTGGGTTCCCTTAAGACACTAACTTTTACTTTGTGATTATCTTGTTGTTGTAGGTTACTCCATACCAGGATCCTAGTCTAGGCATTGTTGATAGTGGCTGCTCCAGGAGCATGACTGGCAATAAAGGCCTTCTCTCTAACTTTGTACCATTTTATGGGGGCAAGGTCTACTTTGGTGGAGGTGAAGGCAGAATCACTGGCAAGGGAACGATAAAGACTCCAAATCTCAATTTTGAGCAGGTCTACTATGTGGAAGCACTTCAACACTTCAACTTGATATCGGTCTCTCAGATTTGTGACAAGAAGCAGTTTGTACTCTTCACCGATACTGATGCACTTGTGCTCTCCAAAGATTTTAAGCTTCCGGATGACTCACAAGTTTTACTCAGAATCCCTAGAAGACACAATCTCTATAGCATCAAGTTGAATGAAGTCAACCCTACTGGTCAACTAGCATGTCTGGTTGCAAAAGCCTCGGAAGATGAAGCCACAAAATGGCACCGAAGGATGGGACATGTGAACTTCAAGACCATTCACAAACTTGCCAATTTGAATCTGGTCTCTGGTTTACCTCCCAAGACGTTTAGAAATGACATAAATTGTGTTGCCTGCAGCAAAGGCAAACAACACAAAGCATCCTTCAAGGCCATTACTGCTTTAAGTCTCATTACTGATCCTTTGCAGCTTCTACACATGGACTTATTTGGTCCTACTTCCATCAGAAGCATAGACCACAAGCAATTCTGTTTGGTGGTAACTGATGGTTATAGCAGGTTTGCGTGGGTGTTTTTCATGGCTACCAAAAGTGAGACCTACTCAATTCTTCGAGATTTTCTTACCTTGATAGAGAATCAGTTGTCCAAGAAAGTTAAAGGTATTCGATGCGACAATGGAACCGAGTTTAAAAATAGAGACCTCATCGCACTTTGCAATGCTAAGGGCATCAAAAGAGATTATAGTGCTGCTCGGACTCCTCAACAGAATGGTGTGGCAGAAAGAAAGAACCGGACACTAATAGAAGCAGCAAGGACTATGCTTGCCGATTCCAAGCTTCCGACCATGTTCTGGACAGAAGCTGTTAATACGGCCAGTTATGTTTTGAATAGGGTGTCTATTACCAATCCACACAAGAAAACACCTTATGAGCTGCTCACGGGCAAAATTCCCAATATTGCTCATTTGAAGCCGTTTGGGTGTCCAGTCACCATTCTGAATACTAGTGACTATTTGGGGAAGTTTGATGGCAAGGCTGATGAAGGATATATTGTGGGATATTCAGCTCATTCTCGGGCGTATCGTGTCTACAATCTTCAAGCCAAACGGATAGTTGAAACTATTAATCTCAGGTATTTTGAGGAGAAGACAAACATTCAAGGAACAGGTCCAGAATGGTATTTTGATCTTGATTATCTTAGTGATTCGTTAGGATATTTTCGTTTCAAAACTAACCATGATGCAGGACCACAAGTGTTTGCAACTTCTAGTACTGGTGTTCCTTCTAGTCTTTCTGATTCAGATGACGAGGATGACATTTTTGTGGTTCCATCCTATTCCACCACGGTTTCTCCTACTCCTCCTAGTGATGCAACTCCATTGGAAGTACAGGATTCCCAAGCAGCTCTCGATACTCTTCTAAAGCAACAACAAGAAGCTTCTAAAGCGGCGGCTCAAGGTAGTTTTGAGTTTCCCTTGGTTGAGCCTACTAACAAAGCTGCTCCTAGTACTCCAGCTTCTGCTCCTAGTGCTAGTCACTCACCTACTGGTACTCCGGCTAGTGAGTCTGCTTCAAATACACGTTTCTCCAGTCCTTCTGATTTGGGGAATCATGAAAAGAAGTCTTCTACCAAGCTGGATGATATTCATAAACAACCAGTAGACGGGATTTTCCAAAATGCTTCATATGATGCTGATTTCGTTGGTGATCTCGGTAACATGGCACCAGAAGTGGAGGTTACCTCCAATCCAGTCTTGCAATCACATAAAGACCATCCCACCACTCAAATTATTGGAGATCCTGGTTCTACCGTCAAGACACGCAGAATGCAGCAGAAGGCCTCGTCTGATCATCATGCTCTTGTGGGCTATATTGAGGATCAAAAGCGTAATAATCATACGGACTTTCAACACTGTTTGTTTGCTTGTTTTCTTTCACAGGTGGAACCTAGGTCTGTTTCTCATGCTCTTGAGGATCAAAGTTGGGTGGAGGCTATGCAGGAGGAAATGCAGCAATTCTTGTTTCAGAATGTTTGGGTTCTGGTTGACTTACCGGATGGGAAGACAGCTATCAATACCAAATGGATTCTCAAAAACAAGAAGGATGCACGGGGAATTGTGGTCAGGAATAAAGCTAGGCTTGTCGCACAAGGACACACTCAAATTGAGGGCATTGATTATACTGAAGTCTTTGCGCCTGTTGCAAGGATTGAGGCCATTCGTCTGTTTTTGGCCTTTGCTTCGTATGTTGGCTTTACGGTGTTCCAGATGGATGTCAAGAGTGCATTTCTCTATGGAAAAATTGACGAAGAAGTGTATGTTACTCAACCTAAGGGGTTTGTTGATCCACTTCATCCAAAGAAAGTCTACAAGGTGGTCAAGGCTCTTTATGGGTTACATCAGGCTCCTAGAGCTTGGTATGAGCGTCTCTCCACTTTCTTGTTAAAGAATGGCTATAGAAGAGGTACTATTGACAAAACACTATTTCTTCGGCGGAATTCCAAGGATATTATCCTTGTTCAGGTTTATGTGGACGACATTATCTTTGGTTCTACTAGGAAGGAGTGGTGTGATGAGTTTGAACACTTGATGAAAGGCGAATTTCAGATGAGTGCCATGGGAGAACTGTCATTTTTCCTTGGTCTTCAGGTCAAGCAACAATCGGATGGGATTTTCATCAGTCAAGATAAGTATGTTCATGAGATTCTTCAAAAGTTTGACATGGATCCTCTTCGACCAGCAGCAACTCCTTATGAAGTTGCTAAAATCAAACTTAAGAATGAGCCAGATCCACCCGTAAATGTTCATATGTACAGGTCTATGATTGGCTCCCTCATGTACTTGACTGCATCACGTCCGGATATTATGTTTGCAGTAAGTGCTTGTTCTAGACACCAGGTGACTCCAACGGTTTCGAACTTAAATGCAGTTAAGAAGATTTTCAAGTATATCAAGGCTCAACCTAAATTGGGACTATGGTATCCTAGAGAATCTCCATTTGTACTTGAAGCATACAGTGATAGTGATTATGCTGGTGCTAATAATGATAGGAAGTCAACTACTGGTGGTTGTCAATTTTTGGGTCGTCGGCTTATTTCATGGCAATGTAAGAAACAGACAATAGTAGCTACTTCTTCAACAGAAGCTGAATATGTGGCTGCTGCTAGTTGCTGTGGTCAAGTTTTATGGATCCAAAATCAGATGTTGGACTATGGGTTCAATTTTATGAATACCAAAATTTTTATTGACAATCAAAGCACTATTTGTATTGTGAAGAATCCTGTATTTCATCAGCGGACGAAACATATTGAGATTCGACATCATTTTATACGCGATGCCAATGAGAAGAAGCTGATACAGGTTCTTAAAGTTCATACGGATGACAATGTTGCTGATCTGCTGACTAAAGCTTTTGATGGTCCTCGGTTTAACCACTTGGTGGTTCATATTGGGATGGTCAATCCTTGAAGTCTAGGATTGAGGGGAGGCAAAGCCTAAGGGGAGGCTTTGTGTACATATTAGGTCCGCCTAACGTATTCATAGTATTTAACAACATAATTTTTTTTTCTTTTTTTGGTTATGGTGGTGTGTGGTGCTTCTGATGGAGGATTTTGCTGTCTTCTGATGGATATGGCTTACATGACTGGCTTCTGGTCCTTTTTGGTCAGCTTCTAGTTATGATTGGATGCTTTCTGGTGGTTTCAAATCCTTCCAAGTATAGTGGTGTTTGGCTATGGGTACTGGTACTGGTCTGGCTACTGTTCATTCCTTTTGTCCTTTATTAATCACGTTTTGCTCCTGGTCCGACTATTGTACACTTTGACTTTTGGTCAACGCTTCCAATACTGATATTTACAAGTTTGAATTCACCAAATAAATTGGGGGTAAGTTATTATGTTAAAAAGGGCAAGTGGTTAGTATGCCATTATGGCTTAATTTGAAAGGGCAACCCCCCATTAATAGGGGTCAATGAACAGTTACTATTTTCTTCCTATATGGTCAACATTCACTCATTACAATTAAAACACACACAAAAAAAACCCGCTTCTACTACTCTCATCCCAATCCAAATCCTTCTTCAATCCATTCATCTAGATCCATGGCTGCTCTTGCTTATCAACCTGCTCATAATCGTGTTGCTTATCTGGGTGATGGTCCTAATAGTGAACATTTTGCTGATATCTTGGAGTTTATTGAAGCTTCAAACTTAAGGTTTGCATTTACTGTTTGTCCTACCATATATGATAGTGTGGTACGTCAGTTTTGGGCGTCTGCTGAACTTGTGAATGTGGCTGGTCGTCCACGGGCACTCCATGCTACCATAGATGGACGTGCTTATGTGGTCACTGAAGCATCTATTCGCTCTTCTCTTCATCTTCAGGATGAGGGGGGTGTTGTATCACTTCCCAATTCGGAAGTTTTAGAGGGTATGGCTGCCATAGGTTATGAACATGGGGGGAAGTTTAACTTCCAAAAGAATAGGTTTTCCCCTCAGTGGAAGCTTCTGGTTCACTATTTAATCCATTGTTTGAGTCCCAAGTCAGGGAGTTGGGATGCGTTCCCTACTCCTTTGGCTACTGGTCTTATATGTTTAGCCCAGGGTAGAGTGTTTAACTTTTCACATTATATCTTTGAGGGGATGGCTAGTAATTTGTCAACTGCTGGTTCTAGGAAAAAGTTTCTTATGTACCCTAGGTTTATTCAAGAAATGCTTGTTTGCATTCCACGTGATAGGGCTGAGCATGTACCATCTAAACTGACAGCGAAAGTGTATTACAACATGATGCATGGGTTTACTGGGTATTGGAGGCCCCTGACTGAAGTCATGATGGGCTTGGCTCAGGGTCCTATAGGTCAGGAGGAGGAGGCTCCTGAGTTGGTTGTGTTAGATGATGACCCCATAGAGGAGGAGGAGGCTCCTGCTGGTGATGCCACTCCTGTGGTAGAGGAGGAGCTAGTTGAGGAGGTGGTGGTTGAACAACCATCCCCTCCCAAGGCTGGTCCTTCCTCGGCTCCACAAAGGTCTCCATTTGTGGAGACTCCACCTCCTAGCCCTGCCCCACACTCGACTGATATCCCCTTTGCTGCTAGTTCTCCACACATTGACCCCAATGTTGCTTCGGGCTCCCGTGATGCTTTCCCTGATCCAAGTTCTCTTGGTGGGCAGGCAGAGGAGCCTACTACTCTGACATCTTTGCTAGATCTTATGCACAGGTACCATGAGAGGATGATTTGTTTGGAAGCTGACTTGAACCAACATCGGAAGCTCACACGGGAGTTTGTTCTTCCTCTGGCCGATCGTATAAAGGTATTGGAGAATCAACAGCGTCGTCGAAAGAAGCATGTGGTTCTTTCCGATTCTGAGGATGAGGGTTCGGAGAATGTTGAGGATGGCTTGACGTTGCTGGCAAAGGCTGCCTTTGCTGATAAAGTTTATGATGATCTGCCTGGTCCTCCAATGTCCTCCAATGCTCCTTCTTCTAGTACTGTTCCCCCTTCTATGGGTGGTGCTTCTGATGCTGCTGCTGGTTCTCATGCTGATCCCTCTCATGATCCAAAGGGCAAAGCTCCAATGACTGATCCTCCATCTCCAACCCGCAAGCGCTCTCGTCGACAGCTTGAAGAAGACAGACTTGGTGAAGAGGCTGCTCGTCGGGTTCAGGCTGAGCTTGATGCGGAGGACATTGCTGCTGAGGAAGAGCTCCGTGAGCGAAGGCGTGCGCAAATTCAGCATGATGCTATGCACTGGACTGATGGCGAATGGATGCAAGTGTTAACTGTTCTCACTCGGGATTATGCTCAGTTTAAAGATTTGTTGGGTGATGATGTTGATGAACACAACTGCATTCCGCGTGCTATGGTAATGATGCGTAAGCATCAGTTGACTCTTGCTGAGGAACTCAAGAAACAGCGTAGGAACAGACCTCTTTCTCAGGCTGAGCAGCGCCAGCAGATGCAACGTTATGTCAAATTTCAATCTGCTGCTCATTTCAATGCTCCTTGGACTTGGGCTCGGGTGCGGGCTTTGACTTTTGATGAGCTCAAGAAACTTTATGAGAATATGGTGAGGCGTGCGAGTCAACCTATACCGGAAAAATTTGTTTACCATCCTCGTGGTGTGACTGCTTCGATGCCTGCTGCTTCTACTGTTTCTTCTTCTGTGCCCATTCCTGGTTCCAATGGTAGTTCTTCTGGTTCTGGTGCTGTTTCTGTTGGTCCTTCTACTTCACCCTTGGTTGCTCCTATTGGCTCTACCACTGGTCCTGCTACTACTATCTTTGTGACAACCACCACCACTCATGCTTCCCCCACCACACCTGGTACTTCCACCACTCCTGTTCCTGCAAGCACGTTTGTTGATTCCACCATACCTGCTGATGCTACAGGTGCTATGCCATCATCATCACCACCAATTTCTGCAACACAACCTACTTCCACTTCTGATGCAGCTCCTAGTGGTTCTTTGGGTGGACATGTTCCTGAGTCTACTCCTACTGCTTCTCCTGTTGTTGCTGAAGTTCAGGTGAAGGTTGAATCCACTCCTTCGGCTCCCACGCCTCGACGTTCCACTCGCCAGAAACTTACTCGTCGTGTTCGCCGCGGTAAATCAGTTCCTTTTGAGAAGCGTGATCCTGAAAACTTAATTGATGCAGCTTCGGATAGTGATTCTGACTTACCTTTAGGCAATGGAAGTATTACGGGTTATACGGTTGAGAGGTCTACAACACTTCCTGGTGGCGTCTCTCATCGGATTACTTTGAGTGATGGGACTGTGCGATTGGTCACGAGTTTGCAGGGTGTGTTATCATGGGCTGACCGGATGGATCTTATGGCATTGTTTGGGCTTGTTGATTCTAGTATGCCATTTGACCCAATGGCGGTGTCTTCCTGGCCTGGTATTCGTCTTTGGGCTAATCTCAAGCTAATGTTGGATCCTCCTCCATCTGCTACTCCTTTGGGCGTATGGAAGGATCAAATGCAATGGGAGATTGTTCGCTGGAAGCTCTATGCTGGTTGTGGAGTACATGTGTTGGAGTTGGGTTCTGGTCATGTGGTGTTTATGTTGACGGATGTTGTGTATCCTTTGACTATTTCTTCCATAGAAGCAATGTTGGAAAGTCATTTGCAGATTTCTACTGCTCCTTCTGGGAATGAGTCGAGTATGGCCACATCTTTGGTCGAGGGTATTCAAGCACGGTTGTTGGCGGATAAGAAGGCAGCTTCTGGTGTGTAAGGTGAATGGGTTGTAAGTAGTTATACTTTGATTTTTGTTCTTATTTTGATTCTTTTCACCAATTTGTATAGTGATTGGTGACTTTTATTCTTTATAGTTACAACAATAGTTAAAAAAAAAAATAAAAAAAAAAAAAAAAAAAAAAAAAAAATATATATACATTTTATATAATATCTGCTTATACTTTAACACAGTTTAGCTTTTATACTTGTACATAATATCCCTTGGCTGGTTCAAAATGTGGTTCCTGGTTTAAGATTGTTCTGGTACTTGGTTTCACTTGGTGTTGGACGTGGTCCACACATCAAATGGTTCTCAACTTACCATGTCTCATCGACAAGAAAAAGTTGATTCACCTTGAGGGTACGGCTCCTGGTGCGATTATCAAATCCGTTGATGGTTGCCAGGTTACCTAAAACTGGATGGTTTTCACTTGCCATGGTATTGGACTGAAAAGTCGCTAATCCAAGGGGGTACGGCTCTTGGTAAAGATCTTATCAAATCCGTTGATAGCTGTAATAGCTTGCTTAAAGCTATAGGGTGTTCAACTCACCGATGCTTTATTGCTAAGAGTTGGCGAGTCCAGAGGGGTACGACTTCTGGTAAAGACGCATCAAATCCGTTGACGGCTGTGATGGTTTGCCTAAAATCATCAGGGTACTCCCACTCACCATTGATTTACGTTCTAAGAGCTGGGCTGGGTTCTAGTCTCCCAGGGTGATGCTTATTCCACCAGAATGACTAGCTAGCCCAAGAGCGAGCAGCTACTTGGTAAAGGCTCATCAAATCTGCTCATGTTGCTGAAAAGATTCAACACGATGCTGATTTGTTACAAGCTTTGGAGAAGCTTCTAGTGGTTCGTGCGGCTGTTCTTCTGATTCTTATCATATTGATGCTGCTGTTTGTTTTGTTGCTACAATCCTCGGGCTTTATTTGCGCGTTTTCCAGGAAACTTGAACTCAACAGGTCAAATTCAAGTTTAGGGGAGGATTGTTAGGACCATTGTAATAGTTATATGTAATAGGTAGACTAGGAGGTATGTAGTTCCTCCTGGTCCTAGTCGTAGTAGGAGCAAGTCCTGCTCCTGGTCCTAGTCAAAGTCAAACATTGTTATTTACTTAATATTCTGTTAGGATATGCATGAGTTATATTAGGAGAAGATATGCATATCAGTTTTACACGTTTTCTTGTAAGCTGTATTAGGGTTTCCTTGTAGTATAAAAGGAACCTTAGGCAGAAGGGTTAAACAGATCTTCACAAAACATAGTTCTAGTCTTTATTAATATTAGAAATCCTTAGAAAGGATCAAGTCTTCATAGTTATTCTGTTTCTCTTGTTTATATTTATATTTTACATTCATATTGTGTATAGAGTCTCTTTGTGATTTGACTTGTGATTACAGAAGTCATTCACCGGTCCTGACAGGCTGCAAGATCTATATCTAATAGACCCAACAGTTTTGTAGGTCCATTTATGATCTTTGGGAAGATCAGACCATTAGCTTATGAGCATAGAATTACCTGGGGGAAATGAGTTGTATACATGATACATTTCATGTATTGGGATTGGTAAATGTTGTTTGAGGATGCATATTTGCATGTCCGGTTATTTGGGTTTTGTGCTAATAAGAGTCTTTGTTTTATCGAAGAGTCATTTGCGAGATTTATTGACTGTGAGGTCAAGAGTTGGGCAATGGGTTTAATTTTGGTTTGTACATGTGGTATCTTGAAACTTGAACTGAAGTTCACGTGGAAATGAGAGGAGTTCATTTAGAACAAGTATCCTTGTGTGATTTGTTGTCTGTGTGTTGATCCTAAGGAGTAAATCTCGGGACGAGATTTCTATTAGGAGGGAGTGATGTGACAACCGTGGTATTGAGGTTCGTCACTTGGTCTTACTTTTAGGTTATTTTATGTGTGACTACTTGATTTTTGTGCTTACGTGTTTATTTTGTGTGAACGAGGTTGGTGTGATTATCGTTTATGAGTATAGAGTACTCATAAGTAAATCGAGGAACGGTTAATTCATGTTCATGAGATCACAATTAGTGACTATGAAATGAAATGGTGATATTTTGGTGGTTACGTATACGTATAAGTATTATAGTAATAGTGTATTTTTTTAGGATTTACGGTTTAGCATTTAGAGGTCTCGGATAAGGTAATTAGTCAAATGAATATTTTTCGGGATGGTTTTAGGTCATTTAGGACTTAATTATAAAGTTTATTTCAAAATTTGAGATTTTTTTATAAAAGTGTATATTTTACGTCTTTTACGGTAAAACGCGTAAATTTGACTAGTTTTACGGTTTTGAGGTTTTGGGAGTTTTAGGAGCTGAAATAAATTAAGGTAAATTAAGGTAATATTAATAAGATATTAATTAACAATAAAAAGAAAAAAAAAATAAAGAAAAAAACGAAATTAGGGGTGTTTGGGTCGGTTTAGAAGAGAAAAAAAGGAAAAAAGGAAAAAAAAAGGAAAGTGGGCTTTGGGTTGGACTAGGATTCACCCATACCCTATATAATGTATATACTAAACCAAATTTATTATTTTTCTCCTGGAGATGAAGGAAATTCGTGAGTCTTATAAAAAATTAGGGTTCTTCATAAAATTTGGGGGTTTTCATAAATCCAAGGTAAATCTTCAAATCCCTTTTTAATTAAATTGTTTTTATGTTTTCTTTAATAATCTTATGATGGATTTAGGTTAGGGTTTAATATAAAAACAGTAAATTAATGTTGTATTAATCATAATATGATGATTACATAAATTAGGGCTTGTAATTAGAGGGATTAGGGTTAATTAATGAGGTTGATTTTGTTAAACCCGTTTTTAAAAACTGGACAGATTTTTGAGTCAATTGTTTTGATCATATCGGGAGTTCTATAAACTCTTATTTTACGATCCAAGTACCACTGGAAAGATATTTGAAGTGGCTTTCCAATGCAAGAAACGAGAACTAAATTGGAGGTAGGGAAGTGGGTCAAAAACAGGTTACAACAGTCGGAGGTCAAAATAGTTTTGAATTCAGCCTGTTTTCTTTTTAAGTTTTGGGTTGTTTGGGGCACTTAGGGTTGCATTGGGATCTTCTCACGAACGTGAGAGATGGTTTATATATTTTAGTTAATATCTGCACTTGGGCTAAGGTGGTGGTTTAGGGTAAGACGCGTTAATGGTAACAAACTTTTTACGTTTAAAATCAGGAAATCTGGAATGACGAAAGTAGATATATATATATATATATCGGGGCCTTAACAGTAGCTTTAAGGTTAGGGCAAGTGGGAGGTGTTAGCCAACATATGTAAGGGTGTGAATATTCCTTTTACAGAAACCATGGGTAGGTTTAAGTGGGCGTTTGACCTAAAGTTTTGAGACCTAAAAACTGGGACTGTTTTGGGTAAAATACGAACGGGTTAGTTGTTAAACTTAACCAAGTTAAGGACTTGTTAAGGAAGGGTAATGGGGTAATTAGAGCCTATTAATGAGGTAAATATGTGAGAATGGGTTAGATGTCCATCATAGGTTAATGAGCCATCTTAGTGATTGGTTCGTTTATTGATTTCGTGTTTTTGGTTTGTTAGCTTGTTGCTAGTGCAAGGACGTGTGAAGGAGCTATCAGGTGAGTGTTCATAGTCCCATATTTATTTTTGTTTTTGACTTCTAGATGGGATGGAAGAGACACTGTGTTGAGTTGTTTCTAAATTGTTGCTGTGAATGTTTTATGGTTGTGATGGACTTGTGTGTACACTTATGTGATTAACTGCTATGCGATTTTTGATATGTTATTGTGGTTTGACAAGGTAGTGGCCTTGTGGTTTGACAAGGTAGTGGCCTTGTGGTTTGACAAGGTAGTGGCCTTGTGATTTGACAAGCTAGTGGCCTTGGGATAGGTACATAGGGTGATCATCTAAGGTACCATGATGTTGTTTGGCAAGGTAGGAGCCTTGGATTGGTTTAGTATGATTGGTCTTGATTGATAGTTGTTAATACATAATTGTAACACATTGTCCATATGTTCTTTTGTTGATGATTGTTATTCACAGCTTGTAACTGATTTAGCGTTGGAGTCTAAACCTATGACTCTCACCAACTTTATGTTGACGTGTTTTAGTGTCTCTTTCAGGTGAGAATGTGGTTAAGCTTGAGGATAGAAGTGGCTAGACTTGGATGCCTTAGGATTGCATATAGAAGGAGATCCCCGTTCCTTCTTAGTTTACCTATATGTTTGTTTGGTTTATGTTTATTGTTTGTCTTGGGTAAGTGGTAGGACTGTTACCTACTTACCTAGACTCCTGCATTGTTGAAATATTGTCATGACATTTGTGTCGCCATTTATGACATTATATTTGCATTTTAGTCTTCTCTATAGAGACACCATTTGTTGTGATGATATCCATACGTCGCGCCCTATATTCCGCCATTGGTGGGGTGTGACATTCCCCCATGCTAAAACCAAACATTGTCCTCAATGTTTCTTAGCTCAAGAGTAACACCCCCTTGCTAAGACACGAAGAGTCTAATGCAAAATCCTAGCATGGAAAGAGCACGCAAATCTATAAGCCGTTTATTAATTATGCCTCAAGATAAAACGTTAGTCTATAAAAATCAAGGGTAAAGAAAGTGTGCCCCTTTTTGGCATTCAAAGAATGGAAGATCAAGTGGACCGGAAAAAACCGAACACGAGAGTCTTTAAAAATTAGGGTCATACCTAAGATCACAACACAACAAAACACGAGCACAAGCTTGAAAGATCAAGCCTTATTAGGTGTTAGAAAATAGAAAGAAGATAGAATGTATGGGACTCCCCCAAAATGCACCTCGTTTTTGTTAGCCGAGTCATGAGCTCGACTCGATCCCCGCATTCATTGTTCCTTAGGGAAAGTTTGAAGATCCGGGACAACCTCCGTAGGTATGTCCCCTCCAAAGTAATGTTTCACACGATGACCATTCACCTTAAAGTTAGGCCCGTCTTTTTTAGCTAGCTCAACGGTGCCATATGGGAAAACTTGTGCAATGGTGAATGGTCCGGACCAACGGGATTTAAGCTTGCCCGAGAAAATCTTAAGTCTAGAGTTGAATAAGAGGACTTGATCACCAACATTGAAAATGCGGTTTTTGATCTTTGAGTCATGAATCCTCTTAGTCTTCTCTTTGTAAATCAAAGAATTTTCATAAGCTTGATCCCTTAACTCACTTAGTTCATTTAATTGAACCTTGCGATGATCACCCGCGGTCCTTAAATCAAAGTTACAATGCTTAAGAGCCCAATACGCCTTATGTTCGAGTTCAATTGGCAAGTGGCATGCTTTTCCGTAGACCAACCTAAATGGTGTACAACCAATTGGCGTCTTGTAAGCCGTACGGAAAGCCCACAATGCATCGTCCAATTTATCCGACCATGAAGTGCGATTTTCTCCAATAGAACGCTCCAGAATCCTTTTAAGAGCACGGTTTGAAACCTCCACTTGACCACTCGTTTGAGGGTGATAAGCCGTAGAAAGTCGATGAGTGACACCATATTTCTTTAGAACTCTTTCAAATTGTTCATTACAAAAATGGGTCCCACGATCACTTATAATAGCCCGTGGAGTTCCAAACCTAGCAAAGAGTTGTTTCAAAAATTTCACCACAACTCGAGCATCATTCGTGGGCAAAGCCTTAGCTTCGACCCATTTAGACAAATAGTCCACGGCTACGAGAATGTATTTGTTTCTTTTCGAAGATGGAAACGGCCCCATAAAATCGATCCCCCACATGTCAAAGATTTCACAAACTTGGATAATGTTTTGAGGCATTTCATCCCTTTGTGAGTTCTTTCCTTGACGTTGACAAGCATCACAAGTCTTGATCAAGTCTTGGGCATCACGATATATGGAAGGCCAAAAGAAGCCGGCATCAAAGACTTTCTTCGCGGTGGCGTTAGCACCATGATGTCCCCCGGTGGGTCCCTCATGACAAGATTTAAGGATATCTTGAGCTTCTTTGCCAAACACGCACCTACGAATCACTTGATCCGCGCACACACGAATCAAATAGGGGTCGTCCCAAAAGTAATAGGAAATATCCTTGAAAAACTTTCGTTTTTGTTGGGACGACATACCCTTGATCACAAACTTCCCCGCATGGTAATTTGCAATGTCCGCAAACCATGGGGTAGTATCATCACCACGAAAAGCAATCATACCAAGCGTCTCGAGAGGAAATGTTTCATGGATTTCCTTCTTCTCTCGATCGCTTTGGTGAGGATTCTCAAGTCGAGATAAATGATCGGCCGCGAGATTCTTGGCTCCTTTCATGTTTAGAATTTTGACATTAAATTCTTGAAGGAGGAGAATCCACCGGAGCAACCTCGGCTTAGCATCTTGTTTATTAAGAAGATATTTGATAGCCGAGTGGTCCGTATACACTATAGTTTGAGACAAAACGAGATATGGTCTAAAATTTTCAAAAGCATACACAACGGCAAGTAACTCCTTTTCCGTTGTAGTGTACTTTGTTTGAGCATCCGTCATAGTCTTACTTGCATAGTGTATAGGCAAGAAGTGTTTTAGCTTACGTTGCCCCAAAACCGCACCTACCGCATAATCACTAGCATCACACATAATTTCAAAAGGTAGATCCCAATCCGGGGCAACTAAGATTGGAGATTCGGTTAACTTCTTTTTAAGCATCTCAAAGGCTTGAATACACTCATCCAAAAAGATGAAAGGGGTCTCTTTTTCCAAAAGATGGGTCATAGGCCGAGCTATCTTAGAGAAGTCTTGTATAAAACGACGATATAAGCCGACATGGCCGAGAAAACTCCTTACTCCCTTAACGGTGGTGGGTGGAGGCAATTTGGCAATCACGTCGATTTTAGCCCTATCAACCTCAATACCGGCCTTAGAGATCTTATGACCTAACACAATTCCCTCTTTGCACATGAAGTGACATTTCTCGTAATTAAGCACAAGATTAGTTTCCTCACAACGTTGCAACATTCTTTCAAGGTTAGAGAGACATGAAGTGAAAGATTCCCCAAAAACCGAAAAGTCATCCATGAAGACTTCCATGGTTTTCTCGATCATATCATGGAAAATGGCCATCATGCACCTTTGGAACGTCCCCGGAGCATTGCATAGTCCAAAAGGCATGCGACGATAGGCAAATGTTCCATAAGGACAAGTGAATGTGGTCTTTTCTTGATCACGAGGGTCAATGGGGATTTGGAAATAGCCGGAAAATCCATCCAAAAAGCAATATAATTCATTCCCCGCTAGTCTCTCTAACATTTGATCCATAAAAGGTAATGGAAAATGATCCTTCCTAGTGGCATCATTAAGTTTCCTATAGTCAATACAAACACGCCAACCGGTCACAAGTCTAGTAGGAATCAATTCATTATCCTCATTAGTAACAACCATCATTCCTCCTTTCTTTGGAACACAATGCATGGGGCTAACCCATGGACTATCCGAGATAGGGTAGATCATTCCGGCGTCTAGAAGTTTAGTGACTTCCTTTTTGATCACCTCATGAATCTTTGGATTGACCCTTCTTTGATTTTGGATAGCGGGTTTATAATCATCCTCCATTAGAATTTTATGAGTACAAAATTTTGGATCTATACCCTTAATGTCAGAGATTTTCCATGCAATGGCCCGTTTATGTTTCTTAAGCACTTTAATAAGCTCATCCTTTTCATTTTCCTTTAATCCCTTAGCAATAATCACCGGTAACTTATCCGTTCCCTCAAGAAAAGCATACTCCAAATGAGTGGGTAACTCCTTAAGTTCTAATTCGGGTGCTTCCTCAATAGATGTTTTCACTTTAGTCTCATTTTCATTCACAACTTTTAAATCCATAGGTGGTGATTCAAAAGGATCCATATTCAACAATTTTTCGATTAACGCAATATCTCCCTCGGGATCAAAATTCTCACTATCAAACTCACTAGGATCAAACGGTGTGCTAAGGTAATCATCAATTTCCTTCTCGATTTTTGAATAACCATTATTCTCAAGCTCTTCAAGAACGAAGTCACCTACCTCAAATGGAGTGAGTGTAGGCTTAGTCGAAGAGATAATAGGATTCGAAGAAGTGGGATTGCCACTCTTAGAAGAAGCCGAGAATCCAAGAACTTCTTGAGAATATTCTTCACAAGTAACATCAATCAAATCGATTTGATTAATTGATTCCTCGTAGTACTTGGAAGAAAATTTAGAGATATGACCAATATCAAACGTGATATGTTCCTCATCAACTCTTAAAGTCAATTTCCCCGCTTTCATGTCAACTAAAGCACTAGCCGTCATAAAAAAACGGTCTTCCCAAAATTAATGGTACACGAGAAACTTCGGGATAATCGCAAACCACAAAGTCCGTTGGAAAGACGAGTTTCCCTACCTTGACAAACACGTCCTCGGCTATACATTTTGGTAAGGCAATCGATCGATCCGCTAGCTCGAGAGTCATCTTAGTAGGTGTAAGCTCGGGAAGTGATAACCTTTTCCACACGGAAAGAGGCATCAAATTAATGCTAGCACCAAGATCGGATAAAGCTAAGCATTCTTCCATATTAGGGAAATCACATGGTATCACAAACTTGCCCGGGTCTCCAAGCTTTTTGGGAAGCTTTTGTGTAAGAACCGCGGAAAAATTAGCATCTAAAGATGTAGACACTTCAACCAATTTCCCTTTATCATTCATCAATCTCTTAATAGTCGAAGCAAACTTAGGCATGTAAAGCAATGCATCCGGAAACTAACATTAATATGAAGATTCTTAAACATCTCTAAAAAAGTAGCCATTTTAGCATTGGACTTTTCGCTGAGCTTCTCTTGGTTAAGTCTCGAGGGGTAGGGTAGTGTGGGTTTAGTCTTCGGAAGCTCGGGTTTCGGAATAGGCAATTGGTCTACCTTTGGTGGAATAGGAATTTCCTTTTCTTTAACCACCTGGGTTCTTGCTCCACTTCCCTCACCGTAGAGGTACTCACATGTGGAAGCAAAGGTCCGTCTAAAGCTTTCCCACTACGTGTGGTTATAGCTTTCATCTCACCCTTCGGGTTTGGAATGGTGTTACTAGGTAAGCCACCCGAAGACGAGGAAGGTTGACTCATAAAGGATTCAAACATCGAAAGCAATTTGTTTTGACCTTGTTCCAAATTTTGTTGCATACGATTTTGGTTTTGCTCTAGCCTTTGTTGATTAAGCTCAATCTTATTGTTTTGCCCTTTAATCGTATTTTGAAAATCAAGTTTCAAAGTATTAATTTGCCCTTGAATGTTATTTTGAAAAGCTTTCATATTTGCCTCATTTGACTTGATATAACTTGACAAATCATTTTGATTATTCCCTTGAAATCCTTGATTGTTTTGATTAGCATTAAAACCATTTCCTTGATTGAAATTCCCTTGGTTACCACGGTTAAAATTATTCCCATTATTTCCATTGTTGTACCTATTTTGAACCGGTGGAAAACCCGGTGGAGCAACATGATTTTGACGAGGAACTTGACCGTTGGAGCCATAAGTTCCCGTCGCGGCAAAAGCACTAGCTTGATCAAAACCCGTGTTTAAACAAGCATAATTAGGATGTGCTCCACCACATGATACACAAACATTCTCAATCATATTAATCGATCCATGAGGATTCTTCCTAATCTCACTCAACAAAGTCGCAAATCCACTATCAATCTTAGAGTCCAATCTATAAATCTCGTGATTAGATGAATTCACATTGGAAACAACCGGCGTGTTTCGTGAATATTGTGCTCTAGACTTATCCTCAATTATTCTCCACGCGTCTCTCAGTGTTTTTCTTAAAAGATTACCACCCGCGGCGGCATTTAAAGAATCTTGTTCAATCATATTAAGCCCATTATAAAAATTATTTATTTGATGCAATTCCGAGAAACCGTGGTGTGGACATTGTCTCAACAAATCTTTAAATCTTTCCCAAGCAACCTCAAACGATTCATGCACTTTTTGTTCAAATCTAGTGATCTCGTTCTTAAAGTGTGTTGTCTTGGACGGTGGAAAGAAATAATTCATAAACTTTGACACTAAATCATCCCAAGTTAAAATCAAACCCGGTGGTTCTTTCTCATACCAAAGCTTAGCATTACCCTCGAGCGAGTACGGAAAAAGCATGAGCTTAATCACGTCATTTGGCACATCTCTAAACTTGAGAGTCGAGGTAATTCGATTAAAATTCCGAATGTGAGAATGCGGGATATCGGTCTCATTGCCACGAAATTGGTCGGCACGAATGAGCGATAAAAGACCCGTCTTAATCTCAAAATGATCCGCCAAAATAGCCGGCACAACGATTGCTTCCCCATACCCTTCGGTGGGTGCACGGAGCAATTCCTCTATTGTACGGTTATCGGCCATCTCTACAACAATAGGTGGAATCTCGGGTTCCACTATTCGTTGTTGACGATTTCTATTTCTACGAGGAATATTTTCAAGCCTATTAAAATCAATCACAAGACGAGAAGAACGTAATTGCATACACTACAAAGACGAGAATTTAGAGGATTGAAGAAAAGAAATTAGACAAGAAAGAAGATTATTTTTGGTATTTTATTTGGTATTGCTCAATAAAAAATGATCGATAAAAAACAAGGAATAAGGATAACTACTATGGAAGTAAATTACCCTCGGTCGACTTTGAAACGATAGGTGAAAACCTAAACGTCTCGAGGTTCAATAAGTAAACAACAAAAAATAAGATTTATTACTACTTGAGTCGGCAAACCAATAATAGGTTGTCCCTCTTAATATACGTACAAGCAAGCGGGGAAACGAGGTGGCACAAAGCACTTAAAAACCTTTTTCCTTAGAAGGCCTTTTATAGCACGTCGCCTTATACCCACCTTATAGTTTGTATAAATCGAGTTCAAACTTCTTATTAGTATTTATCTAGTTTGCCTTTTATTTTTGTTTTGGGTTCGAATACAATAGCTAGGTGATGAAATCCCAACTAAGGCTTATTTGAAAGATATGTAAAATTATTGTTCTACGTAATACAATATATTATTCACAAAAAACGAGAAAAACGATACATACTACGTAATAGAAAAATAACAAAACTTTCCGAGGACGGAAAGGGTCTTCAAATCCACGATCAACAAATCTCCACAAAAGCGAATCGTACACAAGGTCCCCGGCAGCGGCGCCAAAATTTTTGATGTATCGTGGATAGTATATGTGATAATTTGGATACGTTATAGGGTAAACTAGAAAATTACCTTTAGGAAAAAGTAATAGTCTAATAATACCAATGACGAATTCAATTAAACACGAGAGAGAGTCGAGTTCGTTGTACGCGAAGATCTTATGAATTTGAGACGTTTCGTTTTGAATTGGACAATCGATTTGAATTGATTTTCGGTTTTTACGCTACAATAAAAATCTACAAAGTTTTAAGCTATTTAATAATAACCTAAAGTGCATGAATCGTAAACCCCGCCTATTTTAAAATTCTACAAACAATTAATTACTTAATAAAACTAATAAAAATTAAACTAATTTAATTATCTATGAAAAATTAAACTTTTTAATTAAAATCACTTTTAAAAATCAAATAAACAAAATTAAGCTAATTGAACTTTATAAATAAAAACATTTTTTTTTATATTTTATATTTTTTTATTATTAATTATATTTTAATTATTATTTTTATTTAACTAAAAATTATTTTAATAAAAACTTTAATTAAAGAAAATGGTTGAAATAGATTTTAAAGAAAAGAAAACGTAATTAAAATGAATCTGCAAAAGAAGACTTCAATTTATAAATGAGAAAACAGACAAAATAATCAAAAGAGCCATTGGCTCAAGTGGTAAACACGCAGGACCTGTAGACAGGAGGTCTCGAGTTCGAATCCTATTCGGGACAAATTTTTGGAAATAATACTTTTTGACAAATTAACAGAAGATAGTCTTAGGAAAGACTATGTGATAGCTTATTTGCTTAAGCTGATAGGAATCAGCTATTTGAGCCTATTCAAATCGTTGGAATCTGAACAGCTTATACATAAACAATTTTTCAGTAGGAATTTAAGTAAAATGAAAACCAATCAAGAAAAGAAGGCAGTAAAAACAACTATATCAAATCCATCACACAAATCCAATCATCCAAGTACAAGCAGTATCCAAGTTAATCATCAATCACAGCAACACAGATATGCAGGCATCACAAAACGAATTCAAACCGAAATCTATTTAAACGAGCTTAACCAATTTCAGCAGTCACAATAAAATTCACAATCAAGCAGAAACTTCAGTAAACTATATCCTAATTTAAACTGATATACACTACAGCAAAATGCAGATAAAACTGGGTAATAACACAACTCTACAAGAGTCAAATATTCCACTAATAATTTAGCATCAATTCAGAACACACTCTTAACCTGATCAATATCTCAGCAAAACTTAACAAACTTAAACCAATCCATTACAACTCAACTTTAAACCTATTTCAAACTAATTAAAACTATATTCCGTTTTCAAGAACCAAATAACTCAGATTCATGTATACATAAAACTCATACCTACCTGACTCTAAAACTGGCAATTTATAACAATCCAAGAAGTTAAACAGTTAGTACATTTAACCAGTGAAACCAAACTTATTAAATCTGAAACCAAATCATACCATAACTTCAATATCTAAAATTATTAATCATATAAACCTTTAACTATATAACATCAAATAATCAAATAGCATAAAAAAACAACATTACAGAAAAAAAATAACCAATAAGCAGATTTAATAAAACATAAAATTAAAAGGACTAGCACCTTTTGTCGAAACTATTGGGAAGCAGGTTGTGTTGAACAACCTGGTGAACCAAATCGAACCACCAAAGAACCACCATAACAAATCCAAACCGCAACTTTATACTTAATTTTTCTAGTGGGGAAAAGTTATTTAAATCCTTTTTACTTCCAATATTAAACTTAGACTATTGATTAGTCTAAATTTAATACATCAATTAGTATTATGTTAAACAGTTTATAGAGATTAATTCTTAAATTGAGTTAAAGAGGAAATAAAAAGAGACGAGACACCAATATGATAAAATAAACTGAGCTTTTATTAATATTAAAGAGATTACAAGATCAAATTTAAAGAGAAAACAAGATTAACTTCTACAACTATTTTAACAGCATAACAATAAAAGTAAAAGAAGGATGATTTTACAAGGAAATAATGGGGGTTTTTATAGCCTCCCAAGGCTTGCTGAGGAGCGGATATTCGGATCTTGTGAAGAATATTCTTCCTTAATCGTGGCCCTTGATCTTCCTTCTTCTATCTCTTTATTAATCGGATGGCTGTGATGATTCCAAATAGCACACGGATCGCCAACGTGGCATCCGTGTGCTAGTTGTGCTTCTTCTTTGGGATTTTATTGGTGGAATAGGCTGGATGAGGTGCTCATTCCAATGGCAAAACGCCACGTAGCAATCTCTTCCATACCCTCTCTTCCTTTAAACTTGGGGGTTTATTTCTTTTTGGTGTGAATTAAACGAAAAGATAAAAAGCCCCATGTTAAACTGCTTTTTACCCATCTAGGGTTTGGAACAGTGGTGATTTTTTTACTGGTTTGGGATGAGAATGGAGTTGGGGAAGAAAGGTAATACTTTGTTTATATCGATATTATAAAAAATGTGAGAGAGAGAGTGGGTGTCGGTTTTATTTGTTTAAGGTGAGTGGGGATATGAATTAGTGGCTAAAAGATGAAAATGGTTTATATTAAAGGAAAAGTAAAACGTGTACGTGTGTTTATAACGTATCACAAAACCCTAAAGCCCATCATACAATCTTTTCATTTCGTTTCTTGTTGTTTCTTGTTTGGGCTTGGGCCCAAATGTCATGCCAACCGTATAACTCTCCTATTTTGGGCCTTAGCTATGGACTTGTCCAAAATTTATCCACTTAATATCCATTATTGGGCTTTTCAGGCCCAATAAGCCCATGTGGGGACCCACTTGGCCTATTTCACTTATTTAAATATTAAATCCTCTAAAGTTGAGCTCGGTTTTGGCTTCCTCGATCTTTTTCATCAATCTTGTGTCGATTTTTGTTGATTTTCGCGAACTTGGTACCTACACACATGAAAACAAGAAACAAGCAAATCCAAGGCATTTTTTATTCATTTAATGCATTATTCATTGTTATTTGATCCAAATGATATGAGTAAATACACTCATATCACTAAGTCCTAAATGACTTAAAACCATCCCGTAAATTATTTTCGTGACTAAATACCTCATCCGAGACCTCTAAACGCTAAACCCTAAATCGTAAAAATACGATTTACTAAAATACTTATACGTACACATAAAATCCTAAAATAGCACCGGATTCCATCATAGTTACATCCAAGTGAACAAATGAGCATGAACTAACCCCATCATAACATTATATAATGCACCACGTAATACACGAACGATGACTAACATCCAATCCAAGGATCAAATATAAATAGAATGCTCGTAAACGCACACTAAGCACATAATCAAAGTCAAACAGTCAAAAGTGACAAATGCAAAATCTAGGGTTGTCACAGTAGTAGGGGTGAAAAAAAGAGTAAAGTAAGAGGAGTATGGTCTCACGAAAAAGATGTGATTTTGGGTGATTTAATTGCTATGTTTATTATATTGCCTTGTTTGAAATTATTGTTAAAAAATATAAAAAATATTCTAACTAATAATCTAGGAGTAAATTTATCTTTTTGTTAAAAAGTAAAAGAGATAAATTTTATAATAAATGATTTCTTTTAACTGTGTGTTTTTTGTCAAAAACCAATAACTTTGAGACATAGAGACTACGAGGAACTCACATGGTATTACTCTCAAGTAAAAAATATATTGCTAGCACTATGCATTGATTGAGTAGGTGATAAGTCATGTCATTTCCTCTTTATTCAAGTAAGGCAAATAAAGCTGACTTATCTTTGTCAATGAAAGTGATGAGAAGACAATACAAGTATTTCACGGTGAGAATGAAGCAAGATAAACACATGTGACAAAATTAGGAAGAAAATTAACAAAAAAGATAAGATTAGGAAACGTCAATTGCATCAAATTTTACAAGGATTAATAGAGAGCTACATAGTTTTTCTTCACAGAAGGGAATGTAAATCTAAACACATAATCGAGAGAGGACGCTAGTAAGTTAGTTTTATATCTAGTTAGTAAGAAAATGTGTTTGTTTATTTTATGAGTTGGGGATATTAGATTCAAAAGCCGCTACCACTACAAAGAGTGACAATAATGATCAAATATTGTCACTTCACTTCTCGTACTTTACAAAATGATATACATAACTAATGTCATTTGGATCATAGTTATATATTTTAATTCAAAGAAACTGAATGCGATGCCTTGACTATAATATGTAGAATTAAAGTTGATAGCAAAACTATGCTAAATCGGTGATCCGTACGAACAAAATGTAAGTGCATACATAGATAGACCTTCATAGGAATTGGGTAGTATAAATAGTACTACTTTCGTCTTAAAGTTATTGTCTGCTTTTTATTTTGGTAATCCGACCCTCCCAACATTATTTGTTCAAATTACGTCATTGAGTGCATAGTACTTGCATGGACAAATATTGATGAAGACAATGCAAAAATTTGAGATTTTACTCTTTAACTTTCCAAAATTAACTAAAAATAAGTTTACCGAGTCTTTTATGTCTATATGAGCTTTTGCTTTCAGTATAGTTAGACTCTCAAGTACTTGGTAAGTAATAATATGTATTGATAGAAACGGGATTACACCTTGTTTAATCACAAGATTTATAACAATGCACTATTACGCTGGTGGGAGTGGGTATCAACCCACTCGTGAGTTACCCAAACTCACTCGCCACTTCCATTCCCCCCCTCGAAAAAGTCGCGCGCGAGTTAGTAGCAGAGAGCAAAAAATAGGGACAAACTCACCCAGGCGAGTTTAATTTTTGTGGGCCTAGGTGGTTTTATTTTTTGGGTTAGGTTTATTATTGGGTGTTTTTTGTGAGTGGGCTGTGTTTAAATAATAAAAAATAGGTATAAAATGTGTGTTGTAGTGAGTTTGGGTGAGTGTCATTACCTCCAAAGGGGAGTTTGGATGAGTTGTAGAAAAGCTGATGTGACGCTAACCTAGCAGTGAGTGAGTTTCTTACCACTCCCACCGCCTTAATACATAATAATGTTAACTAATGTTACATTTTGGTCAATAAATTTTTGACTTGTAAAATATTCCGTAAAAGTTCTTGGAAACTAACAAGAGACGTGAGTACTTTTGACTAGAACAAAAAAATTGTAAATGTTAACACATGATAAACACTTATTCATCTAATTAAAAAAAATCACTTATGCATCCTAAAATCATGCATGACATAGTCTTCCAACTTGCATGTGGTGTAAAAGACTTTGATCAACTTTTGTAAATTTTTCAAATGTGAAACTCTTTGAGTAACCCGAATGACTCGGGTTTGGTTAGTAGCTAGCATAAGTATCTCTATAAAAAATAAGTATAAAGAAATTTATTAGTAGTACTAGGTAGCTAGACCTATTGGTATGTATTGAATGAATACCTACACGTGAAAGTAAATTGCTACTTGTGTAAGTATCCATATATTCATTGTTGGCCTATGTTAAAAAGTAAAACATTATATTTAATTGTACCTATCAAAATTGAGGTACATATTGTAGTATTCGATTCAAAGTATACACTATGCATGTGATATAATCGGTTTGTCTAGTTACAAAAGTCCCAACAGCTTATATTAATCTTATCTTATGAGGCCCTGGCTTATTCAATCGCGGGTTTGAAGTCACCTATGTTAATTCGGTTCTCGAAACTCAGACGGGTTCGTATTTTTTTTGCTAACTAAATATATATGCGACATAAATTTATTTTCGCATGCAATATTATAATATATATTAATTTTTGAAGGTTACGACGTCGTATTAGGCTTTTACAAGTCGATTCATTCATTTCTCATTGTCGTTTTGTAAAGTTCTATCAAAACAAATGGCCCGTTATTTTAATAAAGAAACTAATTTACAAAACATCCTTTACATAATGTGAGTGTTACAATAGATAAACTTAATTTTAATTATTTACACTTTTTTGATATAATAAATTTTATTTATCAAATATAAAACGTATATTTATTGATTTTTTAGGTAAAAAATACCATTGAAAAAACCGTTTAACTGCGAATAAAACGAGGCAAATATTACAATGTTTTTTCTATACCTGAAATTTTTTTAAAAATATTGAAACTAGGTACACATTTATCGAAATAGTCCTTAAGATTATTCATTCTCTGGAAGGCCACTCATTAACGCGAACAATTCTTCGTATTATCGGCCCAGTGTAACCGTTGGTCTTACACCTTCCGCCGCGAAGCGCGGGCTAAATACCTCGTTTGTTATTAAATGGTTTAGGCTCAATGTATGAAATATTCAGGATTTATATCCATAGTTTTTTCGTATCATTGCAAATTTGTTGTTGTTATAGAAGAACGAGTTGACCTGATGATCGAATAAATTGAACCAATGACCCGATGACTCACCCGATGACTCGACTGAATCGATTAGTAATCTGGTTTTCAAAATATCGATCAAGACAATTACAACGTGAAAACCGTTATGAACAAACTACTTTACATGAGCTGAACTTTCGACTTATTTTATAAGCTTCAACTTAGCCCAACCCATTACTCAAATATAATCACGTGTCTTACAAATAACCAAAGTTATTTTAAATGGGCTAATGACTTAAAAAGTTATTTAACTTGACACCTTTTGTCTTTGTGTGTAACCATCTTTTTTCTTTTTTATTCTGTTATCGAACTTTCAAAAATCGATCATTGTGTGTATTTTGTGACTATTTTACCACGTAAAATGATTATTTTACCATTTGAAATTTAGAAAAAGCCAGGATAAAATCGTCACAAAATACACATAGTAATCGGTTTTTCAAAGTTTGATGACAGAATATGAAAAATAAAAGATAGTTACACGCAAAGTTAAAAAGTGTCAAATTAAATGACTTTTAAATTATTAACCCCAAAAGATATTTAAAAAAGAGACACTTCTATTTAAATAACTAATTATAACCCTTATCTCTATTATATCTCTATCTCTTATTATATATAAAGGGTTTAAGACATTTAATAGCTACGTACTTTCTCAAATACATCCATATCATATATCTACTCTTAAATTGTCAGAATAATACTTGAACTTCCGGTTTACCTGTTAATATGGTATATACTTTTTTCTACCTATTTTACCCTTCAGCCCAATGCCAAATTTTGCATAATTAGTCCTTTAACTAACGTTCGTTTTTGTTTTCCAAAAAAAAAAAGTTTATCTTATAAAAAAATTATAATTTTTCCAAACATATTTAAAATGTAAAAAAATTTGTGTTAAAATTTTTTCCTAAGTTACAAAAACCTTTTTTTACTTTGAAAAAATTTCAAATTGTTTTAATTCTTGTTTCATTTAAAAAAAAAGGTTTATATTTTCAAAAAAAATCATTTTTTCTGAATATTATTTAAAAGTTAAAATTAACTAAATGATTATTTCTCGCAAAAATTTAAATATTTTTATTTTTTTTTATTTTTGAAAATAAATAAACTTTTTTAGAAGTGAATTGAAATAAGAGAAAAATATAAATTTTTAATTTAAAATTAAGTTTTTTTATAAAAAAAATCATTAATGGAATAATTTAAAGTGTTTTAAATTTTTTTGAAATGTTATAAATTATTAAGTTAGGAAAATACAAATATGTTTTTAAATAATTTAAAATTTTTAATTTTTTTAGAAGAAAATCATGCGAGTAATTTATAACTTTAAAAAAATAAGAGAAAAATATAAAAAAAATTAATTTTTTTCGAATTTTTTTTTTCTTTTACAAAAAAATAATCGGAACTGAATTTAAACAATTTCAGGTAAAGCGTAAAAAGCAAAAAAAAGGTTTTTTAACTATAATTTTTTTTTGGAAAAATTATAATTTTTTTAAAGTTAAATATTTTTTTTTCTGAAAAATGATCGTTAGTTAAAGGACAGACGATGCAAAATTTAGCCTTGGGTTGAAAGGTAAAATAGTTAGAAAAAATTTTGAGATACCATATTAACAAGT
This sequence comes from Glebionis coronaria, assembly GCA_025667525.1. Taxonomy (NCBI): domain Eukaryota; kingdom Viridiplantae; phylum Streptophyta; class Magnoliopsida; order Asterales; family Asteraceae; genus Glebionis; species Glebionis coronaria. The sequence continues at coordinate 29,763,429 of CM046881.1, forward strand.
AAACCGGAAGTTCAATTATTATCTTGGCAATTTTATTAATACATGTATAATATGGATATATTTGAAAAAATATGTATTTATTAAATGCCTTAAACCCATATATAAAAGGTGTATCATTTTTATTGAAAAGCTAAAAAATATTTAACATTTACATATTTGAAATAAACTAAATGCTTAGTTAAGAAACGAGTGTATTAGTTATCGGGTCACGGGTTTGACCACCGGTCAAGCTGGTCGAGTTTTCGGGTCAATGGGTTCGACCACCAGATTTACCCGGTCGAGTCAACGCATCACGAGCTCGATCACGGTGTCAAGCTAGTCGAGTCAACGGGTCACGTGTTTGACATCGGGTCAACCTAGTCGAGTCACCGGGTCACGGGATCGACCACTGGGTCAATACGGTCGAGTCAGCGGGTCAACCCAGTCGAATCGTTGATTCTCTAATTCGACCAACAAGTCAACTCGATCAAATCACTAGGTTACCAGTTTCACCACTAAATCAAATAACATACCGTTAACTATTTGTCGTTTAACAATTTTGGCAACTATGCATGAATACAATCTAGGTATATACAGACAAACACGAGTAAGAAGTAACTTTAAGTTACACATGATTAGTTAATGACGAGTATTAACTCGAATGTTAAAAGTTGATATCATGATCAAGAATTTAGCTTAAAATACTCACTGTTCATCTTTTGTAATCATGTTTAAGTTTTTTTTAATCAAAAGTGGACGCATCAAAACATAAATTGAGCTCACATCTATATATGTATCATAAATTTAGAATAGATGGTTAGGTATGTACCAGTCACCAGTGAGTCTACAATGAAAGCAAACTTTAATATTACAACCTAACAACCAACAACCTTATAGACAAAAATTGTCAACCTTTGGATTTATTTCAGTCGGATTGTGATATTGAAAATAGAGGGATGAGATCATTTTGAAAGAAACACAAGTATCCGTAGGTTAAAAGCACAAATATCTGTCGGATAAAAACATACATCTAGCTAACTTGTCTTTATATAGAAACTCAAAACATTTTCATCCCAAAACACACACCTCACATCTGATCTCTTTCTCTTCAACAACAAATCCTAGTTAGCCTCTCTCTCGTCATCATCAATGGCTTTTGAATTTTTCATCCCATCCTGCTCTTATTTACAACCTTGGTTTAGCTTACTTTCATAATACAGGTTAGACCACTCCATGATGATTTGTTTCTTAATTATCATTTTTAGTTCATCTATATACCATCAGCTTAATTATATTTGGGTTTTAATCCATTTTTCAAAAAAATTAATTTATTTTTGTTTGTTTCTTTTCTATTGAATCAATGCTATGTAGTATTCTTTTTGTACATCTTATTAATGGTTCAACTAATACGTGTAGTATTTCTTTTGCATTAATATTTGAAGCTAATAAGCTAATAAGCTATTCCTTTCGTATTAATACGTGTTTGTTGCACGTTATCAACGACGAATCCCGTATGGAAGCTCAGATCGACCAATACTACGGGGACATCGTAACAGTTGTGCAAAAAAACAACAATAATGTTTGGTATGTAGACACCCGTGGTAATCTTATTAAACATCCACATCTAATTAATCCTGAAACTATACCCACTTATTTCACTATTCAAAGATTGACCTTCAACCTCTATAGAGCTTCAGTAGGTTACTCTTGGTCGCTAGCGTCTTCTGGATTCATCTTTTTGTCCCTGCCTTTCACTTTCAAACAACATAGGTGAGTACCGCCACAAATGTACAGTTCGTCATGCGTTGGATTCTAATATGTTTGCCAAAGCATGCGAGGAACATAACTTGTTGCCTGTACCTGAACCTAATCGTCATGGTAACACGTTCTTCTGCTTGTACTTGATCATCGCATGCTTTACTATGTACAAGCGAAAGAACGTGTTACCATTGCGATTAGGTTCAAGTACAGGCAACAAGTTATGTTCATGGCATGCTTTGGCAAACATATCAGAATCCAACGCATGGCGAACTGTACATTTTTTGTGGTACTCACTTATGTTGTTTTGAAACCAAAATGCAGGGGACAAGCAGACGAATCTAGAAAACGCCAACGACCAAGATTGTCCTGCAAAAGCTCTATAGAGATTGAAGTCCGGTCTTTGAATTATAAAATAAGTGGGTATAGTTTCAGGATTGATCAGATGAGGATGTTCAATAAGATTCCCACAGGTGTCCACATACCAAACATTGTTGTTGTTTTGTTGCATAACTGTTACGGTGTCCCCATAGTATTGGTCGATCTGAGCTTGCATACTGGATTCGTCGTGGATAACCTGCAACAAACAGGTATTAATATAAAAGGAATAGCGTATTAACTTAGTAGCTTCAAATATTAATACAAAAGGAATGTTACATGTATTAATTGAACCATTAATAAGATGTACAAAAGGAATACTACATAGCATTGATACGACATAAAGAAACAAAAAAATATGAATTAAGTTTTTTGAAAAATAGATTAAGACCCAAGTACACTTAAGCTGATGGTATATAGATAAAATAAAAATGATAATTAAGAAACAAATCATCATGCATTGGTCTAACCTGTATTATGAAAGTAAGCTAAACCAGGGTTGTGAATAAAGAGCAGGATGGGCTGAAAAAATCAAAAGCCATTGATGATGATGAGAGAGACTAACTTGTTGAAGAGAAAGACCAAGTAAAATCATTCAAGCCACTCATTGAGCGTTCGAGCTCTGGTTTGGCAAATTGATTTATTCTTGGATTATGTTTAGTAGTTTGAGCTGTATTTTTAGCACGTTTGTATTTGTATTGTTAGATTGTTTTGAGTTATATAAAAGTGAAAATTAAATAAATGTGTTTAGTATATTTTGTTTCTCCTTGTTGACATGCATTTTATCATTGATATAAAAATCTTTAGCTAATTTAAGAACAATTCAACCAGATTGATCATCTTTTCAACCCGGAGGACATTACTCAAACCCACCCATCCTGTTGGTCTCTACTGGTCTGCTTTGACCCGTACTAACCAAATGATAGGTTTCAGCATGAATCCATTAGCAACCCACCAATCATGTTGGTCTTACTCGACTCATTTCAATACGTACTAAAAACTTGTTGCAACTGGAACTCTGCCTCTTCTAGTTTAGTACATAAGATTCATTTAATAATAAACTTATCAATTTCTACTCGACATGCGGAGGAGAAAGATGTTTAGGAATGGGATAGAAAGGTTGTATTTGTTTTAGTGATCCATGAATTTGGTCTTACTTTTTAGGATTTTTCAGAGTTAAAGAGTTTGTTCAACATATTTTGTGTTTTGTGTTGTTTCTATTTGGCTCACACTTCTTCCTGACATGGGACTTCAAGGAGCAGTTAGGATTTACTTTCTTAATCGATTTGTATGGGTTATCATTTCTACAAAAGATATAGAAGATGAAGCTCTTTCTATGCCTTCTCTTAGTAGTTTCATCCATGATCCCGGTTAGCATCTACCTACTTGAGCCAAGTTCGACCCATTTACATGTGAATGGTCAGTTACTATCTATGTTTTATCTCTAACGGGTCAAATAGCCCAAATGAAAAATTGCTCAAAATGAAGAAAAATTAAGAAACTCAGTATAGTAGTTAAATATTGGCCAGATTTTAAATGGTGTTCGGGAAATAACAACACACGTAAGGATATCTTGAAGGGTATAAAAGAGTTTAAGAGGTCGTCTAGAATGACACAATACTCAAATTCTTTTTGGAAGGGAATGAATCTAGTGTTGTGAGTTTCTTTTATTGGGGTAAAACATGAAACCAAATGTTTTATAACTATCATGACCGCTAACTAGTTGTAATTCACATGCATCAGGATCTTTGAAATCATAAAGAACTAACCCGACAAGATTGCATAATGAATTGTGAAGTTCTATCATTTGTATGCATCAAAGACGAGATCTTATCAGGCCACTCAGATGGTAGTGGACTAGTACAATAAAGGTAATTCGTGTATTCTTCTAGATCATATATGGCTCAATTTGAGCTATGTTATATCTCTATAGGGCCAAAAACTGAAAAGTTCTAAATATATGTTTCTATGTAAAAATGAAACGGGTCATATGGGTCAACAGCCGCCCACTCTTTATGGTCGACCAAACTCAGTAAAAATGAAACGTACACAAAAATGGTTATACACATGTTTGAGCAGTGTTTTTTTAACTGAAATGATGAAGGTTTGGGTGGGTAATGGAAGCCTTCTACATCCTATCCAAGAACACTCAATGGTAGTCACTAGCTTGACCGTTCTACAATCCGGGGTACTAGTAGTATTAAGTGACTTTAGACGTTCCGCTCCATGTATGATCCGACGAAAGATACTGTAAATGCATTAATAACCAAAAACGAAGGGGTGTGTTTGGGGCAATGGGTTCATGTTCATATGGGTCATTTGGTAGTACTAGTTTAAATAAGCCCGGTGGAATGCATTCACGCACCTAGATAGTTTTATCATATGAACGGCTATATAATGTAAATATGTCAGTAGGTGGCAGAATCGGTGTCTCGCGCAATGGGTTCATGTTAAATAGGTCATTCTGTAGCATTGGTTTAAATAAGCCCGATGGAATGCATTCACGCACCTGGATAGTTTTATCACGTGAACGGCTATAAAATGTAAATATGTTAGTGGGTGGCAGAATGGGTGTCTCGGGCAATGGCTTCATGTTAAATGGGTCATTTTGTAGCACTGGTTTAAATAAGCCCGGTGGAATGTATTAACGCACATGGATAGTTTTATCATGTGAACAACTATATAATGTAAGTGGCAGAATGGGTGCCTTGGGCAATGGGTTCATGTTAATATGGGTCATTTTATGGTTTCTTTTTGTGGGGTCCTTCTAAATCTCATAAAAATGTAGTCATCAGGGTTAATGTCAAAAACAAGGCCTAGATCGTTGCTTTTGGTGGGTTCACGTGACATGAACCAATAGCAAAAGAGTCTACTAGGATATCTATCTCTCGTCTACAATGGTTTTTACATATAGGATTTTTTAGGTCGTTTTAGGATTTAGATGTAGAAGGAACTTTGGTGGTGGGATGGGTGGCGGCAGGTGTGATCGTTACTGGGATGGGCATCACGGTTGGGCCAGGTTGTTTCTGAGGCGCTTATCCACCTAGAAAGACCCAAGATATAGGGGTGAATGCAAATTAGTATTGGATTGTTGAGGTGTATTAGATAGTGAATATTGTATGTTCTTTTTGTTGGCAATCTATGCTACATGAGTATGCTAAAAGAATAAATATGCATATATATATATGTTCAATATATGTCTTGTTCACTTGTTCGTACTTCTTCCTGACCATCATTATGTATTATTGGTTGCGTGGATAATGTGGGAACAAAATACAATAATCATGATTCCTTTTTAAATTTTATGTTTAAATAGAAATGCCCAACGACATGACAATCTTGGATGAACGTTTACCAACTTTAGTCATAATTCCTTTTTAGAATTTTTGTTTTCACCAACTTCCATTACAATAATCGAAAGTCAGTCTCTTTAGCAGTTGTATGAGTATTTTCCGTGTAGTCTTGTAAAAATCCGCACACGGGGTTGTAATATTGGGTCCAATGTAAGATATAATATTTTTGATGACATATGGTGTATGTGAAATTTGCTTCCCAGTACGACCATACCTTAAGTTAATCAAAAGTAGGTCTCCTCAAGGTTTCATCATTCCTGGTCATGAAGGTAAGGTGTGTAAACTGATTAAGTCCTTATATGGACTAACGCAGACACCTAAGCAATGGCATCAAAAGTTTGATGAAGTGGTTTTGTCTAATGGTTATTTCATTAACCAATCTAAAAATGTGTATATAGCAAATTTGATGAATCTGGTAAGGAGTTATCATTTACCTATATGTTGATGACATGTTAATCTTTAGTACTGACCAAGTTCAGGTTGACCTAGTAAAGGAATTTTTATCATCAAGGTTCTCTATAAAAGACATGGGGAAGGCTGATGTTATCCTTGGCATAAGGATTAAACACGAAAGTGATGGTGTTAGGACCTATGTAATAGGTGGTTTGTAATAGGTGAACTAAGAGGTATGTAGTTCCTCCTGGTCCTAGTAGTAGTAGGAGCAACACGTGCTCCTAGTCTGGTAGTAAGTCAAACATTATTATTTGTAATAGTTTATTAGGATATGCATGAGATATCTTAGGAAAGGATATGCATATCAACTATTACACGTTTTGTGTTTAATGTAGTTAGGGTTTCCTTGTAGTATAAAAGGAAACCATTGGCAGAAGGGTTAGACACACCTTCACCAGTTTCAAATCATAACAATATATTAGAAATCCTTTAGAAAGGATCAAGTTATTTATCTAGTTATACTATTTCTTCTTGTTATTAGTGTTTGTATTCCGCACAAATACTTTGTGTTCATTAGAGTCTCTATGTGAATAGACTTGTGATTACAAAAGTTGTTCACCATCTTTAACAGACTGAAAGATCTACAACTAAAGGACCCAACAAGAGAGTCTTTGTACAAGATGAACCATTTTTCTAAAAAAAAATCTTTAACCTCACTAAATATGTCTGCTTCTAGTTCAACTGACACAAGACAACCAAGCACCAATACAACACAACAAACACAACAAATTGTTGCTACTGTCTCCAACACAAATGGGAAATTCCCACACCTGAAGAAAGATGAGTATGATAGCTGGGCCATGAAGATGGAGTGCTGGATCACCAACATTGATCTGGCATTATGGAAGATTGTTCAGAATGGCAATGGCAAGAAGAATACTGGGGGGACAAGAATGGTAATATCACCATTCTAGATCCTAAAACACATGAAGAAATCACAGCTATTCAGAAGGAAATCAAAGCAAAAACCATTTTGCTTCAGTCTCTTCCTGATGACCATATGGGTGATTTCTATCACCTAGATGATGCAAGAGAAATATAGAATGCCATCAAGGCAAGGTTTAGAGGAAATGAGAAATCTAAGAAGATGAGAAGATCAATGATGAGAGATGAATTTACAGAATTCAAGACCTCTGAGTCAGAAGGTCTTCATCAGGGCTATGCCAGGTTTCAAAAGATTCTTAGACAATTGAATCAACTCAAATCAAAACCAGAGAATGAAGACATCAATGCTAGGTTTCTTAGAGCTCTGCCTAATTCATGGAACCAGGTAGTCATCTCTCTTAAAGCAAAAGGAGGACTTGAGTATCTCTCTTTTGATGACTTATTTTACAAACTCAATACTTTTGAGTCTCATGTGAGAGGATACCCAAGTGATTCCTACTCAACTCCTGCTAATTATGCTTTTGTAAGTTCCATGGGCTCCAGTCCAATGCCCTATACCAGTATCCGAAGCTATACTTTGTCCTCACAACATATTCCTACTCCTGAATCAAAAGTCATGACCAGTCCTCATTCCTTTGTTGCTGATGTTGATCCACAACAGCAGCTAGCTTTTGATGACTTCAAACAGGTTGATAAGATTGACTTGGATGAAATGAACCTCAAGTGGTAGATGGCTATGCTTACTCTCCGAGTTTACAAGTTTGAAAAGAAGGCTGGTAGAAAATTCAGCCACAACCCAAAGGAGCCAGTCAGGTTTGATAGGAGCAAATTCAAATGCTACATCTATCATCAGCAAGGACATTTTGCTAGAGAATGCCCTAGTAATAATGACCAGGAGAAGAACAGTTATTCAGCCTTCAAGGTTCAAGAGCTTCTGGATGAGAAGAAAGCTTTGGTATCTGTTGATACCATGGTAAATTGGAATGATCATGATACTCCAACTTTGGATACAGTTGAGTCTGCTACTGATGTGTTTGCTATGATTGCTGGTCACGTATTTGAGGCAGAGGAAGCAGAGGAATTTGCTCTAATGGGAATCTCTCCTCAGGTACAAAATTGCCCTCTTGGTTGTGATGATAAATATTCTTACCTCTTGACAGAATGCAATGAACTAAATGCTCAAAATGACAAATATTATTTAGAAGTTCAAGCTTACAAGAGTTCTCTAAAAACCTTAGAACAACAAAAGAAGTGGTTACAAAAATTCCCAACTTAAGTATGAGGATAGGATTAAGGTGTTGAGTAATGACTTAGAAAATACATCTAATTTTCTTAAGTATATTGAAAAACTTAATGCTGAAAGCATTCAATCAAAACAAGAAATGCAAAAGAAATTAGATGCTACTTTGTTGCAGTTTGATAAATGGCAAAAAAGCACCCAAAAATCTTTCAAAGCTAATAGATAGCAGTATGTCTAGAAGAACAAAGAGGAGGTTAGGATTTGACAACTACATAGGACCAGATGATGTTTTTGACTTATCTTTTTCTAGTGTCTTTGATCCTGACAAGGAGGAGGAGGGAAAACCTAGTTACTATATGTTTAAACTAGCTGTAGCAATGCATGTTGTCCCTCCAACTCTTACAGGCACATTTATGCCTACATTAATGCAGAAAGACTTGGATGAATCACAGATGCATGAGTCTCCTAAAAGTTCTACTAACAAAAATGACTTTGTCTCTTGTACTTTCAGTGACAAGGCCAATGACTATGCATCGTGTGGTTCAAGTGAAAGTCATGTCCCTCGAGTCCCAAGCCAAATGACACTGCTGCTTCTAGTGCTAGGATGAGTGATGATAGAGTTGTTACTGCATCTACTTCCATTATTTTTTTATTCTAGTCTTATGTCTTCTACGAATGTTGTTTCTCCTAGAATTGTTTGTAATAAGGATAGCAATAAAAAACAATGTCATTTGAATAAAAGGTCTTTTAAAACATGCTTTGTTTATGGTAGTATATTTCATTTGAATAAAGATTGTGATTTCTATGATCAAATTCCTACTTCCCATCTCTCTTATGGTACTCTTGTTCCACCAATAGCTGCCCCTACTGGTGTGGGTTTTGCCTCTAGAAGACTAAACCCATGTGCTCAATCTTTTCCTTCTACTAGGAGGAACTCTCCTTCAGTTTCTGCTACTTAGAGAATCAATCCACGTACCACTAACAGACCAACCAACAATTATTTTCAAAAGTTTCAGAAGAATTATACTACTACTACTGACAAAATGCATCTTGGATTGGGAAATTTGGGTTCTGCTGTTAAGACCCCAGAAGGTTGTTCTTGGACACACAATAAATCCCATATGATGCCCAGGAAACACAAGAACAACAGTGGATCTCATCAATCTCCATGGATATCTTACAATGATCCACAAGGCAGACTCAAGCCAGGAATGGTTTGGGTCCCCTTAAGACACTAAGTGTTACATATGTTTCTGTTGTTGTAGATTAATCCATACCAAGATCCATGTCTTGGAATAGTAGGTACTGATTGATCTAGGAGCATGACATGCAACAAAGGAATTTTGACTAATTTTGTACCATTTCAAGGCGGGAAACTATATGTTGGTGGGGGTGAAGGGCGTATCTCTGGTAAAGGAACTATTCGTACTCCTAACCTTCATTTTGAGCAGGTATACTATGTGGAGGCACTCCAACACTTCAACTTGATCTCTGTCTCTCAGATTTGTGATAAGAAGCGGTTTGTCCTCTTCACAGATACTGATTGCCTAGTGTTGTCCAAAGACTTCAAACTCCCGGATGACTCCCAAGTACTACTCAAAATTCCAAGAAGACATAATCTATATAGTATCAAGTTGAATGAAGTAAATCCTATTGGCCAACTAGCTTGCTTGGTTGCCAAAGCATCAGAAGATGAAACTACAGAATGGCATAGACGGATGGGGCATGTAAATTTCAAGACCATTCACAAGCTGGAAAATATGAACCTGATATCTGGTTTACCTCCAAAAACCTTTAAGAATGACATCAATTGTGTTAGTCCCTTGTAAATCGTTTTTACTTATCAACCTTAAGTAATAACTCTTTACCAAGACTCAAGTGTGTTGTTTTAACAATAGATAAGAACTATGAACAATTAAAACAATAATACCAATAACTTTTCAACGTATAGAATTTTATTAGAATCAAATAAAGAATCTATAAACCACTTTGTTTGTGGAAGGACAAAGTGGTTGAATGACAATGGGTAGTGATCTCCTCTACTTAAACTTCTAACCAAAGTTAATTGTCTAAGCTCCAATCTAAACGTGCATATGCTTCTTGGCTTTATGGTTTAGTTGGTATTGAGAGAGAAAGGTTTTCCAGAGTTTTTACTCTTGTATTGGTTAACTCTTTCCCTCTCAATGCATAGGATATCCAGTGGGTGGTTGATGCCCATGCTGGATAAACAGTACAAAGTACATAATAAACTATTCTAGAAAAGATAAAGGTTGTACTTATAGCTAACTATACAAGCAACCTACTTTGACTTAAAGTTATCATTCCCGCCTAATGCAAACCATCAGAATACTGAAGAGTCTTCAGTATTCTAGAGGAGATCGACATCATTCAGTTTGGTATTGTCAAACCAAACTTAACTGAAAGCTCTTCTTCAGTACTTGTTCTTCAGCAACTAGACCGCCTAGTATTTGAAGCAAAGACTCCTTTGTCTTCTAAGTTAACTGGAAGAGGAAAGCTGGACATTCTTCAGCTACAAAGTCTTCAGTAGGAACTTTGTTCCTCTGGTCATCCTTCAGCAGTCGGGCCTTACTACTGAGCATGAAACACTTAGGAGGATTTTATATTCAAATCCTAGAGTTGCTTCAGGGTCAGTAAATACTGACCCAACAATCTCCCCCTATTTGGATATACAAATAGTCTAAGTCTAATGTCAGTAGTAAGTGAGCGTAACAACTTTTTCTTACTTGCACTAAAAAATAAATTACCTATAAACATCAGATAATCATTTATTCATTAAACATTACAAATTACAACAAAAACTATACAAATGATTATTCAATTTTCCTTTGACCTAAGTTCTTCAATGATGGGAGTCTGAATTGATGGATCTGAGTTTCTGTGGTCCAGTATAGTAAGCAAGCACATGCTGAAGGTTCTAGTAGCATCACTACGTCCTGGACCTCCATGCTGAGAGTAAAAGATCCTTTGAACATTCGAGAGTAGTTCATTGTTCTTTTCATCGAGGTCACTAATGCCCACAAAGTCTTTACGTTCACGATGGTTGAACATTATCATTCCCAATTCTGGTTCGTCTAGTACATGGCCAGGGAGATGAGTTTGATACTGAACAAAGCCTTTGTATTTCTTTGTGGTGACAAAAATGTCACCCACACCAAGTTTGATCAGATTGGCTCTTTTGTTCAGCTCCAGTATAGGATCTTGATCCTCCAGAGAAACTTGAGTGCTGATGTTTAGAATCTCACCCAGTTTTTAATGATTTCTCATAAAGTGCTCAATTTTGGTGCAAACTTCATCCCATCTCTTGGATTTTCTTTTTTCAATCTTTACACTCGTTTCAATCCATTCAGTGTTAGAAAGTTCTTTCCCTTGGAAGTTTTATAGAATCTCAGCAGTCCCATCGCCCCTATAGAACTTGAGATGAATATCACCTCTGCTAGTCAGCATATCAACATTCGTGATAGGTGAGAGATTTCTTCTGTTCAGCCTTGTTATACAAAAAATTTCATATAACATTTTCTTCTTGAAAAGACTTTCAACTTCAGCTTTCCCTATTTGTTCATACAAGCTCAGCTTCATATCTCTTAGCTTTTCTTCTTGCTGAAGCTTGTACAATTTGTCAAGTTCTTCTTGAGTGGCCAACCGAGCTTTGATCAGTCGATTATTCAGTGTAAAATCTCCTTTGTTCTTGGGTATAAAGGGAGGTGTACCACTATCAGTTGTTTCCTCACTTGTGGTCAGTCCATCCACATGATCATCCTTGGTTGATGACTCCCCCTTAGCCGTTGTTGGGCTCTTCTCAGTAAATGGTGACTCATAGACAACAGGTTGTTTCTGAGCCTTCTTTTGGGTATGTTTTTGGAAGAGCTGATGGATGGTGATTTTCCCCCCCTCAGTAGAAGACTGCCCAGCAGCTTTTAATGACCCACCAATAGGGAAGAGTCCACAAATATGATCAAGAGTGGAAGATACCTTGGCCAGCATTGCTGGAACATTTTCAAGTGCATTCAGTTTCTGCTGAACCTCATAAGATAAGTTTAAATTCTATTTCTCCAGCAACGCCACTCTATCTTTTATCTTTAACACAGAGTCACACAATTAATTTACTTGGCCAGGTAGTGGTGTGAACTCTGGTAGAAACTCCATGGTAGCACTGTTGAGGGAGTCCATAAGAGATGAAATTTATTACTTTAGGGAAGTGGTGGTGGCCACATCTTTGAATAATGGCTTTAAAGCAGCAATGATGACATCCTTGATTTGATTAGCAGAAGGAGGAATTGGTCTTGCTTTAAGAGTTGTGATTTCAGCATCAGCAAACACCTTTTCTTCCTTCAGTTTAGCCACCTGTGATTAAAGAATTAACACTTGATTTGTTAATTCTTTTACCTGTTCAGATCTGGGGGACGGTGGCTTGGATGATTGATCAGCATTTTCATCCTCAGGCTCACTGTCATCAAGGTTGACTGGAACTCTTTCACTGAACCCAAGCTCCTTCTCTAAATCATCACTAGACATGCTGAACACAAATGAAGGCAAGTGTCCCACCTTGGCGCCAGTGGTGAGAGGCGCTCCCTTTGGTGTCTGCTGAGCATCACCTCCAGTGCGAGGATCAGTTTTAAGTCCTTCACCATCAGGGTTGGTTTTACCTGATGGATCCGGAGAAAGAGTCCCTGATAAGTTAAGATCAATGATAATCTTTTGGTTCCTTCAGTAGGACCCTGTTGTGGGGGGACTACATCATTAGAAACAGATAGGCCAGGGTCAACGTCAGCTGTTGTATTTGCTGACGCCTCATTCCCTGTGCAGACTCAGAGTGACAAATGATAGAAATTGGTAATGAAATAGGAATTGTATTCAGATTTAAATTACTTACCAATGCTGACTCCACACTACTGAGCTGGGGGTGAGCTCCATCTTTACCCCCTTCTCTCTTAAAGAAGTTGAGAGAAGGGTTTCCTTCTGGGCCTCTTTATGCATGTTACCTCCAGCAGAGACTAAAGGTGACGACTGGCTTGGGTTTTTGTCCTTGGCCGAGGACTTACGTTTCTTCACAACTTGGCCTTGGGAATCATCAGCAACCTTAAGATTGTGTGAGGGCTTTCCTCTTTCTGGACTCACATCTAACCTTCTCAGTATTAACAGATGTGTGCTTCTTACAAGGTCCAAAGGAAGCTCAAGGCTTTTTGCCCTTCAGATCCCCTTCTCCAGTTGGAGAAATGTATTGTGGAGCTTTGTACACTACTGGAGCATCTACTGAGAAGATGTCCAACATGGGTTGTGTAAGAGGAGGATCAACGGCGCTGACTGGAAATGTTCCAGCGAGTAAGATCAAATGGTCAAAAAATCAGTTTATCTCCATTGATTTTAGAAAAGTCATCACCAAGATGGTCAACAAAGAGGAGAGATAGAAATCTGGTATAACAACGTTTTTCTCTCTTGTCTTTTCTCCAGCTTCCCATGGAGATCTTCAAAGATAAGCCTCCCAAAATCAGCTTTTATTCCCTTGGCCAGACAGTATAAAATAATAGCATCCTTTTGGTTTATCTGGTCATTGATGGGTTGAGTGTGATTTCTGTAACCTTTGGGAAGAAGATTCGGCCATTGATGTTTTTGTCTGTGTATTTCTTTTTGAAAGAGAGAGAGTTTGTGTGTGTGTTTTTGATAAAAAGATTTGTAAGCGTGGAATGAAATCCAATTGTATGGGATTATATAAAAACTTGAACTGATTTGTAAAAAGTTTTTAAAACCATTTGAAAAAAGTTATAAATCTTTTAGGATTTATTTTGAACATTTGGCACAAACTCTCTCATTAATGTTCTACAAAAAAGTATGATTTTCTGTTGCTTTGAACATGAAACGCCCCATGTGTCAGGGAGTTGTTGACTGTGGATGGGGACGTTTGAAATTTTCTTAATTAACAAATGACACCTTTTGAAAGAATGTTTGTTTTATTCACAAGAAAATTGAATGCCATTTAATACTTTTCGTCACATGATTGATTTGTTTTAAAAACTGTTGCTCAGATATGCTGAAGCTAATGGCTATCCTTGTGAGCTTTAGTGCGTTAGATGAGGCAACAAAACCCCATATACATGTTCACATAAGTGAACAGGACATATGACATTGCACGCTCCTCTACTCAGGCCTAGCTACTCAGTTGTATTAAAATTTTGTTCAGATTTTGCTGAACAAAAACACTTTGATGACTGGTGATCATTTGTTCAGCTTCAGTGAATCAGATAAAGTGACAAAACATCATATACACATAAAGTAAGATAGACACATGACATTGCACACTCCATTACTCAAACACTGCTACTTAGCATCAATCAAAACTTTTAAGAAATGTTGAACCTTTTAAGCTTCTTTAGTGAATGTTGAAGGTTTAGATTTTGTATCATAAATGTTCAGTATACCAAGCTCCATTATCAATCTTTTGAAAGTTAGTTCATCCAGTGGTTTGGTGAAGATATCAGCCAATTGATACTGAGTGGGGATGAAATGTAATTTAATGTCCCCTTTCACAATATGATCTCTGATAAAGTGATATCTAATATCAATGTGTTTTGTTCTTGAGTGAAGGACTGGATTGTTGGATATTGCAATAGCACTAGTGTTATCACAAAAGATTGGTACCTTTTCATATTCTATGTCATAATCAGCTAGTTGGCTTTTCATCCAAAGAACATTGGCACAACATCCAACAGCTGCCACATATTCAGCTTCTACTGAAGACATGGCAACTGTTTGTTGCTTTTTAGCACTCCAACACACAAGTTTGCCACCTAGGAATTGGCAAGCACCAGAAGTGCTTTTTCTGTCCATATTGCATCTAGCATAGTCAGAATCTGAATACCCCTTTAGATCAAACCCTGAGGATTTAGGGTACCAAAGTCCTAGACTTGGTGTACCTATTAGGTATCTGAAGATTCTCTTTACAGCAGTAAGGTGTGATTCCTTTGTATACGCTTGGTATCTTGCACAAAGGCATGTAGAGAATTGAATGTCAGGTCTGCTTGCAGTTAAATACATGAGTGACCCAATCATACCTCTATACCGAGTCTTATTGGCTGATTATCCATTGAGATCAAGTCATAAGTTGTTAAGGGGTACCATTGGTATTTTCACTGAAGCACAATTGATATCATACTTCTTTAGCAGATCCTTGACATATTTTTCTTGATTGATGGAGATGCCTTGGTCAGATTGTTTAATCTGAAGGCCAGGGAAGTATGTGAGTTATCCCATCATACTCATCTTAAACTTACTGGTCATAAGCTTGGCAAATTGTTTGCATAGTTTCAAGCTTGTTGAACCAAAGATGATGTCATCTACATAAATTTATACCAGAATGGTGTCAGTTTTAGATTTATAGATAAACAAGGTGATATCTATTTTTCCTCTAACAAACTTATGATCAATGAGAAATGTTGAGATAGTTTCATACCAAGCTCTTGGAGCTTGCGTCAGTCCATACAAGGCTTTGTAAAGCTTGTAGACATGGTTTGGATATTTACTACTCTCAAAGCCAGGAGGTTGTGTAATATAAACTTCTTCTTTTAGGTCACCATTTAGGAATGCACTTTTGACATCCATTTGGTAGATGGTGAAGTTCATGTAAGTGGCATAGACAAGGAAGTTTCGTATGGCTTCCATACGTGCAACTAGAGCAAAGGTCTGATCAAAATCAACACCAGGTTCTTGATTGAATCCTTGGGCCACCAACCTAGCTTTGTTTTTGGTCACCACATTTGTTTCATCTCTTTTGAGCTTGTAAACCCATTTGGTGCCAGTGGTTGATTTACCATATGGAAGAGGAACCAATTTCCAGACTTTATTTCTTTCAAATTGATTTAGTTCCTCTTGCATGGCATCCACCCATCCAGGGTGTGTGGGTGCTTCAGAAACATTTGTAGGTTCAATTTCTGAAAGAAAGTTTGCATAGAGGCATTCTCCAGATGAAGCAGTACTCAGTTTCTTTGCCATAGATTTAGTGACTCTAACTTCTTCATGATTGCCTATTCTGTTCACCAGTTGTATGTGACTATTATTAGTCCAAGATTTTTGTGGAGTTGGAGAATAGGCATTGGTATCATGATTAGAGATAGAACTTGGAAGTCCTTAACATGGACTTGGACTTGGATTATCTCTAGTGTTTGCTAAAGGATGTTCAATAGACAAAGGTTTAATCAATGGAGGGCTTCCTTCTTGTTCAGAAGCAACACATCCAAAACCTAATTCCCTAGAGATAGTTGGAGAGCTTTGAGCAGAAGGCTCAGATTGTTCATCAGCAGCTTCATTGGATTGATCATTTTGATCATGTGTGTCAGCATGTTGATTGTTTTGAAACTAACAATTTGGTCATTTGTGTTGTCTTGTTGATTATTTTGATCATTTTGAGACTGATCATTTGATTATTTGATTGACAGCCATCAATATTTGATACTAAAGGATTTCCTTTTGTAGGACTTGTCAAATCTTTAAATGGATCAATATGAGGAACTGATTTGCTAGTTTGATATCTTTGAGAAGGCTCATAATGTTGAAATTCATCAGATGGATAGTTGTGAGATTCATGAATATGAAGTTCATCATCTGATGGATTTGTAAATTTGAGAGCTTCAGAACTTTCATTGAAAGTGATGTGATAAGTTTCATTAATACATTTTCTTCTTGTGTTGAAGACTTTATATGATTTAGATACTAGAGAGTATCCAAGGAAGTAACCATCATCAGATTTTTCATCAAACTTCCCAAGGTGATCCTTGTGATTTTGAATTAATATTGGACACCCAAACACATGTAAGAATGAAATATTTGGAATTCTCCCCCTGAAGACTTCATAGGGTGTCTTCATGTGTCTCTTCACAATAATGGATCTATTCTAAGTGTAGCAAACAGTAGCTACAACATTAGTCCAAAAATGCTTAGAGAGAGCAGATCCAGCAAGCATTGTTCTTGCTGCTTCAATTAAAGTTCTGTTCCTTCTTTCAGCCACACCATTTTGTTCAGGTGTGTAAGGAGATGAGAAATTTTAGGAATATCCTTTGTCTATAATTTGATGAGTGTGTGATTTTTGAATTTAGTGCCATTGTCAGTTCTGAGTTGTTTGACATGAGTGTCATTTTGATTTTCAACTCTTTTGATGAAAGACATAATGGCACCTGGTGCATGGATTTTTTTTTGTCAGAAAATATACCCAGGTGTACCTAGAGTACTTATCATCAATGACAAGTGTATATTTTTCATGACAAATGGCCCTAGGTGACACCGGGCCAAATAAGTCCATGTGAAGCAAGTGAAGACTTTCCTTGATTGAGAAAGTTTTCTTTGTTTTGAAACTGGCCCTATGGTGCTTCCCCTTTTCACATGCTAAGCATGGTTTGTCCTTGGAATAGACAAGTGAAGGAAGACCAATAACAAGATTTTGTTTTGCCATGAGTTATTGTTTTGAAATTTAGATGGGAGAGCCTCTTATGCCAAAGCCAATTAGTAATGTTGGAGGCTCTAGCAAAGAAACATGTCTCCTGAGTAGAGTTCATGATCATGACATAAACATCTTTGACTCTGGGGGCAATCATCACAAATTCATGATCGGAGTTGAAGATTGTACCTTTTTGTCATCAAATAGCACTAGATACTTTGCATCACAAAGTTGACTGATGCTGATGAGGTTGTGCTTTAATCCATTGACATATGCTACCCTTGTAAAAACTATACCATTGCATAACATTGAACCAAATCCTCTAGAAGTGGCTAATGAGTTATCACCAAAAACAACTTTAGGACCTTGTTCCTCCTTATACTTGTGTAGATGACTTTTTGTGCCATTCATATGCCTTGAGCAGCCACTATCCAGGTACCAAATAGGCTTCCTAAGATCACACTGCACATGTTAAGGAAATGGTTAGTTTTGTTTTGAAACCCACATTTGATGGGTGGGTGTTTTAGACCTAGAAGGTGTTCTAGATCTGAATGATCCTTTAGATGAGGATGATTAAGATTGCTCAGAATAAGAAGGAGATGATTGAACAACATCTGCTTTCTTAGCCTGAAGGGCTTCACCTCTTCTGAACCACTCTATATGATTGTGATCAGATGTAGTGTGGACATTACTTCCACAAGTTTCACAACATTTGACAATAGAGTTTGGGTTCCTAGGTTTGATGCCCCT
This sequence comes from Glebionis coronaria, assembly GCA_025667525.1. Taxonomy (NCBI): domain Eukaryota; kingdom Viridiplantae; phylum Streptophyta; class Magnoliopsida; order Asterales; family Asteraceae; genus Glebionis; species Glebionis coronaria. The sequence goes on from CM046881.1 coordinate 29,781,667, forward strand.
TCTGAGAGAGATAACTTGATTATGACCATGACTTCCACAAATATTACAAACAGGATAGTAGTGACAGTCATCTGAGTGATGATTTCCCATACCATAATGAATGCATGGTGGGGAAGGCATATTCCGCCTAGAATGAGATGCTTCAGTGTTGTGAGCGTCAGCACTAGTTTTAGCAAGCATATATTGAGTATCTTCACAAGTGTGATGGTCAGTCCTCTCACATTTAGTACAATAAATCACTTTTAGGCAAGTTTTAGTGAGATGATTGTTTAGACCACATAGATCAAAAGGCCTTTTAAATTGTGTCTTCTACTTATAATGTGGAGAGTTTGAAGGTTCATATCTGAATCGAGTTGGTGTTTATTGCTACCTGAGTTGCAATTTGAGATCATTGATCTCTTGCATGACAAGAGACATTCTCTCATCTTCCTCAGATCTAGCATTCTTCAGTTTATTTGTTGAAACTGAAGAGGTAGTTCCCATTTGTGAACCATCAGCAAGAGCTGAAGAGTTCTTTGAAGTGTCAATTTTGACATGTTTGGGAGACCTATCCTTGTGTATTGTGTGAGACTTGATGATTGACTAGATTGATTTTGGTCGAGTAGAGGGTTCAACACCAGCCAGCTTCTCCAAAGGAGAAAGTAGGGTACTTACTTCATTCTCTAATTCATCATCTGAGTCATGTTCAGTAACTGAAGATTCAACAGGTGTTGAAGTGTCAGCAATTGCTTGCAACTCAGGAAGAAGGATACGTCCAGTGTCATGATTTGGTAAATTCTCTTCACCTGACCTTACACCATCAGGGATCGAGCTACCATCCTCATTTGAGGATTTGACAAAGACAATATCAATGGAGTTGGTGCTGGAGGATCCTTCAGCACCAAGCATTTTCCTTTTTTGGGTAGGAATTTGTTAATTGATGCATTGATTTACCCTATCAGAGTTTCTAAGCCAAGATTTAACAATATCTTTGGCTTCTTTTAGTCTAACTCTTAGGGAGTTATTTTCATCAAGAATCTCTTTGTTCAGTTGTTTAAAAGTAAGTACATCAAGTTAGCATCTTTTAGGTCTATTAGCTTACTTTCATAATCATCAAGTTTTAGAACAAGTTTATGATACTTTTCAAGCAAGTTGTTTCTTTGTTCTTCAAAAAATTTTAGATCAATACACAGGTAATCAAAGACAAATTTAATGTCATCCTTATCTTCTAATTCAAGAAACGATTGTACCTTTTTATTGTGATATTGACCCATTCACCATTTCTGGCACTTTCTCTGGCAACAACATTGGAGTTTGAACCTTCATCATCAGCAAGTGCCATTAGCACTTTCACATTAACCAATTCATCATCATCTGAAGAGACATCTTCTTCATCTCATTCATAAGCGTCAACAATGAGCCCTTTGTTCTTATCTTGCTTGGGAGCCTTGGAAGAAGAAATTTCAGTACTCATGAGAGCCAGTCTAGCCTTGATTTCTCTGTATTTTGCCTCAATGTCTTTGGCTGGTCAAAGTTCAACCCTGTTTGCTAAAAAGAAGTTGAAGCAATTTGTTTTGGTTGAAATGATGATTGACCAGATGGTCTTGATTGATCTGGTGAGGAATAAAAAGGAATGGATGTTTTGGAGTAACAATCCCTAGCAAAGTGACCAGTCTTCCCACATTTGTAGCATTCAGTGTCAACTTAAGCTTTTGTGGTGCTGGAGAACTTGCCTCCTTTCTTAATGAACCTTCTAGACTTGGCCAGAAGTGCTCTTTCATGAAATTCCTCTTTGAGGTCATTCAAACATTCCTCACTGGTTCTTGTGTCCTCTTTATCATCAAGACTATCTTGGTAGTCTTGGATGACAGCCTCACTATAGAAGGCTGTAGACAAGGGTGTAGCAATGGTTAATGCTTTACTCTTGCTTGAGCCTTCATAAATCCTATCAACTAGGTTTTCTTCATATTTTAGTTTCCCAAAAAGAGAGGCCAGTTCACAATCTTTAATGTGATTAGCATTTCTAAAGCTTTGGCAGAAACTGAGCCACTTCTTTAGCAATGCATTAACAAAAACTGTGTTGATTTCAAGTTTTGAAAGCTCAAAACCATCATTCACTAGTTCATTCATCAGTGCTTTGTATCTGGTGAATGTTTGTGTGAGGGTTTCTCCTTCTTTGTGTTTGAAGGTGTTGTATTGATGCTTTAAATCCATGATTCTTGTTTCCTTCACATCAGAGGGTCCCTCATGATAAAGAATAAGGTCATCCCATGTAGATTTAGCTATTTTGCAATTTACAACAGAATTCATTTGGTCATCTGGAAGTATAGACATGATGAGACTTTTGAGTCGTTGGACTAGGTTAGCATCTTTTCTCTCATCAGTAGTCCATTGTACTTCAGGTTTTCTATTGTCCCCAACCATGGGAACAAATGGACCATTTTCAATGATTCCAACGAATTGAGGTTCAATCCCAACCATGTAGACAAGGAACCTCTTCTTTCAATTTGTGAAATTAGCAACCTCTAGGACAGGAGCAGCATTGAGTTGGCCACCCCTATACTCTAGGGTTTGCGGTATTACTTGAGCCATTTTTGGATCTTGATTTGATAACTTAAAATGAGCAGTTTAATCAAATAAGAGTTTAGCTAATCAAACTGCTCTGATACCACTTGTTGGTCCGTTGTAAATCGTTATTACTTATCAACCTTAAGTAATAACTCTTTACCAAGACTCAAGTGTGTTGTTTTAACAATAGATAAGAACTATGAACAATTAAAACAACAATACCAATAACTTTTCAACGTATAGACTTTTATTAGAATCAAATAAAGAATATATAACCCACTTTGTTTGCGGAAGGACAAAGTGGTTGAATGACAATGGGTGGTGATCTCCTCTACTTAAACTTCTAACCAAAGTTAAATGTCTAAGCTCCAATCTAAATGTTCATATGCTTCTTGGCTATATGGTTTAGTTGGTATTGAGAGAGAAAGGTTTTCCAGAGTTTCTACTCTTGTATTGGTCAACTCTTTCCCTCTCAATGTACACTCCTTATATAGGCAGTGTAAAACTAGGTTTTGCATTTTGCATGTTTCAATGCATGGGTTTATCCAATGGATGGTTGATGCCCATGTTGAATAAACAATACAAAGTACATAATAAACTATTCTAGAAAAGATAAACGTTGTACTTATATCTAACTATACAAGTAACCTACTTTGACCTAATGTTATATTTCCGGCCTAATGCAAACCATTAGAATACTAAAGAGTCTTCAGTATTCTAGAGGAGTTCGACATCATTCAGTTTGGTATTGTCAAACCAAACTGAACTGAAGGCTCTTCTTTAGTACATGCTCTTCAGCAACTAGACCACCTAGTATTTGAAGCAAAGACTCCTTTGTCTTCTAAGTTAACTGGAGGAGGAAAGCTGAACATTATTCAACTACAAAGTCTTCAGTAGGAACTTTGTTCCTCTGGTCATCCTTCAGCGGTCTGGCCTTACTGCTGAGCATGAAACACTTCAGGGATTTTATATTCAAATCCTAGAGTTGCTTCAGGGTCAGTAAATACTGACCCAACAAATTGCCTTGCTTGCAGCAAAGGCAAACAGCACAAAGCATCCTTCAAAGCCATTACTACTCTCAGTCTTATAATTGAACCTTTGCAGCTACTTCATATGGATCTATTTGGTCCTACCTCCATCATAAGCATTGATCATAAACACTAATGCCTAGTAGTAACTGATGGTTATAGCAGATTTTCATGGGTTTTCTTTCTAGCTGCTAAAAGTGAGACCTACCTCATTCTCAAAGACTTTATTTCCTTAATTGAAAATCAGCTGTCCAAGAAGTTAAAAGGTATTAGATGTGACAATGGGACTGAGTTCAAGAATGCAGACCTTATAGCACTTTTCAATTCCAAAGGTATCAAAAGGGACTACAGTGCTGCCAGGGTTCCTCAACAAAATGGTGTTGCAGAAAGGAAAAACAGGACTCTTATAGAAGCAGCAAGAACCATGCTTGTTGATTCCAAGCTTCCGACTATGTTTTAGACAGAAGCGGTCAACACTACGTGTTATGTGTTGAATAGGGTCTCCATTACTAATCCACATTAGAAGACTCCCTATGAGCTACTCACAGCCAAAGTCCCAAGCATTACTCATTTGAAACCTTTTGGCTGTCCTATCACCATTCTCAACATTAGTGACTATTTGGGGAAATTTGATGGGAAGGCTGATGAAGACTTTATTGTGGGTTATTCAGCTCACTCTAGAGCCTATTGGGTCTACAATCTCACTACCAAGCGTGTCATTGAAACTATCAATCTAAGGTACTTTGAGGAGAAGACAAACATTCAAGGCAAAGGTCCTGAATGGTATTTTGATCTTGATTATCTCAGCGACACATTGGGATATTTTCGTTTTAAAACTAACCAACATGCAGGTCCACAAGAATTTGTTTCTTCTAATGCAGGTGATACTTCTAGCTTTTCGGACTCAGAAGAGGATGATGACATTTTTGTTATCCCATCATATTCCACAACAGTCGCTCCCGACACCTTTGCTACTCGTGCCAGTGCTACTTCACCAGACATTATTGACTCATAATGAGCTCTTGATACACTGCTCAAGCACCAACAAGATGCTACTACCGCAGCTACCCAAGTAGGCTTTGAGTTTCCTATGGATACTACTGTTGTACCAGCTACTCCTAGTGAGCCTATTGTTACTCCTGGTGCAAGTTCAACTCCTATTGGAAGTCCAATTAGTGATCCAACTTCCACTTCTAGGTTCTCTGGTCCTTCTGACCTAGAAAACTACAATAAGAAGTCTACTACTAAGCTGAATGATATTCATAAGCAACCAATAACATGCATTTTCAACTCTGCTTCATATTATGATGGCATTATTGGTGACTCTAATAACTTGGCACCAGAAGCGGAAGTAGCTCCTACTACTATTCAGCAGATTCATAAAGTGCATCCTACACCTCAAATCATAGGAGATCCTGGTTCTACTGTCAAGACTCGCGGCATGCATAAGAAAGCAACTTCTTGTCATCATGCTCTTGTGACATACATTGAAGACCAAAAGCGAAATAACCACAGAGATTTTCTTAACTGTTTGTTTGCTTGTTTCTGTCACAGGTGGAACCTAGGTCTGTCTCCTATGCTCTTGAGGATCAAAGTTGGGTAGAAGCTATGCATGAGGAGATGCAACAATTCTTGTTTCAGAATGTATGGATCCTAGTTGTTTTGCCGGATGGAAAGACAACAATTGGTACCAAATGGATTCTCAAAAACAAGAAAGATGCTAGGGGTATTGTGGTAAGGAATAAAGCAAGACTAGTAGCACAATGCCACACTCAGCTTGAAGGAATTGATTATGATGAATTTTTTGCTCATGTTGCACGAATTGAGGCCATACGCCTATTTTTGGCCTTTCCTTCTTATATTGGCTTTACAGTGTTTCAAATGGATGTCAAGAGTGCATTTCTGTATGGCAAGATTGAAGAAGAAGTATATGTCACTCAGCCTAAGGGCTTTGTGGATCCTCTTCATCCAAATAAGGTCTACAAGGTTGTTAAAGCCCTTTATGGTCTTCATCAAGCTCCTAGAGCCTGGTATGAGCGTCTCTCTACTTTCTTGTTGAAGCATGGCTACAGAAGAGGCACAATTGAGAAAAATTTGTTTCTTAAGAAGAATGCTAAGGACATCATCCTTGTCCAGGTATATGTAGACGATATCATATTTGGCTCTACCAAGAAGGAACAGTGTGAAGAGTTTGAACAGCTGATGAAAGGTGAGTTTTAGATGAGTGCCATGGGAGAATTGACATTTTTTATTGGACTCCAAGTCAAGCAGCAGGATGGTATATTCATTAGTCAAGATAAATATGTTCATGACATTATTCAGAAATTTGATGTGGAACCTCTTAGACCAGCAACAACACCTTATGAGGTAACAAAAGTCAAACTCAATAATGAGTCGGATCCTCCTGTTAATGTTCATTTGTGCAGGTCAATGATAGGCTCACTCATGTATTTGACTGCTTCATGCCCGGACATTATGTTTGCTGTTAGTGCTTGTTCTAGACATCAGGTGGCCCCTAATGTTTCAAATTTGAATGTTGTCAAGAAAATCATTAAGTATATTAAGGCAAAGCCCAAGCTCAGCTTATGGTATCCAAGGGAATCCCCTTTTGTTCTTGAAGCCTATAGTGATAGTGACTATGCAGGTGCTATTAATGATAGAAAATTAACAACTGGTGGTTGTCAGTTTTTGGGACGCAGGCTTATTTCATGGCAATGTAAGAAACAAACCATAGTAGCTACTTCCTCAACAGAAGCTGAATATGTAGCTGCTGCTAGTTGTTGTGGACAAGTCTTGTGGATACAAAATCAAATGTTAGACTATGGGTGCAACTTTATGAACACCAAAATCTTCATTGACAACCAAAGCACTATTTGTTGAATCCAAGATCGTTAAACTTAAACAGTAAAAACCTTTTTATCTAGGTTGATCATCATTCATATGATAACATAGCGGAATAAGAATAATGATCATGAATAAGATGTTTAACAAAGACGGATTTCCCAAAGAGTTTGTATTATTTGATTTAACACAAACTACTCTAGGTGTGTATACATTGAATCCCACACCTAGAGATCAATGTTTATAGTAGTTTACATTATGAATATGGAAGTGATCAACAAAACCTACGTATGGTTCCTTTTATAACATAAGGAAACCATGATACATGGAAACTAAATAATATATCAATGAATAAATCAAAACAGACTTATTCATTCTTATCACTACTTTGACCAAATCTTTTCTTCTTATCACATATGGCAGGGGAAACTTACAGCAGGGGAAAGTTTCACTAGCAGGGGAAACTTTGTAGTATTTTGTCCACCATCTTGAAGTTTCACATAATGTCTTATTTGGTCCTTCTTGTTTCCATGGTGATTTGACGCATCAACTTTTGACCCAACAATCTTCCCCTAGTTGATGATGTCAAAACACTTCCCCTTAAGCATACAACATCAAAGATCAACAAGCTAAAGATTCTCTGTAGACAACTTCCCCTTTTTGACATGATCAAACAGGGGTCTTGTAAATGAGCAACCTTGATTTTTAATTACTACTAATCAATACCATACTTCTAACACAAGTATTCTACTTTTCAAAATACCCTCCATGAAGCACATAGGGACCAGATCCTAATAAAAAATGATTTTGAGCAATATATACTCACACTAGTTGTAGTAATACTGATGAGCAGTAGCAAAAATCTTCACCTTGACACCATATGCAAATGATTAACACTTTAACAAGTGAGCTTCCCCTTAAAGTGTGTTAACCATTTCTTTTGACCAAAAGTAGATGTATCAACCATAAGAAGCAAACGAAGAACTAACCATTTGAAGAACAAATACTGTGTAGTACCATCCATGAAGAGTAGTACCAGAAATTAGTATGTAGTACCTTTTAAAAATGACCACACCAGTAGATGAACCAAGCAGTAGTAAACTCTGAAGAGCAACTTTATTATGGTTGAATGGAGAAAATAAGAACGACAATTGTCAAGAATCTTGAATCTTCAAATTATGTAGGCTTTATGTAATGATGACGTATGAATAAAACTGATTATGACTTACTTGAAGATGACGTAGAATAACCCGAACTTGCGTTTTATATCTTGCACTAACCACGTGACAAAGAGAGCTATATACAAAATCCTCATTTTTCATGAAAATGAGACACTGAGCACGATAATGTAACTCCTTCAAATGATAGAAAATATGTGCATAGAGTACCATAAGAAAAATCACACATTCCTAGATCTTGTATCACTTTGTCACTAAGTGTTTAAGCATAAAACACATACCCGCGAAAATCTCCTTCATCTTCAAACAAATGATAAAAACTTTTCTTCGTAATCAATAAAGATAAAACAAGCCTTTATACCTGTAAGACCAGTTGCTGTGAATATACCAAACTCCAAAACCTTGTTGTCCCAAAACTCATATCTAACAGCAGGGGGAACTTTCAAAAACAGTGGGAATCTATTAATGAAAGCAGTGGGATCTATTGAAGGCAGGGGGAACTTTTAATGAAAGCAGGGGGAACTTTTTCAAAAGCAGGGGGAACTTTTAATGCCACTGTTTTGTTATTAACTGTGCCAAACCCACACAAAGTGGGAATCAATTTATATCAGGGGAAAATAACTAAAAACAGGGCAACTAAAAATTACCTCTACTGTTATAGCGTATCACTGTCTTGTGCAGACACCACCACAACTGCTATACCCCATGTGAAATCATAAGCAGCAAATCCAAATACACCACATTATAGCAAACGTCCAAACAATATAGTCTTTAACCAATCTTCACTACAACAAAGTTAAAGCAAAAGGAAAATACCATCTGGTTTGCACACGTGACTGCCTTAATACAGTGGGTCCACATGCAATATATTAGAAGTAGTACACACGCCTGTTTGTTTGTCCACGTCAAGTGAATCCCCTATACATTATTTCACCAAACTTGGGACCCACAAATACTCAGCCATGGACCTTCGAATAAAAGCATACCAGTACTTTATTATACCGTGCCCCTCTTTCTTGTCTCATGTCATTGTTATAAATCACTTGATCAATGCTATCTTTAATAATGTCCCACGTGAACACACTTGCACTCACGTCTTTTATACCAAAATTCAACCCACGTGATCACTGTTGTACTTCCAATCGGCCATAAATAAGTCAAATATAACTTTGTGAAAAGAGTAGATTGACAGTGGAGATCACGTGAGTATAACTTTGACCTTTGGTACACATCATTGTACAACGAGCAACATCACCGTTGCGTTCAATATACAATTAATTGCACTTCGTATTTAATCAGCAACGTAAATCAATTCATCTAGGGTTTCAACATAAACCCTTAAAGCCTCTTCACAGCAACGACATAAACACGAAAAACATCTCGATTTTGCTAGATATCAAGATCTACCCGCTCTGATACCACATGTTGAAACCAAGATCGTTAGACTCAAACAGTAAAAACCGTTTTATCTAGGTTGATCATCATTCATATGATAACATAGCGGAATAAGAATAATGATCATGAATAAGATGTTTAACAAAGACGAATTTCCCAAAGAGTTTGTATTATTTGATTTAATACAAACTACTCTAGGTGTGTGTACATTGAATCCCACACCTAGAGATCAATGTTTATAGTTGGTTACATTGTGAATATGGAAGTGATCAACAAACCTACGTATGGTTCCTTTTATAACATAAGGAAACCATGATACATGGAACTAAATAATATATCAATGAATAAATCAAAACATACTTATTTATTCTTATCACTACTTTGACCAAATCTTTTCTTCTTATCACATATGGCAGGGAAAACTTACAGCAGGGGAAATTTCACTAGCAGGGGAAACTTTGTAGTATTTTGTCCACCAGCTTGAAGTTTCACATAATGTCTTATTTGGTCTTTCTTGTTTCCATGGTGATTTGACTCATCAACTTTTGACCCAACACTATCTGCATTGTGAAGAATCCTGTGTTTCATCAAAGAACCAAGCATATAGAGATTCGGCACCATTTTATACGGGATGCAAATGAAAAGAAGCTGATATAGGTTCTCAAGGTACATCCGGATAATAATGTTGCTGATTTGTTGACTAAAGCTTTTGATGGACCACGGTTTAACCACCTAGTGGTTCACATTAGTATGGTCAATCCTTAAGGTCTAGGATTGAGGGGAGGCAAAGCCTAAGGGGAGGCTTGTTGTACATGTATACTTGTATATTTTTCATGGGTTTTTGCTGTGTGTGCTACTCCTGGTGGAAGGATTTTGTTACTCCTATTAGCTCTCTCTTGCTCCTAGTGGGTCAATAGTCCTCCTTATCAATTTGTTTGGCTCCTAGTGTTTCTTCAAGCCACTGTTCATTCTTTTGACTTTTGTTGACCACTCGCTGCTACTAGTGTTGACTTCTAGACGGTTTGAATTTTAGTCGACATAAGTTACTTCTGGTGTATCAGTTTCTCTATTCTTTTGGTAACTGGATTTGGGTATTAATGGATTAAATGGCAAGTGGTTACTCCTATTAATGACTTAACTTGGAAAGGGCAACCCCCATAATTAGGGGTCAATGAACAGTTTCTCTAAGAATTATTTATGGTCAATGAGATCATTTGACTTAATTTTCAGAACTAATCACACACACACACACACGCTCCTACCTTTAATCATATTCCTCCATTTTCTTACCAATCTTCATCAATCATCCATGGCTGCACTACAATTAATAAGTGTGAAAACACTTATCCTTTTACCACTTATTTCTAATAATAACAAGACGAAAACGTGTATAGAATGTCGTAAAAGGCAGAATTATGCGTGGTTTGTGTTTTTATTGTGTTTTGGGACAAAAATATGAAAAAGGAAGAAAACACGGGCTTTCACGGGCTTTTATCGAAGAAAAAGACAAAATACAAAGTCAAAAGATCAAAAGTGCAAGAAGAACGGAAGTCAAAGGCCTATTCTGAAGATTTATCGAAGAAAAAGTCTAAAGACGGAAGTTTAACAAAGTCGACGAACCAAGTCGACTAAAACAAGAAAATTAGAAGACGAGTTCAAGTTATCATTCGACTAATCCCGAGACAAAGTCGAGAAAGACAAGTTATTTAAAAAAGACGAGAAGACAAGAAGAAAGGGAGAAGAAACAACACCCTCCCCTTCTCCTATATATACCCTCCTAATCCTTTATTAGGGGGTGTTAGTTAGTTTTATTTTTCGTTTTTAAAAAGTGTGTGTTTTACTTTCTCGTTCTAGAATTTTTCTTTCAAGTTATTAATCTTTCATCTTAATCTTGTGATTTTGAATCTTAATCTTCAATCTAATCAAGCTTTTTAGTTAATTCTCATTCTACCTTTCTTAATCATAATCTATTGTCTTGTCTCTTTAACCATCTAGTTGATTTAATCTTGTTGATTGTGTGGTTGATTTGCTTATTAGATTGTGCTTATTGATTTGGTGTGTTTGAGGTTTTTAGATTATTGTGCTTATTGCTTATTTTTTATGTTTTTCTAGTTTTTAAATAAGTTGATTTTGGTAGATTAATATTTTTATAAAAAGTTTCTTTTTAATATTTGCTTATTTAGTGTTTTCAAAGTTTTTAAATTGTGGCTTATTTGCTTTTTCTAAAATTCAATTTGGTTAAAGTTTTAGTTAAGTGCTTATTGTGATTTTGCTTATTTTGAGTTAATCCGGGTTTTCAAAACCCTATTTTCCCGAACTGTGTATTACTTCTTCATTCCGAATTAAATCGTAGCAAATTATTCAGACTTGTGTGAATTTGATTTTCCTGACTTACATGCAAATTATTCATTCCGGATTACGTGCTAAACCTCTATTATTGATTAGGTCAAGGAGACTTATTCCGGATTGTGTCCCAAACGCGTATTCCGGATTAGGTATAAACTAGGGATTCCGGATTATTTGTTATAACCCGATTCCGGATTAGATTGATCATTCGAATTCCGGATAAGGTGGGATAGGAAATATTCCGAATTGTTTTAGAAGTTGTTATTCCGGATTATGTTTTCATACTGATTCCGAATTAAGGCAGGAGTTTGGATTCTGGAATAAGGAAAAATTAAGGGATTCCGAATTATTAACCAATCTTCGATTCCGGATTTTGAAGTAATTTCACATTCCGGATAACGTGTATAATTTTGATTCCGGATTGAGTCTTGTGGTTTTATTCCGGATTATATGCAAAGGTGGTGTATTCCGAATTGTTTTCTTTTAAAGGAATCTGGATAAGGTCTAGTTCTCTTGTATTCCGGATTGTTTGATAGTGTTCGATTCCGGATTACGTTTAACATTTGTATTCCGAATTGCTTTGGAATTTTTGATTCCGGATTGTTTGGTTTTGTTACTTTCCGACTTATGATCAGATTTAGTTTCCCTAATTGTTTTCAAACCTTTACTTTTCCCGCCATTTTTATTTAGTTTAATTTTCAAAGTGTTTAATTTTCGAAGTCTTAATTTTTAGTTTAATCCTTTCAAGTTTTCAACTTTATAATAATATAGATCATCATGCTTTCTTTGTCTTTACCAAGAATAACCGTGAAGCGTTCATTCCGGATAAGCATTCAAGGTTAGACATCCTTCTTTTATTTTATGTTTAATAGCCTTAACGTTTATATTATTAGTAGACGTAGATAATCAAAAGCTCCCCCTTTCAGTGACCAAAAAGACGACAATTCCACCTTAAACCGTGATCAATTCGAATAGATACCGAGAACAAACGAGTACACATATGAAAAATTCATATTAAAATGGCGCCGCTGCCGTCTCTTTTCGTAAAGATTAACGGTTTTTAGTGAGAAAAATTGGATTTTGGGATCCGCTCTTTTGGGAACGTTATTTTCTAGCATAAAAAATTTCGAAAAATCCTAAAAAGTATAAAATTTTCAAAAATCCAAAAAAATAAAAAAGATAAAAAACCAAAAATATTGTATTTCATTTTTAGTGTATACGTACTCGATCTTCGTCTTATCCTGAGCCCGAGACTCGTAGAGACTTAGATATGGCCGGTGTGCATAATAATAACAACAACCCACCTCATCCCAATATGAATAATAACAACCATGACCCTCAACCCGACCTTCGTACGATGGAGGAGTTATGCCAACCAACTATGAATGGACGTGGAGGACCGATTGCGTCGATGAAAATCACGGCTCCCGAATTTTCGTTGAAGCATCACATGATCCAACAAGTTCAAAATGCTTGTCCATTTCGCGGATTACCGGATGATGATGCCAACAAACACCTCGATAAATTTATAACCGTCACTCAAAGCATGAAATTGTCCGGTGTTTCCATGGATTTTCTTCGCCTTCATCTTTTTCCACACACTTTATCCCACCATGCCGAAAAATGGTTTGATCGTCTTCCTAAAAAATCATTTCATACATGGGACGAGATGACTCAAAAAAAAATTTCCACCATCCATGGTCCCTAGTCTTCGGAATCAAATCAGTGGTTTCACTCAAGAACCCGATGAGTCTCTTTTCGATGCTTGGCAACGTTATAATGTCTTGATAGATCGTTGTCCTAACCATAATATGCTCCCCGTCAGTCTCATTGATACTTTCTACAATGGTTTAACTTTTTGTGATCGTGATACAATTAATGCCACCACCGGTGGTACGTTTATGAAGAGAAGACCCGAGGAGTGTAGAGAGCTTATAGAGAACAAGACCACTCATCACAAAAATTGGGATTCATCCGTATCTTCAAGAAATAACCCGAGAGTCGATGTTTCTTCTACTTCATCAAACCCCGAGATAGCCGAACTGACCCAACTCACTCGTCAACTAGCCGAGATGAACAAAAATTTCTTAACTATGGCTATGAACCAATTTCAACAAGTTAAAGTTGTAACACCTTCTTGTGAGACTTGCGGTGGTTCTCATTCATACACCGATTGTTCTTCTACTCATGACAATCCGAAAAATGTGTATGCGGCTAACGGTAATTTTTCCACGGGAGGCTATCAAGCACGTCCTCAAGGTGACCGCAATTTGCTAAGTTATCGTTCAAAAAACTTTCTTTCACCACCCGGTTTTCCTCCTCAAAACCCAAACAACTTTGATCGCAACAATCAAAACCAACCTCGAGCTCCTAATCAATATTAAACCCAAAGAAATCCATATCCACCTCAAGGAAAAAATCAAGTTTACCAACAACCCACCTATCAACCACCCGCTTACCAAGCTCCTCCTCACAACCAACCCACGGCATTTACTCACGAGGTTTGAACTTACATGAGGACTAATGATGCGCTGGCGAAGAATCTTCAGAGCCAAATTATTAACTTGAAAGGTGACATGGCGAAACAAGGGAATGATCTTCGAGCCGAGCTTAGGAATGACATGCGAAACTCTTTAAGCAGTCAAACGAATGACTTAAGGGATATGATGGCTAGTTTTTTCCAAAGTAATCAACCCTCTACTTCAGGTTCTCTTCCAAGTAACACCATTGCTAATCCAAGAGGGGAGATGAAAGCAATCACCACCCGAAGTGGAAAAGGCTATAAGGAACCCAAGATTCCTAAACCTACTCCGGTGATTGTGACAAAGGATAACAAGCCCCTTCACCTTCCAACCCCACCCCTCCTCCACCTAAGGATGTAAGTGAGCAATCCATTCCAACGCATTCATCTCAACCCGACATACCTTATCCTTCACGGTTGAGGAAAGAGAAGTTGAAGAACAAGGATGATATTTAAGTTTCAAACTTTCTTAAAATGTTTAAACAACTGAATTTCAACATATCCTTTGCCGAGGCGCTTGCTCACATGCCTAAATATGCTAAAATATTCAAAGATCTTCTCAGTGATAAAGAAAAACTTCTTGATATTGCTCAAACCCAACTTAATGAGAATTGGTCCGCGGTTCTTTTAAGAAAATTACCAACCAAACTTGGTGATCCGGGTCGCTTTCTCATTCCTTGCAACTTTCCCGGGGTAGAGAATTGTATGGCCCTAGCCGATCTAGGTGCTAGTATCAATTTAATGCCATTAAGCGTTTGGAAACAGTTATCTCTACCCAAGCTAGTCCCCATACGAATGACATTGGAATTAGCTAACCGTACAATTGCTTATCCGGTGGGGATAGACGAAGATGTCTTCGTCGGTGTCGACAAATTCACCTTTCCAGCGGATTTTGTTATTGTTGACTACGAGATGGATCCCCGTGTTCCATTAATCGTTGGACGTCCATTCTTGAGGACCGGTCGCACTCTCATTGATGTAGCCGCGAGCGAATTAATCATGAGAGTTGGTGACGACAAAATCGTCTTCAACATGGGTAAACTTTCTAAGCAACCTTATAAACACGAGAGCGTTAATTTCATTGACGTACTTGATGAGGCTTGTGAAGAACATTTCAAAGATGCTTTTAAAAGTGGTTTTTCTTCTCTACCCATTGTTGAGACCGTTGCCTCTATTGCTCCCTCACTGACTCCATTTGGAGAAAGTGATTTTCTTTTGAAAGAATTTGAAGCAACTTTAGGGGATGTGGACTTAAAATATGACGATTCTCCCTCCGATCGGGATGAAGACTTTCGTACCATTGAGAGACTTCTCATTGAGGACCATATTTCTCCACCTTCTCCTAAGGAAGTTACTAATGATGATCCGAATTTGACTACGCCTTCTATCGACAATCCTCCAGATTTAGAGCTTAAGGATTTACCGTCTCATCTTGAATACGTCTTCCTAGAAGACAATAAGAAGTTACCCGTCATCATTGCAAAGGACTTAAAAGAGGATGAAAAATCTCGACTTATCGATGTGCTTAAAAGTCATTAAAATGCAATTGCTTGGAAAATTTCCGACATACGTGGAATTGATCCTAACTTTTTTTTTGGTAATCGTGATTTCTGACTCATTGGCCAACTAACCCATGGGGTTTGAGCCCACTGGCACACAGACTCAAACCAGGTAAAGCCCTCCCTTTTCAGGAGGTTGGCGTGGACACTTCAAGGTTGTTTGCACCTAGCGGGAATTGAACTTGAGACCTCACACACTTTGGAGTGATAGCCACAAATCTTTTTGCCAATAGGCCACCCTTGAGTGGTTAATTGATCCTAACTTTTGCACTCATAAAATTCTCATGGAGGATGACTTTAAACCCGCAATCCAAAGTCAAAGAAGGGTTAATCCAAAAATTCATGACGTCATCAAGAAAGAAGTTATCAAACTTCTAGATGCCAGAATGATTTACCCTATTTTGGATTCACCATGGGTTAGTCCCGTCCATTGTGTGCCTAAGAAAGGCGGAATAATCGTTGTTCCCAATGAAAACAACGAGTTGATTCCTACTCGACTTGTCACGGGTTGGCGAGTTTGCATAGACTATCGTAAGCTCAATGACGCCACTCGTAAGGATCATTTTCCTCTTCCTTTCATGGATCAAATTCTCGAGCGTTTAGCGGGTAATGACTACTATTGCTTCTTAGACGGTTTCTCCGGGTATTTTCAAATTTATATCGATCCAAAAGACCAAGAGAAAACCACATTTACTTGTCCTTATGGAACATTTGCTTACAAAAGAATGCCTTTCGGCTTATGCAATGCTCCTGGGACTTTCCAAAGGTGTATGATGGCTATATTCCATGACATGGTTGAAGAAACTATGGAAGTCTTTATGGACGATTTCTCGGTCTATGGTGATTATTTCTCATATTGCCTTGCCAATTTAGAACGTATGCTTAAACGGTGTGAAGGCACTCGTCTCGTTCTTAATTGGGAAAAATGCCATTTCATGGTAAATAAGGCATTGTTCTTGGACATAAAATTTCCAAAGCCGGTTGATAGGTGTGTGAACACCCATCTTTTCTACCATTTAATTACAATAATAACCGGACCAAAACGTGTATTTTATGTCTTTTATGCCGGAATTATGCGTGGTTTGTGTTTTTGTTGTGATTTAGGATGAAAAGGTGAAAAATGGATAAAACACGGACATTCACGGGCATTTATGGACTTTTATTGAAGAAAAGGATAAAAGACGAAGTCAAGAAGTCAAGAGTGCAAAAAGAACGGAAGTCCACGACCAATTCTGAAGATTTATCGAAGAAAAAGTCAAAAGACGGAAGTTTATCAAAAGCCGGAGAATTCAAGTCTATTTTATTGAAGAATTTAAAGACGAGTTCAAAAGAAATCCCGAAGTCAAAAGTCCCTTAAAGTCCAAGATTAAAGAAGATTAGACGAAAAGGACTAAGTACGCAATTAATGAAGATTAATAAAAGAAGGGACTTAAACTTGTAATTAAGAAGAAAGGAAAGAGGGGAGGAAGCTTCCTTAATCCTCCCCTATATATAGATTAGGATAGTTATCATTTCACTCTTGTTGGCTAAGGTGACAATTAGTCTTCCACCATTTAAATACTTGTCATTTACTTTTCATGTCATTTTAATTCATGTTATGCACCTTTATTACCATTTAATTCCAAGTAAGTTTTCATTTTAATTCTTGTCAAATCTTTATTATATCTTGTCAATCTCTTATCTACCTTTCTTATTCTTTGATTTGTTGTGTTTATGTTCAAGTTCATGCTTTATTTTGATCTAAAGTGGTTTTTGATTGTTGTGGTAAAAGTTGTTTAATTTCATGATTTTAATTGCTTGTTGATGTTATTTCATTGAATCGTTATTGATTTTATTTATACGTGTGTTTGATTTTGGTTAAATTGTTATTATACCTGCTGCTACTGTTTCCTTGTTCTTCGGGAATATTTGCTTGTTTCTAATCTTTCCAGATAAGTTCCGAACCAAGAAGGTAGAAAGTGTTCATTCGGAACTTCTAAAGTTCCGAATCAACTCTTCATCCGGAAGATTAAACTTGTTCATTCGGAAGTCAAAACTTCCGAACCAAGACTCTTCATTCGGAAGTCCAAAACTTCCGAACCAAACATACTCATTCGGAACTTCCCAAGTTCCGAACCAAGGGTTTCATCCGGAACTTTTCAAAAGTTCCGAATCAACTCAAAGTTCCGAATCAAGGACCAAAGTTCCGAATCAGGGCTGTTCATTCGGAAGTCAAAAACTTCCGAGTCAAGGTTGTTCATTCGGAACTTTAAACTTCCGAACCAAGGGAAATCTTCCGACTCAAGAAAGGTTCATTCGGAAGTTATAAACTTCCGAATCAAGGGGTTTCATCCGGAACGTTCCGAATCAAGGAGTGACCAAAGACTTCCGAATCAAGGCAACAAGTGAGAGTTCCGAATCAGTAAGTTCCGAACGAAGCATTGTTTTGGATAAGTGACATATTCAGATCAAATTTGTTCCGGATCAAGGATTTTGGTAATATTCCAAGTAAAGAAGGATCATTCCAATCCAAGGTGACATTTAGGACGAGTGATTGTTCCAAACGAAGGTTTATTCCGAATGAGCTGTATTCAGGCTCTTATTGGCTTTTGTCTTTGATTTAATCTTTCAAGTTTTATTTTTCTTGCCTTTTAATTGATTGCATTTTTAGATTATTTGCCTTAGTTTTAGTCGCACTTTAAGTTTGCCTTAGATAGATTTAAGTTTACGTCATTTTACTTTAGTGCCCTTTAATTTTAGTCACGTTTTTAAATACTCGCACTTTACTTTAATTAGACTTAGATTTACTTTGAGAGCACTTTTACTTTTAAGTCTTTGTATTTTAAATTTAAAATCACCCAAAAATATTCTTTTTCACTAAAGATCAACTAAGTCACACATAGAGAACTAAGATCAATTCGTTAAGATACCGAGAACAACAATTGAACCTAGTAAAAGCTAGTTATCAAATGGCGCCGCTGCCGGCTCTTTTCGTTAAGATCAACAGTTTTCTGTGCTAGATACGTTGCTTTTTGGGATCCGTTCACTTGTGAACGTTATTTTCTTGCCTTAAAAATTCCAAAAAAATCATAAAAATTAAAAAATTCATAAAAACCATAAAAATTAAAAATTTCAAAAAATCCAAAAAGAATTTTCTCTTTATTGTGTATATATATTGCCTTTGCGTTTGGTTTCTTTTTCTTTTGCATTTTCAGGTGTATGCGTACTAGATCTTCTAACTACCAAGAGCCCGAGCCTCAAGAAGATTTAGATATGGCAGGTGTTAACAACAATAATCAACTACCGCACCTCAACAATAATAATAATAACAACAATGCTCTTCCACAGCCCGATCTTCGGACCATGGAGGAACTTTGTCAACCAACAATGTTTGGACGAGGAGGACCGATTGCGCCGATGCAAATCAACGCTCCTGAGTTTTCGTTGAAGCACCACATGATTCAGCAAGTGCAAACAAACCCATTTAGAGGATTGCCTGATGATGATGCCAACAAACACCTCGACAAGTTCATTACAATCACCCAAAGCATGAAGTTGCCTGGGGCCACAATGGATGTACTCCGCCTACAACTCTTCCCACATACTTTATCGCATCATGCCGAGAAATGGTTTGATCGTCTCCCGAAGAATTCTATTCACACTTGGGATGACATGACTCAACGCTTTCTTTCGCGCTACTTTCCACCATCCATGGTCACAAGCCTTCGCAATCAGATCAGCGGTTTCATGCAAGATCCCGATGAATCTCTTTTTGATGCATGGGAGAGATATAATGTCTTGATCGACCGTTGTCCAAACCACAACATGCTTCCGGTCACTTTGATCGATACTTTCTACAACGGATTGACTTTTCGAGATCGTGATACGATTAATGCAGCCGCCGGTGGCACATTCATGAAAAGGAGACCCGAGGAGTGTAGAGAGTTAATAGAGAACATGACTACTCATCATAAGAACTGGGATTCCTCTGCTTCTTCTCGAAACAACACGAGAGTCAATGTTTCTTCTACCTCAGCAAACCCTGAGATGACCGAACTCACCCGCATGATGGCTGAAATGAGCAAAAGTATTACGCTTCTCGCTTCAAACCAACAACAACAAGTTAAAGCGGTTGCTAATCCTTGTGAAACATGTGGCGGTCCTCACTCATACACCGATTGTCCTTCGACACAAGGAAATCCGGAAAATGTGTATGCAGCTTACGGTAATTATTCACCGGAAAATTACCAAGCTAGACAACAAGGGGATAGAAATCTGCTGAGCTACCGTTCCAACAACTACCTTTCACCCGGTTTTTCTCCTCAAAACCAAAATCCCGCCAACAACTACAATAGAAGCAATCAAATCCCACCTCGTGCTTCTAACCCTTATCAACCACCCACCCAACAACACCCACCCATTAATTCCGATGTTGACACAATCATAAGAACTCAAGGTGAGCAAATCAAGAATCTACAGAGCCAAATTATTAACTTGAAAGGAGATATCTTGAAGCAAGGTAATGACATCAGAACCGAGGTTCGTGAAAACCTTCAATCCTCTTTCATCACTCAAACAACTGAATTAAAGAATATGTTGGCTAGTTTCTTGCCCGAGGCTCAACCTTCTTCTTCTGCGGGTTCTCTACCTTCAAACACCGTCACTAATCCGCGAGCTAATGTGAGTGCTATAACTACGCGTAGTGGAATTACCATTGTCAATCCACCTGATTCACCACCATTATCTACACCTCCTCCACCACCATGTATCCCTACTCCTCTTACACTTAGTGATAGTACACCATTACCGTCTCCGCCTCGTCATGACGATGTATCTCGGAAGGACCCTTCAACATCACAACCTTCACCAACTACACCTCCACCTAACCCTTATCAGCCCAGAATCCCATACCCTTCTCGCATAGGCAAGACCAACGAGCTAACCAAGAATGACTGTAATGTAATGAAATATGTGGATATGCTATCTAAAATGACCATCAACATCAGCCTTGTTGAAGCACTTTGCCACATGCCGAAATTTGTCAAAGCATTCAAGGAATTGCTTAGCAAGAAGGAGAAGTTGCTTGAACTCGCCAACACACGCTTAAATGAAAACTGCTCTGCAGTCCTTCTTAGAGAACTTCCAGAAAAGCTTGGAGATCCCGGTCGTTTTGTGTTGTCTTGCGTATTCAACAAAACCGAAGAATTTACTGCCCTTGCTGATCTCGGGGCTAGTATTAATCTTATGCCACTCAGTGTTTGGAAAACACTATCATTGCCCGATCTCATTCCTACAAAGATGACTCTCGAACTTGCAAACCGCACTCTCGCTTACCCCGTTGGTATAGCCGAAGACGTGTTTATCAAAGTTGGCACATTTACCTTCCCGGTCGATTTTGTCGTAGTTGATTATGAAATGGACCCTCGTATTCCTCTAATACTTGGTCGGCCGTTCTTGAGAACCGGACGTGCTTTAATAGATGTGGCCGAAGGTGAGTTAATCTTACGAGTCGGGGATGATTCTAAAATTTTTAAAATGGGGAAGCTTACAGGCAAATCCTTTGGAAGCCGAGAATCAGTGAATATGATAAATGTGCTCGATGACTTTACCGTCTATGACAATCCTCTATTCGAGTCTTCCACTGATAATCCACTCTTTGAAGATAATGTGGATGATTCTCACTCTACTTTGGACGCTTCTCCCATTTTTGATTCTCAACCGGTCTTCGATGCTTATGATGATGATGATTCTAGCTCAGATTCAGATGATTTTGATTGTACTTCTGAGTATCCCGAGCTGCCCACTTTCGATGATTTCGATGAGGCTGATACTCTATCGAGCGATTCTTCACATAATGAAGATCCTCCTTCATCACTCGATCCTACTTTGGACGATTATTCATTTGAGGAAGATTTCTCTGAATTTCTCAACACATATTTCCCTCATGAGAGTGATGCTCCTCCTTTTGACTTTGAAGATTATCGCCTTGATCCTACTTTGGATTTGAAGAGCATTTTGTCAAAGGCGAAGAAACCGGTTGACACCAAAATCCGTTGCACGTATGATTTGACACCTCTTTGTCCCACTTCTGAGGACGAGGTTGTGCTTCTTTGCGGATCTTCTTCACACTCGGCTGAGCCTGAGTGCTATTTTCCTCTAAAGGAAAAGGTGTTCGACCCCGGTATTGAAGTTTTTAAGACATCTCAGTATCCACCTGATGAAATAAAAGGAAAAATCTTTGGACCCATTGAAGACATGCTTGCACCACACCATACTTGCTTCTACTATGTTCCATCACTGCTTAAGGGAACCTTGCCACTTCTCTTTTGGCTTGCCTTGTTCGCCTTAAGCTCTTGCTTATTGATGGATGAAAACTATGTCTTTGATCCTGGTGGATTTGTTTCTTGCTACTTCCGTTGATGATCAAGGTCGAGTCAGGCTCACGACTCGGTTAACAAAAACCAAGCGCTTCTTGGGAGGCAACCCATGCATCTATCTTTCCGCTTTCTTTACCATAAGTGTAGGGGGGACCCCTTTGGATTGCTATTTCCTCTCCTCACTTCTTAATCAAGGATTCGAGCTTCAATGATCCACTCTTGATGATTCTTGACGACCCGTGATTCCGTGTTCTACTTCGTCCCGGTTCTATCCTAAACTCTTTTCAATTCACTATTTTATATTTCCTCAATATTAAAATAGGAATCTCTTTAGTTGTCTTTTCCTTAGCAAGATTTAAACAACGTGCACAATGTCCTAAGTGTAGGGGAGCTTACTCCCACATGCTTAAACATTGAGGACAATGTTTATCTTAAGTGTAGGGGGGACTTCTATCGAAGTTAAGTGGTCTTTTCCTTGTTTTTGTCCTCATTTTAACCGGAAAATCAATTTTTCGACACTTTTCAAAATTTTTGATCTATTTTGGCCTATTAGTTTTTCCCTTTTGTATAGTTATTTTCTTTCTTTGCTAGAATAAATGTTTAATAAGTGGTTTTAATTTTCAAACGTTGTGAATCTTTTGACTCAATCCGAGTTTACTCTAGCTAGTATCCTTAAAGTGTTTAAGTCAAGTTTTGCTAGGCTTTTATATAGGGAGCTATAAAACGCGAAAGTCTTAACTCTCACGGGTTAAGAACAAGAACTTTTCGCAAGTTCCTATAATTGATCCTAGAGAGTCGTTTATCAAGGGAACTTTAAAACGCGATTTCTAAAACTTGAAAAAGTCCAAGAATTTGCAAGATCCTATAGGCGACTCGAAAACCCAAAACTTTGATTTAATAGGCTAAGTATCCACGAGTCTCATTACTTGAGATCTTAAACTGTGGAGAACGAGAGATGATAGAGCCAATTATAAGTTCGGTATTCTTTCGTGAATTTATGTGAGTTAATTATAAGCCTATTCTCCCATCGCTTGCTAATAATTTATTTGCTAATAAATAAGGTTGTACGATTTGAAAAGTTACTTAGCTTCTAGCCCCAGATCGTTTAAAAGTTGCTCGGTAATGACGAGAGTTCATAGCCAAGGCATAACTTATGAAGCGGGGCGCGAAGATTGGCGAGTCCAAAAAGGCCCTAACAAGGCATGAGGGCTATGTTTTGTTGCTAAAGATCCAAAGTGATGTGAAGAATCATTTATCGAAAATCAATATGAAGGATCGAGACACACGACGTAAAGCAAAAACTCCCCAAAAGTCATGGAGAAGTGTATCCAAAAAGACCCTAACAAGGTATGAGGATAAATAGATCCAAGTCATAAAAGGAGGCGGATCGTTGTATATCAAAGTCCAAAATAAAGATTGGAGAAAAATGAAGAAGTCGTGGTCCAAGTATGAATCTCTCAAAACTTCAAGTGAAGAAATTCCAATTATGAAGAGAAGACCATTTATTTCATGAACGTCTCTCAAGATTTGAAGTATGAAGTCGCTGCCAAATATCGGCCCGAGAAAGGTCTCAAATCGCGAACCAAGTTATGCCAAGATATGAACTTTCTGATATCCCGAGAAGCAGTTTTAAAAGATTTGGTCCTTTAGCTAACTATTGATTAAATCGTGCACTTTATTTTCAGACTAAATAACTATCGAAATAAGTCAAACAATGCATCTTCGTGATCATTCAAGACAAATAATAAAATATAAGAGATACACCTAGGAATAAGGGAGTCTAAGTGAGTAATTGGCCCACATGAGTTCGTGTTAGTTTACTAACTTATAATAACAATGATCTCGTTTTTAAGCTTGGTTTGGAGAAGGTGAAAACTTGAGGATGATGATTATTCATAACATTTTCAAAACCCAAGGTATGCTTTTGATTTCTTTATTTTGTATGATTTCAATTTTCTATCTCTTTAATAAAGGCCAACGTGGATTGATTATGATGAAAAGTATAATCTTGCTTTGTAACTAATGCATTGCATGAGGACATTGCAATGGTCAAGTGTAGGGGATTTGATAGGTGTGTGAACACCCATCTTTTCTACCATTTAATTACAATAATAACCGGACCAAAACGTGTATTTTATGTCTTTTATGCCGGAATTATGCGTGGTTTGTGTTTTTGTTGTGATTTAGGATGAAAAGGTGAAAAATGGATAAAACACGGACATTCACGGGCATTTATGGACTTTTATTGAAGAAAAGGATAAAAGACGAAGTCAAGAAGTCAAGAGTGCAAAAAGAACGGAAGTCCACGACCAATTCTGAAGATTTATCGAAGAAAAAGTCAAAAGACGGAAGTTTATCAAAAGCCGGAGAATTCAAGTCTATTTTATTGAAGAATTTAAAGACGAGTTCAAAAGAAATCCCGAAGTCAAAAGTCCCTTAAAGTCCAAGATTAAAGAAGATTAGACGAAAAGGACTAAGTACGCAATTAATGAAGATTAATAAAAGAAAGGACTTAAACTTGTAATTAAGAAGAAAGGAAAGAGGGGAGGAAGCTTCCTTAATCCTCCCCTATATATAGATTAGGATAGTTATCATTTCACTCTTGTTGGCTAAGGTGACAATTAGTCTTCCACCATTTAAATACTTGTCATTTACTTTTCATGTCATTTTAATTCATGTTATGCACCTTTATTACCATTTAATTCCAAGTAAGTTTTCATTTTAATTCTTGTCAAATCTTTATTATATCTTGTCAATCTCTTATCTACCTTTCTTTCTTTGATTTGTTGTGTTTATGTTCAAGTTCATGCTTTATTTTGATCTAAAGTGGTTTTTGATTGTTGTGGTAAAAGTTGTTTAATTTCATGTTTTTAATTGCTTGTTGATCTTATTTCATTGAATCGTTATTGATTTTATTTATACGTGTGTTTGATTTTGGTTAAATTGTTATTATACCTGCTGCTACTGTTTCCTTGTTCTTCGGGAATATTTGCTTGTTTCTGATCTTTCCAGATAAGTTCCGAACCAAGAAGGTAGAAAGTGTTCATTCGGAACTTCTAAAGTTCCGAATCAACTCTTCATCCGGAAGATTAAACTTGTTCATTCGGAAGTCAAAACTTCCGAACCAAGACTCTTCATTCGGAAGTCCAAAACTTCCGAACCAAACATACTCATTCGGAACTTCCCAAGTTCCGAACCAAGGGTTTCATCCGGAACTTTTCAAAAGTTCCGAATCAACTCAAAGTTCCGAATCAAGGACCAAAGTTCCGAATCAGGGCTGTTCATTCGGAAGTCAAAAACTTCCGAGTCAAGGTTGTTCATTCGGAACTTTAAACTTCCGAACCAAGGGAAATCTTCCGACTCAAGAAAGGTTCATTCGGAAGTTATAAACTTCCGAATCAAGGGGTTTCATCCGGAACGTTCCGAATCAAGGAGTGACCAAAGACTTCCGAATCAAGGCAACAAGTGATAGTTCCGAATCAGTAAGTTCCGAACGAAGCATTGTTTTGGATAAGTGACATATTCAGATCAAATTTGTTCCGGATCAAGGATTTTGGTAATATTCCAAGTAAAGAAGGATCATTCCAATCCAAGGTGACATTTAGGACGAGTGATTGTTCCAAACGAAGGTTTATTCCGAATGAGCTGTATTCAGGCTCTTATTGGCTTTTGTCTTTGATTTAATCTTTCAAGTTTTATTTTTCTTGCCTTTTAATTGATTGCATTTTTAGATTATTTGCCTTAGTTTTAGTCGCACTTTAAGTTTGCCTTAGATAGATTTAAGTTTACGTCATTTTACTTTAGTGCCCTTTAATTTTAGTCACGTTTTTAAATACTCGCACTTTACTTTAATTAGACTTAGATTTACTTTGAGAGCACTTTTACTTTTAAGTCTTTGTATTTTAAATTTAAAATCACCCAAAAATATTCTTTTTCACCAAAGATCAACTAAGTCACACATAGAGAACTAAGATCAATTCGTTAAGATACCGAGAACAACAATTGAACCTAGTAAAAGCTAGTTATCACCGGTCTTGAAGTCGACCATGCTAAAGTCGATGTGATTGCTAAATTACCTCATCCTTCAATCGTGAAGGGTGTGAGAAGTTTTCTTGGTCATGCGGGCTTCTATCTTTGATTCATTCAAGATTTTTCTAAAATAGCTCGCCTGATGACCCACCTCTTAGAAAAGGATGCTCCTTTCATCTTTTCTCAAGAATGTCTCGATTCTTTCGAACTTCTTAAAGGTAAATTAACTAAGGCTCCAATCTTAGTCTTTCCAAATTAGGAGTTACCTTTTGAGCTCATGTGCGATGCTAGTGATTTCACGGTAGGAGCGGTTTTAGGTCAACGAGTGAACAAACATTTCCAACCAATCCAATATGCTAGCAAGAAAATGATGGGGGCTCAATTGCATTATACCACTACCGAAAAAGAGCTTTTACCTGTAGTGTATGCTTTTGAGAAAATTCGCCCCTATATTGTGCTTTCCACCACCATCGTTTACACCGATCATTCTGCCTTGAAATACTTGTTGACCAAGAAAGATGCTAAATCGAGACTCCTTCGTTGGGTTTTTCTCCTCCAAGAATTTAAAATCGATATTCGTGATAAAAAGGGAGCGGAAAACCTTGTCGCGGATCATCTTAGTAGACTCGAGGATCCTTATCAAGGGGAACTACCAAATCAAGAGATTAATGAATCTTTTCCCCTTGAGGCCTTAATGTCGATTAACTCCAATCTTGACGGTACCCCATGGTTTGCGGACATTGCAAACTATTTAGCGGGTGGTGCTCTTATGGAAGGGTTAACGTCCCAACAAAAGAAAAAATTCTTTAAGGATATTAAACACTATTATTGGGACGACCCTTACCTTTTCAAGCAATGTGCGGATCTTGTCATTCGTAGGTGTGTTGATGGGCCGACAGCTTTACTAATCCTAGAAGCTTCCCACAAAGGACCCACCGGTGGTCACTTTGGTCCTAACTATACCGCGAAGAAAGTTTTCGACTCTGGATTTTATTGGCCCACCATTTATCATGACGCTCATGAAATGGTTAAGCATTGTGATGCTTGCCAAATACAAGGCAAGATCACACATAAAGATGAGATGCCTCAAAATTTCATCCAAGAATGTGAAATATTTGACGTATGGGGCATCGACTTTATGGGGCCATTTCCATAATCCAAAGGGAACAAGTACATCCTCGTAGCCGTTGACTACGTATCTAAATGGGTTGAAGCAAAGGCCTTACCTACGAACGATGCGAGGGTGGTGGTGAACTTTTTGAAACAATTATTTGCTCGATTCGGTGTTCCCTCGTGCTATCATTAGTGATCGCGGGACTCATTTTTGCAATGATCAATTTGCACGAGTCATGGCTAAGTATGGTGTCAATCACCGTCTTTCCACTGCGTATCATCCACAAAACAGTGGTCAAGCCAAGATCTCTAACCATAGACTTTGTTGATCCCAAACTGAGATCTTAAACCTTAGCTTGTTTAAGGGTCGTGATAGATAAAATAGATTCAATCCAACACTAGAGAAACTTTTCAATACAAAGTAACTAAACAAGATGCGGAATGTAGTGTTTATCACAAGAACAAATGATTAAAGCAAACGTTAAACTTTAATATATCAAAGATATACGAATACCCAATAATGGTATTAGGGTTACAAAAACCTTAAAGTATGAAATGAAAGACAATAGAGAAAGACACACCTTGCATGATAACCTAGTGGGTCCTTTTATAGTACAAGGACTCACGTACAAGATTACTACGAACAAACTTGGAAAGTATCTCGGAGTAGTAACAGAAATGCGTTATAATCTATTCCAAGTTTATCTCTAGCGGCAGGGTCTTTGACTTCAGCAGGGGAACCAATCCCCTTGCCTTTGTTATTTAGCAGGGGGAACTTACTCTAGCAGGGGAACCATTGACCAACTAGCAGGGGTAATGAATACACTTATATTTATTCCCAACAATCCTCCCCTAAACTTGTGCTTTCACCTAAAGACAAGTTTTTGAATAAATACTAGTTGATGAGGGTTCTTACAAAGTTCTTGGCCAAAGCTGACTATACATCATCCTTACCAGATCATAAGCAACAGGTGCTTTAGCATCTACAATCAAGTCAGCCTGTGCCAATTTCTTCAAGGTCTCTTGATTGAAAGGATAATAACGATGATTAATCAAGTAAACACTTATCCCTTCCATGACTACTTCATACACCCCAGAATTGGTAAATAGCTTCCAATACAACAAATTTCCTCCATTTACTGCATCAAATATGGGATCAAACAGTTCATGCTCATACATCCTATGTATGCATTCCCAGATCACCCAATCCTTCTCTACACCATCCACAGTAGGAGGTTTTGCAGCAAAGGTCTTCTTCAAAATTTTCCATAGATCATCTAAGTCCTCACTATCCAAAGTTTGAAACATGACATCTAGTCTTAGAAATGTTTGTGCTGTATTGTCAGCTCTTTTAAGCTTCCACCAAGTCATCCCCTTGTGTTCATAAATAGCATATTCCACTATGGAAAATTTCTTCCCAAGCTCACTAGGTGAGATTTCATCATTTTCTTGCATAATTAGCTGTTTATCAATTTCTTCATTTGAGGGACGCTGAGTTTCCTTAGTAACTATACCAACTTTTTCCATCCTCTTGATTCTTTTGGCTGCCCTTTGTGCATTGAGTACAGATCTCTCAATTGCTGGAAAACTTGCACCTGCTTGAGTTGATGCACCTGCTTGTGATGATGCACCTGATTGTGATGATGCACCTGCTTGTGATGATGCACCTGCTTGTGTAGTTTCCACTGTTGTTCCTTCAGCCTTTCTTTTCCTAGATTCCCTAGCTCTTTGTAACATTTCACTTTGCCTCCTGAGATCCTCAGCTTCCTCAGGAGAGTTGATAGCTATGAAGTCTTCCACATTTAACTCTCTTAGAACTGGTCTGACTGCCTTCTCTATATCCCCAAAAGTCATGTCTTTGAAATTACCATCAGTCCACTTCTTATGTCTTTTGAGCAAAACTTTGTAATGTGCAAGCCTCCCCTTCTCAGATTTTAAATATTTTTCCTTCTGAATCTGATTTGCCCTTATTTCTAGATATTCATTTTGATACTTGTAAACTAGACAAATCAATTCATACATGTCTTCCAAAGGAGCATTTACCAACTCCTTTTCCCAATGATCTAGAAACTTTTGAACATGAGGCACCCTGTCATCCAACTCTCTATGCATGATTTCAATTTGTTGAAGCATCTCTTTGGGCCTCATCTTTTGCATTCTGTGATCCTGCATATCAATCTCCTCTTGTTGAAGTCTGAGAGCTACCTGTTCATCATATTCTTCCTGAGCCCTTTGTTGTTCAGGAGTTATATGCTTGTACTTTTTCTTGGGCTGTTCAACCATGATCCCTTTTCCCTTGTCTTTTGGATCCATTGCTGGTGCTGGTTTGGCTTTAGGTGCAGGTTCTCCAATTTTAATTCCCTTCTGAGTTGGTTGCCTTCTATTCTTCCTAACAAATGTTTGAGTAATAGATTTAGCATGGGAAGAACTTACATCAGGGGGATTAGTTATAACAGGGGAAACTTTTGAAGCAGGGGCTTCTTCTTGATTGGCCATAGTCAACAATGTTTGAGCAATCTCTTTTAGAAATCTCCTTATCACTTCCATTCTCAGTCCCTTTCTCAGCACTTGCTACCTTTCCTTGCTTAAGATTGATGAGACTGCTTTTATACATAATCTCATCTTCCAAATAGGGCTTAAAATGCATTAAATATCATCAAAATACCCATATATATGCTTGTGTTTGCTACTTGTGTATTTTAGGTACGGATATTGAGGAAATGACAAAAGATCACAAGAATCATGCAAAAACGAACACGGGAAACGAAGCCGCACAACGAACCAAGACCTAATGAAGAATTTTCCAAAGAAAACCCTTGAAGATTTGAAGAAGTATGAAGAAGGGTCCTCCAATATGGAAGAATTGACACTTTATACCCTTGTATCTTCATAATTACAAGTTTGGTCCCTAAAGTTTGTCAAAATTACAAAAAGGACCCTTAACTTTGAAGAATTGGCAAATTTAGTCCCTCAACAAAACTAGATTGTCAATATTGGTCCTCCAAGAAGTCAACAAACAAGTCAAACCTTGAAGAATGAAGAAAATGCCAAAATCAGTCCTTCAAATATCATAAATTTGCATGTTTAGTCCTTAAAACAAGTTTAAAAACTTGTGCCAAAATTGCCAACTGTCCAAAGTTGTTTATAAAGGAAAAGAAGTTGATGGCTGTTTATTTCAAAATGAACAAAACAAAGGAGATGGGGGACTATTTCTGCCAAACAATCAATCTTACACCCTCCTATCACCTTCTGCCACATCACCCACCCAACTCCCTCCACCAATCAGAATCTTCCCTCACTCCACGTCCACTTTCCACCCAATTAATAAACTGAATAAGTTTATTAAACTCATTTCCCACCCAAACACGTTTTTAAAATCTCTTAATCCCCAAAATGGATTAAACCACCCCTAATTACCCTACAAACCCTAGAATTTCCCAGGAAGAACAAAGATCAAAACAAGGGGTTTTTGCCTAAAAATCTCCAGATGGTTAATTAGGGTCTCTCTCATCCTAAACCCACTCACAAAGATTCTCACAACACTCCCATGTGAGTGTGGGGTACTCCCCTGCAATGTCCCTTTCCACCCAAACCCCCAAAACCGACCAGATAAACAGCCAAGATGGAATTCGTGCTCCCAAAGGAACAATGAACGATTATGATCACATAACAATAGCTGGCAACATCACATGCTCCATCTTGACCAAGATTTCAGTCAAACTCAAGGGCATTTTTGGATTTTTAACTATTAGGGTTTTAGCTTGTAATATTTTATTTCAGTCATCTAGATAGTTCTATGAGGGTCTATAAAAGGAGGATGCGAGCTGTGCATACCCCTTTGTTCCTTGTTTTTCTCTTTTGATCACAACTTTGTAAATCCACTTTTATGAATGAAAAATGGTTTAAAGTTTGGTGATGAGAAGCAAAGAGCCAATTTACTTATATTGTTTAAAGTTTTGTTGATTTTTATTGTTGATTTACTTGTTTCAAAAGGTTTTCAGTTTTCCTGAATTTTCAAAATTTTCAGTGAAGAAAAAGTCAGTTTTTTATATTTCTGCTTTCTTTTTAAAAGCTTTAAGCTATAGATTAACTTGTCAATAAGTTAATCCTATAAGCCTATAAGCTCTTGTACCAGTTACCCTTGCTCTTGGTTGTCTGTTTTGGCAGGTTCAAATCAAAGACAAATATCATTATCATCTTCATTTCAAACAGCAAAGAAAAGTCTGCACAGACCCGAGTCTGTTTGGAGATGGCAAAGCAGCCATTGTGGGGCCTGGATGTGGGTCCCACAAGGTAGTCACCTTGTTCTTTGTTTCATTTTTCAAATATTTCAGTCTTATGTGATTTTGTATGAAAATTGTTTATGTGTTGTTAATCTGGTTTGATATTGCTTATTTGAAGTTATTATGCATGTTTAGATTGATTGGAATAAATTTGGTTTGAATTTGTTTGAATTTGGTGTGAAAAAAATCAGTTTCAGAAAGTTTTAAGGGGTGTTTGGATTAGGGTTTGAGTTGGTGTAATTTTCATTAATCTTGGCTTAAAACCTGTTCAATACACTTATTAGGATGTTAGTAGATGATATTAGTGTTTAGGTTTCAGTTTGGTAAGGTTTTAAAGCAATTTGCATGTCAAAAATTTGGAAAATAGCACATAAATCAGTAAGTGCTTTTCTTGCCTGAATTTTGTGAAATTGTTCATCAAATCTTGATAAGCTGCTAGATATTAGGTCACTTAAGGGTTGTGAATTGCTTACATGTCATTTGGTTGGACTAAGTGCAAGTATTTGGCCATTAAAATTCGTATTTGTGCAAGTAAAAATACTTTACTGTTCATCAGAAACATTGCTAGCATAATCAGTAACTTCTAGGGCTCATTTTGTTTGATTTTGTGAAGTGATTGCTTGTTTTTTGTGTTTACTTAGACTCCCCACAACCCAATTGGTGTGGGGGTGCCTTATTGCCCAATATAAGCTCACAAATAAGCTCTCCTGAGCTTATTGGTCAACTGACCAACAAAATTACACTAGCAGTGGGAACAAACTTCCCACTGGTAGCACCATTGTTAGTACTACTAAGCTACAAGACAAATCCAGTCAAGTGTCACTATCAGAAACCTTCATTTTTTGTCTTTAGTGCCCAAATTTTTGAATTATACTTTCAAACTAGTTCCATTATTTTTCTAATTTAATTTCTGATTTTTCTGTTTAATTAGATTTTTTTATTACTGTTCATTTAGTATTTTTTAGGTTTAATTGCTATTTTTAATACTTTTTATTAATCTGTTTTTGGCATTTAGTGCCAAAAATACTTATTTTTCAGTTTTAACATTTTTCCTAGACTTAGAAAAAGATTTTAAGATTTTTAGTTAAAAAAGTTTTTACTGTTCACCTTTTATTTATTTTTTAGAATTAAATTAGTTTAATTAGGGTTTTAATTTAAACTATTTTTGTCTTTTAGTGAGAAATTTTATATTTTTCAAACTTTTTCATTTTTCTACTGTTCATTAGAGTAATTTAGGATTTTTAAAAAGTGTCAAATTATTTTTAGCATTATTTTATTATTTTTTATAATTATTTTAGTTTTAAAATAGTTTTTAGTGATTTAAAAATAGAAAAATAGTTTTTAAAAATTAGGAAAAATACTTTTTAGTCTTTAGATAATATAAGTAAGTTATTTGTTCAATAAAATAGTATTTTGGACATTTTGATTAATTATATTTAATTTTAGGGCTTTAATTAGCATTTAAAATTGAATATTTAATTAATTAAAGGTTTTAAAATATTTTTATTGGATTTTTCTTCTTATTTATATTATTTTAGACTTGTTTTAGCTTTCAATTAATTTTTAGGTTTAAAATTTTTAATTTTGTAGTTTTTACGTTTTTACGTGAACGCCTTTTCGTCTTAGTTTAATCCGTTTTCGTAACCGTCCTCCTATTCTAATCTCATTTCTTTCTTTCTTTCTCAATCATATAATCACAAATCAAAATCAATTCATTACACAACGCACTAGCCTCCTCGAGAACGAACTCACTTTTAGTGTCATTCACACACGGTTTTCCTAAATCGTCGTGCATACTTGCCCTAATTACCTTCCTTTTCCTAAAGGGGTAATTTTACTACAATCAAAGATCATGTTCACCAGGGTATGCATACCATTGAGTAGATTCATCAGTGTTAGGAACTTCCTCCCCTTTGGAAGCATCCTCATCTGTAGATATGATAAGCTTGGGCTTTTTCCTCCCTTCAAGTGTAGCAAGTCTAGTTTCCAAATTAATGATAACCAGGCCTTGCTTTTTGACAGTTTGTACAAGTTGTGCATTTTTCTTTGTCAAGCTAATGCACATATTCGTCAATTCCAAGATAGACATAGGTTGCATTCTGCTCTCAACCCTAGAAGAGGATTGCTCCCCTTTTTTAGTATCACTGAGTGAGGGAGAGGACTTACTGATGGTGTCACTGTCCTGCTCACCTCTTGAGGATGAGATAGTAGTGGCATCCAAACCCTCAGAGTGCTCCAACCTTTAGGAGGCTCTCCTCTCTACTACTTGTGAAGATCCACCAGGCAAGGGAGACCTGGCAAACCTGGATTTGGTTCTCCTGTCATGTTTTGGATCAGCAGGGGGTAGAGTACTGGCAGGGGATAGAGTCTTGGCAGGGGAATCAGATGGTTTGTGTGTGGCTGTTTTTGTCTTAGCTTCTTCTTGTCTGATTTGTTTCATCATGATGGAAGTGAGTGGAACAACCCTACCAGAAAATTGTGGAGATGGTGTAAGAAGTGTGGTAAACAGTTTGGTAGAGTGTTTGGTGGCTAAAAAATACCTTGTATGTTTGATAGAACCATGTTCACTCATATTCAGCAAAATTTGTGTAAACCTTGGGTACATACAAAATTTAGTATTGCTTGTGACATTTTTGACCATACCTTTGAAAATCATTTGAGAAAAGCAGTACTTTCTCCCTGTTGCTAAGCATATCAGGGCAGAAGCAACTTCACTTCCAAATTCATTAAAAGCAGTAGTTTTAGGTGACAAACATTGCAAAATTGTATGAATCAGATATTTCTAGTGTGGAGCAAACTGACCTTTAGAAAACTTACATTTTTGATCATCAGAAAGAGTGTACCCCAATTTAACAAGACCCTCAAAGATTTCAGCCTCAGGTAGGTTGGTTATCCCATCCTCATCATCCAGAACAAGCTTGTCTCTGATGGAGGCAAGTGTAATCACCTTGGGATGACTATCTACTGTGCTTTGAATTATTACCTCTCCATCCACTGTTTTGGTCATGAATTTAGACCAAAACTACTGGATGTGTGAGGTGTAAATCCTAGGATTGATGAGAAGAGCCACTCTAAAGTACGAAGATTTTAGAAAAGCCACTGCATCAACGAATTCTGTTGGTTCATCATGTAATAAAGTAATTTGATTGTGATTAGCAGCAATTTTGAGAGACATGATAAATGTTGAAAACGTTTGAAGGTTTATAATGGTTAGAGTTAGGTGGGATTTGATCGAAGGAGAGAGATGGACCTGTTGGTTAAGGGAATTATGTGACAATCCGTCAATTTATGGTTGATATTTTGTTCTCAAATATTATTTAAAAATATTATTTTAATGTTATATTATGAACTCACTTATTTTTGGGAAGTAATTTGGATTTACGTCTTGAAGTAGCGTCGACTACGTCTAAACCGGAGGATTCAAAGTTACGTGCTTACGTTTACATACACCGTCTTTGGTGACAGTCCGACATTTCAGAAAATAAATTTATCAGTGAATATTATTTTGGAGTTTTAAATTTGTGTTGGTTCATAAACTCACAAATTTACGAGAAGAGATTAGGACTTACGATTTTAATTTAACGTCCTTTACGATTAAACCGGAAACCTTAGGATTACGTATTTACGTTTTCGAACTCCGTTTTTGATGAGACAATTTTTATTAGATTCATTTTGTGCCGTTGATTCATAATTCATAAAAACGTTTTTCGTAAAACGACCCGAGGGCACGCAAATCGAGGAAACTAGAATCGAGTAATACCCGTAAATTAGTGGGATGAGACAAGTATACACTTGTCCCACCCCACTATATGGGACGGCTACACAAGTGACACCACACTTGTGATGTGTCAAGCTTGTAGCAACAAGCTTACACTTGTTGCTTAAGGCTTACAAAGTAAGCTAAGCTTACCTCAAAACCATCTAACTCAAAACCACACATTCATTTGTGACATGCAACACACCAAACTCTCTCTCTCTAGCTCTATGTGCCGTCCACTTTACACCCTAAACACCTCACTTTGATCAAATTTAACCACAAACATTTGTTATAATTAACATATGTTAATCTCCATTCAAAGAGATGAAGATTGGTGCAAGTTTTAACATCCAAGGAGGAGTTTCTATGGAGTCTTGGGGCTGATTTTCCACAAGGAGTTCTTGAAGAATGGTGGTCTTGAAGATGGTCTTGGTTTATCACAAGTTTCTCCATCAAAATCCATGTTTTGATCACAA
This sequence comes from Glebionis coronaria, assembly GCA_025667525.1. Classification (NCBI taxonomy): domain Eukaryota; kingdom Viridiplantae; phylum Streptophyta; class Magnoliopsida; order Asterales; family Asteraceae; genus Glebionis; species Glebionis coronaria. The sequence goes on from CM046881.1 coordinate 29,817,096, forward strand.
CCTACATCATCATGGTGGTATAAAGATTGTTCTCTCCATCCTTTTGTTAATTTTGATTATGTAATCATGTATTTTCTTCTTAAATGTATATATGTATGATGATATATGATGATAAAAATATTATGTGGGGATTTGGTGTTGATAATCATGGGTAAAAAGATAAAAAAACTATATGTAAAAATGGTTCAATCTTGCTTAAATGGTAGGCTGTATAAAAACAGTAACTAACCACATGTTAGACTGATAAAATGGCAAAGTGGTATCAATATACAGTAAGTAATATGTCTTGTACACATGTGAGAGTTGGCCATGCAATGGAATCATTAGGATGAGTGAGATATGATCAAAACAAGTTTAGAACACAAATCTGAGTTCACTGTTTTGAACGATTTTTAGAAAATACTTAAAGGCTGATTCAACAGTAGCTATAGTAGAGTTAAATGGAGCACATATCATGTAGTTTATGTTATAAAAATTTGAGCTTCTATCTTCATATAGAACTCTAGATATGGCTGTTTTAGTGAACATGAAAGTAAAAATCAGATTTTGGAAATTAAAGTATAATAGTATTATATAAGCACTCAAATAAAAATAGTATAAAATGTGAATTAAAACCCACTAACTCATATAATACATTTATATAAATATGTATAAGGATAAATAAATGGACATTTTATAAAAATGGTAGTTTGATAAGTTTTATAAATTATAAAACTATAAACATGATTTTTACGACTTTTTCGGCTATTACCGTAAAATTAACATTTTTGTTAAATAAAACTTAGACGGTTGGAACCGTCTAATGTAAACTTTTATAAACTCATATACTGATATATAAGCATATATAACAAGTAAAAACCGATAAAACCCGAACTATATAACATACGGACATTAACGGGCTAAGTTAACGTTATTGGACTAATAATACAACAAAATGGGCTAAAACACTTATAAACTTATTTATTGGGCTTAACCCATTTGGGCCCAACATATAAAGTATAAATACTGATAATACAAGTATGAAATGGATTAATACAAGTTAAGGAACTTATAATAGGCTTATTGGACCTAAAAACACGTAAATAGGTAAAACTAGTAAACTAGTAAGAAGTTACCAATACATAAACACAAAAATGAGTGAATGAGAATATATAAACCCACTTGATCATCATATATATAATCATCATATGTATACATAATTGTTATTTTTATAAAGTCATTGGACAAGAGTCTAAGACAAGTATTATTTGTCTAGGTTTCCGTAATTGAAGCACGTACCGTACATCCAAATCGCCGATAATCGCCTTCCCACATCAACGTGAGTTCATAGCCTCGCACTCTTTTAAATGTTTTTATGAAATATTTTATAAAACCGCGAGGGAGATAACATGTTAGATTTTTATAAAATAGGACACCATTTTTCCTGATTGTTTGTTTATTGATTTGGACCCGGATGATTGTATGACCCTATGAATGATTAAATGACCCGATAGATGAAATAAAATGGATTATTAAAGTTAGGTTATGTCACTAAAAGTCCCATTAGCATGAATTGTGAACTACCGGGATTTGGTAGACGCTTATGCATATAATAGTACTATTTGGGGACGATCATCCCAGTTCGCGCCTTGACGGTTGATCCCGTTGTGCCACATTGATTGGTAAGCGAATTTATGTATGAGAAGATTTCCATAGCGTGACCTTTGTGACGACACGCTAATTTAGATGGGCAAATTGAGTTTCGGGCTAGCTACCCGTTGTTTGTTGTAGTAAGGTAACAATGTCATGCGGCTTATAATAATCCAATTAACGAAATACTACTATACTCACCGAATTATGATGTATTGCCTGACTAGCAATACAGGGTCATACTATTGATATTATGTTCGTGTTTTGGTTTTGTATAACCATATTCATGTAACGGTTTTTATTTAATCTATACAACGTTATAGAACGTATTGTATGATATTTTTACGACAACGGCTCGTATAATGATTTTTAAGGCAAATGCCTATATTATGATTTTCGATAAGGATTTGTATAAAAATGACATTGGCTATTTTATGGCCTATTACAATGATTTGTACAAAATGATTTTTGGTAATAATTTTATACCAATGTTATATTGATGGATTTTAACTCTATGAATTCACTCGGCGTTATCGCTGACCTTTTCTTTTAACATGTTTTATCTCAAGTACTTGAAGGTAATTCTCGGGAAGACAACAAGAATTCATGGGCCGCACTTAAATGACAATTTCCATTCAAATGCTTTGTAAAACCTGTATAAAAATACAATGACTTGGGACCTATGTAACTATGATATTTATGAATGGAAATGCTTTATTATTAAACGACGCGATTTTTAAGCGTTGTCTATGATGTGAGTAATGTGCTATCCCGTAACACCAACTAGTCTTCCGCTGTATTGAGTTGTATAAATTTGGGGGTGTTACAGTTTGGTACCAGAGCTCTCGTTATAGAGAACGAAAGATTTTTAAAACCAAGGTTTTGAATAAAACATTTCAAAATCTTTTAACTATAAACATTTTTCTAAAATGTCTAAAAATCTTTTGACTATAACGGTGCCGAAGAATTCCCGAGTTACCGACAAGGCCAGACTGAGAAGTGTTATTTTAATATATATATATATAACTTAGATTTTATATATATATATATATATACGATGTAATTTGATTACATGATTGTTTGATGATTATTTTGATATTTATACGAGGTATTTATACGACGTAGATTGTCACAAGGAACCCTAAATCCCCTAGTAAATTAATCGAAGCTATTCTCGTAGGAATTCTAGCTATCCTAGATCTAAACCAAGTTGTGGATATTTATGATCCCAACAAATTGTTGATATTCGTAGAAACATTAATATTAGTTGATTGTGATATTAAAGAAGAATTGGCGAGATTAAATCTGATATCGATGCCATGGCGATCTTTCCTTATAGAGTGGAGTTTGACAAAACGTTACCACCTAGAAAGATGTCATCTGATTTGTGTCATCCAATTCTTAAATTGAAATCGAAAGGGTGAATGTTGCACTTGAGGCTGTCATTGGAACCATCACCCAAAAGCCTCATGCCACTAGTACCTTTCCGAGAAATCTGATTGAATGTGTGAGTCATTCCATACTAGTGACTCATTTGATATTTATTGTTGTAAGAGCTATAGGATTGGAAATTAAGTGTTGATCATATCGAGCTTTTATTGCCCTTTTAAGATCTAAAAATAAAGTTGAAGTATTTGGAAATGAGGTAGGATATCGAATTGAGTATAAAATTTGTTGAAACTTGAATAAAGTAAAATTTAACCCGTATGGAATATGAGATTGATAAGAGGAAGTCGTTAAGTTTTGTGATTGAATTATAAGGTTTTAATTTTTGTTGATTCGTGTTAAGGGTTGTTCCAAGGCCATTGTCCACTAACGAGGATGCCCAGTGTCCAAGAAATAAAATTGAAGGAATCTTCTTCTGAAATGGGACCGATGGATCTTTCAGGACATGTGGAACACCTAATGACTCTTGTAGATTAGTATTCATTGTGGTATCTTTTAAAAATAATCCCTGACTTAACTGAGACATCAGTTGGTAGGATGAGATCTTGGAATTGTATGACATAGTGACACATAATGTGTTACGGTACAATTTGACTTGTTTGTGATTAATGAAAAGTCTACCTTTGATTGCTAAATTCTACATGTATCGATGATATCTATCTTTTCTTGCTTCTTCCTAATGCTCGCATTAGTGAAGCAACCATTGAACAAGTACTCATCTCGAATTAAGTTACGTTGTAAATTATTCTTCCTGAGTGCCATCTAGGTCATGAACCTCATGATTATTTGGCTAAGCTCATTTCCTGTTATATTGTAGTTAGTTCTTGGTGAACAACTTTTCATCACTCTTTTGCTTGTTTTTATAAAGTTAAAACAGTATCCCTTGGGAAAAATTGAATTTTCATCACCATATGAATTATTCAAAGTGAGATTTATAAGTGATCGTTATCGAAATGAAGTTGTTTATAAAATAACTTGGAAAGCTTAACTGTTTTCATAACAAAGAAAATCTTTGTAAATTTATTTTGATTCTTATTTAAGAATTAAGCATGAAAATGTTTTTATTATAAACATGAACATAAAATTTTGAGGAACTGAGTATTGCATCGTTAATCTTGAAATTGTATATAGTTGCGCGCCTACATACAATTTGGAATGGACCATGCAAGGCTGATTAGTAGTCACCATAAAACTGATTAATAAACACTAAATTTTCTTTGAAGATTGTGAAAGATTAAAATTTATGAGATCTGCAAGAAGTGAAAAATAAGGACATAGTGTTAGGGACACCTACATATGTGCCTGTAGCATCTATTCTTCTGAGTCGAATTTACTCATCTGTGGAAATTGTCTTATTTGAGAATTGACAATTCTTTCTTGTCCAATTCTCCCGTAGTGAGATTCTTAGAAAAAGTATCTGATTACCGAGTATTGATACCCGACTGGATGTATTGACGTTCTTATTATTTCTTATGATTTGATTTCATTTGAATGATCTGGGTAACGATCCGAGGAGCTTTAGAATGCGTACTCAAATTATGAAAACATGGGATATATTCATATTCGTTAAATGTTTTCATCTGTATTTGATTTGAAATTCTCTCGCATAGATTGTGCGTTGACCTTACTCTTTTAATAGTAGTTGTGTCTCCATATATCCCTGAATTTGTGAAAGATTATGAGTTATTATTAGTCTTTTGAGAAGTTCACATCTTATCGACGGCAATAAAACTGGGAAGTTGATAGTGCCAGTAGAATGGATTGATTGATTATGACATGACGACATTGTCTTAATTGATGGGAACTCGAGTAGAATTCCCCTAAATGATAAGATGTTGATTATCCAAAGTGATCTAAATAATTCTTGAAGGATGACCATATCCTGCATTTAGACTTGAAATTATACCATGAATGGTTGTGAACTAGTTATAGATATTGTAATCTAGAAGAACCTAATATGAATTTATTAAAAGATGTTTATGTTATCTGAAACTTTAGGAGGTATTTATTGGTGAATTACCTAGACTTTTGCCATTAAGGCAGATCGAAATTGGTATTGATTATATTCCCGGTGCTGCACCTGTGGCATGTGCACAGTACGTCAGTACCATCTGCATTAAAAGAATTACCCTACAACTGAGAGAGTTGTATGAGAAGACTTTTATTCTACCAAGCTCGTCATCATGAAGAGCTATGGTGTTATCATTCCTTATATTTATAGATTACTGTGAACTGAGTGAATTGACAATCGAAAACGATATCCATAACTCGAAATGGAAGATTTGTTCGATCATTTACAAGGTTCTAGCGTATGTTTTAAAGATTTGATCCACGACATGGTTATTATCAACTTCGCGTCCGGGAAGAAGATTATTTATTCCAATCACTACATCCGGTACTTGTAATGAACATTACGAGTTTCACGTGATGTCATTTAGATTGACTAATACACATGTAGCATCCATAAAATTTGGTGAATCACGTGTGTAGGTTGTAATTTGATAAATTCATGCTCGTGATCATCTAGGACCATTTATTTGTTTATAAGAATAAGAAGAAGTTAATAATTAATTATAGATTGCCCTGAATTGACCGAACAATGAAAACTTGTACCTTGAATATTTAACATAAGATTTAAGGCTTGATCCTTTACATAAAATGACTGTTTGATTAATGATGGTAAAAAATATATATATATACTGACTCTTCAAATATTAGAGCTATTAAGACTTTGGGATTATACCAAAAAGAAAGTTCAAATGTGTTTTGACAAATGTTTTATCGAAAAGAACTTTTGAGGGATTATTCCTTTATACCCAGAACATTTAACTAAACTCCTGTTTAGGGGTAAATGTTCGTATATACCTCAAGACAGCCTAAGAAGGATTGAGGAAACTGTTAAACCATGACTTGAAATTTGAAACGATAATTTACGCTTTTCAACTAAGAAAATTTTGACCAAAAATATAAACAAAGATTTTTCGAACATTCACGAATCCTATTAATTATTTTCGATAAATCAACAAAAATCGTGTTAATTAAATTTAAAATTTATTTTGAACATTTTCATATAATTGGACGGACTAAGAAATTTAAAAATCTTTACGTTTACGTTTCATAAAAATTGAATATTTGTTATTTAATTACCTGTAATAACTAACGACGCTTTAGACGTCGGATTGAGTAAAACTGATAAAAATAATAGTTGAAATAAAACTAAGACTTAGAAAATATGAAGAAAGAAATTCTGAATGAATTGTGGTCATGATAAATTATTTTATAAGGAAAGGTGAATGTAGATACCGACGCATTATGTAGAAAATATAAAGAACTAATTAGGATGTGTTCCTTAGTAATGACGGTGCAAAATAAATTGCCGAACAATATAAAAATAAACGATGTTTGTAAAAAGGGATTCGCGGCTAATGTGGACCATCAGAATTGAGAAGCCGATGACGTTACATGTTTAAAAGGCCATTTGCGGTTGCCTAAATATAGAGGATTGTGAGATATAGTTATATTGGAATCTTGTAAGTATAAGTATTCTATTCCTGTCATTTCTGATTTAGTGTATCTTTATCTGAAGAAGTTGTACTGATGGCAAATTATGAAGGCAGACACCGCCTCATACATTAGTAAACGTCTAGCTATTGTAAAGGTCATCATCTGAATTTGATTTGATTTGGGTCATCGTCGACAGACTGACCAAATCTGCTAATATCATTCCTGTTAATGATAGATTCTTGATGAAGAAATTGACTCTTTTGTATTTAAAGGAGTTATGTAAACATGGTGTGCCTGTATCAATCATCTCTATCAAGATCCTCGCTTCGCATCAAATTTCTAGAGATTTGCTCAGAAGTCATTGGGAACGAACCTTGATGAGAGTACTGTTTACCACCCCAAATCGAAGGGACGAGGTAAAGTAACAATACAAAACACTAGAAGTCTTGTTTTATGTTTGAATGATTGACCTTTGGGAATGAACCGTATAATCGTTTTCCTTTGGAGAGATTATCCTTGATAATTGTCGTGTTAGGATCGAGATTGAATCTTGTTAAGATTTAAAAATTAGAGCATCTGTAAGCAGGAGTTGAGATGAAGACACCCGACATACACCCATTGTGAGTTGGACATGTCTTTTAGGTTTAAGGTTTCCTATGATGGCGAACCTAACCTTACAAAATACTCGACCCGCGAGACCTGAAATGATTGTTGAAATTAGGATCTGATTATTGACTGCCGGTAGTGGGCAGGAGGTTATGTGAATATGAAATGTAGATCTTGAAGTGCCAGATGGGTAGCGAAGTTATGCCAAAAATTTTAACCATGGAAAAATGAATTGATGATCTGGAAGATCATGGGATATAAGTCCCCGTTGTATGGGACCATTGAGATGATGTAAAAGTTGGGATTGAAAGGCATATAAGCTGGATCTACCCTAGGACTTCAAGAGCTGCGTGAAATATGTTTTGTATATCGAACTTGATGAAATGTCTATCAAGTGAGAATCTGATCACTTCTTGATAAAGTTTAGATCGGCGAAAAGTTGCATTCATCAAAAACCCGTGAACATCATGGATAGAGAAAGTAAGTCAACATTAAGCTTGATCTTATTCCCGTAGTTATGTTTGATGAAACTCGCGTATTGTAATGAATTGCACTTGTGAGAAAAGACCGAATGTGGAAGAAATACCCACATGGCTTTAACTCTATAAGAAGCGAGTAGTAAGGTAAGATGATCATTGAGGACAAAGATCCTGTTTAGGGGTAAATGCTGTGACAATCTGTCAATTTATGGTTGATATTTTGTTCTCAAATATTATTTAAAAATATTATTTTAATGTTATATTATGAACTCACTTATTTTTGGGAAGTAATTTGGATTTACGTCTTGAAGTAGCGTCGACTACGTCTAAACCGGAGGAGTCAACGTTACGTGCTTACGTTTACATACACCGTCTTTGGTGACAGTCCGACATTTCAGAAAATAAATTTATCCGTGAATATTATTTTGGAGTTTTAAATTTGTGTTGGTTCATAAACTCACAAATTTACGAGAAGAGATTAGGACTTATGATTTTAATTTAACGTCCTTTACGATTAAACCGGAAACCTTAGGATTACGTATTTACGTTTTCGAACTCCGTTTTTGATGAGACAATTTTTATTAGATTCGTTTTGTGCCGCTGATTCATAATTCATAAAAATGTTTTTCGTAAAACGACCCGAGGGCACGCAAATCGAGGAAACTAGAATCGAGGAAACTAGAATCGAGGAATACCCGTAAATTAGTGGGATGAGACAAGTATACACTTGTCCCACCCCACTATATGGGATGGCTACACAAGTGACACCACACTTGTGATGTGTCAAGCTTGTAGCAACAAGCTTACACTTGTTGCTTAAGGCTTACAAAGTAAGCTAAGCTTACTGATAGGTGTGAAAACACCCACCCTTTTTACCACTTAATTACAATAATAACCGAGCCAAAACGTGTATTTTATGTCATTTATGTCAGAATTATGCGTGGTTTGTGTTTTTGTTGTGATTTAGGACGAAAAGGTGAAAAGTGTAGAAAACACGGAATTTCATGGGCTTTTATCGAAGAAAAAGACGAAAGACGAAGTCAAGAAGTCAAGAGTGCAAAAATAACGGAAGTCCAAGACCAATTCTGAAGATTTATCGAGGAAAAAGTCAAAAGACGGAAGTTTACTAAAAGCCGAAGAACTCAAGTCTTATTTATGAAGAAATGTCGAGACGAGTTCAAAGAAATCCCGAGACGAAGTCATTAAGTCCAAGATTAACAAAAGATTAAGAAGACAAGGACTTAAGTGTGCAATTAAGGAAAAGAAGAAAGAGGGAGGAAGCTTCCTAAGCTCCTCCCTAATCTCCCTATATATAGTCTTCTATGTTTTCATTTTTATGTGGTTGGTGGCTTGACAACCCACTCTTCCACCATTTTCATACCTTGTTATTTAATTTCTTGCAATTTAATTTCATGTATTTGCTCCTTTAATTTCTTGCCTTTAATTCAAGTAAGTGTTCTTGATTTTATTGTTTTAATCTTCTTTACCTTTGATCAAGCTTTCTATTTTTCATCTCTTTCTACCTTTCTTTATTTTTAGTTGATTTTGGTACGAATTACATTTGATCCGTGTTGATCTTGATGTTTTCGTGCTTAAAAAGTTCATCTTTTTATGGTTTGATTCAAAAGTTTGCTTATTTTAAGTCTGGATAAGTTGTTATTTGAGCTTATTTAGTCTTTTTCACATTAGATTCGTTTAAGTTTGGGTTTTAGCTTATCAAAATAGCTTATTACTTGCTTATTTTTCGGATCAAAAAGTTAGATCGGAAAGGGTAAACCCCTTTCCAATCACGTATTCCGATCACCCCTTTTTCCGATCTGTTGATCGGAAAAGGGTTTTGAAATATTCCGATTGTGTTGATTTAGCACATTCCAATCAGCTCAATTTTAGTGTATTCCGATTGGGTCTATTTTTGGTATTCCGATTGCTTCTATTTTAAACATTCCGATCTGAAGCCTTTTGTTAACATTCCGATAGGACTTTCCTTTTGGATATTCCGATTTGACTAGTTTTCATGCATTCCGATCATGCCCTGTTTGCACATTCTGATCAGCTCTTTTCGATGGGGTACATTCCGATCGGATTCCGATTGGATTCCGATCGGGTGTATTCCGATTGGTTGTTTTGTTTTATTTTATTTTAATATTTTGTTTTAGTAAAAGTGACAATTTTTCTCGTTTTGTTTTTAGTTTATTTTACTTTCGTTTTGCATTCTTATTTGATTGTCAACTTACTTTTCGTTAAGTTTTAATTTTACGTCATTTAATTTCTCGTTATTTAATTTCAAAGTTTTAAATATTGCACCGTTTACGTTTCAACTAGTTTTAGTTTTAATTACTCGTCCTTTATTTTAAAGTCTTGCACATTTATTTTATCAAAAACAAAAATATTATTTTTACCAAAAACAACTGAATCACACTTTAAACCGGAAATCAATTCGAGAAGATACCGAGAAAACGAACTTTTTCAACTAGTAAAATATATTTATTAAAATGGCGCCGCTGCCGGCTCTTTTCGTGAAGATTAACGGTTTTTTGTGAGAGACGCATTGGCTTTTGGGATCCGTTCACTTGTGAACGTTATTTTTTGTATCCAAAATTTTCAAAAAAATCCCAAAAACATTTAAAAATTCAATAAAAGCATTTCTTTTTCAAAGTTTTGCACCAAAAATATTCTTCTTGCTCATCTATTTTTCTTTATGGATTCTTATGTCCATTGCGTCGGATGTGGGAGACGATTGTACGGGAACGACTCTTGTCAATGGTGTACATGTGAACGGTGCGGAAACGATATCGACAACACACAATTCGGGTTTTGTCCTTTGTGCAACTCGACTAATTCGTCCTTTTTGAATCCACCTCCTGTTCCCACGTGCATCTATTGTGGAAGTGATTCTCATTGGCATGTTTCATGCCCGGTTCAATACCCGTATGGTCACGGGCATGAACCGGGGTACAATTATGACTATGATAATAACCTCCACAAGACGCACCCAATCTTTCTCCTCACCCGTTTTGCAACAACTGTGGGGGTCCTCACGATACTTCTTATTGTCAACCAATGAATTATTATGAGCAAAATCCGTGTCCTCGGTTTTCTTCACCAATGGATTATTATGAACCAAACCTGGTTTCTAACTTTTCTCAACCGATGAACTACTATGAGCCACACCCATGCTATAATTCAGGTTTTCAACATTTTGAACCCCCACAACACATCATCGATCATCAACCCTCCTTCGAACAATTGAGCTCCCATGAACAATGGGACACTCTTTTTAAGCAAAGTCAACAAATTCAAGAAGCTTGCAACAAGATCATAGAAAAATATCAAGAGGATCAACGGCCTGAGCAAATATCGAATATCAAGACTTATACTCCTCCTCCGGTGTATCCATACTACTATAATGATGATGACGATGAGCCTACTATTTCTTGGAATGATCTTACTACTCAATGTCCTAGTGCAATTGTCATCCCTTCTCTCACTATCCCAAAGGAGTCTAAGGATTGTGATACATTGAGTGAGCTTAGTGAGTTTGGTCTTGATAAATTGTTTGATGATGAGGTTTGTGACATACCGACTGCTATGGAGCTTGAGGACGACGTTGCTCTTACGGAAGAGGTCGATCCTAATGATGCCGATTTTTCTCCAAGCTATGAGAATTTCACTTTTGAAATATCTCAATCTCCTCCGGGAAACGCGGGCGATGACGATTTATTCTCTCCGGCTTACGAGAAGTTCACCGATGAACATGATCTTGTGGATAAGGTGGAAGACGTGCCTCTTCGCGATAGATTACGGAAAGTTCATCTTCTTATTGCTCAAATCGAAGAGTTGACTTCTACTTCTCTTTCCAAGTCTTTACCTCCATCTATTCCTCCCGTTGAAGACAATGACCCATTGCTGGAAGAAATCGATATCCACTCCATGCCTCCAGGTATTGATGATTATGATACGGAGGGGGATATTATTCTTGATAATTTGCTGCAGGAAGGTATTGACCCAAGTCCCCCTCCCGAGCACCTTTCATCCTCCCCTTTAGCCATTCTTACGGAGGATGAGTGCTTTGACCCGGGAGGTGACATTGATTATGCTATGATTGATAACAATACGGCTTTGCCGCTTGCTCAGCATCCCTTGTTTTTGGGGGATGACAATTTGATTACTTTACCCACCCCATCTCCCGTGGATCTTGAATACACATACTTCTCGTATGTTGAAAGGACTTTTCCCCCATTCAAGACTTATCTCCCCGCCTCTCCTTTGTTGATGTCAACCGGGAACGAGGACAAGGTATTTGATCCCGGTATCACATTCGAGGCTTCCCCATGGACTATTTAATTCGAGGACGAGTCAGGCTCGTGACTCGGTTAACAAAAACAAGCGCTTTTTGGGAGGCAACCGACTTATCTATCTAGTTTCACCATTAGTGTAGGGGAGCCCCGTGGTGTTTCTTGCTTTCTTTCTTATCATGTGCAGGGATTAGAGCTTCAAAGACACACTCTTGATGACTTTTGACGAACCGTGATTTCGTGTTCCCTTCTTCCCGGTTCTATCCTAAACTCTTTTCGATTCACTATTTTATATTTCTCAATTTTAAAATAGGAATCTCTTTAGTTGTCCCTTTCTTAGCGAGATTTAAACAAAATGCACAGTGTCCTAAGTGTAGGGGAGTTTACTCCCACATGCTTAAACATTGAGGACAATGTTTATATTAAGTGTAGGGGGACTTCTATTGAAGTTAAGTGGCATTTTCCTTGTATTTGTCCTCATTTTAACCAGAAAATTTGATTTTTTGACATTTTTCAAAATTTTTAATCTATTTTGGCCTAGTTGTATAGTTGTTTTTACCTTTCTATAGTTATTTTCTTTCCTTACTAGAATAAATTTTAAATAAGTGGTTTTAATTTTCAAACGTTGTGAATCTTTTGACTCAACCCGAGTTTACTTGTCTAAGTTTACTCTAGCTAGTATCCTTAATGTGTTTAAGTCAAGTTTTGCTAGGCTTTTATTTAGGGAGCTATAAAACGCGAAAGTCTTAACTCTCACGGGTTAAGAACAAGAACTTTTCGCAAGTTCCTATAATTGATCCTAGAGAGTCGTCTATCAAGGGAACTTTAAAACGCGATTTCTAAACTTGAAAAAGCCTAAGAATTTGCTAGATCCTATAGATGACTCGAAAACCCAAAGCTTTGATTTAATAGGCTAAGCATCCACGAGTCTCATTCTTTGTGATTTTAAATTGTGGAGAACGAGAGATGATAGAGCCAATTATAAGTTTGGTATTCTTTCGTGAATTTACGTGAGTTAATTATAAGCCTATTCTCCCTTCGCTTGTTAATAAATTTATCTGCAATAAATAAGGTTGTACGATTTAAAAGGTTACTTAGCTTCTAGCCCAAGATCGTTTAAAAATTGCTCGGTACGGATTAGAGTTCATAGCCAAAGCATAACTTATTGAAGCGGGATGCGAAGATTGGCGAGTCCGAAAAGGCCCTAACAAGGCATGAGGGATACATTTTGTTGCTAAAGATCCAAAAGTGATGTGAAGAATCATTTATCGAAAATCAATATGAAGGATCGAGACACACGACGAAAAGCAAATACCCCCCTAAAGATCATGGAGAAATCTATCCAAAAAGGCCCTAACAAGGTATGAGGATAAATAGATCCAAGTCCTAAAAGGAGGCGGATCGTTGTATATCAAAGTCCAAAATAAAGATTGGAAAAAAATGAAGAAGTCGTGGTCCATTTATGAAGAATCTCTCAAAACTTCAAGTGAAGAAATTCCTATTATGAAGAGAAGGCCATTATTTCATGAACGTCTCTCAAGATTTGAAGTATGAAGTCGCTGTCAAATATCGGTCCGAGAAAGGTCTCAAATCGCGAAGCGAGTTATGCCAAGATATGAACTTTATGAGGTCCCGAGAAGCAGTTTTAAAAGATTTTGTCCCTTAGTTAACTATTGATTAAATCGTTCACTTTATTTTCGGCCTAAATAACTATCGAAATAAGTCAACAATGCATCCTCGTGATCATTCAAGACAAAAATAAAATATAAGAGATACACCTAGGAATAAGGGAGTCTATGTGAATAATTGGCCCACATGAGTTCGTGTTAGTTTACTAACTTATAATAACAATGATCTCGTTTTTAAGCTTGGTTTGGAGAAAGTGAAAACTTGAGGATGATGATCATTCATGACATTTCTAAAACCCAAGGTATGTTTTTAATTTCTTTACTTTGAATGTTTATAGTTTTCTATCTCTTTAATAAAGGCCAACGTGGATTGATTATGATGAAAAATGTAAACGTGCTTTGTAACTAATGCATTGCATGAGGACATTGCAATGGTCAAGTGTAGGGGATTTGATAGGTGTGAAAACACCCATCCTTTTTACCACTTAATTACAATAATAACCGAGCCAAAACGTGTATTTTATGTCATTTATGTCGGAATTATGCGTGGTTTGTGTTTTTGTTGTGATTTAGGACGAAAAGGTGAAAAGTGGAGAAAACACGGAATTTCATGGGCTTTTATCGAAGAAAAAGACGAAAGACGAAGTCAAGAAGTCAAGAGTGCAAAAATAACGGAAGTCCAAGACCAATTCTGAAGATTTATCGAGGAAAAAGTCAAAAAGACGGAATTTTACTAAAAGCCGAAGAACTCAAGTCTTATTTATGAAGAAATGTCGAGACGAGTTCAAAGAAATCCCGAGACAAAGTCATTAAGTCCAAGATTAACAAAAGATTAAGAAGACAAGGACTTAGGTGTGGAATTAAGGAAAAGAAGAAAGAGGGAGGAAGCTTCCTAAGCTCCTCCTTAATCTCCCTATATATAGTCTTCTATGTTTTCATTTTTATGTGGTTGGTGGCTTGACAACCCACTCTTCCAACATTTTCATACCTTGTTATTTAATTTCTTGCAATTTAATTTCTTGTATTTGCTCCTTTAATTTCTTGCCTTTAATTCAAGTAAGTGTTCTTGATTTTATTGTTTTAATCTTCTTTATCTTTGATCAAGCTTTCTATTTTTCATCTATTTCTACCTTTCTTTATTTTTAGTTGATTTTGGTACGAATTACATTTGATCCGTGTTGATCTTGATGTTTTCGTGCTTAAAAAGTTCATCTTTTTATGGTTTGATTCAAAAGTTTGCTTATTTTAAGTTTGGATAAGTTGTTATTTGAGCTTATTTAGTATTTTTCACATTAGATTCGTTTAAGTTTGGGTTTTAGCTTATCAAAATAGCTTATTACTTGCTTATTTTTCGGATCAAAAAGTTAGATCGGAAAGGGTAAACCCCTTTCCAATCGCGTATTCCGATCACCCCTTTTTCCGATCTGTTGATCGGAAAAGGGTTTTGAAATATTCCGATTGTGTTGATTTAGCACATTCCAGTCAGCTCAATTTTAGTGTATTCCGATTGGGTCTATTTTTGGTATTCCGATTGCTTCTATTTTCAACATTCCGATCTGAAGCCTTTTGTTAACATTCCGATTGGACTTTCCTTTTGGATATTCTGATTTGACTGGTTTTCATGCATTCCGATCATGCCCTGTTTACACATTCCGATCAGCTCTTTCTGATGGGGTACATTCCGATCGGATTCCGATTGGATTCCGATCGGGTGTATTCCGATTGGTTGTTTTGTTTTATTTTATTTTAATATTTTGTTTTAGTAAAAGTGACAATTTTTCTCGTTTTGTTTTTAGTTTATTTTACTTCCGTTTTGCATTCTTATTTGATTGTCAACTTACTTTTTGTTAAGTTTTAATTTTACGTCATTTAATTTCTCGTTATTTAATTTCAAAGTTTTAAATATTGCACCGTTTACGTTTCAACTAGTTTTAGTTTTAATTACCTGTCCTTTATTTTAAAGTCTTGCACATTTATTTTATCAAAACCAAAAATATTATTTTTACCAAAAACAACTGAGTCACACTTTAAACCGGAAATCAATTCGAGAAGATACCGAGAAAACGAACTTTTTCAACTAGTAAAATATATTTATTAAAATAACTTATTGAAGCGGGATGCGAAGATTGACGAGTCCGAAAAGGCCCTAACAAGGCATGAGGGCTACATTTTGTTGCTAAAGATCCAAAAGTGATGTGAAGAATCATTTATCGAAAATCAATATGAAGGATCGAGACACACGACGAAAAGCAAATACTCCCCTAAAGATCATGGAGAAATCTATCCAAAAAGGCCCTAACAAGGTATGAGGATAAATAGATCCAAGTCCTAAAAGGAGGCGGATCGTTGTATATCAAAGTCCAAAATAAAGATTGGAGAAAAATGAAGAAGTCGTGGTCCATTTATGAAGAATCTCTCAAAACTTCAAGTGAAGAAATTCCTATTATGAAGAGAAGGCCATTATTTCATGAACGTCTCTCAAGATTTGAAGTATGAAGTCGCTGCCAAATATCGGTCCGAGAAAGGTCTCAAATCGCGAAGCGAGTTATGCCAAGATATGAACTTTATGAGGTCCCGAGAAGCAGTTTTAAAAGATTTTTTCCTTTAGCTAACTATTGATTAAATCGTTCACTTTATTTTCGGCCTAAATAACTATCGAAATAAGTCAAAAATGCAACCTCGTGATCATTCAAGACAAAAATAAAATATAAGAGATACACCTAGGAATAAGGGAGTCTAAGTGAATAATTGGCCCACATGAGTTCGTGTTAGTTTACTAACTTATAATAACAATGATCTCGCTTTTAAGCTTGGTTTGGAGAAAGTGAAAACTTGAGGATGATGATCATTCATGACATTTCTAAAACCCAAGGTATGTTTTTAATTTATTTACTTTGAATGTTTATAGTTTTCTATCTCTTTAATAAAGGCCAACGTGGATTGATTATGATGAAAAATGTAAACGTGCTTTGTAACTAATGCATTGCATGAGGACATTGCAATGGTCAAGTGTAGGGGATTTGATAGGTGTGAAAACACCCATCCTTTTTACCACTTAATTACAATAATAACCGAGCCAAAACGTGTATTTTATGTCATTTATGTCGGAATTATGCGTGGTTTGTGTTTTTGTTGTGATTTAGGACGAAAAGGTGAAAAGTGGAGAAAACACGGAATTTCATGGGCTTTTATCGAAGAAAAAGACGAAAGACGAAGTCAAGAAGTCAAGAGTGCAAAAATAACGGAAGTCCAAGACCAATTCTGAAGATTTATCGAGGAAAAAGTCAAAAGACGGAAGTTTACTAAAAGCCGAGGAACTCAAGTCTTACTTATGAAGAAATGTCGAGACGAGTTCAAAGAAATCCCGAGACAAAGTCATTAAGTCCAAGATTAACAACAGATTAAGAAGACAAGGACTTAAGTGTGCAATTAAGGAAAAGAAGAAAGAGGGAGGAAGCTTCCTAAGCTCCTCCCTAATCTCCCTATATATAGTCTTCTATGTTTTCATTTTTATGTGGTTGGTGGCTTGACAACCCACTCTTCCACCATTTTCATACCTTGTTATTTAATTTCTTGCAATTTAATTTCTTGTATTTGCTCCTTTAATTTCTTGCCTTTAATTCAAGTAAGTGTTCTTGATTTTATTGTTTTAATCTTCTTTACCTTTGATCAAGCTTTCTATTTTTCATCTCTTTCTACCTTTCTTTATTTTTAGTTGATTTTGGTACGAATTACGTTTGATCCGTGTTGATCTTGATGTTTTCGTGCTTAAAAAGTTCATCTTTTTATGGTTTGATTCAAAAGTTTGCTTATTTTAAGTTTGGATAAGTTGTTATTTGAGCTTATTTAGTATTTTTCACATTAGATTCGTTTAAGTTTGGGTTTTAGCTTATCAAAATAGCTTATTACTTGCTTATTTTTCAGATCAAAAAGTTAGATCGGAAAGGGTAAACCCCTTTCCAATCACGTATTCCGATCACCCCTTTTTCCGATCTGTTGATCGGAAAAGGGTTTTGAAATATTCCGATTGTGTTGATTTAGCACATTCCAATCAGCTCAATTTTAGTGTATTCCGATTGGGTCTACTTTTGGTATTCCGATTGCTTCTATTTTCAACATTCCGATCTGAAGCCTTTTGTTAACATTCCGATTGGACTTTCCTTTTGGATATTCTGATTTGACTGGTTTTCATGCATTCCGATCATGCCCTGTTTACACATTCCGATCAGCTCTTTCTGATGGGGTACATTCCGATCGGATTCTGATTGGATTCCGATCGGGTGTATTCCGATTGGTTGTTTTGTTTTATTTTATTTTAATATTTTGTTTTAGTAAAAGTGACAATTTTTCTCGTTTTGTTTTTAGTTTATTTTACTTTCGTTTTGCATTCTTATTTGATTGTCAACTTACTTTTCGTTAAGTTTTAATTTTTACGTCATTTAATTTCTCGTTATTTAATTTCAAAGTTTCAAATATTGCACCGTTTACGTTTCAACTAGTTTTAGTTTTAATTACCCGTCCTTTATTTTAAAGTCTTGCACATTTAATTTATCAAAACCAAAAATATTATTTTTACCAAAAACAACTGAGTCACACTTTAAACCGGAAATCAATTCGAGAAGATACCGAGAAAACAAACTTTTTCAACTAGTAAAATATATTTATTAAAATAAGTTATTGAAGCGGGATGCGAAGATTGGCGAGTCCGAAAAGGCCCTAACAAGGCATGAGGGCTACATTTTGTTGCTAAAGATCCAAAAGTGATGTGAAGAATCATTTATCGAAAATCAATATGAAGGATCGAGACACACGACGAAAAGCAAATACTCCCCTAAAGATCATGGAGAAATCTATCCAAAAAGGCCCTAACAAGGTATGAGGATAAATAGATCCAAGTCCTAAAAGGAGGCGGATCGTTGTATATCAAAGTCCAAAATAAAGATTGGAGAAAAATGAAGAAGTCGTGGTCCATTTATGAAGAATCTCTCAAAACTTCAAGTGAAGAAATTCCTATTATGAAGAGAAGGCCATTATTTCATGAACGTCTCTCAAGATTTGAAGTATGAAGTCGCTGCCAAATATCGGTCCGAGAAAGGTCTCAAATCGCGAAGCGAGTTATGCCAAGATACGAACTTTATGAGGTCCCGAGAAGCAGTTTTAAAAGATTTTCTCCTTTAGCTAACTATTGATTAAATCGTTCACTTTATTTTCGGCCTAAATAACTATCGAAATAAGTCAACAATGCATCTTCGTGATCATTCAAGACAAAAATAAATATAAGAGATACACCTAGGAATAAGGGAGTCTAAGTGAATAATTGGCCCACATGAGTTCGTGTTAGTTTACTAACTTATAATAACAATGATCTCGTTTTTAAGCTTGGTTTGGAGAAAGTGAAAACTTGAGGATGATGATCATTCATGACATTTCTAAATCCCAAGGTATGTTTTTAATTTCTTTACTTTGAATGTTTATAGTTTTCTATCTATTTAATAAAGGCCAACATGGATTGATTATGATGAAAAATGTAAACGTGCTTTGTAACTAATGCATTGTATGAGGACATTGCAATGGTCAAGTGTAGGGGATTTGATAGGTGTGAAAACACCCATCCTTTTTACCACTTAATTACAATAATAACCGAGCCAAAACGTGTATTTTATGTCATTTATGTCGGAATTATGCGTGGTTTGTGTTCTTGTTGTGATTTAGGACGAAAAGGTGAAAAGTGGAGAAAACACGGAATTTCATGGGCTTTTATCGAAGAAAAAGACGAAAGACGAAGTCAAGAAGTCAAGAGTGCAAAAATAACGGAAGTCCAAGACTAATTCTGAAGATTTATCGAGGAAAAAGTCAAAAGACGGAAGTTTACTAAAAGCCGAAGAACTCAAGTCTTATTTATGAAGAAATGTCGAGACGAGTTCAAAGAAATCCCGAGACAAAGTCATTAAGTCCAAGATTAACAACAGATTAAGAAGACAAGGACTTAAGTGTGCAATTAAGGAAAAGAAGAAAGAGGGAGGAAGCTTCCTAAGCTCCTCCCTAATCTCCCTATATATAGTCTTCTATGTTTTCATTTTTATGTGGTTGGTGGCTTGACAACCCACTCTTCCACCATTTTCATACCTTGTTATTTAATTTCTTGCAATTTAATTTCTTGTATTTGCTCCTTTAATTTCTTGCCTTTAATTCAAGTAAGTGTTCTTGATTTTATTGTTTTAATCTTCTTTACCTTTGATCAAGCTTTCTATTTTTCATCTCTTTCTACCTTTCTTTATTTTTAGTTGATTTTGGTACGAATTACATTTGATCCGTGTTGATCTTGATGTTTTCGTGCTTAAAAAGTTCATCTTTTTATGGTTTGATTCAAAAGTTTGCTTATTTTAAGTTTGGATAAGTTGTTATTTGAGCTTATTTAGTCTTTTTCACATTAGATTCGTTTAAGTTTGGGTTTTAGCTTATCAAAATAGCTTATTACTTGCTTATTTTTCGGATCAAAAAGTTAGATCGGAAAGGGTAAACCCCTTTCCAATCACGTATTCCGATCACCCCTTTTTCCGATCTGTTGATCGGAAAAGGGTTTTGAAATATTCCGATTGTGTTGATTTAGCACATTCCAATCAGCTCAATTTTAGTGTATTCCGATTGGGTCTATTTTTGGTATTCCGATTGCTTCTATTTTCAACATTTCGATCTGAAGCCGTTTGTTAACATTCCGATTGGACTTTCCTTTCGGATATTCCGATTTGACTGGTTTTCATGCATTCCGATCATGCCCTGTTTGCACATTCCGATCATCTCTTTCCGATGGGGTACATTCCGATCGGATTCCGATCGGGTGTATTCCGATTGGTTGTTTTGTTTTATTTTATTTTAATATTTTGTTTTAGTAAAAGTGACAATTTTTCTTGTTTTGTTTTTAGTTTATTTTACTTTCGTTTTGCATTCTTATTTGATTGTCAACTTACTTTTCGTTAAGTTTTAATTTTACGTCATTTAATTTCTCGTTATTTAATTTCAAAGTTTTAAATATTGCACCGTTTACGTTTCAACTATTTTTAGTTTTAATTACCCGTCCTTTATTTTAAAGTCTTGCACATTTATTTTATCAAAACCAAAAATATTATTTTTACCAAAAACAACTGAGTCACACTTTAAACCGGAAATCAATTCGAGAAGATACCGAGAAAACGAACTTTTTCAACTAGTAAAATATATTTATTACTTGGGAGGTGATTTGCACACTCAATTTTTTTATTGGGACACTCAGAGTACAAACAGATTAAGCATAGTATAAACTCTGGTACAACTATCTAATGCACAGAAAAGAGTGTCCCAATCAAATTATTGAGTGTGCAAATCAATTCCCTTATTACTTACCTCAAAACCATCTAACTCAAAACCACACATTCATTTGTGACATGCAAACAACACACAAAACTCTCTCTCTCTCTCTCTCTCTCTCTAGCTCTATGTGCCGTCCACTTTACACCCTAAACACCTCACTTTGATCAAATTTAACCACAAACATTTGTTATAATTAACATATGTTAATCTCCATTCAAAGAGATGAAGATTGGTGCAAATTTTAACATCCAAGGAGGAGTTTCTATGGAGTCTTGGGGCTGATTTTCTACAAGGAGTTCTTGAAGAATGGTGGTCTTGAAGATGGTCTTGGTTTATCACAAGTTTCTCCATCAAAATCCATGTTTTGATCACAACCTACATCATCATGGTGGTATAAAGATTGTTCTCTCCATCCTTTTGTTAATTTTGATTATGTAATCATGTATTTTCTTCTTAAATGTATATATGTATGATGATATATGATGATAAAAATATTATGTGGGGATTTGGTGTTGATAATCATGGGTAAAAATATGAAAAACTATATGTAAAAATGGTTAAATCTTGCTTAAATGGTAGGCTGTATAAAAATAGTAACTAACCACATGTTAGACTGATAAAATGGCAAAGTGGAATCAATATACAGTAAGTAATATGTCTTGTACACATGTGAGAGTTGGCCATGCAATGGAATCATTAGGATGAGTGAGATATGATCAAAACAAGTTTAGAATACAAATCTCAGTTCACTGTTTTGGACGATTTTTAGAAAATACTTAGAGGCTGATTCAACAGTAGATGTAGAAGAGTTAAATGGATCACATATCATTTAGTTTATGTCATAAAATTTTGAGCTTCTATTTCCATATAGAAATCTAGATATGGCTGTTTTGGTGAACATGAAAGTAAAAATCAGATTTTGGAAATTAAAGTATAATAGTATTATATAAGCACTCAAATAAAAATAGTATAAAATGTGAATTAAAACCCACTAACTCATATAATACATTTATATAAATATTTATAAGGATAAATAAATGGACATTTTATAAAAATGGTAGTTTGATAAGTTTTATAAATTTATAAACATGATTTTTACGACTTTTTCGGCTATTACCGTAAAATTAACGTTTTTGTTAAATAAAACTTAGACGGTTGGACCCGTCTAATGTAAACTTTTATAAACTCATATACTGATATATAAGCATATATAACAAGTAAAATCCGATAAAACCCGAACTATATAACATACGGACATTAACGGGCTAAGTTAACGTTATTGGACTAATAATACAACAAAATGGGCTAAAACAGTTATTAACTTATTTATTGGGCTTAACCCATTTGGGCCCAACATATAAAGTATAAATAATGATAATACAAGTATGAAATGGATTAATACAAGTTAAGGAACTTATAATAGGCTTATTGGACCTAAAAACACGTAAATAGGTAAAACTAGAAAACTAGTAAGAAGTTACCAATACATAAAGACAAAAATGAGTGAATGAGAATATATAAACCCACTTGATCATCATATATATAATCATCATATGTATACATAATTGTTATTTTTATAAAGTCATTGGACAAGAGTCTAAGACAAGTATTATTTTTCTAGGTTTCCGTAATTGAAGCACGTACCGTACATCCAAATCGCCGATAATCGCCTTCCCACATCAACGTGAGTTCATAGCCTCGCACTCTTTGAAATGTTTTTATGAAATATTTTATAAACCCGCGAGGGAGAACATGTTAGATTTTTATAAAATAGGACACCATTTGTCCCGATTGTTTGTTTATTGATTTGGACCCGGATGATTGTATGACCCTATGAATGATTAAATGACCCGATAGATGAAATAAAATGGATTATTAAACTTAGGTTATGTCACTAAAAGTCCCATTAGCATGAATTGTGAACTACCGGGATTTGGTAGACGCTTATGCATATAATAGTACTATTTGGGGACGATCACCCCAGTTCGCGCCTTGACGGTTGATCCCCGTCGTGCCACATTGATTGGTAAGCGAATTTATGTATGAGAATATTTCCATAGCGTGACCTTTGTGACGACACGCTAATTTAGATGGGCAAATTGAGTTTCGGGCTAGCTACCCGTTGTTTGTTGTAGTAAGGTAACAATGTCATGCGGCTTATAATAATCTAATTAACGAAATACTACTATACGCACCGAATTACGATGTATTGCCTGACTAGCAATACGGGGTCATACTATTGATATTATGTTCGTGTTTTGGTTTTATATAACCATATTCATGTAACGGTTTTTATTTAATCTATACAACGTTATAGAACGTATTGTATGATGTTTTTACGACAACGGCTCGTATAATGATTTTTAAGCAAATGCCTATATTATGATTTTCGATAAGGATTTGTATAAAAATGACATTGGCTATTTTATGGCCTATTACAATGATTTGTACAAAATGATTTTTGGTAATAATTTTATACCAATATTATATTGGTGGATTTTATTAAACTCTATGAATTCACTCGGCGTTATCGTTGACCTTTTCTTTTAACATGTTTTATCTCAGGTACTTGAAGGTAATTCTCGGGAAGACAACAAGAATTCATGGCCCGCACTTAAATGACAATTTCCATTCAAATGCTTTGTAAAACCTATATAAAAATACAATGACTTGGGACCTATGTAAATATGATATTTATGAATGGAAATGATTTATTATTAAACGACGTGATTTTTAAGCGTTGTCTATGATGTGAGTAATGTGCTATCCTGTAACACCAACTAGTCTTCCGCTGTATTGAGTTGTATAAATTTGGGGGTGTTACAAATTAAGTTTTTATAGGCGAATTGAAGAGCTGTGATTGGACCAAATTTTCAAATTGCAAAAATATCAATGATAAATCTTGATAAAAAAGTAATTTGTTTGAAATAATAAAGAAAAGATACCAATCAGCGAAGAAAGCGCCTTAAATATCTTTTGAAAAGAATAAAATATTCCCTAACCAAAATTTTAGCAAGCGGGCCCAACGGCTATAAGCAGGGTAACGGTATTGTCGGTCAACGGTCAAACAGGGGAATGTTGATCAAGCATGGGAATCAAAAGGTGAAAGTAGGGGAAACTTTCCTAGGGGTATTAGACTAATCATGAAGAGACCAATGCTAAATAGCTCTGCTCTAGTGCACACCCTTGTATACACAAGGTAGATACACAGAAACTCAAGAGTCCTACATTCAGCAATGTTCTAAACACAAAAAGTTAAAACATAAGCCACCCTGCACCTGGTCAACCCAAGAAAATAAGCATACCCTAGTCACCATCCCTACCTTTGCCTTACCTATGGTCAGTTAGTCTTGGTAATGTGTATTAAACATCTGAATCTAGACAGCAAGCTGTTTAATAAAGAAGTATAAGTACACATTACAGTGCCTCAAGGCTTCAGAATTCTAACAAGCTTTGCAGCAAGTCTTCATCATTCTGAACCCTTACTCACCAATGGATATGATCTAGAATCATATATGAGTATCCTAAGGATATCCTAAATCCTAAAGGTATGATCTAACCTCCCCTAAAACATAGAGCATATCTCTGCATTATTAGTCTAAAACCACATATAACCACTTTTTAAAAAAGAACAACCCCAGCTTAAGAGAAGGACTCTTAGCAGGGGAAGGAACCCCAGCAGGGGAATCTTTGTTCAAAAGCAGTGGAATGAAAGTGATGGAAAAAATGACTAACATATATACAACAACAGCAATAAAGCAACCCTGGGTATACAAGACAAAATAGACATCAATTTTTTTATTTTTTTAGGGAGAAACCATCCCAATACTTGCAACCAAGTACTGAAACCTCCCCATTTCAAAAGCTTTTGTCAAAAGATCAGCAACATTAAGTTCTGTATCAATTTTCTCAGGGACAATTAACCCTTTTTCAAAACAATCTCTGATAAAATGATGTCTTATTTCAATATGTTTAGTCTTGCTATGAAAAACAGGATTCTTAATGATGCAAATGGTGCTGTTGTTGTCAATAAATATCTTGATTTTAAGAAAATTATACCCATAATCAAGTAGCTGGTTCTGAACCTAAAGAACTTGACCACAGCATGCAGCAGCTGCTACATACTCAGCTTCAGTTGTAGATGTGGCCATAATAGTCTGCTTCTTACACTGCCAAGATATAAGCCTGCTTCCCAAAAATTGGCATCCACCTGTTGTAGACTTCCTATCATTGTTGTCACCAGCATAATCACTATCTGAGCAGGATATCAGCTCAAATGGTGACTCCTTGGGATACCAAAGTCCTAAAGTTGGATGACACTTTAGATACCTAAAAATTCTCTTCACAGCAAATAGATGACACTCTGTGGGTGCTACCTGGTATCTTGCACATAAACAGACTGCAAACATGATGTCAGGTCTTGAAGCTGTAAGGTACATGAGGGTTCCAATCATAGACCTGTAATTCCTGACATCAATAAGCTTTCCAGGACCATCTTTGCCCCAAGGATGATCCTTATCCATGGGAGTGGAAACTTTCTTTCGCTCACACATGCCAAACTTCTTCACAATTTCAGCCACATATTTGTCTTTTGAGATGAATATTCCATCTTTCCTATGCTGAACTTGTAACCCCAAAAAGAAGTTTAGTTCACCCATGAAACTCATTTGAAATTTGTCCTGCATCAACTTGGCAAACTCTTTGCTAAGCATAGAGTTTGTGGATCCAAAGATGATGTCATCAACATAGATAATAACTGTCTTTTTAGTTGATTAAAAATGTTGCTTTTGCAAGATCTTTCTTTGCATTGGTCGTACCCAATTGATATATGTCGTTGTTTCGTTCTCGGTATCTTCTCGAATTGATCACGGTCAAAAGTGGAATAGTTGCAATTGGTGACTAAAAAGGGGGAGCTTTGGTCTAAATCTACTAAAATGGTAAGTGCTAGAAATAATAAAATTAAACTAAAGACAATTACTGAAAATAAAGATAGAATTTAGATAAAACAGTAAGTACCTCTATGAAGAATAAAACTGGAAGTTTCTATTCGGAATGTCTGCTATTATTCGGAATAATACGGCTATGCGGAATAATTGCTCTTACTCGGAATAAATCTCTACCCGGAATAGATTGTGCTTATGCGGAATGTTGATAAGAAAGCCTATCCGGAATAAATTGAAAAGGAACTCTATGCGGAATGTTTTGGAAGGAAGGCCTATGCGGAATAATTTATAAAAAGCCTATGCGGAACATTTGGGAAGAAGCTCTATTAGGAATGTTTTAAAGAAGACACTATGCGGAATATTTTGAAAAGAAGGCTATGCGGAATGTTTTGAGCAAAAACCCTATGCGGAATAAAAGACTCCTACTCGGAATAATTGGAAAGAAATCCTTATGCGGAATATTTGGAAGAAAAGGCTATGCGGAATAGTTTAAAAAGAACCCCATTCGGAATATTAATGCCTACTCGGAATAATGCCTCTATGCGGAAAAACAGCTCTACTCGGAATATTTTGAATATTCCGAATAACCAACAAAATCTCACCTTGATCCGGAATGATAGGGTATTCCGAACCAACACAAACACAGACTCCCTATTCGGAATCTGGGCAACTCAGTAACAATATGTGAGGAACAGGGGATGACAGAGACACAAATTTAACACAAATTTTCCAAGTTTTTAATCAAAACTTAAACCAATTTTACCACTAATCATTTACCTAAGGTAAACATCAATTCAAAACAACAAAAACATAAAACCCACTTACTTTTTATGATCAAACCACTAAAATAAAACTTAAGAACTTAGAATCAAAAAAAGATGAAGAACAAGATGATGGAAAGATTAAAAGTAGACTTGTATTAATGATTTAGGATTCAACAAACAAAGTGGAAAGATCAAACTTACAAGATTGGAAGAAAATCAAACAAAGATGAAAACCACTCCTTAGGGGAGATGGTTTTCTTCCTACGAAATAGGAAAAACTGTAACAGAAAGAACTTGTGGAAAGTCTTGAATGGGAGGAGTATTTATAGGCTTCTCCCTTGGTTGGTGAGTGGGCTTTCTTCCATTCTTTTTGTCTTATCGTCTTTTCAGAAAAGTTGACGTTTTCGATTTCGATTCGGGATTTGTCGACGAATAATTTCAACTCGTCTTTTAATTTCTTCATTTAATAGACTTGAGTTTCTTCGACATAGGTAAATCTTCCGTCTTTGGTCCTTTTCTTCGATAAAACTTCAAATAGGCCCATTGACTTCAAATCTTTTGCATCTCTTGGACTATAGACTTCATCTTTTCGTCTTTTTCCTCGATAACACCCGTGCAATCCCATGCTTTCTCCAATATTTATCCGGTTGGCTCTGAAAACACAACAAACACACAAACCACGCATAATTCCAAACAAATTACATTAAATACGCGTTTTGGTCTTGTTTTATCAAGAAATAAGTGGTAAAAGGATGGGTGTTTTCACACCTATCAAATCCCCTACACTTAACCATTGCCATGCCCTCATGCAATGCTTAGTGATAAAGCAAATTTACATTTTTCTCATAATCAATCAACCTTGGCCTTATTAACATACTACTAAACAAAAATTAAAGTACTAAGAGAAATTAAAACCTTAGAATAAACTAAAGGATAGAAAACCATTTTCACTTGAAAATAGCTTCATGGAAATAACTTGCAAAGAGATCAAGGACTTACATTAGGGCTTTGGTGCTGCGAAGATTTATCACCCTCAAGTTTCACGTTCCCCAAACTATGCTTAAAAACGAGATCATTGTTATTATAAGTTAGCAACTCAAACACTTACACACATGGCTTAATTATATGCTTAAACTCCCTTATTCCTAGGTGTATCTCTTATATTTTATTTTTGTCTTAGAATGATCATGAAGATGCATTTTTGGACTTATTTCGATAGTTTATTTAAGCTGAAAGCAAAGTAGGACGATTTGATTAATAGTTAGCTAAAGGACAAAATCTCTTAAAACTGCTTCTCGGGATATAAAAAAGTTCATATCTTGGCATAACTCGGTTCACGATTTGAGACCTTTCTCGGGCCGATATTTGGCATGTACTTCATACTTCATATCTTCGAGAGACGTTCTTGAGATAATGGTCTTCTCTTCGTTAATAGAGTTCTTCCCTTGGAGACTTTTGAGGGGTACTCCAACTTTGTTGACCATGACTTCATGATTATTTCTTCAATCTCTAATTGGGATTTTGAGATACAACGATCCGCCTCCTTTTCGGACTTGGATCTATTTATCCTCATACCTTGTTAGGGTCTTTTCGGATAGACTTCTCCATGATCTTTATGGGAGTTGATTGCTTTTCGTCATGAATCTTGATCCTTCATATTGGTTTTGGGAATAATGCTTTTCACATCACCTTGGATCTTTAGCAATAAAATGGAATCCTCATGCCTTGTTAGGGCCTTTTTGGACTCGCCAATCTTCTCGCCCCGCTTCATAAGTTATGCCTTGGCTATGAACTCTAATCCATACCGAGCAACTTTTAAACGATCTTGGGCTAGAAGCTAAGTAACTTTTCAAATCGTACGACCTTACTTATTGTAGATAAATTATTAGCAAGTGATGGGAGAATAGGCAAATAATTACACCAAGTGAGCTTGTGCAAGAATACCGACTTATAATTGACTCTATCATTTCTCGTCCTCCACAATTTAAAATCTCAAGTAATGAGACTCGTGGATGCTTAGCCTAATAAACCAATTAAGGTCTACATGGTTAAGGATACTAGCTAGAATAAACTTGACTAAGTCTATTCGGGTTGAGTCAAAATAATCGCAACGGGCCTAATATGTCAAAGATTTCAAAACTAGCTACCCACTTTATTAATATTTTTGACTTTATTGCGGGATATATACATATGAAAGCAACGATAAAAAATTAAAAATTACGACTGAATGGCCAAAGTTAATAAAAAATTTGAAAAATGCTGAAAAAGATGATTTTCTGGTTAAATGAAGGCATTTTAATGGAAAAGTCCACTTAAAACTTCGATAGAAGTCCCCCTACACTTAAGATAAACATTGTCCTCAATGTTTAAGCATGTGGGAAAAAAAATCTCCCCTACACTTATGACATTGTGCACGTTGGTTAACTCAAGTTAAGGAAGAGACGACTAACGTGATAAATTTCAAATGTGAGTATGAAGATAATTGAATCACGATAGTTGAGAGATAGAACCGGATTTCGAATAACACGGGAGCACGGTTCTTTAAAGATTCCAAGAGTGCATTTATCCCTGTAATCACATCACCATCCAAATACAAGCAACATATATAGCTCCCCCTACACTTAGGATGAAAAACAGGAAAGGGGGATAGATACTCGGGTTGCCTCCCGAGGAGCGCTTGTTTTTGTTCACCGAGTCACGAGCCTGACTCGGTCCCGAACTAATTCAAGGGAAACATGGTGAGGGATGGAATCATCTCTTGAGAGATGTCCGCACCAAAGTACAATTTCAAACGCTGGCCATTCACCTTGAAGTTGGGCCCATTTGGCTGAGAAAGCTCAATGGTGCCATAGGGAAAAACATTGGCGATGGTGAATGGACCAGACTAGCGGCTCTTCAACTTGCCTGAGAAGATCGTCAACCGAGAGTTAAAGAGTAAGACTTGATCACCAACGTGGAACTCTCAGTTCTTGATTTTAGCATCGTGGATAATCTTGGTCTTCTCCTTGTAGATCAATGAGTTCTCGTAAGCTTGATTCCTCAATTCTTGTAGCTCGTTAAGTTGAATCTTACGAAGATCACCGGCTTTGTTGATGTCGAAGTTAGCCCACTTCAAGGCCTAGTATGCCTTATGTTCCAGCTCGATAGGGAGGTGGCAAGCTTTCTCGTACACAAGACGATAAGGTGTACAACCAATCGGTGTCTTATAGGCGGTACGAAAAGCCCACAGAGCATCATCAAGTTTATCGGCCCACGAGGCACGATGCTCTCCTACAGTACGTTCCAAAATTCTCTTCAATCCACGGTTGGATATCTCGGCTTGCCCATTGGTTTGGGGATGATAGGCGGTGGAAAGACGGTGGTGAACACCATACTTAGCCATGACTCTTGCAAATTGATCATTGCAAAAATGAGTCCCGCGGTCACTGATAATAGCACGAGGAACGCTGAATCGAGCGAAAAGCTGCTTCAGAAAGTTCAGAACCACCCTCGCATCGTTCGTTGGGAGAGACTTAGCTTCAACCCATTTAGAAACATAGTCAACAGCTACGAGGATGTACTTTTTCCCTTTGGATGATGGAAATGGCCCCATAAAGTCGATGCCCCATACGTCAAAGATTTCACATTCCTGTATGAAATTTTGAGGCATCTCATCTTTATGTGTGATCTTGCCTTGTTTTTGGCAAGCATCACAATGTTTAACCATCTCGTGAGCATCACGGTAAATGGTGGGCCAATAGAATCCCGAACCAAACACTTTTTTGGCGGTGTAGTTAGGACCAAAGTGACCACCGGTGGGTCCTTTGTGGCAAGCCTGCAGAATGTCAAAAGCTGTCGGTCCATCCACACATCGGCGAATAATCAGATCGGCACATTGTTTGAATAGAAAAGGGTCATCCCAAAAAGTAAGTCTTAACATCGTTCAAGAACTTCTTCTTTTGTTGGGATGTTAACCCTTTGATGAGAACACCACCTGCTAAGTAGTTTGCAATATCGGCAAACCACGGGGTGCCATCAAGATTGAGATTTATAGACATTAGGGTCTCAAGGGGGAAAGAGTCATTGATCTCTGTGTTCGGATGATCCCCTTGATATGGATCCTCAAGTCTGCTCAGATGATCCGCGGCTAGGTTTTCAGCACCCTTCTTGTCACGAATTTCAATGTTGAATTCTTGAAGGAGTAAAACCCAGCGAAGAAGTCTTGGTTTAGAGTCATGCTTAGTCATCAAGTACTTCAACGCGGAATGGTCCGTGTATACGATGGTGGTAGATAAAACAAGATAGGGGCGAAATTTTTCAAAAGCATAGACAACAACTAAAAGCTCTTTTTCGGTTGTCGTATAATGCAATTGAGCCCCCGTCATTGTTTTGCTAGCATAGTGGATTGGTTGGAAGTGTTTATTCACTCGTTGGCCTAAAACCGCACCAATAGTAAAGTCGCTAGCATCGCACATCAATTCAAAAGGCAGCTCCCAATTAGGGGTGACCAAGACTGGTGCCTTAGTTAGCTTATCTTTGAGAAGATTGAATGCTTCTAGACACTCTTTAGAAAAGATAAAAGGAGTATCTTTTTCCAAGAGGTGGGTCATCGGGCGAGCGATTTTAGAGAAATCCTGAATGAATCGGTGATAGAAGCCCGCATGACCCAGAAAACTTCTCACACCCTTCACGGTTAAAGGTGGAGGTAATTTGGCTATGACATCTACTTTAGCACGGTCGACTTCAAGACCAGCTTTCGAGATTTTGTGTCCTAGCACAATGCCTTCTTTTACCATAAAATGGCATTTTTCCCAATTCAGAACAAGGCGAGTGTCTTCGCACCGCTTAAGCATACGTTCCAAATTGGCAAGGCAAGAAGAGAAGGAATCCCCGAAGACCGAGAAATCATCCATGAAGACTTCCATGGTTTGCTCAACCATGTCATGGAAGATAGCTAACATGCACCTTTGGAAAGTCCCGGGGGAATTGCATAAGCCAAAAGGCATTCTTTTGTAAGCAAATGTGCCATAGGGACAAGTGAATGTTGTCTTCTCTTGATCTTGGGGATCGATGGGTATTTGGAAATAACCCGAGAAACCATCAAGAAAGCAGTAATATTCATTACCTGCTAAACGTTCAAGCATTTGGTCCATAAAAGGAAGATGGAAATGATCCTTTCTCGTGGCATCATTGAGTTTGCGGTAGTCTATACAAACTCTCCACCCAGTAACGAGACGGGTAGGAATCAACTCGTTGTTTGCATTGGGCACAACGGTAATTCCGCCTTTCTTAGGCACACAATGGACTGGACTAACCCATGGTGAATCCGAAATAGGGTAAATCATACCCGCATCAAGAAGTTTGATAACCTCTTTTTTGATGACTTCATGGATTTTAGGATTCACCCTTCGTTGGCTTTGAATTGTGGGCTTAAGTTCGTCCTCCATGAGAATTTTACGTGTGCAAAAGTGAGGATCAATTCCACGGATGTCAGAGATTTTCCAAGCGATAGCTCTTTTATGCTTCTTCAACACGGCGACAAGTCGGGCTTTTTCTTCTTCTTTTAGGTCCTTCGCGATGATGACCGGTAACTTCTCGTTGTCTTCAAGGAAAACGTACTCAAGATGAGGAGGTAGGTCCTTAAGCTCAAGAGTAGGAGGATCCTCAATAGATGGTGTAACTAACGATGGATCATCATTAGTCACCTCTTTAGGAGAGGGAGGAGGAAACGGGTCTTCATTGAGAAGTCTCTCAATAGTACGAATGTCTTCATCCCAATTAGTGGAAGAATCATCATACTTAATATCGAGAGGACCCAAGCTAGCTTCGAAATCATCCAAGTCACTTTCTCCAAAAGGAGTCAATGCCGGAGCAATTGAGGCAACGGTCTCAACATTGGGTAGAGAAGAGAGTGTACTTTTACAAGCATCATGAAAATGTTCTTCACAAGCCTCATCCAGAACATCAATAGCATTAACACTCTCATATGAATAAGGTTGCTTAGAAATCATACCCATGTTGAAGACAATTTTGTCGTCACCAACTCTCATGATTATTTCGCCCGCGGCTACATCAATGAGAGTGCGACCGGTCCTCAAGAAGGGACGTCCAACGATTAATGGAACACGGGGATCCATCTCGTATTCTACGACAACAAAATCCGTCGGGAAGGTGAATTTGTCAACGCCAACAAAGACATCTTCGGCTATCCCCACTGGATAAGCAACCGTACGGTTAGCTAATTCCAAAGTCATTTTGGTGGGGACTAGCTCTGGGAGAGATAATTGCTTCCAAACGCTTAAAGGCATTAAGTTGATACTGGCACCTAGATCGGCTAGTGCCATGCAATTCTCTACTCCTGGGAAGTTGCAAGGAATCAAGAAGCGACCCGGATCACCAAGTTTGGTGGGCAATTTCCTTAAGAGAACGGCGGAGCAATTCTCATTAAGTTGGGTCTGAGCAATGTCAAGAAGCTTTTCCTTATCACTTAGAAGATCTTTAAACATCTTAGCGTATTTAGGCATGTGAGCGAGAGCCTCGGCAAAGGAGATGTTATAATTCAATTGTTTAAACATTTTTAGAAAGTTTGAAACTTGAATATCATCCTTGCTCTTTTGCTTCTCTTTCCTCAACCTTGAAGGATAAGGTATATTGGATGAAGAAGAAGGCTTTAGGGAAATAGGATCACTCACAACCACGGGTGGTGGGGAAATGGGGATAGAAGGTGAAGGAGGTGAGGGAAGTTGCTATTTTTCCTTGTTCATAATCACGAGTGGAGGTGTAGGAAGCTCGGGTTCCGTATAACCTTTTCCACTACGAGTGGTGATTGCTTTCATCTCCCCTCTTGGAGAAGAGGGTTGATTACCTTGGATGAGTGAACCAATCATATCACGAATGTTAAGCGCTTGAGTGCTGAAAGAATCTCTGATGTCGGCACAAATTTCATTGCTTTGTTTTGCCATGTCATTCCTAAGCTCGGCTCGAATATCGCTCCCTTGTTTCGCCATTTCGCCCTTCAAGTTGAGACTTGACTCTGAAGATTCGTCACCAGCTCCTGATTAGTTTTCATGAACGTCTCGACGTCTTGATTTAATGCCATCGGTTGATTGAGAGGTGGAGCTTGGTAAGCTTGAGAATTTCCTTGAGTCGGGTATGGGTTTCTTTGGGATTGATATTGATTGTTAGCACGAGGTTGGGCTTGGTTGTTTCGGTTATAGCTTTGTTGTTGGTTTTGGTTCAGAGGAGGGAAACCGGGTGGAGCAAGATAATTGTTTGAACGATAACTTAGCAAGCTACGGTCTCCTTGAGGGCGAGCTTGATAGCCTCCCGTGGGATAAGTACCGTAAGCCGCGTTAACGTTTTCAGAAAAATTGCCTTGGGTAGAAGGACAATCATTGTAAGAATGAGGACCACCACATGTGTCACAAGAAATAGCAACGGCCTTAGCTTGTTGAAAGTGGTTTGTGGCGATGGTCATGAAATTCTTGTTCATCTCAGCGAGTTGTCGAGAAATTTCAATCATCTCGGGATTGGAAGTAGTCGAAGAAACATTGACTCTCGAGTTAGATCTTGAGGATGCGGATGAATCCCAATTCTTGAGATGAGTAGTCATGTTTTCAATCAACTCTCGACACTCCTCCGGTCTCCTTTTCATAAAAGTACCACCGGCGACGAAAAGTGAGACCATTGTAGAAAGTATCAATGAGAGTAACGGGGAGCATGTTGTGATTAGGACAGCGGTCGATCAAATCATTGTATCGTTCCCAAACATTAAAGAGTGATTCATCATTGTCTTGCATGAATCCACTAATTTGGTTACGAAGGCTCGTGACCATGGATGGTGGGAAGTAGCGCGAGAAAAAGTGTTGAGTCATGTCGTCCCATGTATGAATAGAGTTCTTTGGGAGACGGTCAAACCATTTTTCGGCATGGTGAGAAAGCGAGTGGGGAAAGAGTTGGAGGC
Source organism: Glebionis coronaria (assembly GCA_025667525.1). Classification (NCBI taxonomy): domain Eukaryota; kingdom Viridiplantae; phylum Streptophyta; class Magnoliopsida; order Asterales; family Asteraceae; genus Glebionis; species Glebionis coronaria. The sequence continues at coordinate 29,851,679 of CM046881.1, forward strand.
GAAGGTCATCCATAGAAACACCGGGGGACTTCATGCTTTGGGTGATGGTAATGAATTTATCAAGGTGTTTGTTGGCATCATCATCCGGAATTCCGTGAAATGGGTTAGTTTGCACTTGTTGGATCATGTGATGCTTCAACGAAAACTCCTGAGCCGTGACATGCATCGGTGCAATCGGGCCTCCACGTCCGTTCATCGTGGGTTGACATAGCTCCTCCAAGGTGCGTAGGTCGGGTAAGGGTGGATTATTCATGTTTTGGTGGGGTGGATTATTATTGTTGTTGTTATTTGGGAGGGGCGGATTATTATTGTTGTTGTTGTGTACACCGGCCATGTCTAAATCTTCGAGAGTCTCGGGCTCTGAATAAGACGTTGATCGAGTACTCATACACTAAAAAGAAAATGCAAGAGAAAATATTTTTGGTTTTTATAGGTTTTTTAATGTGTTTGTATTATTGAAAATTTTATATTTTTATGGGTTTTTGAAAATTTTTGTGCTCGAAAATAACGTTCCCGAAAGAACGGATCCCAAAATCCAATTTTTCTCACAAGAAACCGTTGATCCTTACGAAAAGAGCCGGCAGCGGCGCCATTTTAATAACTGTCTTTTTAGTTGATTAAAAATGTTGCTTTTGCAAGATCTTTCTTTGCATTGCTCGTACCCAATTGATATATGTCGTTGTTTCGTTCTCGGTATCTTCTCGAATTGATCACGGTCAAAAGTGGAATAGTTGCAATTGGTGACTAAAAAGGGGGAGCTTTGGTCTAAATCTACTAAAATGGTAAGTGCTAGAAATAATAAAATTAAACTAAAGACAATTACTGAAAATAAAGATAGAATTTAGATAAAACAGTAAGTACCTCTATGAAGAATAAAACTGGAAGTTTCTATTCGGAATGTCTGCTATTATTCGGAATAATACGGCTATGCGGAATAATTGCTCTTACTCGGAATAAATCTCTACCCGGAATAGATTGTGCTTATGCGTAATGTTGATAAGAAAGCCTATCCGGAATAAATTGAAAAGGAACTCTATGCGGAATGTTTTGGAAGGAAGGCCTATGCGGAATAATTTATAAAAAGCCTATGCGGAACATTTGGGAAGAAGCTCTATTCGGAATGTTTTAAAGAAGACACTATGCGGAATATTTTGAAAAGAAGGCTATGCGGAATGTTTTGAGCAAAAACCCTATGCGGAATAAAAGACTCCTACTCGGAATAATTGGAAAGAAATCCTTATGCGGAATATTTGGAAGAAAAGGCTATGCGGAATAGTTTAAAAAGAACCCCATTCGGAATATTAATGCCTACTCGGAATAATGCCTCTATGCGGAAAAACAGCTCTACTCGGAATATTTTGAATATTCCGAATAACCAACAAAATCCCACCTTGATCCGGAATGATAGGGTATTCCGAACCAACACAAACACAGACTCCCTATTCGGAATCTGGGCAACTCAGTAACAATATGCGAGGAACAGGGGATGACAGAGACACAAATTTAACACAAATTTTCCAAGTTTTTAATCAAAACTTAAACCAATTTTACCACTAATCATTTACCTAAGGTAAACATCAATTCAAAACAACAAAAACATAAAACCCACTTACTTTTTATGATCAAACCACTAAAATAAAACTTAAGAACTTAGAATCAAAAAAAGATGAAGAACAAGATGATGGAAAGATTAAAAGTAGACTTGTATTAATGATTTAGGATTCAACAAACAAAGTGGAAAGATCAAACTTACAAGATTGGAAAAAAATCAAACAAAGATGAAAACCACTCCTTAGGGGAGATGGTTTTCTTCCTACGAAATAGGAAAAACTGTAACAGAAAGAACTTGTGGAAAGTCTTGAATGGGAGGAGTATTTATAGGCTTCTCCCTTGGTTGGTGAGTGGGCTTTCTTCCTTTCTTTTTGTCTTCTCGTCTTTTCAGAAAAGTTGACGTCTTCGATTTCGATTCGGGATTTGTCGACGAATAATTTCAACTCGTCTTTTAATTTCTTCATTTAATAGACTTGAGTTTCTTCGACATAGGTAAATCTTCCGTCTTTGGTCCTTTTCTTCGATAAATCTTCAAATAGGCCCATTGACTTCAAATCTTTTGCATCTCTTGGACTATAGACTTCATCTTTTCGTCTTTTTCCTCGATAAAACCCGTGCAATCCCATGTTTTCTCCAATATTTATCCGGTTGGCTCTGAAAACACAACAAACACACAAACCACGCATAATTCCAAACAAATGACATTAGATACGTGTTTTGGTCTTGTTTTAGCAAGAAATAAGTGGTAAAAGGATGGGTGTTTTCACACCTATCAATAGACTTGTACCAAAAGAAGGTCACCCTTTTGTTTCTTGATAAACAGGGTCTGGTCAATTTTCCCCCTGTTGAAGCCATTATCCAACAGATATTTAGAAAGAGTTCCATACCAGGCCCTGGGAGCTTGGTGAAGTCCATACATAGCCTTCTTCACCTTGTATACCTTGTTTGGGTGTTCTGGGTCTTCAAACCCTGGAGGTTGCATAACATAGAATTCGTTATCAATGGTGCCATATAAAAAGGCACTCTTAACATCCATTTAAAACACTGTGAAGTCCATGAATGAAGCATAAGCAAGAAACAATCTAATAGCTTCAATCCTGGCTATTGGAGCAAAGACTTCCTCATAATCAATGCCTTTTTCCTGTGTATATCTATGTGCCACCAATCTTGCTTTGTTTCTGACTACTATACCCCTCTCATCCTTGTTGTTCCTAAGCACCCACTTTGTCCCAATAGGCCTTTCCCATTTTGGACAATCTACCAGAATCCAAACTTCTTGAATGTCAAACTGTAAGAGCTCCTCTTGCATAGCTTCAACCCAACTTGGATCATTTAAAGCCTGAAAAATCTTCTTTGGCTCTTCTTGTGACAAAAATGCAGTAAGCAGACAACATTGCATGTTGTCATGATTAAACTTCATGGTGATGTTTGCAATGAAGCTGTGTTCCTTTGCTGAATACCTTGTATGTCTAGGAGCTTCAGGATCACCAATGATTTGTGATAAGGGGTGATCCTTATTGATTCTGTAGGTAGGCTGCATGATCATGATTACCTCTGTTTCATCCTCTTCCTAATCAGAATTAATGGGGCTATCTTGATTGGGAAAGAACTCCTCAAAAGAGATTCCAAATGATACAGCATGACCTAGAGATGGATGCTGATGAGCTGAATGCAGCTCTGAATAACTTGGGCCTCCACTCCTAATTATTCTGCTTCCGCTGCTGGACATGAGAGGACTACCATATGTAGGTGGAGATGAGGAAATGAGTGCGGATTCTCTTTCTTCATTATTAATGTCATTGACATATGGATCCTTGGTAGAAGGGGAAGCAATTGATCTAGCAGGGGAATCCTGGATTCCACTACTTTCAGCCATTTCACTGCTTTCAGAAGTTGACTTAGCAGGGGAAGAGATTGGCTGTTCTTTCCTTTAAGATGCATCATCTTCTTCACATGTTTTTGGAACAGCTTCAATGGGAAATAGTGAGGGTACATTCATATACCTCAATGGTGGCTTCTCCACACCAGTTGGTTCTTTAGTACCTGAAATGTTAGTATTCTACAAAGCAACAGGTACATAATTTATAGATTTTGAAAGAACCTCAATATCAAAGAACCAATCAGGACCTGTTTGTACATCTTCAGGCTTGTCTTCAAGAAAATCCACATGGAGATTTTCTGTCACTTTGCTTGTCTTCTTGTTGAAGACCCTATATCCCTTGCTGTTTAATGAATAACCAACAAAGTACCCATCATACCCCTTTTCACTAAACTTGCCTAGATTGTCAATTGTGTTCAACATGATCACATGACATCCAAATGGTCTAAAGAAGTCAATTAAAGGGGGTCTTCCATTGAACAGCTGATAAGGGGTCTTGTTGTGTGCCTTAACCACCAAGGCCCTGTTTTGAACATAACAAGCAGTGGCTACAACCTCAGTCCAAAAGATAACTAGAAGCTTGGAATCAGATAACATAGTCCTTGTAGCTTCAATGAGTGTCCTATTCCTTCTTTCTGCAACTCCATTTTATTGAGGTGTTCTTGCAACACTGAATTCCCTCTTTATTCCTTTGTTTATGCCGAAAGTGTCCAGTTTCTTATTTCTGAATTCACCATCATTGTCTGATCTCATGGTCACTACTTTCATACTTTTGGAAAGTTTAATCTGATTGATGAACCCAAAGAGTACATCAGCTATGTCACTCTTTTCAAACAGAAAGAATGTCCATGTGAACCTTAAAAAATCATCAGTAATCACTAGGAAGTACCATTTCTTCATTATGCTTGCCACAAAAGTAGGACCAAAAAGATCCATATGCAGTAACTCCAATGGCTTGGTAGTGGACATACTTGTTTTTTATTTACAGGATGTATAATGTTGCTTCCCTTTCAGACAAGCAGCACAAGTATGATCATTGGCAAACAACTTGGAAGGAAGACCATGAACCAGATTATATTTTACCAGTTTGTTCATGTTCTTAAAATTAAGATGACCAAGTCTTCTATGCCATTTCTTACATTCATCAACTAAGGCTTTGGCAATGAAGCAGGTTTCATTGTCTTGAAGAGAGATGTCCTTGAGATCAATTGTGTACATATTCTTTTGTCTTGGTGTTCTGAGTACAATAAAAGTATTGGGTGGTAAGACAAACTCCTTTCCTAACACCAGACGTTCAGTATCTGTAAACAAGACAAAATTCTTGTTATCAGTCATTTGTGACTCACTGAAGAGATTGTACTTGATCTCTTTCACCCAGTAAACATTGTCAAAGGTCATCCCATTGGTGACAATAGTTCCTTTTCCTGTAATTGTTCCATGCACATCTCCAAAAGAAACACCATCATTGTCATGCAGGGGAACAAAGTTAGACAGATAAGATTTATGTCTAGTCATGCTCCTTGAGCATCCACTATCCCAATATGCTTTATCATCCCTGGTCTTCTTTGTCACCTGTGAAAAGAAAAACAAATTAGTTTTTCTTGGGGACCCATGCCATTACAGACTTGGATCTACCTCGTGTATCAATATAGGATAGCTTATCAAAGACTAGAGATACACCATTAGACTGAGCACCCCTTTTGGGTACCCAAACCCAACGAGCTGAGGCTTTCACAGCTTTTCCCCATCTTCCCATGTTCCTAGAGGGCAAAACTTTGCTAGCAGGGGATACCCCAGATTTAGCATGGGAATCCCTATGCTTAGCAGAGGGAACCCATCTTTTGTTTTGGCCTCTATTGATGTGTTTGTAAGGTCTAGAGACAGATTTATATGCATTATGAGGTGCTGGGTTGGTCATGGAAGAGTTGGTCTTGGGATATGCATCATTCACCTTCCTTAGAGCAGGAACAACATACTTGTCAGAAACCTTGTTTCTCAAGGCAGGGGAAACATACTTGGCAGGGGAAAAGTATTTTTCCCCTGCGTTCAGAAGAATGGCTTTAGGTTGCATGTCCTTTAAAGGATTTACAGCCACTACTTCCATTGTTGTCTGATAGTCTTGATAAGTGTGATCAAAACTGCCACATGTGAAACAAGGTTTGATATTTATCACAAAGTCCTCTCCTAATTGATGAGACTTTTGGTCATTCCAAGTTCTCTGATTACCTCTAACAGACCTATACATACCAGCATATTTAACAGTAGACTTAGAGGACTTTGATCCTGTTTTAGATTTTGGTGAACTACTCTTAGAACTAGAATCACTCCCAAAAAGTCCTTCTCTTGAAAAGAGAACAGGGTTATCAATTTTCCACTGTTTTAAAGTAATTTGTTCCTTTTCAAAGTCCCTAACAGCACTGGTTTTCACTAGTGGTTCATCTGTTTCTAGATTATTAGGTATGTATGCACTTAAGTCAAATTCAATATCTTCCTGCTTCTTGAAACAAGAGAGACCAGTCCAGGACAAATCTTTTCTAGGAAAAGGTGCATGAATATTAGCAGGTGGTGGTGGTATAGTAGCATGCTCATTTTTTTATACCAAAACATGTTTTGTCCCTAGGAGACTGTCTAATTTCAACTGCTTTAGTTAAATCCTTAGAAGCTTTTCCAAATTTTTCAACAGTTTCATCATCTATCCTTTTATTAGATCTAAAAACTTCTAGTTCAGCAGTTAATTCCTTAATGGAATCGCTATTTTCTTTAGCATCTCTCTCTAAAATCACAATGTGATCTCTATAATCACATTCTCTTTGTTTATACTCTCTTATGGTGGACTCTAGCTGTTCTAAAGCACGTTTGTAGTTATCAAGGTCATTGTCACAATTAATGTAATCAACTTTTATCTTTCTTATTTGATCATTCAATGACTCAGTATTTTTCCTACAAGCTTTAGTACAATATGAATCGTCATATACCTCATTATCTGAGCTAGAGCTTGACATGGCCATAAGAGCAAAATCTTCCTCTTTTTCCTCAGCAATCAAGGCTTGATTTCTTTCAACATTTTCAGTCATGGCACTCCAATCCCATCCACCTGCTCCATCTATCCCCTGCATGGCTACCATGGCCTTAGCACCAGAATCATCATCCCTGCTTTCTTTCCTATAGTTGTTCCCAGTCTTAGGTCCTCTACATTCCCTAGCAAATTGACCTTTCTTGCCACAGTTGTAGGATTCAACCTTTGTTTTGTCAAATCCAGCTACATCAGAAGGATTGATGGAGATCTTCTTTCCATACTTCTTGTAAAACCTGTTGGCTCTCATACTGAGTAGAGCCATGTTCCACTTGATGTCCATCTCCTCTAGTCTTTGCTTACTGATTTGACTCAGATCTTCATGTAACACAGTAGATCCTTGTGGCCCTTGGGATGCTATGAAAGCACAAGCAGTGTCAAGGCTGAAAATTGCAGGCCTTTCTTCATCATTAGATGATCCAGATCTAGTAGCAGGGGAACGAGTAGCAGGGCCAACTTCGATTCCACTGCCTTTGGAGATTCCACTGATGTGTGATATGAAAGCCATGTTAGTAGGGGAATCAGTAGATCCACTTGAATTGGTGGGGATGGTTCCTAATGACTTCATCTCATTGACAATAGGCTCAAAAACTTTCAAGTTATTGTATATGTCATCAATATTCTTGTCATCTATATCATCCCTATTCTGCCAAATAGCTTTGTAGACGAACCATTCTTTCTGAAGACTGTTAAGAAACCTGGTATTCACCTGTTCTCTTGTCACTTCAATTTCAAAGAACTCCAACTGAGCCACCATGTCTTGAAGCATATTGTAAATAACACCAATTGCTTCATCACCAATTGCTTTGAAGGAAGCAAATTGATCAAGCACTTGATTCTTCTTCTTCTTCTTTGTGACTTCATTTCCTCCAAAGGTTTTTCCTAATGCTTCCCAGAGTTCCTTAGTTGTTTTGTACTTTCTGAATCTTAGTTGATGTCTATCAGGTAGGGCCAACAGCAAGGAACTATGAGCCCTGACATCATGCCTTCTTGCCAATATTTCCTTGTCAGCAAGAGCAACAGACTTCTACTTGGCTTCACCTTTATCTTCTCCCTTACCATTATCTTCAACCTGCACAGTCTTTGGAAATTGATCACCAAATTCTATGATTTCCCATAGAACATAGTGTTCCATTTTGAGGTATTGTTGAATCCTGAATTCCCATAGTTCAAAGTTTTTAGGATCCAGAATGGGTAGTTTGAGAGCATTGTTGTTGGTTGAGGATGTTAGAATCTGAAGACATGGTTGATTTTGAGTGTGTGAGATGTTTTGTTCTTGGTTTAATCAAAGTTTCTCAACAAGCTCCGATACCACTTGTTGATCCCAAACTCAGATCTTAAACCTTAGCTTGTTTAAGGGTCGTGATAGATAGAATAGATTCAATCTAACACTAGAGAAACTTCGCAATACAAAGTAACTAAACAAGATGGGGAATGTAGTGTTTAGCACAAGAACAAATGATTAAAGCAAACATTAAACTTTAATATATCAAAGATATACGAATACCCCATAATGGTATTAGGGTTACAATGAAATGAAAGACGATAGAGAAAGACACACCTTGCATGATAACCTAGTGGGTCCTTTTATAGTACAAGGACTCACGTACAAGATTACTACTAACAAACTTGGAAAGTATCTCGGAGTAGTAACAGAAACGCGTTATAATCTATTCCAAGTTTATCTCTAGCGGCAGGGTCTTTAACTTCAGCAGGGGAACCAATCCCCTTGCCTTTGTTATTTAGTAGGGGGAACTTACTCTAGCAGGGGAACCATTGACCAACTAGCAGGGGTAATGAATACGCTTATATTTATTCCCAACAGACTTAAGCGAATCTTAGAGCGTACTGTGGGAGAGCATCGTGCCTCATATGCCGATAAGTTAGATGATGCTTTGTGGGCTTTCTGTACCGCATATAAGACACCTATTGGTTGCACTCCATATCGTCTTGTGTACGGAAAGGCTTGCCACCTCCCTATTGAGTTGGAGCATAAGACGTATTGGGCCTTGAAATGGGCTAATTTCGATATCAACAAAGCCTGTGATCTTAGGAAAATCCAACTCAATGAGCTTAATGAACTGAGGAATGAGGCTTATGAGAATTCACCTGATCTATAAGGAGAAAACCAAGCTCATTCATGATTCCAAAATTAAGAACCGAGAGTTTCACATAGGTGATCAAGTTTTACTCTTTAACTCTCGGTTGAAAATCTTTTATGGAAAGCTTAAGAGCCGTTGGTCCGGTCCGTTCACCGTCGCTAAAGTCTTTCCTTATGGCGCCATTGAGTTGTATCAACCAAATGGGCCAAACTTTAAGGTGAATGGCCAGCGTGTTAAGTTGTACTTTGGTGAGGACATCTCTCATAAGATGATTCTGTCCCTCACCACGTTTCCCTTGAATTAATTCTAGGTCGAGTCAGGCTCGTGACTCGGTTAACAAAAACAAACGCTTCTCGGGAGGCAACCCGATGATCTATCCTTTACCCGTTTTCATAATAAGTGTAGGGGGAGCAATGTAGGTGTTTGTTGTCTTGTTTCTTATGATGTGCAGGGATTAAAGCTTTCAAAGAGCACTTTTGATGATATTTGACGACCCGTGATCCCGTGTTTCCGTTTTCCCGGTTCTATCATAAACTTTTTTGATTCAATATTTCATATCTTATATTTTGACATTGAAATCACTATATTTGTCTCTTCCTAAGCAAGATTTAAACAACGTGCACAATGTCCTAAGTGTAGGGGAGTTTACTCCCACATGCTTAAACATTGAGGACAATGTTTATATCAAGTGTAGGGGGACTTCTATTGAAGTTAAGTGGGCTTTTCCATTAATTTGTCCTCATTTTAACCGGAAAATTGAATTTTTGGACATTTTTTGATATATTTTGGCCAAGTTGTGACAATCCGTCAATTTATGGTTGATATTTTATTCTCAAGTATTATTTAAAAACATTATTTTAATGTTATATTATGAACCCACTTATTTTTTGAAAGAAATTTGGGTTTTACATCTTGAAGTAGCATCAACTACGTTTAAACCGGAGAATTCCACGTTACGTGCTTACGTTTGCATACACCGTTTTGGTGACAGTCTGACACTTCAGGAAATAAATTTATCCGTGAATATTATTTTGGAATTTTAAATTTTTGTTGATTCATAAACTCACAAATTTACGAGAAGAGATTAGGACTTACGTGCATAATTTAACGTCCTTTACGACTAAACCGGAAACCCTAGGTTTACGTATTTACGTTTTTGAACTCCGTTTTTGATGAGACAATTTTTATTAGATTCATTTTGTGCTGTTGATACATAATTTATAGAAATATTTTTCGTAAAATGACCCGAGGGCACGTAAATCGAGGAAACTAGAATCGAGAAGTACCCGTAAATTAGTGGAGATGAGACAAGTGGGACACTTGTCCCACCCCCACTATCAAACGGCCAAAATAAGCCACACCACCCTTTGGTGGCAAGCTAACATGAGCTTGTAGGACACTTGTCCTCTTATTTTGACCAAAACAACTTAAGTAACAAAACTAGCAACACACAAAACATTTTCTCCATTCACAACATGCAAACCACTCTCAAAACTCACAACTCTCTCTCTCTCACTACTTTTGTCCATCCACTTCTCCACCACAACACCACCACCATAAAAAATCTAGCCATAAACCAAGGCTATAATCAACATATGTTGAAGCCTAGTGGAAAAGATGAAGATTGGAGGCGGTTATAACATGTGAAAAAGAGTTTCCATGGAGTTCATAGGCTAATTTTCTTGAAGATATTCATCCATTTGAAGGACCCTAGAAGTTCATTTGCCAAGTTGAAGATTTGGTAACAAGGAACCAAGCCTTGTTCATCAAAAACTCATCATTTCATCACTTTGGTGGTATAGAGATTATTTCTTCCTATCATCTTGTTATTTTGAATATGTAATCTTGTATTTTATTCATTTATGTATATGTATATGATCATGAATGATGATCAAAAGTATTATGTAGGGATCTTGTGTTGATAAATTTGGTTAAAATAATTAAAAGATACATGAAAGGATGTTAAAATCATGGTTAAAAATGTAGGCTGTATAAAACAGTAAAGAACTATATGATAAATTGTCAAAGTGGTTTGTATAATTTAATATACAGTAAGGTAAGTGACTTTTACATATGTGAGAGTTGTCCACTCAATGGAATCCATAAAATGAATGAGATATGATCAAAATAATATTGAAGTCCAAATCTGTATAGTCTGTTTTGGACGAACTGTTAGAGACATTTAAAAGTTGATTGAGCAGTATCTAAAACTGAGTTACTTGTAGCACATATCATGTAGTTTGTGGTGTCAAAAAATGAGTTTCTATCTCCTTGTAGAACTCAAGATATGATAAAAATAGTGAAAGTGAAATTCATAATCAGATTTGTAAAATAAAAGTATATATTATAAAATTAGCACTCAAGTAAAACTAATATAAAATGTATACCTAAAACCCACTAACTTATATATTACTTATTAATAACCATATACTTTGATAAATAAATGAGACATTTTATAAAAATGGCAATTTGATATGTTTTATAAGTTATAAAACTATATACATAAGTTTTACGTCTTTTCGGCTAAAACCGAAAGATTAACGTTTTCGTCAATTAAAACTTAGATGGTCGGACCCGTCTAATGTAAAATTTTTATAACTCATATACTGATGTATAAGTATATTTGACAAGTGAAAACCGATAAAACCCGATCTTTATAACTTATGGACATTAACGGGCCAAAGTAGCCTTAATGGACTATTAACACAACAAATTTGGCTAAACACTAATGGACTTACTCATTAGGATTAATCCACTTGGGCCCAACATATGAGTAAAGGCCTGATATTAATAGTATAAATGGACTAATATAAAGAGTTGAACTCTTAATGGGCTTATTGGGCCTTGATATGGAATTGGATTGAAACTAGTGTAACTAGTCAAAAATTTGACTAACACATAACACTATAATGTTGAATGAAGATATAAAAACCCACTTGATCATCATCATACTTATAATATCATCATATATATACATAGCCATTATTTTTATAAAGTCATTGGACAAGTGTCTAAGACAAGTATTATTTGTCTAGGTTTCCGTGATTGAAGCACGTACCGTACATCCAAATCGTCGATAACCCGCCTTTCCCAATCAACGTGAGTTCATAGCCTCGCACTCTTTTAAATGTTTTATGAAATGTTTTATAAACCCGCGAGGGAGATAACATGTTAGTTTTAAATAAAAAATAGGACACCAGTTGTCCCGACTGTTTGCTTATTGATTTGGACCCGAATGATTATATGACCCGATGAATGATTATATGAACCGATGAATGATCATATGACCCGATGAATGAAATGAAATGGATTATTATTAGTTAGGTTAGGTCTCTAAAAGTCCCATTAGCATGAGTTGTGAACTACCGGGATTTGGTAGACGCATATGCATATAATAGTACTATTTGGGGAAGATCACCCCAGTTCGCGCCTTGACGGTTGATCTCCGTCGTACCACATTGATTGGTAAGCAAATTTATGTATGAGAACATTTATATAAGCGTGATTATTGTAACGACACGCTGTTTTAGATGGGCAAAAGAGTTTCGGGTTAACTACCCATTGTTTGTTATAGTAAGGTAGCAATGTCACGCGGCTTATAATAATCCAATAACGAAAATACTGCTATACGCATTGAATTACAATATATTGCCTGACTAGCAATACGGGGTCTTATTATTGATATTATGTTCGTATTTTGGTTTTACATAACCATATTCATATAACGGTTTTTATTTAACCCTATACAACGTTATAAAACGTATTGTATGATGGTTTTTCGACATTGGTTCGTATAATGGTTTTGAAGGAAAAAGCATATAGTTTGATTTACAACAAAGATTTGTATAATGTTTTTGGCTTATTTTATGGCCTACGACAAAAATGGTACAAAATGATTTTCGGTAATAAATTTATACCGATGATGTATTAATGGATTTTATTAAACTCTATGACTTCACTCGGCGTTTTTGCTGACCTTTTCTTTTAACATGTTTTATCTCAGGTACTTGAAGGTAATTCTCATGAAGACGACAAGAATTTATGGCCCGCACTTAAATAACAATTTCCATCCAAATGTTTTGTAAAATTGTATGAAATATTATGACTTGGGACCTATGTAATTTTATATTTATGAATGGAAAATGCACAATTATTAAACGACGCGATTTTTAAGTGTTGTCTATGATTTGAGTAATGTGCTATCCCGTAACACCAACGACTCTTCCGCTGAACTAAAGTATGAATATTTGGGGGTGTTACAGTTTGGTACCAGAGCTCTCGTTATAGAGAACCGAAAGATTTTTAAAACCAAGGTTTTGAACAAAACATTTCAAAATATTTTAACTATAAACATTTTTCACAAAATGTCTAAAAATCTTTTGACTATAACGGTGCCGAAGAATTCCCGAGTTACTGATAAGGCCAGACTGAGAAGTGTTATTTTAATATATATATAACTTGGATTATATATATGTTGTAATTTGATTACATGATTATTTGATGATTATTTTAATATTTATACGAGGTATTTATATGACGTAGATTGTCACAAGAAACCCTAACTCCCCTAGTAAATCAATCGAAGCTATTCCGATAGGAATTCTAGCTATTCCAGATCTAAACCAAGTTGTGGATATTTATAATCCCAACAAAATGGTTGATATTCGTAGAAATGTTGATATTAGTTTATTGAAATCTTAAAGAAGAATTGGCGAGAATAAATCTGATATCGATGTCATGACGATCTTTCCTTATAGACTGGAGTTTGACAAAACCTTACCACCTAGAAAGGTGTCATCTGATTCGGTATCACCCAATTCTTAAAATTGAAATCGAAAGGGTGAATGTTGCACTTGAGGCTGTCATTTGAGCCTTTACCCAAAAGCCTCATGCCACTAGTACCTTTCCGAGAAGTCTAATTGAATGTGTGAGACATTTCATACTAGTGACTCATTTGATAACAATTGTTGTAAGAGCTATAGGATTGGAAATTAAGTGTTGTTCATATCGAACTTTTATTGCCCTTTCAAGGTCTAAGAATAAGGTTGAAAGTATTGGAGAATGAAGTAGGATATCGCATTGAGTATGATTTGGTTGAAACTTGAATGAAGTAAAAATTCAACTCGTATGGAATATGAGATTGTTAAGAGGAAGTCATTAAGTTTTGTGATTGAATTATAAGGTTTTAAATGATTGTTGGTTTGTGTTAAGGGTTGTTCCTAGGCCATTGTCCACTAACGAGGATGCCCAGTGTCCAAGAAATAAATTGAAGAAATCTTCTTCTAAATTGAGACCGATGGATCTTCCGGGACAGGTGGAACACCTAATGACTATTGTAGATTAGTATTCATTGTGGTATCTTTTAAAATCCCTAACTTAACTGAGACATCAGTTGGTAGGATGAGTTTTTAGAATTGCATGACATGGCAACACGTAATGTGTTACGGTACAATTTTGACGTATTTGTGATTAATAAAAAGACTACCTTTGATTGCTAAATCGTACATGTATCGATGTTATCTATATTTTCTTGCTTCTTCCTAATGTTCTCATTAGTGATGCAACCATTGAACGAGTACTCATCTCAATTTGAGTTACGTTGTAGATTATTCTTTTTATATTCCTGAGTGCCATTGAGGTCATGAACCTCCTGATTATTTGGCTAAAGCTCATTTCCTATCATATTATAGTTAGTTCTTGGTGAACAACTTTTCATCACTCTTTTGCAGATCACTCATTGTTTTTATAAAGTTAAAACAGTATCCCTTGATAAAAATTGAATTTTCATCATCATATGGATGATTCAAAGTGAGACTTATAAATAATCATTATCGAAATAAAGTTGTTTATCAAACACCTTGGAAAACTAAATTGTTTCCATAACAAAGAACATCTCTGTAAATTCATTTTGATTCATATTTCAGAATTAAACATGAAAATATATATATTTTAAACATGATGACAAAGTTTTGAAGAACTGAGTATTGCATCGTTAATCCTAAAATTGTATATAGTTGGCTACATACAATTTAGAAGGGGCCATGCAAGGCTGATTAGTAGTCACCATGAAATTATTAATAAACACTAAATTTTCTTTGAAGATTGTGAAAGATTAAATTTTATGAGATCTGCAAGAAGTGTAAAAATAGGGACATATTGTTAAAGACACCTACATATGTGCCCGTACCATTTATTCTTCTGAATCTAATTTAACCATCTGTGTAAATTGTCTTATTTGACAATTGACAACCCATTCTTGTCCTATTCTTTCGTGGCAAGATTCTTTGGAAGCCTTATTAATTATCGAGTATTAATACCCGACTGGGTCTATTGACATTCCTATCATTTCTTTTGATTAGATTTTGTTTGAATGACCTGGGTAACGATCCGAGGAGCTTTCGAATGTGTACTCAAATTATAAAAATATGGGATATATTCATATTCGTTAATGTTTTCGTCTTTATCTGATTTGAAATTCTCTCGCGTAAATCATGCGTTGACCTTACTCTTTTAATGGTAGTTATGTCTCCAGATATCCTTGATTTTGTGAAGGATTATGAGTTATTATTAATCTTTTAAGAAGCTCACATCTTATCAGCGGTAATGAAACTGAAAAGTTGATAGTGCCAGTAGAATGTATTGATTGACTATGACAGAATGTCATTGTCTTAATTGATGGGAACTCGAGTAGAAATCCCCTAAAAGATAAGATGTTGATTATCAAAAGTGATCTAAATAATTCTTGATGGATGATCATATCCTGCATTTATACTTGAAATTTTACCATGAATGGTTATGAACTAGTCATAGATCTTGAAATCTAGAAAGAACTTAAAGTAAATTTATTAAAAGATGTTTCTGTTATCTGAAATTTTAGGAGGTATTTGCTGGTGAATTACCTAGACTTTTGCGATTAAGGTAGGTTGAATTTGGTATTGATTATATTCCTGGTGCTGCACCTGTGGCGTGTGCACTGTACGTCAGCACCATCTAAATTAAAAGAATTACCATACAACTGAGAGAGTTGTCGGAGAAGGCTTTTATTCTACAAAGCTCGTCATCATGAAGAGCTATGGTGTTATTATTCCTTATATTTATTGATTACCGTGAACTGAATAAATTGACGATCAAAATTCATATCCATTACTCAAGATGGAAGATTTGTTCGATCATTTACAAGGTTCTAGCGTATATTCAAAAATTTGATCCACGGCATGGTTATTATCAACTTCGCGTCCGCGAAAAAGATTATCTATTCCAATCACTACATCCAGAACTTGTAATGAACATTATGAGTTTCACGTGATGTCGTTTGGATTGACCAATGCACATGTAGCATTCATAAATTTGGTGAATCATGTGTGTAGGCTATAATTTGATAAATTCATGCTTGTGATCATTAAGGACCATCTGTTTGTTTCTAAGAATAAGAATGAGTTAATAATTATTTATAGACTGCCCTGAATTGTCCGAGCAGCGAAAACCTTTACCTTGAGTATTTAACATGTGATTTAAGGCATAATCCTTTACATTAAATGAACGTGTAATTAATGGTAATAAAATCTATATTGACTCTTCGAAAATTTGAGCCATTTAAGACTTTGGGTTATACCAAAAATAAAATGCAAAAATGTTTTGACAAATGTTTTATCAAAGGAATTTTTAAGGGATTATTCCTTCATACCCAAATCATTTAACTAAACTCCTTTAGGGGTAAATGTTTGTGCATACCTCAAGACAACCTAAGAGGGACTGAGGAAACCATTTAAACCATGACTTGAAATTTGAAACGACAATTTTTGGTTGTCAACCAAGAAATTTTTTACCAAAGTATAAACAAAGATTTTTCAAACATTTACAAATCTTGTTAATTATTCTCGATAAATCAACAAAAATCGTGTTAACTAAATTCAAATTTATATTTGAACATTTTTCTATAATTGGACGAACTGAGAAAATTTAAAACTTTTTACGTTTACGTTTCATAAAATTAAATATTTATTATTTAATTACATGTAATAATTATCGACGCTTTAGACGTCTGATTGAGTCAAACTAAAAAAAACAATAGTTGAGACGAGACTAAAACTTAGAAAGTATGAAGAAAGAAATTCTGAATGAATTGTGGTCATGATAATTATTTCATCAGGAAAGTTGAATGTAGACACTAACAAATTATATAGAAAGGATAAAGAGCCAATTAGGATGTGTTCCTTAGTAATGACTGTGTAAAATAATTTGCCCGAGCAATTTAAAAATAGTCGATGCTTGTAAAAAGGATAATATAGATAGTAAAAAGAGGTTTGAAGTTAATGTGAACCATTAGAAATGAGAGCTAATGGCGTTAAATGTTTTAAAGGCCACTTGTGGTTGCCTAAATATGGAGGATTTCGAGATTTAGTCATATTAGAATCTCGTAAGTATACGTATTTTATTCATGTCATTTCTAATAAAATGTATCTTTATCTAAAAGAAGTTTTACTGATGACAAATTATGAAGGCAGACATCGCCCCATACATTAGTGAACGTCTAACTATTGCAAAGGTCATCATCTGAATTTGATTCGATTTAGGTCATCGTCGACAGACTGACCAAATCTGCTAATATCATTCCTGTTAATGATAGATTCTCGATGAAGAAATTGACTATTTTGTATGTAAAGGAGTTGTGTAAACATAGTGTGCCTATATCGATCATCTCTATCAAGATCTTCGCTTCACATCGAATTTCTAGAGATTTCCTCAGAAGTCATTGGGAACGAACCTTGATGAGAGTACTATTTACCACCCCAATCGAAGGGACGAGGTAAAGTAACGATACAAAACACTAGAAGTGTTGTTTTATGCTTGAATAATTGACCTTTGGTAATGAACCGTATAATCGTTTTCCTTTGGAGAGATTATCATTGATAATTATCGTATTAGGATCGAGATCGAATCTTGTGAGAATCTAAATATGAGAGCATCTATAAGTAGGAGATGGGATGAAGGCACCCGACATACACCCATTGTGAGTTGGACATATCTTTTAGGTTTGAGGTTGCCTATGATGACAAACCTAACCTTACAAAATACCCGACCCGTGAAACCTGAAATGGTTGTTGAAATTAGGATCTGATTATTGTTTGCCACTAGTGGGCAGGAGTTTATGTGAATATGAAATGTAGATCTTGAAGTGCAGGATGGGTAGTGAAGTTATGCCAAAAATTTTCACCTTGGAAGAATGAATTGATGATCTGAAAGATCATGGGAAATAAGTCCCCGTTGTATGAGACCATTGAGATAATGTAAAAAGGTTGGTTTGAAAGGCATATAAGCTGGATCTACCCTAGGACTTCAAGGGATGCGTGAATTATGTTTCGTATATCGAACTTGATAAAACATCTATCAAGTGAGAATCTGATTACTTCTTGATGAAGTTTAGATCGGCGAAAAGTTGCATTCATCAAAAACCCGTGAACATCATGGATAGAGAAAGTAAGTCAACATTAAGCTTGGTCGTGTTCCCGTAGTTATGTTTGATGAGACACGCGTATTGTAATAAATTACACTTGTGAGGAAAGACCGAATGTGGAGGAAATAGCCACATGGCTTTAACTCTATAAGAAGCGAGTAGTAAGATAAAACGATCTTTGAGGACAAAGATCCTGTTTAGGGGTAAATGCTGTGACAATCCGTCAATTTATGGTTGATATTTTATTCTCAATTATTATTTAAAAACATTATTTTAATGTTATATTATGAACTCACTCATTTTTAGAAAGAAATTTGGGTTTATCTTGAAGTAGCATCGACTACGTTTAAACCGGAGAATTCCACGTTACGTGCTTACGTTTACATACACCGTTTTGGTTACAGTCCGACACTTCAGGAAATAAATTTATCCGTGAATATTATTTTGGAATTTTAAATTTGTGTTGATTCATAAACTCACAAATTTACGAGAAGAGATTAGGACTTACGTGCATAATTTAACGTCCTTTACGACTAAACCGGAAACCTTAGGTTTACGTATTTACGTTTTTGAACTCCGATTTTGATGAGACAATTTTTATTAGATTAGTTTTGTGTCGTTGATTCATAATTTATAAAAACGTTTTTCGTAAAATGACCCGAGGGCACGTAAATCGAGGAAACTAGAATCGAGAAGTACCCGTAAATTAGTGGAGATGAGACAAGTGGGACACTTGTCCCACCCCCACTCTCAAATGGCCAAAATAAGCCACACCACCCTTTGATGGCAAGCTAACATGAGCTTGTAGGACACTTGTCCTCTTATTTTGACCAAAACAACTTAAGTAACAAAACTAGAAACACGCAAACCATTTTCTCCATTCACAACATGCAAACCACTCTCAAAACTCACAACTCTCTCTCTCTCTCTCTCTCTCTCTCTCTCTCTCTCACTCCTTTTGTCCGTCCACTTCTCCACCACAACACCACCACCATCAAAAATCTAGCCATAAACCAAGGCTATAATCAACATATGTTGAAGCCTAGTTGAAAAGATGAAGATTGGAGGTGGTTATAACATGTGAAAAGGAGTTTCCATGGAGTTCTTAGGCTTATTTTCATGAATATATTCATCTATTTGACGGACCCAAGAAGTTCATTTGCCAAGTTGAAGGTTTGGTAACAAGGAACCAAGCCTTGTTCATCAAAAATTCATCATTTCATCACTTTGGTGGTATAGAGATTATTTCTTCCTATCATCTTGTTATTTTGAATATGTAATCTTGTATTTTCTTCATTTATGTATATGTATATGATGATGAATGATGATCAAAAGTATTATGTAGGGATCTTGTGTTGATAAATTTGGTTAAAATGATTAAAAGCTACATGAAAGGATGTTAAAATCATGGCTAAAAATGTAGGCTGTATAAAACAGTAATGAACTATATGATAAATTATTAAATTGTCTTGGATAATTTAATATACAGTAAGGTAAGTGACTTTTACATATGTGAGAGTTGTCCACTCAATGGAATCCATAAAATGAGTGAGATATGATCAAAACAATATTGAAGTCCAAATCTGTATAGTTTGTTTTGGACGAACTGTTAGAGACATTTAAAAGTTGATTGAGCAGTAGCTAAAACTGAGTTAATTGTAGCACATATAATGTAGTTTGTGGTATCCAAAAATAAGCTTCTATCTCCTTGTAGAACTCAAGATATGATAAAAATAGTGAAAGTGAAATTCATAATCAGATTTGTAAAATAAAAGTATATATTATAAAATTAGCACTCAAGTAAAACTAATATAAAATGTATACCTAAAACCCACTAACTAATATATTACTTATTAATAAGCATATACTTTGATAAAAAAATGGGACATTTTATAAAAATGGCAATTTGATATGTTTTATAAGTTATAAAACTATATACATAAGTTTTACGTCTTTTCGGCTAAAACCGAAAGATTAACGTTTTCGTCAATTAAAACTTAGACGGTCGGACCCGTCTAATGTAAACTTTTTATAACGCATATACTGATGTATAAGTATATTTGACAAGTGAAAACCGATAAAACCCGGGCTTTATAACTTATGGACATTAACGGGCCAAAGTAGCCTTAATGGACTATTAACCCAACAAATTTGGCTAAACACTAATGGACTTACTCATTGGGCTTAACCCACTTGGGCCCAACATATGAGTAAAGGCCTGATATTAATAGTATAAATGGACTAATATAAAGAGTTGAACTCATAATGGGCTTATTGGGCCTTGATATGGAATTGGATTGAAACTAGTGTAACTAGTCAAAAATTTGACTAACACATAACACTATAATGTTGAATGAAGATATAAAAACTCACTTGATCATCATCATACTTATAGTATCATCATATATATACATAGCCATTATTTTTATAAAGTCATTGGACAAGAGTCTAAGACAAGTATTATTTGTCTAGGTTTCCGTGATTGAAGCACGTATCGTACATCTAAATCGTCGATAACCCGCCTTTCCCAATCAACGTGAGTTCATAGTCTCGCACTCTTTTAAATGTTTTATGAAATGTTTTATAAACCCGCGAGGGAGATAACATGTTAGTCTTAAATAAAAATAGGACACTAGTTGTCCTGACTGTATGCTTATTGATTTGGACCCGAATGATTATATGACCCGATGAATGATTATATGACCCGATGAATGATTATATGACTCGATGAATGAAATGAAATGGATTATTATTAGTTAGGTTATGTCAGTAAAAGTCCCATTAGCATGAATTGTGAACTACCGGGATTTGGTAGACACTTATGCATATATTAGTACTATTTGGGGAAGATCACCCCAGTTCGCGCCTTAACGGTTGATCCCCGTCGTGCCACATTGATTGGTAAGCGAATTTATGTATGAGAAGATTTATAAAAGCGTGATTATTGTGACGACACGCTGTTTCAGATTGGCAAATGAGTTTCGGGTTAGCTACCCGTTGTTTGTTATAGTAAGGTAGCAATGTCATGCGACTTATAATAATCCAATAACGAAAATACTGCTATACGCATTGAATTACAATATATTGCCTGACTAGCAATACGGGGTCTTATTATTGATATTATGTTCGTGTTTTGGTTTTACATAACCATATTCATATAACGGTTTTTATTTAACCCTATACAACGTTATAAAACGTATTGTATGATGTTTTTACGACATTGGTTCGTATAATAGTTTTGAAGGAAAAAGCCTATAGTATGATTTACAACAAAGATTTGTATAAAAATGTTTTTGGCTTATTTTATGGCCTACGACAAAAATTGTACAAAGTGATTTTCGGTAATAATTTTATACCAATGATGATTTTATTAAACTCTATGAATTCACTCGGCGTTTTCGCTGACCTTTTCTTTTAACATGTTTTATCTCAGGTACTTGAAGGTAGTTCTCGGGAAGACGATAAGAATTTATGGCCTGCACTTAAATAACAATTTCCATTCAAATGTTTTGTAAAATTGTATGAAATACTATGACTTGGGACCTATGTAATTTGATATTTATGAATGGAAATGCTTTATTATTAAACGAAACGATTTTTAAGCGTTGTCTATGATTTGAGTAATGTGCTATCTCGTAACACCAACGACTCTTCCGCTGAACTAAAGTATGAATATTTGGGGTGTTACACTAGTAGTATGTTTCATTTGTTTACTTTTATTTTCTGGCATCGTATGTATATATTTCATTTCAAAAATAAAGTCAAAAGAGAAAAATAAAGTTAAATTAAATGGTTTTAATGAGTTTAGATGTCTTTGATATATTAGGCCCATCATGAATCTTTTGACTCAACCCGAGTTTAATTATCCAAGTTTACTCTAGCTAGTATCCTTAACGTGTTTAAATCAAGTTTTGCTAGGCTTTTATATAGGGAACTTTAAAATGCAAAAGTCTTAACTCTTACGGGTTAAGAACAAGAACTTTTCTCAAGTTCCTATAATTAATCCTAGAAAGTCGTTTATCAAGGGAACTTTAAAATGAAAATTCTAAACTTGAAAAAGTCTAAGAAAATGCAAGATCCTATAGATGACTTGAAAACCCAAAACTTTGATTTAATAGGCTAAGCATCCACGAGTCTCATTCCTTGAGATTTTAAATTGTGGAGAACGAGAGATGATAGAGTCAATTATAAGTTTGTTATTCTTTCATGAATTTATGTGAGTTGATTATGAGCTTTTTCTCCCATCGCTTGTTAATAAATATATTTGCAATAAGTAAGGTCGTACAATTTGAAAAGTTACTTAGCTTCTAGCACAAGATCGTTTAAAAGTTGCTCGGTATTAATTAGAGTTCATAGCCAAGGCATAACTTATTGAAGCGGGATGCGAAGATTGGCGAGTCCGAAAAGTCCCTAACAAGGCATGAGGGCTACATTTTGTTGCTAAAGATCCAAAGTGGTGTGAAGAATCATTTATCAAAAATCAATATGAAGGATCGAGACACACGACGAAAAGCAAATATTCCCCAAAAGATCATGGAGAAGTCTATCCGAAAAGACCCTAACAAGGTATGAGGATAAATAGATCCAAGTCCTAAAAGGAGGCGGATCGTTGTATATCAAAATCCAAAATAAAGATTGGAGAAAAATGAAGAAGTCGTGGTCCAATTATGAAGAATCTCTCAAAAACTTCAAGTGAAGAAATTCCTAATATGAAGAGAAGACCATTACTTCAAGAACGTCTCTCAAGATTCGAAGTATGAAGTCACTGCCAAATATCGGTTCGAGAAAGGTCTCAAATCGCGAAACGAGTTATGCCAAGATATGAACTTTATGAGGTCCCGAGAAGCAGTTTTAAAAGATTTTGTCCTTTAGCTAACTATTGATTAAATCGTCCTACTTTATTTTCGACCTAAATAAACTATCGAAATAAGTCAACAATGTATCCTCGTGATCATTCAAGACAACAATAAAATATAAGAGATACACCTAGGAATAAGGGAGTCTAAGTGAATAATTGGGCCACATGAGTTTGTGTTAGCTTACTAACTTATAATAACAATGATCTCGTTTTTAAGCTTGGTGTGGGGAACGTGAAACTTGAGGGTGATAAACATTCATGACAACCAAAGCCCTAATGTAAGTCTTCGATCTCTTTACTTGTTCTTCCTTCAAGCATTTTGTAATTTTTTATTTTTATTTAGTTTCCTTAAGTGTCTAGTATTTAATAAAGGCCAAGGTGGGTTAATTATGATGAAAAATATAAATCGTGCTTTGAAATCAATGCATTGCATGAGGGCATTGCAATGGTCAAGTGTAGGGGATTTAATAAGTGTGAAAACACTTATCCTTTTACCACTTATTTCTAATAACAACAAGACCAAAACGTGTATTTAATGTCGTAAAAGGCGGAATTATACGTGATTTGTGTTTTTATTGTGTTTTAGGACAAAAATATGAAAAAGGAAGAAAACACGGGCTTTCACGCGCTTTTATCGAAGAAAAAGACAAAAGACGAAGTCAAAAGATAAAAAGTGCAAGAAGAACGGAAGTCAAAGGCCTATTCTGAAGATTTATCGAAGAAAAAATTTAAAGACAGAAGTTTAACAAAGTCGAAGAACCAAGTCTACTAAAAGAAGAAAATTAGAAGACGAGTTCAAGTTATCATTCGGCTAATCCCAAGACAAAGTCGAGAAAGACAAGTTATTTAAAAAAGACTAGAAGACAAGAAGAAAGGGAGAAGAAACAACACCCTCTCCTTCTCCTATATATACCCTCCTAATCCTTCATTAGGGGGTGTTAGTTAGTTTTATTTTTTGTTTTTTAAAAGTGTGTGTTTTACTTTCTCTTTCTATAATTTTTCTTTCAAGTTATTAATCTTTCATCTTAATCTTGTAATTTTGAATCTTAATCTTCAATCTAATCAAGCTTTTTAGTTAATTCTCATTCTACCTTTCTTAATCATAATCTATTGTCTTGTCTCTTTAATCATGTAGTTGATTTAATCTTGTTGACTGTGTGGTTGATTTGCTTATTACATTGTGCTTATTGATTTGGTGTGTTTGAGGTTTTTAGATTATTGTGCTTATTGCTTATTTTTTTATGTTTTTCTAGTTTTTAAATAAGTTGATTTTGGTAGATTAATATTTTTATAAAAAGTTTCTTTTTAATATTTGCTTATTTAGTGTTTTCAAAGTTTTTAAATTGTGGCTTATTTGCTTTTTCTAAAATTCAATTTGGTTAAAGTTTTAGTTAAGTGCTTATTGTGATTTTGCTTATTTTGAGTTAATCCGGGTCTTCAAAACCCTATTTTCCCGAACTGTGTATTACTTCTTCATTCCGAATTAAATCGTAACAAATTATTCAGACTTGTGTGAATTTGATTTTCCCGACTTACTTGCGAATTCTTCTTTCTGGATTGCGTGCTAAACCTCTATTCCGGATTAGGTCGAGGAGACTTATTCCAGATTGTGTCCCAAAAGCGTATTCTGGATTAGGTATAAACTAGGGATTCCGGATTATTTGTTATAACCCGATTCTGGATTAGATTGATCATTCGAATTCCGGATAAGGTGGGATAGGAAATATTCCGACTTGTTTTAGAAGTTGTTATTCCGGATTATGTTTTCATACTGATTCCGAATTAAGGCAGGAGTTTGGATTCCGGATTAAGGACAAATTAAAGGATTCCGAATTATTAACCAATCTTCGATTCCGGATTGTGAAGTAATTTCACATTCCGGATAATGTGTATAATTTTGATTCCGGATTGAGTCTTGTGGTTTTATTCCGGATTATATGCAAAGGTGGTGTATTCCGAATTGTTTTCTTTTAAAGGAATCCGGATAAGGTCTAGTTCTCTTGTATTCCAGATTGTTTGATAGTGTTCAATTCCAGATTACGTTTAACATTTGTATTCCGAATTGCTTTGGAATTTTTGATTCCAGATTGTTTGGTTTTGTTACTTTCCGACTTATGATCAAATTTAGTTTCCCTAATTGTTTTCAAACCTTTACTTTTCCCGCCATTTTTATTTAGTTTAATTTTCAAAGTGTTTAATTTTCGAAGTCTTAATTTTTAGTTTAATCCTTTCAAGTTTTCAACTTTATAATAAAATAGATAATCACCCTTTATTTGTCTTTACCAAGAATAATCGTGCAGCGTTCATTCCGGATAAGCATTCAAGGTTAGACATCCTTCTTTTATTTTTATGTTTAATAGCCTTAACGTTTATATTATTAGTAGACGTAGATAATCAAAAGCTCCCCCTTTTAGTGACCAAAGACGACAATTCCACCTTAAACCGTGATCAATTCGAATAGATACCAAGAACGAACGAGTACACATATGCAAAAGTCATATTAACAATACAAGTCTGATCATAACAAAGTGTCCTACCTTGGCGAGGGCCCATAGAGAGAGGATTTTATGGACATCTTGGAGTTCATTGAGGCTTCTCATATCAGGTATGCTCTCACTGTCTGCCCTACTGTTTGTGACTCAGTCATACGACAGTTTTGGGCCACTGCTGAAACTAGAGAGGTTTTGGGTCATCCATTGGAGAGTCATGCCACCACTGATGGTCGTCTATACGTGGTGACTGAAGCTTCCATTAGGTCTGCCTTGCATCTTCAAGATGTTGATGGCATTATTGACCTCTCTAATGACGAAGTCTTTGATGGGTTGGCTGCTATTGGGTATAACCATGTGGGAAGATTCAATTTTCAGAAAAATCGTTTTTCACCCCAATAGAAGCTCCTTATTCATTTCTTGACTCATTGCTTGAGTCCCAAAGCTGGGAGTTGGGATGCATTTCCCATCTCCCTTGCTACTGGTTTGATTTTCTTGGCCCAAGGTCGTAGGTTTAACTTCTCTCGTTATATTCTGGATGGTATGGTAGGGAATCTTAGTGGTCTGAAAAACAAGTTTCTTATGTACCCTAGGTTTTTACAGCAGATTCTCACGTATGTTCCTAGGAATATAAGGGAATATGTCCCAGTTAGACTCATTCCCAAAGTGTATGCTAACATGGAACTTGCTTACCTTGGTCCTGACCTTCCTCTCACTCCTGCTATGCTGAGCATTAGGGGTGAGCATGGTGCGGTGCGGTGCGGATCTTGGCAAAAAACACATCGCATCCGCAGTTGCGGTTTTTAAAAAATATGAATCCGCACCGCGCGGGTTTTGTGGTTTTGGATTTGCGGTTTCTATGCGGTTTTTGTGGGTTTTGCGGATGCTAACCACACCGCACCACCACTTATAGTTTATATAAGTGATGTGGGTTTTTGCGGTTTTGATTCAAAAAGTTAGTATTTTAGGTTATAACAATGCATCTAGTTAGTGTAAACATACAAGTTACTTAGAATATTAATGATAATATGCACTAGAATCCTTATAACACATGTTAAATTATCGATGTGCCATTTTTTGGTTTACATAACTAATGTGCGGTGCGGTGCGGATTTTGTGGTGCGGTTTTACGGGCAAAACCGCAATCGCACCGCATTTTGTGGTTTTGTTTTTTCTTAAAACCGATCCACCGGTTTTTGTCACGATGCGGTTTTGTGGTGCGGTTTTTTGCGGTTTGTGGTGCGGTTTCTGCTCACCCCTATTGGGCATTACCCAAGGGGATCCTAATGAGGTTCATCTGGCTGAGCAAGTCGAGTAGGAACCTCAATTGGTTGATGATCCCATGGAGGAGGAGGATCTTGTTGCTAGGGAACCCCATGTGGAGGTTGAGGATCCTGCTCCAGAGGTGGTGGCTGAAATGTCGTCTACCTCGAAGGCTTCCTCGTCTGCTTTCCCACAAGTTTCTCCCTTTCTTGATACTCCACCTCCTAGTCCTGTTCACCCTTCTGCTGAGGAGCCTTCTAGCTCTTTTGTGCCAGATTTTCATGCTCCTCATCTTGACCAGTCATTTGCTTCTGGTCCCAATGATGCATCCCCATAGCCATGTTCTCTTGGTGGGGACGCTGAGGAACCCGTTACTCTCACTTATTTACTTGCTTTGGTGCACAGGTACTATGCCAAGATCCTATCATTAGAAGACGATCTCAACAAGCATCGCCTGCTGACTCGGGGCTTTGTGATCCCTTTGGATGCTCGAGTAAAGACTTTGGAGAATCTTTTGAAGCGCCAAAAGAAGAAGCTGGTGATGTCTGATTCTGATAAGGAAGAAGAAGACGGTCTTACTGTTCTGGCTAAAGCCGCCTTTGCAGCCTCAGCAGGCGATGCTTGTTGGAAGACGATCTCAATAAGCATCGCCTGCTGACTCGGGACTTTGTGATCCCTTTGGCTGCTCGAGTAAAGACTTTGGAGAATCTTTTGAAGTGCCAAAAGAAGAAGCTGGTGATGTCTGATTCTGATGAGGAAGAAGACGGTCTTACTATTCTGGCTAATGTCGCCTTTGCAGCCAAGCCTAGTGAGGACATACCTGCTCCTCCTAGTGCTTCTAGTGTTCCCACATCTGCTGCTGGCCCTATGCCAAGGACTACCACTACTGGTCCTTCAAATGCAACTCCTGGTCCTTCTACTGTTGACAAGGGGAAAGCCCCAATGACTGATGCTCCTTCCCCTCCTCGTAAGCGAACCCGCACGCAACTTGAGGAAGATAGGTTGGGTGAGGAGGCTGCAAGGAGATTACATGAGGAACAAGAACAAAAGGCTGTGGCTGCACCGAATGATGAAGATCTTAGGAAGCAACGCCATGACCAAATGAGGCACAATGCCATGTTTTAGGATAACAAGGATTGGATGGATGTGGTCACCATCCTCACCTTCGATGTCTCTCAGTTCACTGACATCTTGGGTACGGATGTGACTCAAGGGGATTGTGCTCGCAGGGTTGTGTCTCTAGTTCAAAGGCAACGGGAAGACTTGGCTGCTCAACTTCGTGAACTTCGTCGTAACAGGCCACTCTCCTATGCTGAACAGAAAAAAATCATGCAAGAATATGTTAAGAATCAATCTGGAGCTTATTTCACTTATGGATGGCCAATGAAGAGGGTTAAGCAGCTTTCTCATGAGGATCTTAAGATTTTGTACAACAAGATTGTTCAGCTGAAGCAAAAGGATGTGCGTATGCCTGCTAATGTCGTATATCAGCCACCAGCTGCACCTACTCCTCCTGCTACTACCCTAACTCCAATGGTTGCCCCATCACATCCCTCTAGTGCACATGGTGAGGGTACTTCTGCTACCCAAGTTGTTGATGAGGGTACTTCTGCTGTTCCATCCAGTCCCTATCCACATGTTGCTGCATCCCCTTCATTCAATGTTGAAGCTACTACTACCCCTGTTGTTGATCCTACTCCTCCACCAATTCCTGAGCCAACCCATACACCTACTGTTGATGAAGCTGCTACTACTCCCATCGTTGTTGATTTGACTACTCAGGATGAGGTTTAGACTTTTCCTTCTGGTGCTACTACTCCACTTGGTGCTACTGCCACTATGGCCAAGGTCAAGGAGGAACCATCTCCTTCTTCAACTGAGCCTCACAGGTCTATTCGCAAGAAGAAGTCTCGTCGTGGCAAGGTTGTTCCTTGGGAGAAGAGGGACCCTGTAAATTTGATTGATGCCACTTCTGATAGCGATGACGATATCCCTCTTGGCCGTGGACGTATTATGCACTGGGAAATTCAACCATCCCCCATTATTGCTGGAAATTTTACTTATATGATTCGGACGAGTGACTGCCACCATAAATATTTCTCTAGGCTGCAAAGTATCTTATATTGGGTGGATCGTCAAGATCTTATGGTTCTTTATGGATTGGTTGATGTTGTTGTCCCTGCCACTCCTGCTATATGGCCTGGTTTGGTCCTTTGGGGAGTCTTGAAGGTTAGGTTGGATTGTCCTCCTGGCACTCCTAGTGCTAGGGTATGGCAGGATCAACCCCGCTGGGTCATTATAAGGTGGAAGTTGTATGCCGGTTGTGTTGTGCATGTGTTAGAGTTGGAATCTGGTGCTAGGGTGTTTATGCTTGTGGATCAGGAGTATCCTCTTACCATTGCTGCTATGGAAGCTATGATAGAGTGTCACCTGGTGGTGTCCAATGCTCCTTCTGGTAATGAGTCTGCTATGGCCACCACATTGGTTGAATCAATTCAGGCCCGACTTCTTGCAAACAAAGTTGCAGCTTCTGGTTAGTGTCTCTAGTATGCTTGTTCTATACTTTTGATCTCTTTTACATTCTTTTCACCAATGTGTATAGTGATTGGTGACTAAAAACCTCATTTAAAAAAAATAGACTTTTATATAGTATCTGCTTATACTTGAAAAATAAATTGGGAACTTAAAAGCATGTAAATAATATAATATCTGCTTATACTTTTCTATTATGAAATCTTTTCACACTTGGGTTGTTTTGGTGTGTACTTCTGGTGTTGGAATCTTTCCACACAACAAATGATGTTCAACTCACCATCTCTCACAGACAAGAAAGAGTTGATTAACTATGAGGGTACGGCTCTGGTGTGATTCTCAAATCCGTTGATGGTTGCCAGTTTACCCAAAATTAGATGGTCTTCACTAGCCTTGGTCCTAGACTGAAGAGTGGCTAGTCCAAGGGGGTATGGCTCTTGGTAAAGACATACGTCAAATCCGTTGATAGCTGTAATGGCTTGCTCAAAGCTATAGGGTTTTTAGCTCACCGATGCTTTATTGCTAAGAGTTGGCTAGTCCAAGAGGGTACGGCTTCTGGTAAAGACTTTAATCAAATCCGTTGAGGGCTGTGATGGTTTACCCAAAATCATCAGGGTACTCCCACTCACCAGTGATTTACGTTCTAAGAGTTGGGTTGGGTTCTGGTCTCCCAGGGTGATGCTTGATTCCACCACAAAGACTAGCCAGCCCAAGAGCGAGCATCTACTTGGTAAAGGCTTCTCAAATCTGCTCATGTTGTTGTGAAGATTCAACAAGTGCAGATATGTTCCAAGCTTTCAAGAAGCTTCCTAGTGTTCTTAGTCGCATCAACATTTGTGTTTTAGCTGATGATGGTTCTATTGATGCTATGTATGTGTTGTTTCAATCATCAATTTGTTTCTGCAAGATCTACCAAGAAAATTGAACTCAACCAATCAAATTCAAGTTTAAGGGAGGATTGTTAAGACCTATGTAATAGGTGGTTTGTAATAGGTGAACTAGGAGGTATGTAGTTCCTCCTGGTCCTAGTAGTAGTAGGAGCAAAACGTGCTCCTAGTCGGGTAGTAAGTCAAACATTATTATTTGTAATAGTTTATTAGGATATGCATGAGATATCTTAGGAAAGGATATGCATATCATCTGTTACACGTTTTGTGTTTAATGTAGTTAGAGTTTCCTTGTAGTATAAAAGGAACCCATTGGTAGAAGGGTTAGACACACCTTCACCAGTTTCATTTCATATCAATATAGTAGAAATCCTTAGAAAGGATCAAGTTATTTATCTAGTTATATTGTTTCTTCTTGTTCTTAGTGTTTGTATTCTGCACAAAGACTTTGTGTTCATTAGAGACTCTCTGTGAAAAGACTTGTGATTACAAAAGTTGTTCACCATCCTTAACAGGCTGAAAGATCTACAACTAAAGGACCCAACAGATGGTATTGTAATTTCCTAGTCTCATTATATTGAGAAAGTCTTGAAGAAATTCAATCACTTTGATTGTACTCCAGTGAGTACACCTATGGATACAAGTGAGAAACTAATGCCTAACAATGGTCAGACTGTCTCCCAACTTGAGTATTTTAGGGTGATTGGTTGTTTGATATATGCCATGACTAATATAAGACCTGATATAGCATTTACAGTGAGGGTAAACTGAGTAGGTATACTAGTAATCCTAGTACTCAGCATTGGCAAGCTATTCAGAGGGTACTAAAGTATTTGAAAGGAACTATGGATTATAGTCTTTCTTATACTGGATATCCTTCAGTGTTGGAAGGTTACACTTATGCAAGTTGGATCAACAATACTGAGGTTAATTAATCCACAAGTGGTTGGGTATTCCTTCTAGATGGTGGTGCAATTTCTTGGGTATCCAAGAAGCAAACTTACATTACTAGTTCAACAATGGAGTCTGAGTTTGTGGCTCTAGCATCTGATGGAAAGAGGCTGAATGGTTAGAAACTTGCTTCTTGAGATTCCATTGTGTGTTAAACCTATGGCACTCATACCTATCCGTTGTGATAGTGAAACTAAATTGGCTAAGGCATATATTCAGATGTACAATGGTAATTCTAGACACTTAGGTGTCAGGCCTAGCATGATTCGCGAGTTGATCATGAATGGGGTGATTTCTATAGAGTTTGTGAGGTCTGAACAAAACTTAGCTGATCACTTGATGAAGGGATTGGCTAGAGACTTGGTTATAAAGTCTGCTAAAGGGATAGATTTAATGTCCAAACTAGTCATTGAATGATAGGATACCCAACTCCCTCCTACAGAAACTTGGGAGTTGAGTTCAATATGGAAATTTAAACATTCATGAACTGAAGCATATGTTTTACATATTATCCCAAGGATGTGCTTATACCTGCTGAAAGGAGGATGGAATTATAAAGTTATTAATGGTTAATTTCTTTGAAAAAGTACTTAAGCATGAGCATGAACTAATTTCTTTGTAAATGTTGAGGTTTTGCCGCCTCAAGGAGCATGTATCTTGGCTCTTACAACATTTATGAAATGGATATGGACACATGGCTTGTATGGTGTCAGGAGCGTTTTAAGTGTTTGAAAACTTGTGTTTATTTTATCTTTAGGTATTCAAAGTAATTGAAGGGTTCAATTCTTGGAACACCCCGATTCTCGAATATTTGAAGTGATGTACTAAGATGGAAATTTAATCATCATGATATTTTCATTTATGTACTGGTTTTGTTTAAGTTGATTTTCATGCAAAAGGAATTTTACTAAATTGGGGAGGATTGTTGGGAATTTAGTGCAATTGATGGTCAGACTTATAAATGGGTTTAGAGGTATGAAGTGTACACCCATTAAGTTCCTGGCCTCCCTGAACTCAATATAGTGGTTTGCTGATGATGGTATCTATCAGTGGGTAGGTTAGTGGCTAGATTTTGCTTGTCAGTGGCTAGATTTTGCCTGTCAATGGCTAGGTATGCCCATCATTAGGTAGATTACCCATCAGTGGGTAGACTATCCATCAGTGGGTGGGTTATCTTTGTAACATCTCTTTGACCGTTTAAAGAGGTGTTTAAGATTGACTTAATGACCATAATTAATGTCATGTAACCACTATGTATTCATGTGAGAAATAATGAGATTAATTGGGCGATTAATACTCATTATTCCTTTGACCATGAGTTACATTCTTAGGAATGGTATCCCAATAAATAGGGATAACACTTGCATGAGAAATACACCAAAACATAAACACTTGAATGCGTATGGTTCTTGATTTGTGCCTAAAACAAGAACAAACACTTGGGGGCTGTTTGGTTGACCAAATTTAGATGTGTTTTGGTGAATTTAAATTTAAAACCCATTATACATCGCGTTTGGTATGTCAAAATAAGAAGGTTCTAATATTGCAGGGCCCTCAAAAAACGGGGTTTTAAAAACTGGTGGTTGAGGGATGTGTTGTAATATCACTTGTTAAATTTCATAAGTAGACCAAACCGCCCCCTCACTATTTATCATCTTCTTCTTTCCTTCTTTAACTCAGAAAATCTAGATCTGCTCCTAAACCACAAACATCATTATATGCTCGCTCATTAAATCAACAAAATATTATGTTAGACTAAATCATTCCCATATTCATCTTTCTCTCTTTTGTAGGTATCGAATAGCTATAAAGATACGAATCATAATTGGAGTTAATCAGTTTCGGATCATCAAGTTGTTCTCGATCAAGACAAAGAATCATTTGGGTGATTCTTTTTCTTGTTGTTCGGCCTGATGGTTTTCTGGATATCATTTGAGTGCAAAATGATTGATTCATTTTTTAGTTAAATTTCTTGCAATAGTTTAGTAATGGATGAGCTAACTAGACATCTCTTACTTTTGATTTTGATTTGTCATCTGGATCATATAAATAGAAGATTTGTCATCTGTGCAGAATTACATATAATACAATAGAACAGTCAAAAGTATGCGAGATAAATGGGTGAGTTTTTTTTGAAGAATATTCGAGATACACATGTGTGGTACTACCGTATTGGATTGGGTCCATTGTTTATTAAAGATACATCACATCTCGTGGCATTCTTATTGCGAGGGCTCATAGCTTGTGTATTTGTGTTAGGTTAGTTTGTGAGGTTTTAGTTCTGTGAGATTGGATGTACGTGACATTCTTTGTACTTATTTGTTGAGTAATTGAATTATTTGTCGTTTCCAAAAAAAAAAATTGTTCTTCGATGTGCTCAAGTATGCAAGTCAAAGGGTTTTTTTTATTTTTCAACTTAAAAAAATAAGAAGGGCATGATCGTAATTTGTGGTTAAAATTTGTAGAAAAATATGTCAACCAAACAGAACGCAATATTATAAATGTGCATGTTTGACACCCATCCTTATTTAATATTTTACTAAATTTGAAATACCTCTATTTTAATTTTACGAACCAAACAGTCCCTTGGTTTTATCCAATGGATTATTCGTGTTAACCCAAGCATATGGTCGAATAATCTTTTTTAGAAAGTGATTACACAACTTCAAGTGATATCCGGTAACCAATTCATTGGTACGTAGTTATACTATTGATTATCTTTACCCTGTTGAAACGAATAATCCCCAAACATTTATGGTCGCTACGATACTATTTTCAATCTTTCCAACGTAGCACATCGAATATCCATGCTCTCAGCTGTAGGATGCACGCTTCTAAGTGTCTAACTATCAAGAAAAGGAAACTTTGGATTTGATCATGTCGGAAAAAGCATCATCGAATACCACTTTCGCTAAATATAGCTCTCTCAAACTCCTTATTTTGTAATTAAAAAGTTGGAATTCTGAAATGAAACTCATAGCTAAAATAATAAACATAGCTAAAATAAAGCATTTTATAGAAATTACAATAATATGAGATAGTTATAAAATGATAAGTTATGGTGTGTTTAGTTGTGGAAATTTTTTCATATTTTTCTGTTTCTAAATTTTTAGAATAGAGGGGAGTTTTTTTTTTTTTTAAAAAAGAGTTGAATATTTAGAAAGGGTAATATGGGGTTTTTCAATTTTTTATATAAATTTGGAAAATGAAAATTTTAAAATTTTAGAAAATTTTCGGAAAATGATCCTACTAAACAGCTTTTCTGTTTTTTAGTTTTCAATTAAAAAATTTTCTGGAAAAATGGGAAAAATTTTATCAACTAAACAGGGCCTTAGTTTTGACTGGTAGGGATAAGGTGATGATGATTAAAAAAAATTAAAAAGCTGGAATACAGATTCGAACATGGGAAAATGGAAAACATATGATAAGTGTTTACCATTGTACTAATTGTAATCTTTTGGTGGTTCTCAATTACGTTTTATTTAAATCATAGGCACTTACGGGACCTTGATGTGTGAAAGTGAAATCACGCTTCAACTAAAATATTTATGCATTAGTTAATCGTTAAACGATAAAAAAAATACATTATTGAGAAGAGTATATTTATTTTTCAATATACTTTCGACGAATTTCTTTATGCTTTTCTATTAGTTATGTCTGAGAAATCACCTTTTATTTGTATTAGAATAATTTGTGTAACGATTAATGGTTTATATTTTAATTTAAAAATAAATAAAACAAAAGTGAGGGTTTAAATTATTTTTTTTTATGCTTTTCTATTGCAAAACGTAGCTTAGGCAGTGTTTGATAAGAAACTTAATAAGTCTTAATTGAAAAACACGTGAGTAAATTAAGTCAGTTGCAGTCTGTTTGTTTTGGGCTTAAAACTAACACATGTCTTTCCACAATAAGTCAGGTGTAGGAGGGTCTCTACAATAAGTTAATGACTTATTGCATAATTTTACATATTTACCTTTCCACTCCTTAATTATAATTTTCTTGTAACTACTTTTCTAGGTAAAATAGTAATTTTTTCAAATTGAAACATTTTATTCAGCACCTAAAACAAACATTTATACATTTATCTATAATCAGACATTATATATTTAGAAAGTCACTCTAATATTACAAGACTTAATACAAAAATCAAACAAACAAGCCCTTACTTTGATAGATTATTCAATCACTCAACAATAAACATAGACTTATTAAACACAAAAATGAAGTTTATAATTTCATATAGTTCGAACCAAAATTTATGGAAGCCTAGATAAGGTAGAAAGCATTGTGATCGGCCCATTATAACTTAAAAATATGCTATCCAAATCTTATTATATTAAAAATGAAACTAGCTAAACGCTAGACAAAATACAAAGAGTTCACATATGATTTAAGATTTTGCATCCACTTAATCTAAAAAACGTAAAATTTAGGATTTCTAACACTAATCCAAAGAAAAGAATGAGATAGAATGAAATCCTAGAGAGCCGCCTTGATGGGGTTTGTGATGCTAAACCACAATTTATTCCGAAAGCATCAAATAGACCACATCAACGTAAGCGTAACGACATATAGACAATTCCTAACTTTGCTTGACATATTAGCGGTATTAATCCAATCAACCCACTCTAAAGCAGAAGACGTAATCTAAAGCAGAAGACGTAACCGGAAGATCTTTATTCGTAAAACAACCATTACTATATGTTTTAGCCATTTAATTTTATAGTCATGTTTTTTATTTTTTTTATATTGGTAAAAGGGTAAACTGTAAATTTAGTCCATTGACTTTGCTAAATGACAAATATACCATTGAGTGAAAAGATTAAATAATGGTGTTAATTCAGTCCATCGGTTGCAGAGGCGGCTTAAGGGGCGTGCAAATGATGTCGTCGGACCGGGTCTTCACTTAAAAGGAGGCCACATTTTTCTACTTATTATATATAAAATACGTTATATGTTAAAAATGTATAAGTCATATAATTCAAGTTTATATGAAATTTCTTTTTGATTTGGAAATGTAATCAGGACTCTTAATCATTATTGTGTAAGACATCCGACAACAATAAACCGGCCCTGATCGGTTGATATATGAAACATGTAAACCTTGTTAGGCTTGTTTTGAAATAAGTTTACGTACATGCACTTGCTTGATTGCATTTATGAAGAAGGTCCCTTAATTTTTTTTGCATTATTTGGGAATTTAGATTACGCGAAATGATGAAAATATATTGCAAAAATACAAGAAAATTTTGTGTGGTCAGGTACTTCCTAGCTCTCCAGGACCCATTGTTTACATACATAGTTTTTTTTAAAGTTTTTATAGAGCTGTTAGTGTTTTTGTTAAAAAAATAATCTAATAGCTCTGTTTGGCATAATAGTTTTTAAAAACTCTTAATTTTTTATTTTAAACAAATAACTCTTAAATAAAAAACTGATTAAGACAGCTTTTTAAATTTTCAAAACGATTTATCGTCGCTAAATATGTACTCGTGATTCATCGCGGTAAAAACTTTTAGCCAAGACTATTCAACAACCTTTAATCATAACATTTGAAAGTTGATATCAACATAAATGTACACTCTAATATGGATCAAATGAACCATTTCTAAGTTCTAACAGCTTATTTTTTTATTAAAAAATAAAAAAATTGCTTTTCATTTATTTTTTAAAAATTAAATATCTCACAAAATATAATTCGTCATGCGACTAAAGACACATACGCGCGACGAGAATTAAATTATCTTTCTATAGAAGGGCATACTTATAAACTTTCAACATATTTTTTTCTCAATTTTTTTTCAATCACGTACGAGAAAAACATATATGATTCATATCACGAAATTTCACACAATCATATATGACTCGTAATACGAATCATATATATGATTTTCTCAACGTGGACTTTAGAAAAAAATCGAAAAAAAAATCATCTAAAGTATATACATGTGCTCGGCTATTTAAAGATAATTGAATTATCGTTGCTATGTTATGTTTCATTTTTTGTAACGATTAATAATCTGTAAGATATTTTTTTTTTAAATGTTAAAGGTGGATATTCTATTAAATGAAAAAAAAAATTGTTGAAATTGATAGGGGTGAGCATGGGGCGGGTTGGGCGGTTTTTAGCTAAAACCAAACCCCGAACCGAAATTTTCGGTTTTTAAGAATCGTAAACCGTTTGGTTTTGGTTTATTCGGTTTCGGCTTTTCGATTTCTCCTACTTAATCGGTTATGTTTCGGTTTATTTTCGGTTTTTTTTATTTCCTTAAAATTTACCAATTTGTTAACTTATAATTATGATCCCAACTTTAACTGGTTCCGTCTATAACTAAAACAAGCATCTAATAGTTTTGATATCACTCTCAACAACCCGTTGATCATTTAACCTGTTCATTATCCAAATCAAAAACGTCTTCGTCCCTTTTGTTGATAACGTCATCCTCGTTGAAGATTTGAGCCCTTGAGGTGCATAGCTAAACGACAACAAGATATATCAGTTACATAAGTAACAATCGTTTACAATAAATACTCCACTAATTTAATTACTAGTAATAATAAACATAACGAGTTTGATAAATTAAAATAATAAAATAATGAGTTAAGATATGAGGCCACAAAATAGAATCAGTATCCTTGTTTTTCTAGTTTATATGCAAACATTTTACATGTATATATAACAAAATTCTAACAATAATGACGTAAGCCATAGTTGGTTTAAGAAACAAAAAGTGATAATTAGTTTATTACATCAACATTCATGGCCAAAATTAAGTCATCTATTAATGAGAAGAAATCCAAGTGATAACAAATTTAGTTAGTAGTTGCATTACAATAAATCCAACTAAACATAAAATCACTAATAAATTTATATATAAAATAAAAACATCAACGATATATAACTGGTATATTATTTTAATAACACACTAATAAAATATAAGTAAGAAAAAGTAAAATATTCATGATTCATGATCAAACATATAGTAGTATTACTTATCAAAAAAGTCTTTAGATGATATATTCAAATCTTTTTTATAAATCGTTTAATACTAATGTTTTTCTATAAACTTATAAATATTTTTGTAAAATTTAAAAGATATTTAATGGTGAGGTGGGGCGGTTTTTTGGTTTGGTTTTTGTATGCAACCAAAAACCACCCCAAACATTCGGTTTTTCTAAAACTAAAAACCATTGACATCGGTTTTTTCGGTGCGGGGTTTTCGGTTTTTTCGGTTTCGATTCATGTTTTCGGTTTTTGTGTTCACCCCTAGAAATTGATTCATAAATAATGGGTCTATATTGAATTTTTGTCGACATTTGATCGTGAT
Source organism: Glebionis coronaria (assembly GCA_025667525.1). NCBI lineage: Eukaryota > Viridiplantae > Streptophyta > Magnoliopsida > Asterales > Asteraceae > Glebionis > Glebionis coronaria. The sequence continues at coordinate 29,890,043 of CM046881.1, forward strand.
TAAAAACCCGTCTTTGTAGCAAGAAAATTTCTAGCGATTTCAAATATTTAAATATAAGCTACTTCGTTTGACGTTTGAACTTTGTTCTCGAATGTACAGAAATACATGTACAACTCCCTTCATAAGTATCTTTATGCATTATCGTTTTTATCATCTCAGAGCAAATGGTGTCACGGCGAGGGACCCTCGCCGGTCCTAGATGGCACCCTCGTCGGTGCTTGCTGTGACACCGTCTCCTCTTCGCCGCTCCCTATTCGCCAAAATTCAACGAGCTGAAAAAGAGAAAAAGTAGGCCCCACTAATTTTTAAACCGTTTCACAACGGATATAATTTAGAAAAAAAGAAAAAAAAAATTTAAATTTATTTATTTTCCTATATATACACACACTACATTCACAATATACACACACTACATTCACAAATTTACACCTACAATCACAAAAAAAAATATCAAACTTCTCAAATGATTACCTCTCCTGCTCGCAACTTCTTAGCCAAAGCACGGATCCGAATCAATCGTCGTCCTCTTCTCCGACGACGCAGTCCGGCCAAGGCTCCGGTCAATTCGCAGCCCTCCCACCATTTTCGCATCAATACTTTCCAAACTTGTCACCCCAACAAATCTACTATAATCAACTACTAGCTTTGCAACAATCTCAATTTAATCCATCTCAGTTTAATCAATCGCAGTTTAATCCTAATCCATCTCAAAGTCAACAAGTCCCTGAAACACAATTCAAAATACCAGCACGCAACCTCCACAAAAAAAAAAGTAGTAGTTCGTAAAGGAAAACGGGGGTCAAAAAAATCTATCGCGGTTGATTTGTCCGCAGACGAAAACGACATCGATGACGAAGCCAATGTTGTGGTGGAGTCGACACCCCAACGGTGGACACCTGTTGAAGAGGTCATACTAGCCGAGTGTTGGGTCGGCGTTTCAGAAGACAAAGATCGCGGGACTGATCAAACTGAAGAGTATTTTTGGAACACGATTTATGACGATTTCAATGGTCGTGACGCAAATCGTCGTACCAAGAATATGTTGACCCGGGAAATGGTCAAGGATGCACCCCGATGTTCAAAAGTTTCACGCTATCTTCAAAGGTCTTAACAATAAAAGCGGTCAAAACGAAGATGACGTGATTCATGGTGCAAAACTTGAATTTGCGGCTTGTAACAGGGGGAGAAAATTTACGCTTGACCATGTGTGGAGGGTGCTTAAAAACTACTCAAAATGGGACGCACCCGAGGGTCTTGATGAAACCGATCATACCTCCGTATTCGGTCCAGATCCTCGAGCTCGACCAGCCGGCAAACAGAGACCCGCCAAGAAGACCCGATCAGAAACAACTGGCAGCAGCACGGGGAGTGGTTCGAACACTTCGAAGGTAGAAATAAACGATGTTTTACTCCTCAAAATACATGCCGGTAGAGACATGTACCACTCGAGGAAAGCTAGAGCCGAAGCCGAGAAAGCTAAAGCCGATGCCGAGAAAGCTAAAGCCGATGCTGAATTGGAGTTCAAAGAGATGGAGTTTCTCTCGATCAGAACCGACAATTTGCTTGAACCGAACAAGTCGATTATCGAAAGAAAACAGGCAAAAATCGCGGCGAAATATGCAGTCGATGATTAGGATGTTTTTTTTTTCGTATTGTATTTTTTTCCGTATTGTTTTTTTTTTCCGTACTTTTTTAAGTATTTGTATTTTCTTTGAGGTATTTGTAATTTTTAATTTTATGAAATAAATTTTTATTTTGTGAGAACTGAAAGAGCACGTAAACTGAAAAGACAATCAAGCTGAATGATAAGTCGTCTTCAAATTAAGGCATAATGCTGATGAGAGGTATAAACATGACATGACTTAAGTGAACATGTAACGTGACATGGCTGAAGAGGACATGGAACGTAACATGATTGAAAGAACTTAACTGGATTTATTGAAGAGAAGGATGAGAGGTCCGGATGGACTCCTCCGTTTCGAGTGGTCTCCCACTCGAAACGATTCCTTCAAGGTCTAAACATAATAATAAAAATATTGGTCCTGCTGACCCTGTCCTGGTGATGCTGAATAGTTTCTGGTTCCATACTTAAGATGGATTCTTTGAAACTGATAGAATGAATAAGATATAACATGTAGTATACATGAAACTGTACGTACAATTACCCTGAAGAGATAACATTTATATTTCTGGGCAAGCTGCTGGAAAAATATATAGGGATGAACCACGTGAACAATTGTGAACGTGCTACGTGAGCAATTGTGAACGTGGTTCGCGATTATATAAGGAACGTTGTGGATGAAGTATATCGTGAATGGGATACATGAAACATACTGTGAATGTGATACTAGAACATATCCTGAACGTATGCTGACTGAGGAAGGAATGCCAAACGATAGGGTCTGAGATATGAAACGTCTGCCTGGTTATTGGAAAGTTGTGCTAAATTTGAGTCTGGTCTCTCAAGTTTTCTGTAACCGTATTCGGTAATAAACTGAGAAACGTGTATCGTGAAATGGCACACGAACTTGAACGTGAACAATATTATGAACGCAAACGTGAACTTAAATCACGAGATAGCATAAAAGATGAAGTGAAACAGCATCATACTGCTAATGAGACGTAAACGTGAAAGTAAAAATACACATGAACGTAAAGTGAACGTAAACATACACGTGATCGTAAACATGAATTATGTCTGATATGATGGTCGATGGAATGCCTTGAATTCGTACAATATACTGCTGAATTTCTAAATTTTCTGCAGATCTGCTACTGCGTGATCCTTTCGGATGAAAGAAACACGTAGGCTGATTACATGGTTGACGATAACTTAGATAGTATCATACTTCGTCAAAGTCTGTGGTAACTGACAATAACCTCCATGGAATCATGTCTCATTCTGTTCAGATTTTTCTAATTGTAACACACTAACATGAAGGCGTTCTATCTTGAACCTGCGGTATATCAGGCATCTAGATATGAACATAGCTGTATCAATGTGTGATACGGTTTCTATCAAAATTCTGTCTAGGCTTATGGGACATTCTGGTGGGAATCTGGTTGAATAGTCATAGAAGAATTTCTGCGTTAGTCTAGGCTTTAGTGATGACTGTCAGCAATTTCTGCGTTAGCAGTCAATTGAGTTCTATAAAAATTTGTACTTCGTTCACAGGCGTCGGTCGGGACCATCAGGTGATGGCCTTCACCTTCGCAGGATTGTCTGAAATTTCGTTCTGCTGAAATAGGGTGGTTCAGAAATGCCACTTCTTCAATTGGAAATCACATATGGGGAGTGGCTTATATAATTTTCTCCTATCGGAGATTCTGTTCAACTGTGAAAAGATGATTCTCTTGTACTTCTCTTAGAATTTAGCAGATCAGAATGTTATCAATGAATATGCTGACGATTTTGTCTGAGAATCATCGAAAAATTTTATTCATGAATTTCATACTATAGCTGGAGCGTTAGGGAGCTCAGAAGTATAAAACAAAAAAAAAATTAGAGAGACTGTGATATGTGCAACAGCAGTCTGGAAAACATCATGTTCTTCTCTCACCACTACTGGTGTCACGGTTGCGAATTATTCTAGAAAATATTTAAGATATCGTAGCAGGAGTATCGTTTTATGAATGGTGACCTTGTAAATTTTCGGTGATCAATACATGATCTCATGTTACCGGCCTTTTTCTGATAGACAAAAACGGTACACCTCCTAGTGGTGCGTTAGGGCGAATAAAGCCTTGTTCTGGTAACTCTTGCAGCAAATGCTGCAACTCTTTTAACTCAGCTGAAGTCCTGCGATGAAGAGTTCTGAAAACAGTTTCCGTCGTTGAGACAAGCTCGATGTTAAACTTTGTCTCGTGGTTAGGAATGAATTTCTGGAAACCTTCTGCAATAACCTTTGGAAATCTTTGGGATAATTTGTTGATCCTGAATTTAAAGAGTTTCAGAAGTAACTTTATAACTGACAATTATAAGTCTTAGTAGCTATGGACTAAGAATTCACGCACTTAAGGCAGAAAAAATTTGTACTGATTTTCTGGCCGAAATATAAAGAGTATATTTGGGATCTAGTAAGACGGATCTCGTCGTTAACTGAACTGAAACCCTTCATAATTACGGTGAGTACTGTGGATTCTTTTCTGGCTGTAAGGTAGATAATGTCTGATTTAGATAAAGCTGACATATGAATAATTTAGCAAACATGGCAAATTTTGTTGAATATGTTTGTCTGTAACCTTACAGAATGAACTCTACGTGTTTAATCTGAATAATACTCTAGTAGTGGTAACTGAGTTTTTAATTATCTGATTTAGGCGTGTCACGACAAAAACGGTATACTCCCTTGGAGGGTACCCTGAATTTCTGAGAGCCTGATTTAGCAAACATACAGAGTTATGAGTTCTGACTCGTACTCTGAGAAGATATTCGTATGACGTGTACCATGACTGGTGTCCTAATATGTGTCTTCCGAAATGATACATGAGACATGTGTCTTAATTGTTGTTTGGACATGTATTTTAATGGTGAGTCCGAATAAGGTTAAGAATTTCTGGTAACTGCTAGGATTGGCGAACCGGCTAGACTACTGACCTCTGTATTCACGTCCGTTCCGGAGTTCTGATGGTTACTGACTGATTATTTTTAAGCACGGTGGTTGTCATTACCACCTTGTCTGTCAGTTTCAAGACGGTCATTATTACTACCATGATTCCTGTAGCTATTCTGCTGAGTGGCCGGCTGGGTTCCGGTTCACATTCTTCTGAATGAAAGGTTAGCTGAGTGAAGTGCGACATCTAGCTAAGAAAATGAAAGCATGGAATGGAGTGGTAGTGTCTGATGGTTGAAATTTATTCTTGTCAGTAATTTCAAATTTATAGTTTTCGTCCTTGTTCTACAGAGTCTTCATAGTATAAACAACATCATCATCTTGAGAAATCTCCAAAGTATCAGCAACATCAGCATTTGTGAGGTCTTCCAAGTGTTAGCGGCATCAGCATCTGGCAAAATCTTCAACTCACGAGCAGCATCAGCATCTGATAGAATATCGACAAGCGGAAATGCCTGAGGTGATTAAGGATCGATTAACGGTACACATGGTGTAAGGTGCATGGGGTACACCTGAAATACTGTACGTGAAGTACACGATGAATACTATTCATGTGGTACCGCTGAAGGTTTGCTGATATGATCGATACTGGAGTAAACCGTCTGACACGGTCAACGAAAAATAATTTGATTTAACTGGTTAGCAACTGAACCGAAACAGTTAACATGATAGGCTGAAAATTTCTGCGTAGACTTAATGCTGGTTGTATAGAGGCTAAAAAGTATGACTAAACGGAGTTTCATCAACATTTAGTATAAAGACATGATTGTTAAAGACCAGAACATGATTTATCATGAAATAGTATTTTACTGTAATCCTTCTGTATCTTAGCATGAAACATTATCATTCTGTTGAAAACATAATACTTGTAAGGAAACATGAAACTGAATCATCATGTAGATGACATCAACGTGAGGGTATGAAAATTTGACTGTTACAAGGAACATAAAAAGTCAAATCAACTGAGGTGTAATATCAACTGATGTGGACGGCTATGGTTCAATCCACAGAATTCAAAGAAGAAAACATGAGACTAAGTATGGGCTATTCTGGTTCGATCCATACTGGTCAAAATTTTCTGAGAACTGTCATGTATAGAAATTTATAATCTCGGACTAAACATGGATGGCTGTAGTTCAATCCATACTTGTCAAAATTTATGAAATGTCCTGATATGACAAAGGTGAATAACTGTGGATCGGTTCACAAAACATCATTTGACTGAAAAGCATGAAATTTGACTTGAGAAATGGTGAACGTTTATGGCTGGTTCACCAAGTGATATTTGACTGAAAACATGAATCTGTCATGAGTAAGGGTAAACGCCTATGGTCGGTTTACCAATACAAAATCTGAGCGGCAAGGGTGAACGCCTATGGTCAGCTCACCAAAATGAAAATTCGCTAAAAAGCACATGCGACTAAATATGGCTAGTTATGTACCAACCTTTTACTTAGTCAAAACTTTAAGAAAACTGACTGATAAATGAAGAAAACCGACTGAATAATCCATGAGAAACATGAAAGATGACGACGCCAAAATCTGAGAAGTTCCTGGTGACTACCCACTAGTCACAGGTCAAGTTTTAGAGCCTACAGGTCGAACCTATAACTCTGATACCATAATTGTAACACCCCACTTGGATAAGTGGACCGTTACGTGTATTTATGGCGTGTCATCAAAGCATAAGGTAAATGTCCTAAAACATTAATTGACCCTAAAGGAAATACCGGAATCACACATCGGCAATCCAAACATAAGCCCAAAACATGAAAAATAAAACACTGAATGAAAGGACTAAACAATGTCCAAATAAGCAGAATAATATAAGAAATGCATAAAGTAAGAAGTCTGGATAGCTTCCATCCAATGCACATGCTCTTAGAATCCTAAAAGCGTCCTGGTGTACCTGCCGTTAGAACATGAAAGGAACTACGGCTGAGCATAACGCTCAGTGAAACGGATATGAAGCATGATAAGGAATTACTGAAATGAAGTAGATGACAAATACTGAAGCTGTAAGACTGATAAGTAAAGTTACAGCGAAAATCTGTGTATAATCTGTAAAGGCTGATTTATAAATAATAAAGCTGAACTGCTATCTGTTAAATCTGAAAACATGCATTTACTATATTTTAATTTTGCCAGAGCTTATATAGGTCACGTGCTGTAACAACCGTGCATGAATAAATGGAGGGGTGACCTCGTCATGCTATAGAGGGGTGACCTCTAAATAACTGTGATGGGTGGAGGGATCAGCTCCAATGTGAAGGATGTAGAGCACACACCACATTCACCCTGATAACTTGTAACACATATAAGCCTAGGATGCATCCATACGCCCCACTAATAATACTGATAAAATGGCCAAGCTGAGCTGAGTGGGACGATGCAGGATATCACTCTCCTGCATGTGAGTCACGACACCGGTGCCTCTAGTGTCGTGGTTACGGTACCTCCGTAACTAGTACATAAACTGGTCGTGCTTGTATATAATGCTCAGGCAATTTATTTAGTTATTAACATGATTACTGATAAGCTTAAACATATACTGGGGAAAAACATTTGGCTGAAGATGGGGAATCCTAATCATGCATAGAAAGGAAGTCCTTACTGAAAGGACGGAAAATCCGTACCTCTAGTCCAATACCTGACTGAATGGAAGACTGAACGAATACTACTCGGGCTTCACGCGTGCTACAAGAATAAAGGACGTGAATAAGTTAACTGATATTCGTTTATTTAATTTACTGATCTTATTGGCTTCTCATTTATTATTTTATTTCTGAAATTCCGTACGTATATTAACTGATAAATATGATCTTATAATAATTCTTTTCAATGTATTATTCGACCTACTATTAAGTACGGTATAAACGTATTCTCACGCTAGATTAATACTATAATAAGTAACCTGCTACAAATAGAAAGTTTCATAAATTAGAAAGTTTCTAAAATTATTTATAATTTCTTTAATAAAATTATACCCTTTTAAATCTTATAAAACTATTTAAATATAAATAAATTAATTTTAGTATATAAATCATTTAAAAATATCTAATAATAAAAGTGAATTAAATAAGGTATGATTAAGTCGTCGTTTTAATCTTTTTTTAATTATAGTCACGAGCCTACCAAGATGCCCCACTCTCGGTCGCAATAAAACGATTCAATTTATATATCAAATCTGCCTACTAGAATTTGCGACAGAAAAATCTGTCACTAAAACTGTGACTAAAAGCTGTCCAGAATCTGTCATTAAAACTGCGACAGAAATACCGTCGCTAAACTGTCGCTAACTTCAGATTTAAATCTTTTTAATTTCTGTTTAAACATGTATCCACTGGCCTGAATATTATTGTCACTGTTTTTATGTAGTTCCCACTGATTAAATAGTTCCCACTGTTGCCCCATTTTACCCACTGTATTTAGTTTTCTGTTCTCATACCCAAACACCCCTTAACCATTTGTTCCACTATACTGCTAGCCAAACGCCCCCTGTTTTCTTGCTGTACACCAACCGAACCCCAGGTGAGTTTGTGGTTCGAAACTGGGCAACCGAAGGGACCACCGAGACCTTAGGGTCATCGGTTTCACTAACCAACAACACCCCGGCCCCTTGTCATCAGATTACCCCCTGCGTGGGGTTTTCTTGACTCTCGGTTGGCCAAATAAAGACACCACCGAGACCTTAGGGTCTCGGCTAATCATCATGTCATATGGCTGGGACATTTAAGGCTCGGTTGAACACCAACCCGACCCCCCTTTTAGCGCTGATTTCGTTTCATCATAGATTACCATGTTTTAAAATCGGCTATAATTAAAAGAAAGAAACCAATGATTACCGTAACAAACTTGCTAGAGAAATGATGGACACGTTCATGAATCACAAGAGAAATTTAAATCTGAATCTTCTTGTGGTTGTGCTTCTAACCGGCGGCCACCATAGAATTAAGAACCCTAGTATTTTTTTTCTTTCTCTGATTGTGACAAAGGCTCCCGTCTTCTTTTTTTTTCTTTCTCTTAGGCCGGGCCTAAGCCCATCTACTTTCTTTTTTTTTAAATCCGGCCCCTAGCCTTATATAGTTTTCATATTATTATTTTTTTTATTTATTTTTTTTTAAAAGGTCAAAGTCGCGTATACTTGTATATACTTTCCGCGCGTTTTATTTTCGGAAGCGTAACCAACTTTTCTGTGTAATAATACACTCGTAATAATTATTTTCTTGAATATTTATATAAAGCTTATAATAAATTAAAACTGCGTATTTAATATTTTAATTTTTAAATACGGGTTTTACATAAAACATGGAAGAATTTGATAAGATATCATTGGTACATGAATGAATTAAATTTTGAGAATATAGAACATGAACCACTAAACAAAAGAGTTGTGACAAACATATACGACATTGATGAACCCCAACCCTTTTAATCAGGCACCTAAGTTAATTCTTTGGTTTGTTTTGGTTGCAAGTATTGAAGACTTGCAGAAGTTAGTTGCAAAAGTTCTATGTAGTTTCTATTATTGAGATATGATCATTTATTGAGTGAGTAAATTTGCGAACCATTCCCCCCAATTTGTCTATTGAAATTTATGTATTCTTATTTCTATTTGGGTTTTTTATCTTGTGTCTTAAAGGCACATGATAATAAGATAAAAAGTACACCGGGTCCTACAGAAAAGTACAGCGAGATTCACATTTTATGGAATCCTGTGTACTTTTTTGTGAGACCCGGTGTACTTTTTATGTAATTTATGTGTTTTTATCATGTGCACTTAGCGCACATGAAACTTTTCTGTAGGACCCGATGTACTTTTTACCTTATTATCATGTGCCCTTAGGGCACAAGATAGAAAAACCCTTTCTAAATACAAAGAACATTTATATACAATCAGGGTGGAACTAGAAAGTTTGACTTGAGGTGTCACACTTTGGTAGTCTTTAAAAACTACTCTACGCTACAAAAATATTTTTTGGAAGGGAAAATTACGAAAAAGCTCATATGTTTTTGAAAAGTTACACAATTTTTTCGTTAAGAAAGCACATGACGTGTAAAACCCGCATGCTTTTACCATGAATAGTACCCTTAAGATCGTACGTATAGGATTAGAACTTTCCTATTATAGCATGATTACGATTACGTGTTAGGATTTTACGTATTACGTACGTGTTAGAACACGATAAGTATTTACTACGCACGAGCACGCAATAATTATTTGACAATAATTATTCACGAACATGCGATCATGAAATCACGAACGTAATTAAATCACGAACTATTATTAATTACATATATATATTTATTACGAGCGTAAATAAATATATTAGGTCACGGTAATTATTTAACGAGAACACACAAAACGCGAACACAAATAAACACGAACAAACACGAACACGAGAACACACTTATTAATTAGACACGGAAAATGATCGGGTTAACCCCATGTGCGCCCATATGCCACGAAATTAGGAAGAAAGATGGGCCAAGCCCAACAAAATTTACTAAAGAAGGGTAAAAGGAAAAATCACTACTCATTTTCACTTTTACATAAGATTTTACAAAAACCTAAAAGTTCTTCCTTTCTCCTTTTTCTTTCTTTTGGCCGCCACCCTCAAACACACCAAAGGAGGTGTTTATTGATATTTGATCTTGGATTTGGTGCTAGTGTTCGTGTTTGTTCATCGTTGTTTAGATCCACACATTCGGTAATTCTTTTAACCCTTTTCTTTTGATTTAATCTTTTAAATAATTAAGAACATGATATGTTTTTTTTAAAACCTAATTAAATCATAGAGCTAACATGAAATTGGTTTTGGAATAAATCAAAAGGGATGTTTTAGGGGTGTTTGTTCTTGGCCGCCGCCTAAACCGAACCCGAGAGGGTCTCGGTTTGGCTACACGACCACCACCGAGACCATATGGTCCCGGTTGGTTGGTGTGGGTCCCACGACAGCAACAAGACAAGGGGAACCCCGATGTGGTTCGGGGTATGGTGTCGATTTCTTGTCCGGTTCATGGTTCTTAGTCAAGATCCGGTTCACGGTGTATGTTAAGATTTTTATTTTTATGATCTTACGTTAAAAATAAATTAATAACATGACATGATTAATTTAATAACAAGACTTAGGTTATTTTAATTATTAAAATCATGAAATTATTAACCTAAGTATTTTATATTTTTAGATTTATAAATTTATTAATTATTTAAAAACCATGGTTATAATTAATTAATTAACATGACTTAAGTTATATTATTAATAAATAATAATACATGTTTTAACCTAAGTATTTAACTTTATTTAATTAAAAACACGATATACTTTAATTAAATATTTTAACCTATAGTTTATTGTAATTGCATGAAATAATTAATAAACTATACATTATATCTTATGACTTAGAAAATAATCATGAAAACACTTAGGCTTATATACTTAGCTTATTTAACCAGCTTATATCTAATTATGGAAACTTTCTATTTTTAGAAACCTATTTAAATAAGGCAGCTAATCTATTTATGGAAACTTTCTATTTTTAGAAACTTATTTATTTCAGGCAGCTAATCTATTTATGGAAACTTATTTAAATAAGGTAGCTAATCTATTTATGGAAACTTTCTATTTTTTCAAACTTATCTATTTTAAGCAGTAATCTATTTTTGAAAACTTTCTATTTTTGGAAACTTTCTATTTTTGGAAACTTTCTATTTTTGGAAACTTTCTATTCTTGAAAACTTTCTATTTTTGGAAACTTTCTATTTTTGGTAACTTTCTATTTTTGGAAACTTTCTATTTTTGGGAACTTTCTATTTTAGGAAACCTGCTATTTTTGGAAAGTTACTTATTATTACACAGTAAGTATAATAATACATGAAATACCAGAAATACATAATCAGAGTGAACAAAATATAAGATAAACACAGTTTAAGGCTTTAAACAGTGAAACATGATATGAACATATAAAATAAGCTAAGACATGATATAAAACCAGTTACATATTTAGTAGTCAGATACTTATTCACGTATGCATTCATGTAGCATTAGTGATACGAAAGTAGGATTCCTCTCAGTCGTCTTCTTCGTTCACTGGACATAAGGTACGGATTCCCGTCCTTTCAGTATGGACATTCTTTCCTTATTAGGATTCCCCGTATGCAGACAACTGTTTTCCCAGTATTTGTTTTATATGTTTTTGAATTGCTTATGTTTAATTAGAATACCTAAAGCCATATACATGCATGACCAGTTTCACCTAGTTATGGAGGTACCATAACCATAACATTAGAGGCACTGATGTTATGACTTCACCACGGCGGAGTGATTGCTCGTGGCGTCCCTTCAGCTTTTGGCCATATTTTTATATTTATCATGTGGGGCGTATGGGTGCATCCTAGTTACATGTTTTTAGTCAGGTTTCATGGTGAATGTGGTGTGTGCCTTGCATCCTTCACAAGGAGCTGATCCCTCCTACCGAAAAACCAGTATATTAAATTAGAGGCAGCCCCTCTAATTTGCATGATGAGGTCACCCCTCCAAGTATTCATGCACGGTGGATTTTCATGACCTATATTGGCTAATGGTAAAATATGTTAAACAGTTTTCATAAGATAAACATAAGGCTTTTCAAACTATAAAACCAGTTTTATGAAAATGTTCCAGGTTTTCCAGGACTTATACATTTCCGCTGCTATTAAGTCTTTATTATGCTTAGTCATTCATACTATGTCTATATCCGTTCACTGAGCGTTTTGCTCAGCCGTTACTTTCCTTTCCATGTCCCAAAATGGCAGGTACTCTAGGAAAGACTCAAGCATTTGGAGGACGTGCATAGGATGGAAGCTGCTAGAGACTTCTTTTCCTTTTTGCCTTCATATACTTATGCTTGCTTAGTCTTTCATTTATTTCTTTTACTTTATTATGTTTTGGGCTTATGTTTGGGAACCGATGTTTGATTCCGGTTATCCCTATGGTCATGTAATGTTCTATACATTTATCCCGGTATGCTTTGATGGCACGCCATAATTACGCGTGACATTCTATTATCAAAATGGGGTGTTACAATTATGGTATCAGAGCCAAGGCTTCGACCTGTAGGCTCTAAAACTCGACCTGTGACTAGTGGGTAGTCACCAGGAGCTTCCTAAGCCAACGTTTGTTATTCTACGTATTGATGTTTTCATCGCATTGTTGATTTAACCATGATGTTTTCAGCACCTTGAGGTTTTAACCTTGATATTTTCATCGATATTGTTTTACTAATATGGATGGACAACCGTCATTCATATTTAGTTATGTGTCATTGTTTCATGCATAATGTTCCTCGTGAACTGTGACTATGTGGACTGAACCCCAGTAGTTCATAATTAGTCACATAAATTTTTTTTTCTGATAAGTTTTGACAGATAAGTTTCATTTATTTATGTTTCATGTATCATTGTTGCAGGGATTATGACTAAGTAATGGTTGGTACAGGACTGGCCCTATTTAGTCGCATGTGCTTTTATCGAAAATTTTAACTTTGGGACCGAACCATAGGCGTCCCCTCGCCATGTCTTTTGTTTTGGGACCGACCCATAGGCGTCCCCTCGCACATATAAAGGTTTTATTTTAACTACATTACGCATTCTTGCATTGTTTTTTTTCATGCATAAAAATTTTTCTCATGATTTATTGGCATAAAATTTTATTTTTTTTATGTCCCCTCATAAGTTACTATGTTTTTATGTCAAATATGTTTTCATACTGTCATGGTTAAACTCAATTTCATGCTGATTATGTTATACACTCCTCCATGTTAAATCGTTTCGTGTTTCTTCATGATAATTCCGTCTTCATGTGGATTACGTCTTATGCCTCATTTGTTATTATGCCTTCATGCAAGACATAGTTGGATTTAATTGAATTCTGCTTTCATGATAGTCATGGTTGGTTTTCATTGATCATGTTGTCAGGCAAATCATCGTTGAATTTGGTGTAACCACACTTTAACGTTTCTCGATACAACCAGAATGATGTCTATGCTAATACTACCAGGTTATCATGATGGTTTTTCCAAACAGTTTAACCGATATACTTTCCTTAAATCATGATAAATTATCGACCCCATACCGATCATTTCATGTGCATTCCACGTGTACTCCATGTACCGTAGTCCATGTGTATTTCACATACCTTAATCTATGTGTATTTCACTTGCAATGCTTCACGAGTATTCGCTAGTCGATTCTAAATCACCTCAGGCGTATGTTCACTTGCTGATATTCTACAAGATTGCCGATGCCGCTCATAGCTTGGAGATGTTACTAAAGGTTGATGCTGCTGATGTTGGGAGACGCTACGAGATGCTGATGCTGTTCAAAACCTGGAGATCCTACTAGACGAAGACAAAGGCGTCAGAGCAAAGCAATTGGACGAGAAGATGCTTCACCATCAGACAATTTCCATCAATCATTGTCCCTAATTCTTATTTACATGTCACACGTCATTCAGCTGTCATTTCAGCCATATGAGTGCAAACCGGTACCAGCCGGCCACTCAGCTGAATAGTTACATGAATCACGGTCATGAGAATGACCATCATGGAACTGACAGACAAGACGATAGTAACCACTACTATGACAGCAACTATCCTATAAATCGCAACCGAGGCTCCGGCCGTGGACGTGATCAGACATACAAATGATCAGTAGTCCAACCGATCCGCCAATTCTGGCATAATAACCTAATATTTGTAGTTCTATTTGTTTCACATGTCGAGACACATGTCAAGACATCAGTCAAGACACATGTCTTACGTATACTTTCTGAAGACACATGTCAAGACACCAATCAAGACATATGTCATGCTTACATTTCTCAAGACACGAGTCAGGACACATGACTCACGTCTAATTATGTAACATTTCTAAGAAATTCAGGGTACCCTCCAAGGGTATATCCATTTGGTTGTGCCATATATTAATCAGGCCACAAGAATTTCAATACCATTACCGGCACATCAGTGAGAACTGTCATGTTGCCGATGTCACTTTCATTTCTCTCACCATATTTCATTTATTCATGACCATGAAGGACGCCTTTCGTATTTCCACGTATACGAAGGTTTTCCTTCAGCTTAATGATGAGATCTAAGCTGCTAACGCATTTCCTCGGACAAACACGAGATGAATTTTATCCTAACTATGGACTATGAACAACACACCATGCTACGATTCATAATTATGTACAGTAATGTTCAGGCTCCTAAATACATTCAGCTTGATTTTCCATCAGGAAAATCCGTACAAATTATCTATGCTTTCCAAGCACGTGCTTTGTTAGCCATGATTGCTAAAATTTTCTAGCTATCAGTAAGACACGACTACTGAAGTCCTTTTATGCATAACCAACGAATTATTCCCAAAATTGTCCCGTACACTCCAGAAGAACCTTCAAGGAGAAGGACGGTAACATAAGATTATGTGTCGACTATCGTCGATTTTTAAACAAATCACCATTCATGACCGTTATTCTCCTCCACGTATTAACAACAAGTCCAATCGACCTTATAGTGTTAATCACTTTTCCAAGATCGAACTCATGATCATGCTGCCAACAGTGACGAGTGAAAGAGCAGGACATGTCCATGACTGCTATTCATGCACGACTCGGCCATGCTAGATTTATGATTTTTGAATTTGTCTCATCAATGCTCCAACGAAATTATAAGAATGAGTTTCCATGAACTCATAGCAAATTCATCAGTGTTTTCATTGAGGATAACCTGATTTTCTTTAAGCCTCGAGAAGAACAGGAAGACCATATCTGTACTATGTTGCAAATTCTATGACAAGAGAAATCTTACCCTAGAAATTTTTTTTTTCCAATATCAATTCTGTTTGATTACAGTGACACGCTGAATCACATGGGTTTCTACGGTTAATCTTACCATGACTCAGCTTATGCGTAAAGGAGAGAACCCTACACTACATTAGGTGTTCTAGAAAATCCTACGCTGTGAGAAGTCTAGATTCAGAGACTCAGAGTTTCACAAACTCCTATGTATCAAGTTCTACGAAGCAAGATACAGTTACGTTCATATCTAAGTACCTGACATACCAACAGGTTAAGATAGGACACCAACAAACTGGGATGTTTTCATCATCTGAAATTGTGAATTGAAATGGGACAAGATCTCCACGGATTTTGGTTACCAGATTAACGCAAACTCAGAAGAAGCATGATGCTATCGGGGTTGTTGCCAACAGTTTGAGCAAGTCTGCAGAATCCTTACATCCGCAAGGATTGTAGAACCAACAGATTGATCGGACATGTTCCAGCCAAGGCTCATCCGACCACTTGGTAATCCCTCAGCTATCGGGACAGACAAAGATTCGCAATTGTACTCCTAAATTACTTCCCGTCTTCATTCTAATTCGACGACTTGCTTTCGCGCTCGCATTCATGACACTATTCACGTTCATGATCGTATCTGAGCTTACGATTTTACGTTCATTTGGTTCTGGGAAGTTTTGCAAGAACTTGAGAGACCAGACCCAAGTTCAGTATAACTCTCCATCATCAGATAGACGTTTCACGTCATATTCCACGTCTCACCTTGTAGCGTTTGGCGTTACCGCCATTGTATTCTATGATCACGATATGTTTCATGTCATGTTCATTCCACGTTCCTCATATCATGATCAAGATATGTTACACGTATCATGGATCACGATAGGTTTACTCATACTACACTGGCCATATCTCCACGTAGCACGTTCAAAAATTTTCACGTATCACGTTCAAAATTTTTCACGTATCATGTTTAAAATTTTTCACGTACTACGTTTCCTTATGTCTCGCGCATCGTTTCTAGTTATCAGTTAGGCCAGATTGTCTTGCATCGTAACGTTTCAGTTACCCTAGCACGTTAACTCTTATTTTCCTCGATAGAATTTAGGGGATCTACCCTCCGTTGATAACCAAGAATTTCTTCGTATTCCAAGTCAAGGTCAGGAGGACCAAGATTTATCATTAGTGTCAAGATCTTCTGAAGGAACCGTTCCAAGAGGGAGGCCACTTGGAAACGGACAAATTCATCCGGACTTTTATCCGTCTTCTCTCATCAATTAGATATGTACTTTCAGTCACGTCACGTTCCATGTCCTTTCAAGACATGTCACGTTCCGCGTTCCTTCTACCATGTCACCTGTACGTTCATTAATCTTACATACCCTCTCAGTTTGATTCGGGTATGTTTCTCTTTCAGTTACGTTATCTATAATTCGGGGACGAATTATTCATTTTAGGGGGGAAGAGTTGTAAAACCCGCATGCTTTTACCATGAATAGTACCCTTAAGATCGTACGTATAGGATTTGAAATTTCCTATTATAGCATGATTACGATTACGTGTTAGGATTTTACGTATTACGTACGTCATAGAACACGATAAGTATTTACTACGCACCTACACGCAATAATTATTTGACAATAATTATTCACGAACATGCGATCATGAAATCACGAACGTAATTAAATCACGAACTATTATTAATTACATATATATATTTATTACGAGCGTAAATAAATATATTAGGTCACGGTAGTTATTTAACGAGAACACACAAAACGCGAACACAAATAAACACGAACAAACACGTAAAACACGAACACGAGAACACACTTATTAATTAGACACGGAAAATGATCGGGTTAACCCCATGTGGGCCCATATGCCATGAAATTAGGAAGAAAGATGGGCCAAGCCCATCAAAATTTATTAAAGAAGGGTAAAAGGAAAAATCACTACTCATTTTCACTTTTACAGAAGATTTTACAAAAACCTAAAAGTTCTTCCTTTCACCTTTTTCTTTCTTTTGGCCGCCACCCTCAAACACACCAAAGGAGGTGTTTATTGATCTTTGATCTTGGATTTGGTACTAGTGTTCGTGTTTGTTCATCGTTGTTTAGATCCACGCATTCGGTAATTCTTTTAACCCTTTTCTTTTGATTTAATCTTTTAAATAATTAAGAACATGATATGTTTTTTTTTAAAAACCTAATTAAATCATAGATCTAACATGAAATTGGTTTTGGAATAAATCAAAAGGGATGTTTTAGGGGTGTTTGTTCTTGGCCGCCGCCTAAAGCGAACCCGAGAGGGTCTCGGTTTGGCTACACGACCACCACCGAGACCATATGGTCCCGGTTGGTTGGTGTGGGTCCCACGGCAGCAACAAGACAAGGGGAACCCCGATGTGGTTCGGGGTATGGTGTCGATTTCATGTCCGGTTCATGGTTCTTAGTCAAGATTTGGTTCACGGTGTATGTTAAGATTTTTATTTTTATGATCTTATGTTAAAATTAAATTAATAACATGACATGATTAATTTAATAACATGAATTAGGTTATTTTAATTATTAAAATCATGAAATTATTAACCTAAGTATTTTATATTTTTAGATTTATAAATTTATTAATTATTTAAAAACCATGGTTATAATTAATTAATTAACATGACTTAGGTTATATTATTAATAAATAATAATACATGTTTTAACCTAAGTATTTAACTTTATTTAATTAAAAACACGATATACTTTAATTAAATATTTTAACCTATAGTTTATTTTAATTGCATGAAATAATTAATAAATTTTACATTATATCTTATGACTTAGAAAATAATCATGAAAACACTTAGGCTTATATACTTAGCTTATTTAACCAGCTTATATCTAATTATGGAAACTTTCTATTTTTAGAAACTTATTTAAATAAGGCAGCTAATCTATTTATGGAAACTTTCTATTTTTAGAAACTTATTTATTTCAGGCAGCTAATCCATTTATGGAAACTTATTTATGGAAACTTTCTATTTTTTGAAACTTTATATTTTTAGAAACTTTCTATTTTTGGAAACTTTCTATTCTTGGAAACTTTCTATTTTTGGAAACTTTCTATTTTTGGTAACTTTCTATTTTTGGAAACTTTCTATTTTTGGGAACTTTCTATTTTAAGAAACCTGCTATTTTTGGAAAGTTACTTATTATTACACATAAGTATAATAATACATGAAATACCAGAAATACATAATCAGAGTGAACAAAATATAAGATAAACACAGTTTAAGGCTTTAAACAGTGAAACATGATATGAACATATAAAATAAGCTAAGACATGATATAAAACCAGTTACGTATTTAGTAGTCAGATACTTATTCACGTATGTATTCATGTAGCATTAGTGATACGGAAGTAGGATTCCTCTCAGTCGTCTTCTTCGTTCACTAGACATAAGGTACGGATTCCCGTCCTTTCAGTATGGACATTCTTTCCTTATTAGGATTCCCCGTATGCAGCCAACTGTTTTCCCAGTATTTGTTTTATATGTTTTTGAATTGCTTGTGTTTAATTAGAATACCTAAAGCCATATACATGCATGACCAGTTTCACCTAGTTATGGAGGTACCATAACCATAACATTAGAGGCACTGATGTTATGACTTCACCACGGCGGAGTGATTGCTCGTGGCGTCCCTTCAGCTTTTGGCCATATTTTTATATTTATCATGTGGGGCGTATGGGTGCATCCTAGTTACATGTTTTTAGTCAGGATTTCATGGTGAATGTGGTGTGTGCCTTGCATCCTTCACAAGGAGCTGATCCCTCCTACCCAAAAACCAGTATATTAAATTAGAGGCAGCCCCTCTAATTTGCATGATGAGGTCACCCCTCCAAGTATTCATGCACGGTGGATTTTCATGACCTATATTGGCTAATGGTAAAATATGTTAAACAGTTTTCATAAGATAAACATAAGGCTTTTCAAACTATAAAACCAGTTTTATGAAAATATTCCAGGTTTTCCAGGACTTATACATTTCCGCTGCTATTAAGTCTTTATTATGCTTAGTCATTCATACTATGTCTATATCCGTGCACTGAGCGTTTTGCTCAGCTGTTACTTTCCTTTCCATGTCCCAAAACGACAGGTACCCTAGGAAAGACTCGAGCATTTGGAGGACGTGCATAGGATGGAAGCTGCTAGAGACTTCTTTTCCTTTTTGCCTTCATATACTTATGCTTGCTTAGTCTTTCATTTATTTCTTTTACTTTATTATGTTTTAGGCTTATGTTTGGGATCCGATGTTTGATTTCGGTTATCCCTATGGTCATGTAATGTTCTATACATTTATCCTTGTATGCTTTGATGGCACGCCATAATTACGCGTGACATTCTATTATCAAAATGGGGTGTTACATGACGCTTGTGCCCCTCTTTTGTGTCTGCCACTGTATACACTCTTACTCGGTTTATATGCTCGTGTATCTATGTGATCCGCTTTTTTTCCTTATCACGCAACTCTTTCCTATATTTGTGTAAAGAAATTAACATGAAGCTATCTTTACGTGAAAATGTTTTTGACCCTATAAACATGGACGTTTGGTACTCAAACTTTTTGTGTTGAGATGATTTATTTGTGTTGGAAAAAAGTAGTGTTTGTGTTAATATATTTTCAGAGGTAAACTACAAAGTGGTATCCATAAGTTTTATTAAATGAGTAAAGTAGAGGTGGCTATTTTGCCCATTTGGTTAAATATAGGAAAATTTTGACACTTTTTCAAAAAGGATGGGGTACTTTTTGCCCATTCCTTATTTTTTATACGCTAAACGACCGCATATGTAAGAAAATAAATGGGTTTAATGGGTGCATATATAAATTACTAATTAAGCTACTAGACGAAATTTTATATTTAATTTCTTATCTCCGACTTTTAAACAAGTATTTTTATTTTTTATTTATAAATTGTTATTTGTTTTTTCTCCGTTTAAGCTTGCGCCCGTTTAACCCGCCCGTTTCGCCCGCCCATTTTACCCGTGCCCGTTTAGCCTGCCGCCCGTTTAGTCCGTTGTCCGTTTTGCCCGCCGTCCATGCCCGCCTATCCGCCCGTTTTGTCACCTCTAGAGTAAAGTAAGGTGGTAGGTATTGTAATATTTAAGGATTTGATTGTGGCCGTTGATTTTGTGCCCCTTGCATCCATATATATAGCAACATCACTAACCAAATTGAGTTGGGTTTGCTTAATTTTTGGGTTACCTGTAGTTGTTCATTGGTTATTCATCTTTGGTTTGATTTAAAAAAATTGATCTAAATTGGTGAATCTGTGTTTGATGTGGATCTAATGGTTGATCTGTGTTTGATGTGGATTTGAGTTTGACCTAACAAGGTCTCTATTGTCGTCTGATTGGTTTAAATCCCTCATTTTTTAGGTTTTGCTGGAAACCATAATTTTTAATGGGGTTCGTTGCCACCAACTTCTTCGTTGCCTCCGTTTATATTAGGAGGCGTTGATGGTTGGTAGGCGGCGTCCCTGAGGTTAGATGGGTGTTTCCTTTTACGGGTGATTTGATTCATTAACTTAGGGTGATGAGGCGCAAATGGTTGCCGTTTTGGTTCTGATCATGATTACAGTTGGTGTATTTATTTTTTATTGTTGCTTCTTCTTTAGGCGTAATAAGCTTTGGCTAAACTATGTATTGTCTATAAAACTTTTGTGGTTCTGTGTTTCTTACCTTTGTATATAAGCCACATGGAATCAACTAATAAGCTGCTAATCGAGTCGCTTATAAAATAAATGGGTCTTTGTTTCCACTTATATAGTCGGCTTACGGCTTATTAGATACAATTAAGCTATAAAAAGTAACCTTATGAAGATTTAGATGTATAATGGTTTGAGAACTAGGTTGGGAAAATCCACTCTTCAAGAGAAAATAGGCTCATTTTTTATCAAATTGTTGTTTGCTCGCAATCCTGAGCAAAACAGTGAAATAATATTTTGCTTAGTGTCCTTAAGCTGTGTGAAAAGTAAACGTAAATCATGCTTAAACAACTTAACCCGTCTTGATTAATATCATATTCTTATTGCTTATAAAGGTTGCCCTGAAAGTGAACACATTTGATGAGAGATGTGGTTTTACGACTCTTTGCGGGGCAAATTACTAAGTTTGCAGTTGTGCTTATTAATTACGAGGGTTGTGGTGAGTTTGAACGGCCCGGGTTGAGGATGAGATTACACGGATCTTGGCGGGGCAACCTGTTATGGTTGCAGCCATGCCGTGTGTATCCTCCTATTCCTATGTGTTGCCCTATTTGAGCCTACCGTCTTCATTATATTGAAAGTGTGTGATTTGATCAGCAGAGCTCATAAATAATGATATAACCTTTTTCCTTTTGTTTTTGAATAAAATATGTATGGATACGTTGTTCATTTATGAATATTAAATTTTGTATTCATTTTGGTTGGTTTGCAGAAATCAGAAGTGGGGGAATTCAGTGGCCTGAGATCAAGTGGGATCGTGACATATGCTAAGTATGTTAAGGACTCATTGTTCTTTGATGTTTTGAGCTTTTCCTGAGATTATAAGCGCAGGTGATGCACTTTATTGCAATTTTTTCTCTCTTTTTTATTAAGTGCATGTTATTGGTTATGAATTAAGGTTAATTGGTATCTTTTTAGTGTTTTGATCATGGGTGTTGTTTGATTGTTAAAAAGTGTTGATCTTTGATGGTTTTGAGGTTTTGTATTGGTTTTATTGTTAAATTTGGGGGTTTTGTGGTTATGGTGTTAATTGAGCTGTTTTGAGTGTTTTGCATGATTGTTATTTGATTACTGTTACTTGGAAATGATAAATTTAGGTTTTGATTGTGTAGTTTCGTGGAAACGATGATTAGTTAGGTGCGATTTTAGGTGTTTGAAGTCTGGATATGATCATTTTGTGTTTCATAACGAGTTGATTGGCGTAAATGATTGTGTCTTTATGAAAATAAATGAAAATGATAGTTAGGGTTAGATGGAAATGATAATCAAGGTTTAATTATTGGTAATGAATATTCTGGATTTTGTAAGGATATGATTTTTTAGCTTTTTTAGGTATGAATAGATCGTTTGTGTTGGTTAATGAGCTAATTGGCGTTAAAAAGACGTCTTTATGAATTATATGAGGTGCTAATTATTGGGAATGGTGATTAAGGATTTGTTGAAGATATGATCTTTACTCTTTAGGTGTTTTGAAAGCCAAGACAATCTAGAGATAACATACTTAGGTTCTCCTTTTCTATATTAAAATTGATTTTTAAGAGTGAAAGTGAAGAAATTTTATCATGTCTCAGTTAGAACTTATTTGCCTATACAAAAACTTAAAACCGTATAAGCAGTATAATATTATGCAATAAGGTATCAAGACTGCTGAGCTAAAACTTATAAAAGATGTTCTGTTACGATGTATAGATGTCATTAAGTTTTACATTCAAAATAGAAAGTCAACCTTTACCTCTCTAGTGACCCATATGCCATGACCATTTGGTTAGGCATACAAAGGCACAAATCTAAATCATTAACCTCACTCTAACCTATATCCATAGGTTATATAAAAAAGGACGAGGCGGGTTTCTTTTGTGACTTAAACTAACCAAAATTAGCATGTTCAAGAAAGGATTTCTTCTCCGAGTACACGACCACAACTGAGCGTAGTAGGGTTCGCATGTAGGGGTGTTAAATAGGATAATCTTGGTTGGGTTCAGGGTTGGACGGGTTTGAGTCTATTCGGTTCCGACCGCGTCAGTTTTTTACACCCTTTTCGATTTTATCGGCACTGTTTGTACCAGCATGAACGTTTTGTGTGTTCTAATTAAGGTACAAGTAGAACTCATGTGTATCTTTGAAATTAAACTTTGTAATATGTGACCTGTAGCTACGTTATGTCAGCTTATAACTGAGATGAATAATATTGTTTAGTAATAGACAGAGTGCCAATTGTACTGCAAATTGTGGTTTATTTTGCAGACTAATCATGGTTAAGCATAACAACGTTATCCCAAATGGTCACTTCAAAAACCACTAGCAAAACTATGTCAGAACTTGGTTTAACCCTCCTAAACTTTGAAAGTGAACAGTAAGACTTCCTTACCATTTCATATTGATTTGTGTTTAAATTCAGGTGAATAATGAAGCTGTAGTTCTCGGTTTCATTGGAGCTCCTTTTACTCTGGCATCGCATGTGGTTGAAGGTGGATCATCAAAGAATTTTACCAAAAAGTAAGCCCCCTGTATCAATTGAAAATGTAAAATAACTTAATTAGTAAACTTTCACTTTTAGGGTCAAACCAAGTCTTTTAGGTATATTAGTAACAAACCAGGAGTCATAGGGGCGTTGTAGCCATCTTTCATATGGTTAGAAGCACAGGCAAAGTAGTCAGCGTCAAAAGAATCTGGACACCGGCGTATTTTTTATCCCATGAGAATTCTTTCACCGCCCTACCAGTCCCGCCCATGTAGGCTGTGTCGTCCACCACATATTTTAAATATGTCTCGTCCTTGGTTGCTCGGTACAACCATGTAGTTGCCCACAACAGTTCATCCTTCAAAGTAGAAAAACACCGTTAGTTTATGTTGGAAACTCACTTTATGTGACGACATTTAAGAATTCCCATTAGTTATCATAGTCACACACATTTAGACTAGACTAGGCTCGTTGTAAAGTTTATGTTGTGTGTGTGACTATATATACCCCTCCTTAGCTTCCAAGGAGGGGTGTTGCTTGTCATTTTATCATTTGAATACAACTTTTCATTTCACACATTCAACCTCTCTTCTCTATCTCTAAACCAACAATGGCTACCACCACCATCTTCCGCCACATTAGACCACCGGATCACATTTAGCAAATCTACATTTGGCATCAGAGCCTCGGTTCAATCCTTGGATCGTGTTTTTGTTTTTGATTTGGTGGTCTAAAATTTTTTTTCTGGTCTCGATCTGTTGATTTTCTGTCACGATGGTCGAATCTTTCTAAAAGTTTTGTCTCTTTTTGTGTGTCATGGCAGTCTACCATTCGTTTCTGTCACATCTGGTATTAGTTTTTCTGACCTGTCCATGGTTTGTTGTTTCTCGGGTTCATTACCTGTCCATCTGTCCACTGGTTTAATTTTTTAATCTGGTCAATATCTCTTTTTTTTCTATCATTTTATGGCTATTGAAAAAGTTAATAAGTATTTTTTTTTGGGGTTTCTTTAGTGTTCATAAAAGTAAGAAAAAGTAATTTATGAACATGAAGTTGAGCCCAGAAACTCATTGTTGCCCAGAATATCAAATGAAGATGAAGATAAGATGCCCAGAAATCATCAGATCCAGTCATTTTTGGAAAATTCAAGTTTGGTCAAAAACCCTTTGCGATGGCACCTTTTCAGATGGCACGCATGTTTTCATATGCATGCACTCCGATGGCACTTTCATTCACATGGATTGCGATGGGTTGTTTTTTAACACATTCTGATGGGTTCGACCTACCCATTGCGATGGGACTCATTCCGATGAGTCACATTACGATGGGTGGTTGGACCTGTCGCAATGGCATATTAAAACGACATGCTGCTGAATTTTTTTTCTCACATTCCGATAGACTAAAAACATTGAGATGGCTTTAGTATTAAAGATTCCGATGGGTTTTAAAAACTGACTTCGATGGCTTAATTTTTGGACTTTACGATGCTGTTTAAAAAAGAAAACCTTTGGGACAAGTTTAACAAAAACAGTATGTTTTGTTTAAAAAAAAACATACTGACAACCTGGATTTGACCAGTACCATCATCTCACCATCCTTATAACTCCACAACACCATAACTAACCTAACCCAACGTCTCCTATCTCCATTCCACATCTAGACTCGATCAACAAAACATAATTAATCAAGATCTCAGTTTGGTTCAATATAATAAAATCTTTACAGATTTTTTTTTCTTTGAACAACATGCATCACAGATCCATTTTTTGTATGGTTTCACCCATCTATTGATATTCGAATTAAAGAAATATATAAACAACAGTGTTTACATACTTTCTTTGTTTCGATCGGCTCTAAAAAGTTAAACATGCAACACCTACCTGAGATCTTTATTAAAAGATCTTGAAGACCTGATGATTTTTTATTTGCCTCGGAAACAATTAACATCAAGGGAATAGTTTGTTGTTAGCAATTAATAATCAAAAGGGGTCATTTGATTAGGTTGATATGTGATGGAATAGATCAAAGATGTGTTACTCTTTATGGAGAGTGATTTTATGGTTGGTACGAGAGGTGTTTATCTGATTAGATGGGGGATGAGGTGAAAGAGACGGAGTAAACAAAGTAAAATGAATATCTGTTTTGGTTTGGTGGCTGCGTAAGATTAGGTGATGTTTGAGAAATGAGTTTAATGTTAGAGTTACCCTAATTATATGGATTTTAATACTCCATGTTTGGACCGGGTATTGATAAGTCATGTTGGATTTGCATTTTTTTCTTGGGCCTACTCTTTTTCATCCGAATAAAGTATAATCTCATTCGGCTATGGTCAAAAGGTTAACAAATTTTCATTCAAAATTTTCACTCATTTGTATGGGTGTTTTTTTGAGTGTATGGACGTTTTTTAGTGTATTTGGAGTTGCTTAATTAATGGGCCGATTATGATTTAAGAGAATAGTGGGATGAAAAAGACCATATGATCTACTAATAATTATAACAATATTTAGTCTATGTCAATTTGGCTAAACTATTGGTATAATTCTTAAACTCGGGTTTTAATGGGACAAAGTGACGTGACAAATGTGATGAGAATTTATTTGAGACGAGACCAATGAAAAAATTGGGCGATTTTTTTAGTGACTACAGATTTCGTTTGATCGGGTATTAATTATGGGAAGTTGAAGACGGATTTTTCGAAGGCGTGAACTTATTTTATCTTTCAAAGATAACTTGCTCGTGCTTCATATTAGAATGAAGACTTGGTTATCTGGTTTCCCGGTTCGGGGTGGATGGTTGATGACTCGGATAACTATCACTTAAAGGGGTTACATTGTTGTACTCAGTGTCACGCGCTTAGTCGAAGTGGATAATTTCAAGAGGTGTTGTGCTTATAGACTTCTTCAGTGATGCATTGAGTATTTAGAGATTTCTCCACCGTTCTTCATTCAACAATAGTGCAAGCTTAAGTCACAAGATCGAAGGATTTTTATTCAGCTTCATGTTTGATGTATATGGTTCATTCAATCAGTGGTCACTTCAAATTGCTTTCAAGTAGGTTAGTAAAGGTGGCCATGGAGAGTTTATGAGAAGAGATTTTCGATCAACAGCTGATTCTCACAAAATATATAATTCAGCTTATTTATTATTCTCACGAGATTTCAGGTTCATGTGCGTACAATTTATTGATGGTTCCGAGTTTCGTAACCATCAAGGGGAAGAAGAAGACACATTGAACGCACAACGAGTACACGTGATGAACTTCATACCTTCTTTTGATTTGAAGACATTCCAGGATGACATTTGTCATAACCGCAGAGAAAATCAGTGTTTTAACTCGTGGCGTTATCAATCTCTAAAAACGGTACACTACTGATTCGAGGTTTAATTGTTTGATTGTTGCAATTATTCATCATCATTATCCTATTCCTATATGCATTCCCGGGACTTAATTGAACCTGGTGCATCTCCGGAAGAAGATATGTGCATTTCCGGGACTTAATTGACTCTAGTGTTACGATGTCAACTTCATGAATGGGATAAAGTGTCCACTTCAGTATTTGAGCTTAATAATTGTGATTGATTTACTTTCTTCAACTATGTGGGGGAAGAAGTATCTTGATTCTTTCTGGTATGCATAACTTGAACTCTCAGGGGAAGAAAAATTCAGAAGAATTATTCAAGTGTGAGAAGAAAAGTTGTTGATCTACTTGGTGTACCCCTTACTTTCAATCCTTCTTAGCAACGTTATCATGTTATATGATGGGATTTGCTTGTTAGATTCCGCTGTGCGCTTAATCATTCTAAGCTTTATTGAAAGCTTTGAAGTTGCTTACGAGGATTGTCGATTTAGGGGGAAGCTATTTAAAAAGCTTCTACATCAAGTTTATGTGGCATGAATTAGGGGGAAGCTAATTCAGAAGCTTCTCCTTAACCAGAAGTGTATGGGTTACATAGCTCGTGCCGTTACAGTATTTCTACTACAAGTTAAAGATGAGTCGTTTTGAAGTCAAAGGCCTCAGAAGACATCATCAGCATTGGACGCTTCATGGAAGCTCTTGTTCTTAATCATTATGTACTTGTTAGGAAAAATATTGTAAGGAATTCTACACGTCGTCCCATGGGGGAAGATTGTTGGAAACTCACTTTATGTGACGACATTTAAGAATTCCCATTAGTTATCATAGTCACACACATTTAGACTAGACTAGGCTCATTGTAAAGTTTATGTTGTGTGTGTGACTATATATACCCTCCTTAGCTTCCAAGGAGGGGTGTTGCTTGTCATTTTATCATTTGAATACAACTTTTCATTTCACACATTCAACCTCTCTTCTCTCTCTCTAAACCAACAATGGCTACCACCACCATATTCTACCATGTTAGACCACCGGATCCTAAATAGCAAATCTACAGTTTAGATACCCCAACTACGTTGAAATATGTATGTTCTATATAGTAATACATAGTTGTGTTAAAGTTAAACATGGTATCTTCGTTTGTTTTGTGAAACCATATCACGTGCCTTAACTTGTACAACCTTCACTGCACCCAAAGACGTATCAACTAAACCCTTTCCAACAGACTGAAGAACGGTTGATGTAGAACCTGAAGCTACACTACCCGCACTGTCATTTGCTCCAGACATTCTTTGACCCGAATTTAAACCAAATCCAGTCGCAATTCGTGCAAGGCCCCACTTTCCAGTACTTCCAGTATGTAAATTGTTTGGTGCTGATGTTGCAGTTTTGGGTAAATTTGGAACTTCATTTGAAGGTGATACAATGGGTGTAGGTTCTACGGAATAGGAGTCAACTGCAGAAATATTAACATGCTCGGTGACGGTTGATGTAGTGGATTTAACATCGGTAACTTCAGTCGTAGTGGGTTCAGACGATGAGGAACAATTTATTTGATCAGTGGCGGTGGATGTGGAAGTCTTAACATCGCTAACTTCAGGCGAAGGTTGAGACGACGAGTCAGATTCTGTAGCTATTCTGCACATTATCATTAAGCTCATAATTACTTTGAACTAGAAATTATTTGAAAAAACGTGTTGTGACTTATTACACCACCTACATTGCAGCCATTAGATATATGCAAACGACATATCTATGACATTTCGGGGAAAACCAAAAACAATTTATGCATAAAATCTACAAGGTACTTATTTTCTGTTATGAGAAAATGTATTAAATGCAGGCGCTTATTTTCTATTAACTGCAGGCTACCTTGCAAGAAAACGTTTCATGCTCGAGGCTAAACTGAAGTCTTGCAGAATGGAATCATTAGCATCAGTGTAGTAAGTGCAAGAATATAGTTGAACTTGATGAAGCGTGCTACTATATTCATCGCAGATTCACAAGTAATAATCTTCTCATCTAATTTATGTCACCGGGTATTTGGGTCTTATTATCTTTTTCAGTAAATAAGTCACTTTCTTTTGAGTTTAAAAAGAGTTTCATAATGGGACTCGAGTCATTTTCAGTAAATAAGTCACTTTCTTTTGAGTTTAAAAAGAGTTTCATAATGGGACTCGAGTCATTTTCAGTAAATAAGTCACTTTCTTTTGGGTAAAGGGTTATAATGAGACAGTTTGGGGGAAAACGAGTCATTTTCTTTTGGGTAAAGGGTTATAGCTTTTTTTCAGTAAATAAGTCACTTTCTTTTGGGTAAAGGATTATAATGAGACAGCTGGGGGAAAAACGAGTCATTTTCTTTTGAGTTTAAAATAAAATTTCTTTATTTTGTGTGTTTACTATTTAGTAATAATTAATAAGTTATTTTTGTAAACAATGCTAAAATTGATGTATTCTTTATTGGAGAGAGCTTTAAAAAGAGTTTCATAACGGGACTCGACATGAGGATTGGTAGAGTGTACTACAATGAAACATAATCACACTTCAGTAGACAATAATAGAAGCTCAAGTATTTGAATCCGTATATAACTTCTAAGCTAGATAACCAAAAAGTAGTTTCCAATTAATACTATCCTACACATTTATTAACGCAAACAAAAGGCTTGTATTTGCGCACTCAGGGTCAGGAGTTAGGACTAAATGCATCCCACTGTCACCACCAAACCAAATTAAGCTTTAGCACTAAATGTTTTCTAACGGGCTCTTAGTTGACAGCAAACATCAATTAGCACAATAATTTTTGGTCAGCTCTTGACATGGGAGTGTCCCGAGTTGTGCAGTATTGGCGTTAATAATGCATAACTAGAAAAAAGTTAAACTATTACCTTCTGCTACTAAAAATTATGTACATAAGGAACAATAAATAGCGTCACTTACAACCCATTAACTTATAAGTAGTTCTTGGGTTGTGTTTTGTTCTCAAACATTCTTACAGTTGTACACAAGTGACCAGTGTATTATAAGCATAGTTCTAAATAGCTCGCTATAACCCGTCTTAAGGCGCGCTAAAGCTTGAGGCGTGACTTCCACGCTACGCAATAGGTCAAGGCCCGCTACGGCATGAGGTACGATAATTTTTTGAATTCAACTCTAATAAAGGAATATTGTCACATATAAAGGGAGTTTTCTAGCTTTAATTATTATGTACAAGACTAATTATAAACATAATATAAATATAATATTGAAATACATAAAATAACTAAATATGTTTATATGTTCTGCCGCTATAAGCCACGCTTTATAAACGCTAAAGCTTCGCCTTAACCGCTAAAGCATGTAGCTTGGATATGCCGCCACGCCACGTTTTACGCTATTTATAACCTTGATTATAAGTGCATTTCACCCTCTTAAATCTTTATATTCAAAGATTCGCATCTTAAATAATATTTATAATCAATAAATTATTTTTTCTTAGCTGGACAGAAAGGGTTCAACACAATCTCAGTCACACATAATAAATGTCGCATTTGACCGTATTGAAAAACGCCTATTTTCACCTGTAGTAAAACATACCATTTTCATCACTTTTCACATGATCAAACAGACTTTATGTATTTTGGCCAACATTTCGCCAATAAATATATGCAACTATATAGCAATTACAATTGTTTGGTTCTTTCCTACGCCTACATTTGGTGTTTTAATCACCATTGCTTTTGGTGCTTCTTTATCTGATTTATTTACTGCCTCAAGCACTCCGACATTCTTCGTCGTTTGGCTCTTTTCCCCCTCCTATTGTCGGTCAATCTACGTCTACCTTAATTTTTCATAAATGGTTTCACTCTTGATTTTCCTTATTGCTTTACACCAGTTTAGATTTTGATTTGTTTACAACAATACGGAAACGGAGTGGAAAAATAGTATTTATTGCGGTGCTTCCGTTTGCAGACTGGGGTGCCTAATTTCACGGTGTCCAATTGGTAAGGGCATTTTTTAAAGGTTATAATTTTTGTGGTTAAATTTTGGATCTTGGCATGTTTCGTGTTAGTTGTTTATAAGAATATGATTTTTTGAAGGTTGTTTGAGGTATTCAGTTTAAGGTAATCGCTTTATAGGTTTGTGATTATGCTTTTGTGGATTGCTTGGTCGATTTTGTTAATGGTTTTAGATTACGTGTTTGTGGTTCGTCTCTGATAATCTGTCCGCTTTCCAGGTTGTCCATGGTGATGGTGACGTTTCATGTAAGAAGGATGTTATGCTGGGTTGTGCGGGCCTAATTTAATTCATGATCATACTAAGGTATGTTATCTTCGTTGGTTATGGGTTTATAGTGATGTGAGTTTTTCAGCAACTTAGGATTGAATGTCGCACCTTTCTGCTCAAGAGGATAGACATCTGAAAGGTACTTTACTGAGATTCTTGGCAAATAGTAGAAGGTTAAAAAGCTTGAACATAGAACTTTCTTATTATTTTGACATGTATGTCTCTCGAGGTCCAAATATGACATTTCATCTAAAGAATATGTAGTTAATGAAACATTTTTTTTAATCTTCAACAATTTGTGACGACAAAAATATGAACTAACCTACACGTTTCTATTGTAGGAAAAACATTCACGGGAGAGCTTACTACACATACGGCCGCGTATTTGATAATACAAGCAGCGGTTCATCAAAAGAGGAAGCAGATCTCAATTTTCTAGATTTCTGATGGTGTTTAACAAGCTAAATTGGCTGTTGTAAAAAGGTAAGTTTGTTATTTTGGGTTTGTGCAAGTTTCACGCAATTTAGTGAGATTGTGTAATTTAATTATGATTTATTTTAAGGGCTATTGAAATATATGTAGAGATGCTAAAATCGCTATTACAAATTAGCTATCCAGACAGACCTTCAAAACGTGTATAAGGTGTCGTATGACTGCTGAATTAGGTTATTCAAACAGCCCTTTATTGCATGTCGACACACCCAATGGGCTGCTGAAAATAAATTGTGCAAGCAGCCCCTAATAACACGTTTCAGACTCTATATGATCATTGAAATTAGCTACCCAAACACTTCTTAATAGCATTTTTAGGATCACATAAATGGGGAACTAAAGGAACTGCGAGTACTTACCTTATGATTACTAGAGAGGAATACGTAGTTTATGATTAAAGAGATTTGTATATAAAACAATGTGCAAGTGCTAATATAGAAAAATATTAGGCACATGAGACTAACTCGGTGGTACTTATCCCCTCCAAGTCTTGACTGCTTTCGAAGATAAAGTGAGTTAAATCGCTATAAATATGAAACTTTTCTAATTAGAGTTATTGATCAACCCATATGAGCTCAGGCCCTGTGTTAGGAAGAAGAAAACGACCTGCCTATTAACAAGTATGACCAAACCTAAGTTTTGTGTTTGTAATTAAAGTCTAAGTGTGTTGGGACTGGGTCAGAACTAGAAAGTTCGTACAGACACCAGAAGTTGTAACTACTAAAACAGGAAAATGATAGAAGCTATTCGTTTTTATATAAGTTGCGATGTACAAATGAATGTCACTGTAATTTGGTACCTTACGTACTCAATTTGCAGATGTGTCGTGCTATAGTCAGTCTTTGTTCGTAGTATAGAAGTCACACGTTCACTTTTTTTTGCTCTCATGGATGACTGTGCATTATTTGTAACAGTTTGGACAATGTCAACAATTTCCTCCCAACACAGAGCACACACAAGCCACTTGCAGCCTACAAATGAACTAAGGAGGATACCCCATACAGAGACAAATCAGGGATAAATGTGAAATAGAGGAACAAAATAGATAACTTCTTCCAGTGATATAAACCAGATTTGTAAGCTAAGTTTATTTTTGTCTCAGCTGATACCCTACATTGACTTGGTTATGTGATCATTCGATTGTCAATTTTAATGTTGTGTCTTCAAACCTATATTCCAAAAATTCAGATCCACGTTATTAATTACTTAGCATGGAATTCCGAATATACTGGCCATTTTCATTTAGCGTCAGTCCCTTATGGGGCTCAAAGCTCTCCACTTGGTACTGATGTAGCAAGGTAGGAAAAAAACAACACCGTGAGCTTCTACACAGGTAGCCACGGTGCTTCTACACATGTAGCATCTTTTAGATTTTGTATGTTACTTTTTACTGTTCTTATGACCCGTTACTGTTATGTCCATAAAATACGTTGGTATATAGTTTTCTAACATTTTTTTATTATATATTATTGTAGGTCATTATGGATTTGATGGTAATCGCATGAATATATAGGAATAACCTAAAGGATGCTGACGTTTGTAAATATTGGGATTTTAGCTATCATCAGGTTATCCCACATGAACGGTATGGATGCCAAGTGCTTAATCATTTTTGTTGAGTGAAACTATGTTCATTTTTGCTCATATTGAACTATTTAGACTTTTTCCTTTAATATACTTGAATTTGATAGGTTAATTTTGTATGCACCCTTTTGCAGAACCTCCGTACACCCAAAACACCCAAAACCTCCTTTCTGTAGAACGCTCGCCCTCCGTCGCAGCAGAGCGCGGGCACAAATCTTAGTATATATATGTACTTTAGAAGAAAAAATTGTTCCTAGTTGTCTTTGGTTAGATGGAATAGTGGTGGCTTTATCACCGTCTTGTCAGCGTCACATCAATTTTTCTCTCTCCATTCACTCAACCTACCTTTCAGCCTTACTGGTGATGAAAAATTGACTACCACATTATAGCATATTTTTTGACATCCATGCTACAACATGTAAAAAATATATATAATGAAAAGTATTTATCACCAGATCACAAATCGATGCTACTACATTTTGTCAAAATGTATTCATTACCGGTAGCGACCTTGGCATCATAAATGAAATTTTTAGAAAAAGATCGCTCTAATATTAGGCTGAGGTGAATGAGAAAAATCCTACGAGTAAGTTACCTCAACCTTTTATTTTTTTAAATAAAAATATCTTTTAATTCATTTATTTTTTCATAATCTAATTTCATTATATTTTTCTACAATTTTGTTCTCTTTAATTCAATATTTACAAAAATTTGTTTGCGTTTTTCTTTTTTCATTTTTAATGATCTTATTTATTTTAATTCAAATTTTTTACACTTTAACATTAATTTTATTGCTAAAAAAAGTTATCGGGTACCCGTCGCTGCATTGCGCGGGTAACATGCTAGTTTTATATACCGTTGGTATTTTAATGAAAGGTGAATTTACCATCGTCACTACAGTTGAAAAATAAGTAGAGTGAGTGAAGAGGGAAAGTTGATGTGACGCTGACGTAACTGTGAGTTTGACAAAACCACTCCGTCTAGCCTCACAAAATACTCGAATTATTTTGAATCCACTTAGGGGCTGTTTGGTTGGCCAACTTTGGAAGTGTTTTGATGGTTTTAAATTTAAAATCCTTTATAAATCGTGTTTGGGTTGTCAAAATGGGAAGTTTTTAATGTGGTGGGACCCTCAAAATACAGGGTTTTGAAAACTGATGGCTAGAGGATGCATTTAAATATCACTTGCTATTTTGACAAAGTAGACCAAACGACCCTTCATAACAGTTAAAAAATAATCATTCAAAACTCCACTATTCATTGTCTTGTTTCTTTGTTTTTTTAATCTTTTAATTAGATCTAACTCCTAAATCAACAAAATATTGTGTGGGCTAAATCATCTTCAAATTCAACTTGATTTCTCTTTTGTTGGTATTGAATAGCTGAAAGATACGAATCATAATCGGAGGTTAATCAGTTTCGGATCATCGAGTTATTCTCGCTTGAGATAACAAATCATTTTGGTTACAAATTGTTGGCCTGTTGGTTACGAATTCTTGATGTCTTCTTTGGTTATCATATTGGTGCAAATGGATTAATCCAGGTTATAGTAAAGTCCCGTGTAATTAATTATGAATGGCTTAATAGAAATTTTTTTACCATTTATTTTGATTTGTGTAAAATATAGATGGAAGAGATACAAATTAAGATGGATATGAAGCTTATGTTCGTCTATTGATCCAATAGGTAAGTCGATAAGTTTGTTTATTTTTTATTTTTAATAAAAATAAGATGGGCATATTCGTCATTTGTGTATCAAATTCATTGAAACAAAACGCTAACCAAACATGATTCAGTATTAAAAATGAGGATGTTCCAAACCATAGCTATTTAATATATTACTAAATTTGAAATACCTCTATTTCAAAATTACGAACCAAACAAACCGGTTAAATGTTTGAAAGTCTCAAGAAATTACTTATTTATACAATCAATGTTTTATTGAAAAAAAAAATTCTCTCGCGAAAATTGTCTCCTTTAAATGTGAAAGGTTCTCAAATAATTTTTCAACTTAAAACAATACTATCGTAAACTAATTGTCAAACGCCACAAATACATTTTGTTGAAAAACTTTTTCCGCCGTCGAACTTTTGTCACAAGTACACTCCGCTACCGCTAGGCGTAGATACTCGGTTAGTCATTATTAATATTTGTTTGAAAGCTGAGGATAAAAAGTTAAATATAAAATATTCGTCGAATAACCTAATTAGTACGAAGTATTTTACATGTGTGCCCGTTAAACCTATTTATTTTTTACATCGTGCGCCCGTTTATCCCATGAATAAAAATAAAGTACTAAAAAAGGTCTATATTTTTTAAAATGTGCAAAATTTGACACCAATAATCGTTTATAAATCTCCAAAGTATAAATAAAGGTAAATGGTAAACAATATCATCAATCTACAACACAATTTTAATCCAATGGCTCAAAACCATTCATTCTTTACCTACTACACCCCAGTTTAATCGAATGGCTTAAAACCATTACACATCGCCGACCCACAACACAATTTTAATCCAACGGCTGAAACGCATTACACGTCACTGATCCGCACCAAAACAGTGCCACCAATCACGAACTCTCTTGATCCCCTTTACTCCTCTATAAAAAAGCAAGCAGTCTTCTTCATCCTCAAAGTTAAAAGCATAAAACCCTAAAACTTCTCTCTTGCAACAAAAGTTTTTCAGGTCTTACAACCACGGTTTTTAAACGTTTTTGTTTTTTTTTACTTGTTTTTAGATCTATATTTATTTTTACCAGATCTGCTGTTTTCAACTACTTTTAACATTTTTTTATACCAAAATCTAACATTTTATTTACTTTCAGGTAGGTGAACTCATGGCTTTTGATTTCTTTGAGTTGCTCTTTATTGACAACTACCATGAACTAAACTAACTTCATAATACATGTAGGTTACACCGACCACTCCATCATCATCATTTGTTTCTTCTTAATAATTTATGTTATGTAAATGTTATTCAAATGAAACTTTCTTTTTCTAATTCTTTTTTACTTGTTCATGATTCTAGAGTCATCACATTGCTCCGTTGTGGGGAGGCTGCTCAAGTGGATGACGAAAGGATTCATATGTAAAGACTTTCAAAACAGAATAGGAAATGAGTGATTTTTAAACTCTGGTGAATGTTAGAATGTTAGTGATTATCTTAACAACCCCGTTCTCGTGCCGAAACTCGTACAAGATTCACCTTCCTTATCAGAATTTGAATCTGTACCCGGATTATTAGACACTAACATCTTTTCTATTTTAACTACCTCTTCGGGATGGCATTCGTCTGCAAAAAAAAGGATTAAAGATGGCATTCCCTATTTGATTAGTTTGCGACGGCACACACTTTAGGATATTCAGCTTGGGAAAACATTAGCAATATCGGGTGAGGGTTACGGAAGATGTTGGTTTAATTGAGGCTAAGGTTTTGAGTGTGGGGATGGGAAACTTGTGAAACAATGCTGCGGAAGACCAAGGAAAATCATTCAAGCCACTCATGGAGGGTTCGAGCCGGGGCTGTGTTTGGCAAATTGATTTATTTTTGGATTATGTGTAGTAGTTTGAGCTGTATTTTTTTAGCACGTTTGTGTTTGAATTTGTATTGTCAGATTGTTTTGAGTTATATAAAAGGGAATATTGCATAAATGTGTTCATCATTCTTGTTCACTTGCGTTTTATCGTTGATATCTAAATCTTTAGCTAATTGAAGAACAAGTGAACCGGATTGATCATCTTTTCAACCCGGAGGGGATTACCCTAACCCACCCATCATGTTGGTCTCTACTGGTCTGCTTTGACCACTAAGCAAATGATAGGTTTCAGCATGAACCCGTTAGCATGTTGGTCTGACTCAGACTCATTCAACAAGTACTAAAAACTTGTTGCAACCGGAAATCTGCCTCCTCTAGTCTGGTACATAAGATTCATTTTATAATATACTTATCAATTTCTACTTGATAGGCGGAGGAGAAAGCTGTTTAGGAATGGGAGAGAAAGGCTGCATTTGTTTTAGTGAGCCATTGAGTTTGGTCTTATTTTTTTGGCTTTTTCAGAAGGGTTAAAGAGTAGATATGCAGAAATATGTGCAACATATTTTGTGTTTTGTGTTGTTGCTATATGGCTCACAGCCTCACACTTCTTTCTGACATGGGACTTCAAGGAGCAGCAAGGATTTACTTGCTTAATCGATTTGTATGTATTATCATTTCTGCAAAAGATACAGAAGATGAAGCTCTTTCTATGCCTTCTCTTAGCAGTTTCATCCATGATCCCGGTTTACTTGAGTCAAGTTCGACCCATTTACATGTGAATGGTCAAATACTACCTGTGTTTTATCTCCAACGGGTCAAATAGGCCAAATGAAAAAATTGCTCAAAATGAAGAAAAAGTAAGAAACTTAATAGTTGATATGTTCTGGATTTCAGATGTGTGCGGAAAATAAAAACACACGTAAACGATATCTTGAAGGGTATAGAAGAGTTTAAGAAGTCGTCTAGAATGACACAATGCTTAAAGTCTTTTCGGAAGGGAATGAATCTAGTGCTGTTAGTTTCTTTTATATGGGTAAAACATGAAACCAAATGTTTTATAATTATCATGGCTGCAAACTAGTTGTAATTCACATGCATCAAAGACAAGATCATAAATGGCTCAATTATGTTATATCTCTAGGCCAAAATGGAAAGGTCTAAATATATATTTCTATGTAAAAATGAAACGGGTCATATGGGTCAACAGCCACCCAGTCTTTATGGTCGACCCAGCTCAGTTTTGACCTGCACAAAAATGGTTATACACATGTTTCAACAGTTTTTCGTTAACTGAAATGACGAAGGTTTGGGTGGGTAATGGAAGCCTTCTACATCCTATCCGAGAACACTCGTCGACAGTCACTAGCTTGACCGTTCTACAAACAGGGGATACTACTAGTATTAAGTGGCTTCGATGTTCCACTCCATGTATGAATATCATGAAATATTTTGTAAATGCATTAACAACCGAAAACGAAGAAGTAGCATAATGATTGTCCCGATCGGGCAACGGATTCATGTTAATATGGGTCATTTTATAGCACTAGTTGAATTAAGCTCGATCGTTTGCATTCACGGATCTGGATAGCTTTATCATGTGAACGGCTATATAATGTAAATATGTCAGTGTTTGGCTCTTGTTTAAGGGAGATTGTATTCAGTATGTATTGATAATGGTTAATGTCAAAAACAAGGCCTGGATCGTTTGCTTTTGATGGGTGCACGTGACCTGCACCAATAGCAAAAGAGTCTACTGGGACTCTGGGAGCTCTCTCTCGTCTACAATGGTTTATCCATTTAGGCTTTCTTAGGTCGCTGTTGTCATTATTGCAGACTTGATAGCAGCACTAGACAGTGCAGGTTGGTGCGTTTTAGGAATGCTGCTACGCCTGCTAGATGAGCACAGCCACTCATTTCCCAGATAAGAGGTTAAAGTGTTAAACATTGCTTTTCTACGTTGTCGCCAAGCTGCAAGGGGGATGTCAACACCTGGTCCAGTAATGCCTGGTTTAAGGATTCCGGGACTTGCAAGGTTAGGCCCAGCCTCTTGAAGAGAAACAAGCCACTTCTGGAGCTGATTTTATGCCTAGTATAGTTCCATGATGAACAATAGTTGCTATAGAAGGGGATGAATAATAATTCCTTCTTTGTAACCGACGTTTGAAGCAGGAAGAACATGAGTCTCTGGTAGTGTAGCCTCTGGACAAAGCGTCAGTCTTTGTGTTGATAAAATTAGGATCCAATGGACGAGACATGTTGGAAAGCATGCATCTTGCCACTGCTAGTATAAAGAAACATGGACCTGTGGATTTCAGCTTTTAGCTCAATCCTTCACCATTAGTAGGAAATGATACTTGTTTGGCCCGTAAACTTGCAGCAATATGAATTTTGGCTATCTTACTACACGAAAGTGATTTTTCTGGTTTACTCTCATTTAAGGGCTATACCAATATGGGAGAAATATGATTGGTACATGTACATAATGCACTTATATAGTAACATAAATTTGCTATTGTTCGCGTGAGAACTTATACTTTTCTAGCCATCTCCTTTGTTATATTGAATAGTCTTCTGATACTTGGTGTATTGCAGAATACAGAAGCCGGTTATGGGTCTAGTTTCGCCTGATTGCTGAGTATGGAGCAGATTATGCAGAGGCATCAGGAAAAGGGAAAGCTAAGAAAGCGGATTAGTTGAAAAGTTACCAAGTATTGGTAATTCAGAACCTGAATAGCATGCTTTGTTATCAAGAGTTTTAGTACTGATGTTGAGTTTCTATTAAGACATACTCAAAACCTATATACGAGAGTGATTGTGAAGAGTGAGCGAATATCTTCATAACCCTCAACAATTTAGTCTCGTGAAGTCGTAATATTACTAGAACTAGAAGAAATTAAGGAGTTAGTTGATCCCATATGTACAATGTTGAGAGTTGACAAGGGGATTTATATATCCATTATGATCAGTAGTACTATACATGTGTCGATTTCAATCACATACATGCGGGGAATGTATCGTTATGCCACATTTCAGCGTCCATCGGGTATCAAAGGGGACAGATACGATGCAGAATAAAGCGTGTGTGCGTTCGTTGAACATCTTTGGTTATGTCATATGAACCCATTGCACATTGAAAAATCCATAACATCTTCCTACGTATGTTTTTATTTGTGTTTGAAGAAATCAATAAGAAAAATGAAGGTCAAAAAGATTACTGGGTCAATTTTAACCCATTTCTAAATTCTATGTATTTAACTTCCGAAACTCTAAAACAAAAACACACACTTTTTTATAAAATTTAATCTTAGATAATGAATGATAGGATTAGTCTTTTATCTTGTAACGCAAACTCGAATAAAATTACAAAAGCAAAACGCGTAAAGTGTAAACTTGATAACATTTTAAATGTCTAGACTCAAGTTTTATCTTTTTGATTTATGAGATCGAATATATGGCTTTAAAATATGGCATTTAACTGATTTGGGGAAAAAAATAGTAATTTATTGCGTATTTTTAACAGTCAACTTTTTTTGGACGCTTTTAATTGTATTTAATATTATGTTTTTTTGGACGCAACTTATTACGCGGTTAGATGCGTATACAATAAAATATAAAACTAGGTACTTTTAAAACCGTAAAAAAAACCGTCTAAATAGTAAACTTTTTTTGTAGTGGTTGGACATGTTATTATTGTTAACCAAAAACAAACATAAATGTCTCTGTATGTATTCACACTAGGCATCCCTTTAGGAGTTAAGGGTCTGTTTGTGGAAAAAATTTTATATTTCTCTGTTTTTAAATCTTTTTAGAAAAGAGGGGAGTTTTCTTTTTCTAGAAAAGAGTTGAAAATATAAAAAATGGTAATATGGGGTTTTCTAATTTTCTATATAAATTTAGAAAATAAAAAATTTGAAATTTTAGAAAATTTTCGGAAAATGATGCTACTAAACAGCTTTTTTATTTTTTAGTTTTCAAATGAAAAATTTTCTAGAAAAATAGAAAAAAATTTCACCAACTAAACAGGGCCTAAGATTTCACGATGCAAATTTTCTAAACCGGGCACAATCTTGACCATTCAAAAAACAGTTGCGACTATTAAACTTGGCCAAAAGATCAATAGTTTTTGTACTTCTTGCTACAGTTCTAACATGGGTTGCATCATGAGAGACCACATGCGTGTTTTTGATGTTCACATAAACATATGATACTATGATGTAAAAAAAACCGTTAAAAAAAAACTATGACGTAAAAAACAAAAAAAAAATAGTTTATTGAGAACAATGAATCGAAATAGTGTATCAATAATTCAGTATCACCAAATGAGTTTCTGGGCCTTATCTTATAGGAAATGGGCTCTAGTTCACCAAATGAGTTTCTGGGCCTTATCTTATAGGGAATGGGATCTAGTTCAAATCTTAAGTTGTTATATACTTAGGGTGTGTTTGGCATTGTTAAGAGCTGGAGCTGAATGCTGGAGCATGTAGCTTGAGCTTATTTTACATGCTACTTTAACTAGCATGTCATTTAGGAGCTTATTTTTTTAACAAGCTCTCTCAAGCTCTGTCAACTAAACGAGACTTATTTTTAATAGTAGCTTCTTTTTTAAAAACAATAAACTCAAGCTATGATAAGCTCTAATAAGCTCACGCGCCAAACATAGCCTTAGTAGTAAAAAAATGTACTACTAGTAACATTAATGTACACATATGCTACCTTTACTCCAACATAAACTCGAAAGTAAGAGACCGTTTCAAAGATGACCGTCGACAAGGTACAACATATATAAGAAATATGGTAATCAGTGTGTGTTGTACTTAAAAATGAAAGTGTCTCACACTCAACTAAAAAAGAAACATTATATCTTAATACCTTATAAAAGATTTAAGCCATTTTCTCTTATTAGAAGTCTTAATTTTTTAAGCCTCCAACATTTCTTGTTATAAAAGATTGTTGTTATTTTTTTATTTATTGCACAAATAAATTTTATTAAATTCAAGGTTATTAATAGGCTTAATTTTAAAACATATGTTACACATAAAATTAAAACACATTTTAATGAGCTCATTTTAATATGACCATTTTGTATGTTATTTTTCAAAGAAATTAAAAGTCAAAACTTTTCATCACACACATAATGAAAAAGTTAAATATTTTAGATTATGTAAACTCGAAACGGACTAACATTAACACAAATTATTTAAAAAGCTTGTAACCGTCCATTTAAAATATTATAGTAAAAAATATATTAAATTATGCGTTGTAACAGGCATAGAGGTTTATAAAGCCTAATCTATACTATTTATACTACTTTATATTATAAAGTATTTAGCACATTCTAAATAAGGAAGTCTTAAAAAATTAAGCCAAAAACATTACTATAAAAAGAAATTAAAAAGTTAAAATAATATTATTTATCTCGTAATTAAGCGTCTTTATGTTTAGTCCATTTCATAACCGTCTTCATTAACTTTTGTAATGAGAGTTAAATATTATCGGTTACGTTTTAACCAAAATCATAATTCTATTTTTAATATAACTTTTGTAACGTTTACTTTATTTGAGTATAAAAGCATCATTTGGTTAATGCAAAAAACACAACAATTTCTATTCCTCTATCATACTTCTAAAAAATCTTATGACTTTTTTTGTTTCTTTTGAGCATCTCAGAAAATTTGTATACCTCATCAAATTCAAAAAGAATGTTTCGCTTCAACTATTACTACGGTGAACTTATTGTTAGTGTACATGCAATTGCTTAACATGAAAATAAAGACCGAGTATGTGATTTTTATGTTATTTTTCGAATACTATGCAATGTGGCATGATAGTCTTTTCAATAATATGCATCATATAGGCAATATTGTAAATACGTTATCTTCATAATAAACGTATAAGTAGAGAACATTGAATCGTAAGAAAATTTTGTTACACGGATACCCACCGCTGCAATGCGCGGGTACCCAGCTAGTAAGTGAATAATGTATGTACATGCACAAAGTAGTTGATGATGTATCAAATCAAGAAATGTGAGGAAAAGTAGTTGATGATGTATCAAATCAAGAAATGTGAGGAAAAGTAGTTGATGATGTATCAAATCAAGAAATGTGAGGAAAAGTAGTTGATGATGTATCAAATCAAGAAATGTGAGGAAAAGTAGTTGATGATGTATCAAATCAAGAAATGTGAGGAAAAGTAGTTGATGATGTATCAAATCAAGAAATGTGAGGAAAAGTAGTTGATGATGTATCAAATCAAGAAATGTGAGGTATCGAGGTAGCTAGTTGTTGTTTCATGAGCATGTGATGGCATGCTAATGAAATAAAAGTTGTTGCATTTGCTTGCGACCAATTAATTAGATCAATAATTCACTAACATGGACCCTTCAATTCTCCATATATATATCAGTACACGACTACCTAATTACTCAATATATTGTCTGAAAATAAATCTAACTTGACATATTCTATTTTGTTATATATGCTAGATGCTTAGAATATGACCCAAACCTGATTGTGGACTTAGGTATATATATGTGTTCGAGTCTTATAATATATCGCCTAATATGATCAACTTTGGGAAGATATACCAAACCGACTTTGTCTTATGTTGTGCATTGGATAATCGTGTTCATATGACCAACTTATTGTTTTTCAAAAATAAACTACTATTAAAAATAAGTCTCGTTTGACTGACAGAGCTTGATAAAAAAATAAGCTCCTAAATGGCATGCTAGTTAAAGTAGCATGTAAAAAAACTCAAGTCACATGCTCCAGCATTCAGCTCCAGCAACCCGCTCCAGCTCCTAAAAATGCCAAACATACCCTAAATATGAAAGTGATAAAGGACTAAAAACCACCCGGTGTTTTTTTCCTTTCAAATCCATTTATTGTTTTCTTTATTAAATATGTCAGTGTATTGTGTTTTTTTACTTTTAGGCATGTCACGCTTTTTATACAGATAACTCAATGGTTACGGGAAAAAGTAACGTTTCATGACACATGGAACCAAAATTCACATTTTGAACTAATTTAGGAACGGTGATTAGGGACAAGGTTGGGTTAACCCTTGAGAATGCCGCAAGTGAGGTCTTAAGATTTGGTGCTAATGCGGTACTGGCTAAGGATATTTTCACGATTGTTTTTTTTAGAACGGCAAGTACTAGTGGTTAGTGGGTCGAGTTGTGCAATGACATCCAAGCGGAAGAATATCTTCTTCGAACCCTCGCCTAGTTATGTTAGACTTCTTATCCGCTTCGGCTGAAAGGCCCTTGTCACGTCTTGAACCCAAGACCTCCGGGATTCCTCTCCCAAAAAAATCACTTAGTGTAACCTTGGTCAGGGACGGAGCTAGGGGGTTCCCACGGGTGCCCGTGACTCCTGTGGATTTTTTCTGTTTAGTGTTAATTCG
Source organism: Glebionis coronaria (assembly GCA_025667525.1). NCBI lineage: Eukaryota > Viridiplantae > Streptophyta > Magnoliopsida > Asterales > Asteraceae > Glebionis > Glebionis coronaria. Next base: position 29,934,346 of record CM046881.1, read on the forward strand.
TGAAGAAAACATCGATTTTTTCTAAATGCATCTTAATGCACGCGGTCAATCGGAACGTGTTTCTACCTTTCGTTTTAATTAATTTTTAACATGTGTTACGGTTCAAAAAATTTATGTATCCGATCATATTTCGTCCTGGGTTCGTCCCTGACCTTAATGATCAGCTGAGCTAAGCCAGTTGATTAATACTTTCACGATTGTTGATGATGGAAGCACACAGGAATTAACAAGCAAACGAGTTGCTCAAATAAAAACAATTTGAGGTGCATTTCTATAAGATATGATGCATAGTATTCTCTTCACTTATAATAATGATAAATATGACTAGAAAAAAGAAAATTTAGACTATACATTATGTAATAAAATGCTATCAAATGAATTTACAAGTTAGCCACATCTAGGTTATGTGGCAGTCACTGTATTGATAGATGTCAACTACTTAAATGTTTGTTGCGTATGAACCAGTGTTATGTTTCTGGATACATGTGTTGTACGAAATATAAATAACCTCGTTTAGAATTTTTCGTAGATACTCTAATGTTGTTATTGTTAGACTATAATTTGTTAGTGATTATGGGCTTTGTTAAGTGTGTTAGGCCTAGCCCACTTATATAATTTCTAGAATAATTTTATCATGGTTATATATTGTATTGTTGATTGAATGAATAGGACAAACAATTATATTTTCAATATGATATCAAGAGCAAAACCGATCTTTTCTTAATTCTGCTCAATCATCTCCTCTTTATTTTCTATCTCCTGATCGGGTTAAAAAAAAGGGTATCGGCAAAATCAAGAAAGCAACCAATTCATATCAAATCCTTTTTTTTTCAATTGTTGGCGTTTCAAATCCTCTCCTATTATTTATATCAGATTTTATTCTATTGGTAATTGGTGAAGTGTTTCATGTGCACAAAGGAAAAGAAAGAAGCTTTGTTGTATACGTATCTCTTTTGTGATTAGGTGGTTCATTGTTGGTGTGTGACACAAAAAGAAAGGGTTTGTTATTTTATGATTGTTGATGCATAGTGCAACAGAAAGTAACATATTATATGTGTTTGATATTCAGTATACGATGCATATGAATACATCAGCGGGTATTTTAGGTGCAGCTAGGTATAGGCTCCCACGAGTTTTTAGCACCACAACTATTCAAGATCCGACATGGTGTATGGATACAGGTGCATCATCTTATCTTAATTCACATACAAGTAATTTAAATACTGTTTATAATAGATGTTTATATCCATTTGTTTGTGTTGGTGATGGTAAATCAATACAGGTTACCAACAATGGTCATAGCATCTTACCTACCCTTAATCGTCCTTTATACCTACATAATGTTCTAGTCACCCCTAATATCATCAAAAATCTTATTTCTGTTCGTCAATTAACTAGAGATAATAATTGTACCGTTTAATTCGACGCCTTTGGTTTTTCGGTGAGGATTTTTTGACCCATCATATCCTCCTTAGATGTGATAGTTCAGGATATCTCTACCCAGTCACCAAGCCGTCTCCTATCCCTCATGCTTTGCTTTATGTTAGTCCTTCTACGTAGCACCAAAGCCTCGGGCATCCCGGGGAAGAAGTGGTGCGTTCTCTTGTTTCTCGTCAGTTTATTTCTTGTAATAAAGAGAAGTCTTCTCATATTTGTCACGCTTTCCAGCTGGGCAAACATGTGAGACTTCCGTTCTCTAGTTTAAATTCTATTGTTACTCGTTGTTTTGAGATTGTTCATTCTGACATTTGGACATCTCCCGTTGTTAGCTCTGGTAGTTTTAAATATCATGTGTTATTTCTTGACCATTATTCTCATTATGTGTGGATTTATCCTTTACGTATCAAATCCGAAGTCTTTCAAAAATTCTTGCATTTTCGTTCTTATGTAAACAATCAATTCCAATGTGATATTACGTCTTTTCAGTGTGACCATGGTGGTGAGTTTGATAACACCAACTTCCTTCAATTATTCAATCATAATGGTATTCAATTTAGATTCTCCTGCCCCAAAACCTCTCAACAAAATGGTAAGTCGGAACTAATGATACGCATTATTAATAATATGATACGCACTCTTCTTTTCCAAGCCCAGCTTCCTTCAATATTTTGGGTTGAAGCATTACATATGGCTACATACCTACTAAATATCCTTCCATCAACCGCCATTCAAAACGAAATACCATGTACCAAATTATTCCACAAACAACCCGACTACTCTCGCTTACGGGTTTTGGATGTCTATGTTACCCACACCTTTATCCTCCACACAAACTTGCACCTCGTGCCACCCCATGCATTTTTTTGGGTTATCCCGCTTATCACCATGGGTACCGATGCTTAGACCTTTCCAATAATAAAATTATCCTTTCTCGTCATGTAATCTTTGATGAACTTCAATTTCCATATGCTTCAATGTCATCCGATAATCCACCATCTTATACCTTTCTAGACCCTCAGCCTTCACTTATTACTCATTATGCCATATTTAACCGTTACCCAAACAAGATGACATAAATACCCCTTTACCCCAACAAGAACCGGCTTCTCCTATTCTGGACCAATACGAACCGACGTCACCAACACCCCTCTCGGCACAATCCACTTCGACTCCCAATATGGGTCACACGACCCAATCTGGCCAAACCACACTTCCGCACCATCCCACTACTCCCACTACTCATTCGACCCAATCTTCCTCCAACCACAATACCATGCACCAACCTGCTCGAACTCATCCTATGGTCACACATGCTCAAGTTGGAACTGTCAAGCCTAATCCTCGTTTTCATGGTCATATATCTCTCATTTCTCCTCTCCCTAAATCTCCTGCTATTGCTTTGTCTGATTCCAATTGGCGAGATGCTATGTATGATGTATATAATGCATTGATTAGAAATAGTAATTGGATTCTTGTTCCGAAACCACCTAATGCTAATGTGGTTCGGTCAATGTGGTTGTTTCGGCACAAATATCATGTCGATGGTTCTTTGAGCACGTATAAGGCTCGTCTTGTTGCTAATGGACGTAGCCAACAGTATGGTGTTGATTGTGATGATACTTTTAGCCCGGTTGTTAAGTCGGCCACTATCCGTAATGTTCTTAGTCTTGCATTATCTCGGAATTGGCCTATTCATCAGCTTGATGTTAAGAATGCATTTCTTAACTGGGATCTTTCTAAGACTGTTTATATGTATCAGCCACCCGGGTTTGTGGATCCTAGATTTCCACATCATGTTTGTCGATTACAACGGTCTTTGTATGGTTTGAAGCAAGCTCCTCGTGCTTGGTTTCAACGGTTTGCAAGATATGCACTTCGAGTTGGGTTTTCTTCAATTCGGTGTGACTCGTCACTATTCATATATCACCATGGTTCTGAGGTTGCATATTTATTGATATACGTTGATGATATTGTTCTGACAGCTTCATCTACAGATTTACTGCAACGTATTATCTCTTTTCTTCATAAGGAGTTTGATATGACTGATTTGGGGGCTCTTAATTATTTTTTAGGCATTTCAGTTACTCGTGACTCTAGATGCATGTTTCTTTCTCAAAAGAAATATGTAGTAGATCTTCTTAATCGGGCACATATGGCTTCTTGCAATCCTACTCGGAATCCGGTTGATACGAAATCTAAGCTTGGTGCTGACGAAGATCCTATATCTGATCCTACATTATATCGTAGTCTTGCAGGTGGTTTACAGTATCTGACATTTACCCGCCCTGGTATTGCTTATGCTGTACAAAAGGTTTGTCTTTATATGCATGATCCTCGAGAGCCTCATTTTTCGACTCTTAAGCGTATTTTGCAATATGTTCGTAGTATATTAGACTCTGGGCTTCAACTATATGCATCATGATGCAAATTGGGCAGGATGTCCTACTACTAGGCGTTCTACTTCTGGCTATTGTGTCTTTTTTGGGGATAATCTACTCTCATGGTCATCCAAGCGGCAACAAACTCTTTCAAGATCAAGTGTCGAGGCCGAATATCGAGGCGTTGCTAATGTAGTGGCCGAAACTGCATGGCTCCGTAATCTTCTTCGTGAACTTCATATGCCACTAATATCTGCTACTCTTGTTTATTGTGACAATGTCAGTGCTATCTATTTAACTTCCAATCCAGTTCAGCATCAGCGTACCAAACATATTGAGATTGACATACATTTTGTTCGTGATATGGTTGCTCGTGGTCATGTTCGTGTTCTTCATGTGTCATCTCGTTACCAATATGCTAACATATTCACTAAAGGGTTGCCATATGCTTTATTTGAAGAATTTCGTTATAGTTTAAGCGTTCGATCCTCTCACGCTCCAACTGCGGGGGAGTGTTAGACTATAATTTGTTAGTGATTATGGGCTTTGTTAAGTGTGTTAGACCTATCCCACCTATATGGTTTCTAGAATAATCTTATCATTGTTATATATTGTATTGTTGATTGAATGAATGGGACAGACAATTATATTTCCAATAGTTATGTGTATATTGTTGGACATTGGTATTGTATATCAAGTAGAGTACGGAAGTATTTTGGGTTTTAGCTTGAAATATAATTGTGATCGTTTTTTGTTTGTAAGCAAGAGAATATAATATATAATTGTCTCTTTTCAATATGTATATTTTTTAACACAAACAAACGTAAATCCCCGCGTTCCGCAGCAAAGCAGTTAAGCAGGTGTTGAAAACCTTGTTTGTTAAAGTTGAGCAAAATGAATATATATGTTTAAAAATCTAAATTACCATGAATTAATAACACGAAAGCTCTCATAAATCACACAATAAATCAAATGTGACTCTATAATGCATCAATAGCACAACAACACAAACTAAAATTTTAAAATAAGAGGGTATTTAAAGATAGCACTTATACCAGTCGCATCAACCCCATTAATATTGCAAATAACTCAACCATTCGTCAACAACCCATTACCTATGTTCAAAAAAACCCATTACCCATTAATGAGAGACTTTTCATAAAGTCATCAAAGATCAAATCGATAGCAACTGATACACATTAGTAATGAATTTTAGCAACAAACAAAAGTTGCTTGAAGTAATTTTTGGCACAACTACTCCACCTACTTAGAGCATCTACAATGGGTAAAACCTCCAATGACTTTTCACTATTCCAACAAGTGTTTTGAGATGTTTTTTTGCATTGTACACAAGACTTTTTGGAATGGTTTTTACGAAGACTCGGCAAACACCAAGTCTTTTGCAAAAGTCTTTACTCATAAATTGTTTTTATTAAATGCCATAAATGAAATGGGTATGCTCTTACAAAACACCAATAATGAAGTACTAACAAAACTATTCTCTCATTTATAAAGTTAAGTGGTGTTAAGGCAAAACCTAATTCTTCTTTTTTTCTTTCTTAATAGAAGGATGGGTCTCGCGATTATTATGTTGTCGGTTGTTTTTGCCTTCAAGTATAACAGAATCTCAGTTTTTCGTTTGTTATAAGTTTTAGTTTCATGTAATTCTTTGCTTTGTTTTCTCAATTATACAGTTTAGTACGACCAAAACCAACTCGTCAAAAATCTCCCCTTTTTTTCTCAGCCGACCCACAAAAATAACCTTTTAGATAACCAATATTCATTTATTTTAATATATGGTAATATGTTTTTAAATTTTAGAGGTGAAATATTTTGTGTAACTCATACAACGGTGTAAGTAAAATTGTTATATCATTTTGTTATCTATGTGATTATAAACATACATGAAGGACAAAGCAGATTCCTCTTAGAGCAAACGGAGTGGTCATGGTGTAGGTCGGCGTTGCCCGGCGGGGTTAATATACACAAAAGTTACTAAAGTTTGACAAAAAATTCGATTTGGTTACTAAAGTTTTAAATCTAACAGATAGGTTACCGAACTTTTTAAACCGGCTACATAAGTTACTCGCCATTTTTTGACCTCCTAATACCGGTTGCAACTAATGAGATGGCAAAAATATATTCAAGTGTCAATATTAAAAAAACCCATTTATAATAACTCAATCACAAACATCTCTCTTATTCACACAAACATCCCCGCCTCTGTCATTGTTGTTCTGTGACCATCATCACTACCACCATGGTTGCTCTCTTCCTCATCTTAAGAAACTCACCTTAACAGATCCATATACCATTTTTGTTTCACTAAATATGATCAACAAACAAATAAATCTTCTATTTTTATCACTAAATACGGCGAACAAACCAACAGATCTTTAATAAATCAAATCTTTAACAATCACCATAAAAACTAATCCATATACCATTTTTTCACTACATATGATCAATAAACCAACAAGTCTTTAAAAAGTAGACTTACCCACTTACATTAGAATATAACGAAGCTCTAAAAAAATCAAATCCCATGTGATAAACTTGCACAACAGTGACAAGAATTGTCGTAGTCGATTTTCTTGTGGAAATCCCTATACTAGTCACACCGCCGCAAACCCTACGGGCGATATAGCCGTTGTCGGATCTAAGATGTGTTCCACATCTATATGCTTGTGTTACATAGTTTAGCTCGATGTCCATGGTGTGGGTTGCTTAAAGTTCATCAAAGTTTAAAATCATACTTTTTTTATTGTAAAATAACGCATATAGAAGATGAGTTTCATCTTAACTTTTTTTTATCTATGTGTATCACGAATGGAAAAAAAGGACTTTGATCTGTGTATGATCTTTTTGGTATTTAATGGTTAAGTTTCTTCTGTAGTGTGTTTTTATTCTTATGGAGGCTGAAGATGAATATTAAGTAATTGGGGAAGAGATTGATGGATGAATATTAAAATACTTGAAAAATATCTCAACTATGCAATATGTTAACAGGTGGGACCCATTAAATTCCAAAGTGGCAAGTAAAACTTGCTCCCAACCGGTAACCCTTCAATAGAGTAACCAGAGTGTAGTTTTTATAAACGTTTAGTAACCTAAAATAAGAAATCGTATACTTTAGTAACCTATCTGTTAGGTTTTAAACTATAGTAACCAAATCGAATTTTTTTGTCAAACTTCAGTACCCTTTGTGTATATTAACCCTTGCCCGGCGTTAGCCGGCGTGACCACAACGTGATGATCTGCGTGAACCACAGCGTGGCCAAAGTCACTCGCGTGGAAATGCTCTAAATTTTTCATAAACCCCCTTTTCAACCTTACAAAATACCCTCTTTTGAAATTAAACATACTAAACACACGCTAAACGGCTATATTTGGTTTTTTTAAAAAAATTGATTAATTTTTGAAAAAACATAGTAACCAACGGCTACTTTTTTTTAAATATATTTTTTTGAATAATTAAAATAGCCTAACGGCTAGTTTTAAAATAATAAATTAAAAGTAGCCAACGGCTAGTTTTTGAAACAAAAAATTATTATTTGTTTAAACCCCTATATATACATAACAATATATCCTCTAAATTTACACACTCCAAATTCTCTTAATCTTTTACATATCACATACTAAATCATGTCCGGAAACCCCAACAAACCTTCATTCGTTGGCCTCCTTAACACTTTTACCGGAGGCCCGTCTTCACAAGAACTATATTCGGATGATCTGGAATGGCTAAAAATCCAACGACAAACATACGTAAATTTCCAACGACAAAAATACACTCAATTCCAATCCCACCATCCTTCGATGAACCACAATCCTCACAACCCACACTATCATAACAAGAAAACCCTGTAAACGGGCGGAAAAAAATAATGCTGATTTGAGTCAACTAGGGGCGGATTTCGAGAAAAACCCGGATGTGTCAAAAACTAAGTCACGTTGGGTTGCATCGGATGAGGCATTGCTTGCCAAGTGTTATGTTGAGATTTCGGAGAACCCGAATGTCAGGAGATCTCAAAAAGGAGAAACGTTTTGGTATAGGTTTATGGGGACTTTTAATAACCAAAATTTTCAAAACCGTACCAAGGATATGATTTCAAGTAAATTTAAGGATTTGAACCACGCTTGCCAAAAGTTTAATGGTTGTTACCGACGTAGCAAGGCGGTAATCAAAAGTGGGGAAAGTGATTTGGATGTGATGGCAAGGGATCGAACAATGTATCAGGAAAAAAATAAAAACAACACTTTTCACCTCGAGCACGTTTGGAATGTTTTGAAAGCCCATGCGAAATGGGACCCTCCCGAAGCCGTTGATTTAACCGGCGACGTTCCGTCTCTTGCAAATGAGGTTCTTTTTGCACCGGATGCAAGACACTGCCCCCGACAAAGAACGAACCGGAAAGAAGGCAAGATCCGAGTCGACGAGCAAGGGAGCGAGTATTGGGTCGCACCCATTTGGGGATGCTATAACCGTCGAGTTTCGACGCAAAACTCAAGCCGCACAAGAAGCCTACAAAGTGTCGATAAACAAAGACAACGAGTAGCTTATGATGGAGCAACTAAAATTTCTCACAGCATCGACTCGGGGTTGTGACGAAACCGAGGCTCGTTTGATTAGTGCGAAAAAGAAGAAATAAAAAAGAAACTTGATTGAAGTGAAGATTAGTTTTTTTTAATTTCTGTATTGTTTTTTTTTAATTTCCGTATTGTTTTTTTTAATTTCCTTATTGTTTTTTTTTTATTTTAGGATGTATTGTTTTTTATTTTATAAATAAAGTAAAGAGGGAAATGCATAAATGCTCCTTGTGGTTTGCTCAAAATGCAGGCGGCCTCCTCGACTTTACGAAAGTGCAAGCAACTTCCCCAACGTTTAGGATAAGTCGGCAGGCGGCCTCCCCAGCGTTAACGTTGACTCGTTATGTTATTTTGACTAAGGGCATGACCGTCATTTCCTTATTAAAATACTAATAACCCATTGTGGTTTAACCCATACCCATTTAATCAGGTTTACAACCCGTTTGTATAAAGAAATCCAACACCCCTTTCTTCCCCAAATCACACCCATAACCAAAAACACACGGTTCCTGAATAGTTTTTCGTATCCATCCTAAAATCATTATTGGTTAAAGGCTAGAGATAATTAATTCAATACTAATTGAAATATGGAGTAATTGGGTGAATTGTTATCACATCACGCCTTTTAAGATTACTATGAGATTACAATCACTCAAGATGTTTTGTGTAATAACAACTGTAATTAATTTGCAATTCTGTTTTCAAATTTGTCACTAGCTAAACATATTCAATCATTTCGTGAATAAAAAGAACAGTAACATCTAACTAAGCAAATACTAAGAAATGTACCTGGTGGCTAATGTTCTTCCGTATGGTTTCATGTTAAATATATCTTTTTATAAATATTTCTATATCTAAACAATATTAGTAGTATATTATTGTAAGTAGTTTGAAATTAAAACAAAAGTTAACAACTAAACTTGACCAACATCATATCATCTCGAAAGTAAAAGTCAGTCGTTTGAAACGTTATTCGGAGTAACTCATACCAACTCTCACAGAAGATCAATGTTTCTTGCTATACCAACAATGTCCAACATCTTGTTTAAGGTGACGGGAGTGTGAATAAAGTTTTGGGTGTTTAAAAAGATGTGAAATTTATAAATGGGTTTCCAGGAAAAAGGGAAATTTTGCAAATTTGGAGGAAATACTCATGGTTAAAAATGTAATTGCAGTTTGAGAGGGATTTGTGGAGTTTTGGTTCTGGTGAGTGTTGTTGTTGGTAGAGTATGGTGGAGATGCGGAAGAGATGTGATGGGTTTGGTATGGTGGTTGGTGGTGGCGGAGTGGTGGTAGTGGCGGTGGTGGTGGCGGTGGTGTGAAGTAGGTGGCGGTGGAGGGTGATAGGGATGATGGAATGGATTCGCCTCATCATTTTGGGGGTTAAGTGTTTAACATTTTTAATATGGTAAAATACGGTCTTGCCCTCACATAACGAGTCAAATTTAACAGTGTTAAACGCTGGGGAGGCCGCCTGTCGACTTATCATAAACGTTGGGGAAGTTGCTTGCACTTTCGTAAAGTCGGGGAGGCGGCCTGCATTTTGAGCAAACCACATGGAGCATTTATGCATTTCCCTCTAATGTAAATTATGATTTGAAGAAATTAATTATTGATGCTAGTTTATGAAAATAAGTGGAAAATTTTGTGTGGTGGTGTGGAAATGATGTGATAATAAGATGTGTTTTTTTTGATGTTGAATTAAAAAAACTGACGTAACGAGACGTTTTTTGTTGTGGTGGTGTGACCATTCCTTTTGCTTTTAGAAAAACGTAGTAACATTTTTGCCACTCTTTTTTGCGTTTGCTACATTTTTTGTTTGGTAACCAACATAGGCACATACGGAGCCATAAATTAACCCCAAGGGGGGGGGGGGGGGTGTTCAAAAATATTTTCTCTCAGGAACATACAATTGTTCGACTGTGCATCCTACTTTGTGCTTGATTAGTGTATAATTACAAAAAGATTCTATAGAGATAAATTTGAAGTTAGATGTTGGTGATTATGTGTTACCAATAATGATTTAAGTGTAATGGATTTACTTTGTTGATCAATGAGTAATCGTGATAAACGTTCATTAAGTCGGGGTTGTGCGGAGTGCACACTTGTATGACATTGTTACGGTTATCATACGGGGACGAAGCCCCCGTACGACGGGGGTCCGGGGGCAGCGCCCCTGGGCAGGGTCCAAGGGGCGGCAGCCCCTGGCAGGGTCCAAGGGGCAGCGCCCCTGGCTGGGGTCGAGCTGAAAAAGGTTGCAGTTGGTTGCAGTTTGGTTGTAATAACTGTCTTTTGACAGTTACAACTGCTAACTCGTTTTTTGGTCATATAACCTTTCTGGTTTCTGGTTCTGCATCATAACAACAAAAACATAATTTACAGTTTGCAATCTGAGTTTTATCCGATTGGAGATTTCGATAGAACCATCGAAATACTTTGATCTGAAAGTGTTTGACACGACTCTCAGATTACTGTGATCCACCAAATTTCTAACATTAGATAGATAAGTACTACACTCCCGATAGCAACTTCTGGTTAGACCACTCACATATTTAGTCCTTTTTTATTCAATGCCTACTTTCACATGTTCCACTTTGCCTAATTCTTCTTTTATTTAAGGGTGGTTATTGGTACCCGAAAAAAGGATTTTAATACTCTTCTAACTTTTTGATTTTTTGATTTTTGATTTTTAATTTTTTCTTATAAAACTTTCAAAACAGAGAAAGTGTGAACTAAAAAAATATAAAGTTTAATATGTCAAAAACAGTAAATTTTTATTGCATTTGAACCACGCAACCACTCTTATTATGACATTTTAGGTAGTTAATAAACATGTTCTTTCTGATGGTGAGCAAATTAAAAAAAACTTAAATTGTAACTATTAGTTGACTAGTAATAACAGAAAGCTGTTAGCATTAGCAGATTAGGGGTGAGCATCGGGCGAACACCGGACTGGACCGAAAAAGACCGGATCGAGACCGAGCTAGGCCAAAATCACGGACCAAATGTGTACATTCCGGCCCGGGCCGCTCGAGTCCAGTTTGGTCCTCCGGTTTAAATCGTCGGAGAAATGCTGACCGTGTACATTCTTTTAGATGTCGGCCGACACTTATACGATGGCCACTGTCGTTTCATATTAAACACGAAATAAATAAAATGGATCTATAAACAACACAGAAAGCCGAAGAACAAAGATATCCTTGAACAAGGGAATTAAAGCATTGTGTATGGGTTCAAAATTTGCGTTGCATTAGGAAATCAAAATAAATGCATATGATATTCCGGAGTACCTTTTTATAGGAATTATTTACTATGTAGCAATAATCTTTTAATGTTATCCTATGTTGTTTTAGTGCAAGTAACTTCATCAGTTTTACAATTATTATTCACATTTTTTTTATTTTTTTTAAACTTATTGTCCGCTATTGCAGCAACAACTAGAATAGCAAAACGGCAAAATTTGTTGTAGGAATGTATAAATTAGTGCCGTTTAGTTGTTAAAGTTGAGGAAATAAAGATATATGTTTAAAAATGTAAGTTAACATGAAATAACACGACAATCCTCATAAATCACACAATAAAAACCAACCATTTCGAGTTTGTTTTTTAAAAGGATTAGTATGAGTAACGTCAATGGTCACAATGACAAGTAATTGTAGGGGTGTTCTTCGATTCGGTTCTCGGGTTGTTCGGTTTATTCGGTTTATTTTTTCCTGAGAACCCGAAGACCGACCGAACCGAAAACCGAATTTGAATTCGGTTCGGTTCTCGGGTTGACCCGAATAACCCGAATTATCTGAATTTTCTAAAAAAATACATAATTATTTGAATATTTAACAAAAGAAAATTATTTCAAGTATAAAAATTGTATTTTTATATTAAGATTTAATTTTAATAATTATTTTATATATAAAAATATATATAGAAATATATATATTTGTACAATTTCGGTTTCTGGCTCGATTTTCGGGTCCGATTGCCAAACCCGTACTCAACCCGAAAACCAAATTAGTAGTTTGGTTCGGTTCGGTTATGACCCATAGTCCGAATTTTATTTTTGATTCGGTTCTAATTCAGGTTCGGTTCGATTCGGTTTTCAATTTTCGTGGATCAAATCCAAATAATGAACACCCCTATGTAATTATCTCATCGACGTTTATTAAACAAGCATTGAAAAAACCAACGTTTTTAAAAACTAGCACGAGTCATTGCTCATTTTTCAAACGACTAATAAAAACATAAACCTTTCTTTTTTTGATAAACAAACATAAAAAGCTAATATGATAATTTTTGTATCTCACAAAGATAAAACACAAGGTAATATTTAAATATCTTAGAAAATAAATGAAAAGTTGTAACAACCTCAAATAGAAAAAAAAATTGTCATAAAATTCACTTTAATAAAACACAATATATAAAAAAGTTAAAATGAATAACAATCAAAGATTCACAATCCAACCGTTCACCAATCCATGTATCACACAGCCCACTTTAATCCAACGGCCTCAATCCTTTACACATCAACGATCCGCAACACATGAATCCCACCAATCACAAACTCATTTCACTTAGGTGCCGTTTGGTTCAAGATTTTGAAATTTTAGAATTTTAAATTCTAGTAAATTAAAATTCCTAAGAATTTAAAATTCCAGAATCTAAAATGTTTAAGCCTGTTTGGTTCGCAGGAATTTATAATATTTTGAAATCATGATTTTTAGTTGAACCAATTAACGAATAAATATTTTTTGTATAGATTTTTTTATTTATAAGAGAAAAAAATAGAATTTTCACCTTTTTATAAAAATTTATAAAAAATTCAAAATTTTTTATAAAACATTTATATAAATTTATAATAAAAATTCTATAAAATTTTAAAACAATTTATATAAAGTTTATAAAAAAATTCTATAATTTTATAATTAACTTATAAAATTTGTATATAAACTTTATAAAAAAATTCAAAATTTTTTATAAAATAATTATTTAAATTTTATAAAAAGTCTCAATAAATTTTATAAACAATTTATATAAATTTTATAAAAAACTATATTATAAAAATTTATATAAATATAACAAGATTTATATAAAATCTATAAAAGAATTACATAAATTTTATAAAAAAATTACTTAAATTTTATATAAAATATCAATGAATTTTATAAAAAAATTACTTAAGTTTTGTAAAAAATTTCAATGAATTTTATAAAAAATTTATTGAAAATTTAAATTTTTTATAAAAAATTATAAATTTTAATATAATTTTTATAAAATAATTCTACAAACTTATAAACTTTTTATATAAATTTTATTTTTGTTTTGAGTTTCATAAAAAGATTTTTATATAAATTTTATTTTTTCTATTTAAAAGAGTAAAACCCAAAAAAATAATTTTTATATAAATTTTTATACTATATAATTTTTTTTATAAACATAAAAACGGCTAGAAAAAAAGTTTATAAAAAATAATTTTCAAGGAAATTAGAATTCCTCACTTTTTGGAGTAATTTTAATATCCTTCATTTTGGCATTTCGAGGAATTTTAAATTCCTTCGTTGAGCATACCAAACACAATATTTAGGAGAAATTAAAATGTAAATATTTTGAATTACCCCAACCAAACGGCACCTTACTCATTTACTCTATAAATCACCAACCAACTTCATCCTCTTTACTACTTCAAATCTAACCTTGAAAAACCCTAAAACACACAACACACACACACACACACTTGTTTAGCCACCAGATCTTTTCTTTCGGTTAGTTTTATAGATCTAGATCTATTTTAGCAGATCTGGGGGTTTTTAACATTTTTTTTTTGCCAGGATCTAACATTTTATTTACTTTCAGGCGGTCTTGCTCATCAATGGCTTTTGATTTCTTTCGGCCGATCTTGCTCTTTGTTCACAACCCTTGATTTAGCTTACTTTCATAATACTAACAGAACGCTCTACACTCTGATGGTTGAACACTATCGAGCTGGAGGCAACAAATAAGGAGCTGGCGGAACAGTTGGTAAATTGTTGCCCGGTTGTGGGGTGTAATGTAAAGGGTCAGTACCACTAGGCTGCAAAATGCAAGTGTTTATATCATTACACAATTGGAGGTTTTACAAATACATCACCAATTAACCATTAGTTACTAGCATTGCACGTTATCTTACAAGAAAGATACTAAGTATTATGTTTGAGTAGGTGATGTAAGAAACATGGATAAGTATTATGTTTGAGTAACTGATGTATATCATGTTGTGAGGATGTTATATCTTTTGCTAAGGTTATATAAGACATCATTCTTATTTTTGTTAATTTTGAAGCTTAGGTTCTTATCTTTGTTCTGTTTTGGACCTTGATGAGGTCTTTCTTGATGTATAGTTAGGCCACATTTCACCGTCCTTCGGGTATCAAAGAGGGACTAATACGATGCTGCATTAAGCGTTTGTGTGTTGGTTGAACATATTTGGTTATGTCCAATTTGATGCTCGCATTCCTTTTTCAGTGACCCTCGTATTGCAAGTCCCTCATCTGATAATAACATTCATGGTCAAATTGGGTTTTAAGTTGGCTGAATGAGTTACATATATATGTAGAGCACAGCTGAAATGGAGCAAATTGTAAAGGGTGGTGGTTTATATCAAAAGACATATTCTTTTCCATGGAGTAACAGGGAACTCGTCCAACTGTTCTTTTTCGCTCTATAGTTGTATGTCTTAGATATCTTACATTCTAACCTCATCCCCCGAGACCTGGATAAAATTAAAGTTATCAGATTCTGAATTGTTCCTGCTTCTTGCGTCTGATTTATCCTTTTCAAATGAAAATGTATCGTTAAGCCACATTCCACCATCCTTCACGTATCAAAGGGGACATATACGATGCTGAATATAGCACATGTCTGTTGGTTGAACATCCTTATGAACGACACGATATCTTGCAAAACATGATTTTTAGCACTTTGACAAGCATAAAATTGTTAACTAACAGATTTCCTTAGGAATTTACATTTTCCAGAAGTATTGTAATTTTTTTTTTCTAAGGAAGTTGTTGATAATCACCACTCAGACAAAAATTTTATGGTAGTAATATCGTCGATTAATAAGATTCGTCTATCGGCATACAACATGCTAGTAGAGACCAATTAACGACCTGTGAGCTAGAAAAGTTGAAGTTGCTGCCATATTACATTTAGGTGGCCAGCAACATCTTAATTGACATGGTCAATCCGGGACATACAGCACAACTGAAGGTAGTGTACTAGCACCGGTAACAAGTGAAGTCAAATTAATACAAGATGGAGCAAATCGTGAAGGGTGGGGGTGCTTCTTCCAGAATAACTGAATTGGTGTCTGACGAAAGTTAGCAATCTGCAATTCATCTTCCATTGTCTCCAGATCAACAGCCGAAAGTAGTGTAATATAACTTTTTATTATGAAGGTTTTCGGTTATGAAATACATATCCTGATTCACTTTTTTTGTAAATGAGTTTATAGATCATTATACAACATGAAGCAACCCACAACTACAATAATAACTAGTTTCGTTGAAGGATGGTCTGAGAGTAGAGGGACTAACTCCATCATCGTGCACCACACTAGCTGATTTATTTTACTACATGTAGAATTCGAAAGTACTTATGACAACTAGTATTTAACTCTAGCTTATATAAACAACAGCTAATCTTATAAGTCGAACAAAATTAAAATGAGCACATCTGTTTTTTCTCATTCACTTCTATACATGTCTTGTATTGGAATTCATTGCCAAACACATTCCCTTGACCTCAAATTTCAAACTTTAAGAGATGAATTCTATTGAATGCAGTTTGAAACAAAAAGACTCGGTGGTCAAAAGAAGATTAAATTTGCTTCAGTTTCTTATGACGCCTCACCGTAGGTCACCCGGAAGGTGATTCAGCGCTGTAGACCACTCGCAAATCCGACCACTCACATTCCTTGATGTAGTCTTTGTCGAGACCAAGACTTTCGCACATTAGTTCAGAGACCGTCTCGGCCACCTTTATCAGCTGGTCAATGTACTCATCAACTGTTTCTCTGCATTTTTTTTGTTTCTAATTGTGCAGGATGGAAGCATGGATATGGCATTACTGACTTAACGAAGCTCCTCAGAAAGGTTAGTGTAGTCGTTAATCTTATTATCAGGACGGTGCCACATGAAAAAAAGTGATTTCCCAGTCGATATCAGTGGTTTTGTTGTGATCTTCAACTTTTTTAACTGTCTCCTAGTTGTAGAAACTCTTCTTCATGTTCTCTTCATAATGTTGATTCACTAGTTTCTTCTTAACTTTGTCCGTTAGCTTCTTATCTACGCCATGGTTTTCAATCTGAATGTCATAAAACGGTTAAAATCCAATAGCGCTAGTAAAACATGTATGATATCTTGCTATTAATATACACGTGTAACACAAAAAAATGTTTTGGGTTATTATATTAAGAGAATTATGATCATATCACCTAAAAGAATCCCCATTTCTCACAAGCATAGTGACCTTCAAGGGAAGACAACCGGTCTATATTTTATGCTGTCTATATTTTATACGACGAGTTAAAGGCAAAGGATGAGAATTTTGAGATTGTTATGATCCCCCTTGATGAAAACAAAGAATCATTCAACAAAGAGTTTAGTAGTCTCCCTTGGTTGTCACTTCCTTTTAAGGACAAAAAAAGTGAGAAACTGGTTCGGTATTTTGAGCTCTCAACCCTTCTTACCTTAGTCGTTATTGGTCCAGATGGTAAAACTCTTACATCCCGATGTTGCAGATGCTGTTGAAGAACATGGTGTTATCGCCTACCCGTTTCTCTACACCTGATAAATTCGCTGAGCTATAAAAGATAGAAAAGGCTAAACAGGAAGCACAAACTCCTGGAGTTAGTGTTGGTTTCAGGATATATTAAACTTGTACTTGGGAAAGATGGAGTGAAGGTACTATTTATATATGTCGGATAAGTTAATCCAATTAATCTTAGTTTTAGTCTGCACAATTGTAGTATGGGTTAAAGCCCATAACTGACCCGTTAGTTAGCAGTTAGAATTAAAACGGTTATGAATAAAGGGTTATGCCTGTTGGTGAAAAGTAACCATCGCATCCCTCTCTATCATACCGATTAGATTTATATATATAGATAGGATTCTGTATTTGTAAAGTAACCCATTCATTATAATATATCAGTTATTTAGGGTTCAACCCCGTGAATCTTTGTTCCTGTTTTATACATATGATCTATCATGATGCTCGTTTGATAATTATAAGATCCTGGATGTATGGATGTATGGCGCCTGTGAATTCTCAACATGGTATCAGAGCGAAGGGATCAAACGACACAACAATTCATGATCAAGATCATAAGGACGAGGCAGAAAGAAAAGAAAGAAGATGCCGAATTGGAAGAATGTTTGAAATCTTTGCAGTTTCAGTTTTTGAATGTGCTAACCCCACCATGACGGCGTTAACCCGCTTGAAATCATGATCAAACAAAAGAATCATGAGAAGTCAGGACCGAATATTTGAAACGAAGATGGCGACACTAACCCTGCTGGAATTCGGTGCAAACAGAAACCGAAAAGCCATGAAGAAATCAACACCAGACGAATCAAAATTATTTTCTGAAGACATCAAGGAACAAGAAGAATCAACGATTAATTAGATTTAGGGGAATATGTTGGATAATTTAATCCAATTAATCTTAGTTTTACTCTGTACAATTGTAGTATGGGTCAAAGCCCATAACTGACCCGTTAGTTAGCAGTTAGAATTAAAACGGTTATAAATAAAGGGTTATGCCTGTTGGTGAAAAGTAACCATCGCATCCCTCTCTATCATACCGATCAGATTTATATATATAGATAGGATTCTGTATTTGTAAAGTAACCCATTCGATTTATCAATATCAGTTTATTTAGGGTTCAACCCCCGTGAATCTTTGTTCATGTTTTATACATATGATCTATCATGATGCTCGTTTGATAATTATAAGATCCTGGATGTATGGATGTATGGCGCCTGTGAATTCTCAACAATATACCCTTAGCATAACTACTACCGTAATTAGTACTAATGTTTGTCTACGAAAAGTTAAGTTTAATAGTCGTGTCATGTGTAAGTTTTAATTCTACACTCCGAATATTAATACCATGATCATAAAGTTCGAGCAATTAGAAAAAGATAGTTCGAGCAGTTTGTTTAAAGAGTCGGAAAAGTGGATGGCTGGCGGGTAAGTAGACTACTTCTAGAACCTATTTGAATAGGGTTCGAGCAGTTTTTCTAAGTTGACGTCATTGCACACCCTTCCACACCTCGATGTATACTACATATTAAGCAAAAAAGAGTAGAATGAGGAGCAGATGCATGCACAAGTCTGTGTAAGCAAGCAAGACCAAGGACTTGGTCAAATAATGTTAATTTGACTCAATATGTAATACTTACAACTTGTATAGACTGGTAAATGAAAGAATCTAAGACATGGTACCTTTTAACAAGTGTTTCAAAATTCATCAAAAGAGTCGAGTAAAAAAATTCTAATATAGCATATAGTCTAACCATTGTGTATGATGGTTAGGATATGAGACGACGGTAGCTTTATATAGACGAAAAATTAAAGAACCTGCAGTAATCTCATTGTCACATTGTGCGTTCCGTTGGCCAACAAATGCAGGGAATTTCACTTGTGTTCTTTCTGAAATAATGTCTCACTGCTTACCACCATCCCTTTCAGGGAATTTCACTTCTGTTCCCTTGATCATTAACTATGATCTCAACCCGATCATTTTGCCATACTCCAACGCGTTGTACCTAGATCAATACCAATAGCCAGTCCTTTAGGTTTATTTCCCATAATCGCACCACAGAACGCTTCAAATAACAAATGAAAATCGAATATTTTGTGAGAAAACTTCACTTTTTTCTACTTTTTAGAAATACGAAGCGGAGCTTGAAGTAACAGGTATGTTTTTGAGAGTATGTAAGGTATATCTGTGTGTATTTAACAAGAAATGAAAAAAGTCTACTAGAAATTTAGTCAAACTCGATCTAACTTGACCGGGTCAATCTGACGACTTAAACAAGCGGTTTTGAAAAGCTAGAATCTTTATAGTTGTGTAATGTCAACAAGAACATATCAACCTTGTTGGTGTGTCACATATGTCTTCATAGGTTTCATATCGAATTTAAAAGCCAAACATACTGTCTGAATACTAGTGTAAAAATGGACTTCATCTGCGTCGTTCGATAGCTGTAAAACAAACACCACTCATTTCAATAATGGAACCTCTTAATGTGTTTGATCAGTCATTTGCAGGTAAGATATTTCGTTGCAGACTCTGTTATGGTTTGATATGTGTATCAAGGTTGGTATTCAACTCGAATACTCGATAGATCTTTTCACTCTAGCTAGCTAACACACCACTGGCCAATCACTAATCAAACGACAGCATATACCAGACACATTATAGGGTATTCAAAGGTGTCGCTGTGTGTTAAAAGTTATACCTAATCTGATACCCATTCTTAACTGAAAGGGCTTATTGTGTATTGTTTTTAAACTTTCAGTTAGCTATAGGAGTTGGAATGAAGGAGTTCATGGACAAAGAGGACCAAAGCTGTGAAGTTGCATTGTTGGAGTTATAATGGGCTCAAGCCCAAACTAAGCCCACTCGTGTTGTAACCCAACGGCTATAAGCCTTTTAGGGTTGAATATAGAGAGGAGCGTCTCCTCACTTTGTTTACATCGCCTTATTATTTGACTGTGTGTTTCTCACACAGTTATACTCTCTCTCTCAAACTCTTGTAATCAGAAACCTTAGTTAATATTATTGTTTTGTGATTGTAAAACTATGATCATGTAGATCATAGGGCTACACGTGAGTAGCACTGGTAGTCTTAAATATTTTTCTCTTATCTTGTTTTATGTTCTTGATCTTATTTAATAGAAGGAAAACTGTTTGAGGTGTTTGATTCATGTTTTTCAACATGGTATCAGAGCCTGGTTGTTGATAATCGATGAAAACTTTTTTAGGGTTTCAAAATTTTTTTGGGGGTTTTATACGATATACACTTTTTTGATTAGATCTTCTATTGAGATAGCAGGATCTGTTAATATTACTTCTTGATTCAAAGTTTTGATACCTCATTTTTTAAAAAAAATTAGGGTTTCTGGTTACTTTTTTGGACGATTGGTTACTTTATTCTTCGATTGAAGTGTTTTTCCCTAATTTTCCTTGAGAAAAAAAATTAGGGTTTGACCTTCTTTGAAGAGGTTCTTGGTTTGTGGTGATTTCCTAAGTGGGATTTGCATCTGTGTTGTTGGTTCGAGGTTCTTTGGTCATTTTCCCTATTTTTCCCTTGAAGGAAAACCAGGGTTTGTGATTTTGGAGGTTCTGTTGTTTTCTAGACTAAGTGAATCTAGAAGCAACAGTTCGATTGTGCTTATTTTTGGGTTTGGTAACAACTCTCACACTCTCTCTTTTACTTGGTACTTGCTACTTGCTTCCTTGATTATTTCTGCTTGTTGGTTGTTTGTTTTATATTTTTTACCCTTTAACTGGATCCTCACCCTTTGCCTTGCCCTTGATTTCCACATCATGTTTGTCGATTACAACGATCTTTGTATGTTTTGAAGCAAGCTCCTCGTGCTTGGTTTCAACGGTTTGCAAGATATGCACTTCGAGTTGGGTTTTCTTAAAGTCGGTGTGACTCGTCACTATTCATATATCACCATGGTTCTTAGGTTGCATATTTATTGATATACGTTGATGATATTGTTCTGATAGCTTCATCTACAAATTAACTGGAACGTATTATCTCTTCTCTTCATAAGGAGTTTGATATGACTGATTTGGGGGCTCTTAATTATTTTTTAGGCATTTCAGTTACTCGTGACTCTAGATGCATGTTTCTTTCTCAAAAGAAATATGCAGTAGATCTTCTTAATCGGGCACATATGGCTTCTTGCAATCCTACTCGGACTCCGGTTGATACGAAATCTAAGCTTGGTGCTGACGGAGATCCTATATCTGATCCTACATTATAACGTAGTCTTGCAGGTGGTTTACAGTATCTGACATTTACCCGTCATGATATTGCTTATGCTGTACAAAAGGTTTGTCTTTATATGCATGATCCTCGAGAGCCTCATTTTTCGAATCTTAAGCGTATTTTGCAATATGTTCGTGGTATATTGGACTTTGGGCTTCAACTATATGCATCATGAAGCAAATTGGGCGGGATGTCCTACTACTAGGCGTTCTACTTCTGGCTATTGTGTCTTTTTTGGGGATAATCTACTCTCATGGTCATCGAAGCGGCAACAAACTCTTTCAAGATCAAGTGCCGAGGCCGAATATCGAGGCGTTGCTAATGTAGTGGCCGAAACTGCATGGCTCCGTAATCTTCTTCGTGAACTTCATATGCCACTAATATCTGCTACTCTTGTTTATTGTGACAATGTCAGTGCTATCTATTTAACTTCCAATCCAGTTCAGCATCAGCGTACCAAACATATTGAGATTGACATACATTTTGTTCGTGATATGGTTGCTCGTGGTCATGTTCGTGTTCTTCATGTGCCATCTCGTTACCAATATGTTGACATATTCACTAAAGGGTTGCCATATGCTTTATTTGAAGAATTTCGTTATAGTTTAAGCGTTCGATCCTCTCACGCTCCAACTGCGGGGGAGTGTTAGACTATAATTTGTTAGTGATTATGGGCTTTGTTAAGTGTGTTAGGCCTATCCCACCTATATGGTTTCTAGAATAATCTTATCATGGTTATATATTGTATTGTTGATTGAATGAATGGGACAGACAATTATATTTCCAATAGTTATGTGTATATTGTTGGACACTGGTATTGTATATCAAGTAGAGTACGAAAGTATTTTGGGTTTTAGCTTGAAATATAATTGTGATCATTTTTTTTGTAAGCAAGAGAATAGAATATATAATTTTCTCTTTTCAATATGTATATTTTTTTAACACAAACAAACGTAAATCCCCGCGTTCCGCAGCGAAGCAGTTAAGCAGGTGTTGAAAACCTTGTTTGTTAAAGTTGAGCAAAATGAATATATATGTTTAAAAATCTAAATTAACATGAATTAATAACACGAAAGCTCTCATAAATCACACAATAAATAAAATGTGACTCTATAATGCATCAATAGCACAACAACACAAACTAAAATTTTAAAATAAGAGGGTATTAAAAGATAGCACTTATACCAGTCGCATCCACCCCATTAATATTGCAACTAACTCAACCATTCGTCAACAACCCATTACCTATGTTCAAAAAAACCCATTACCCATTAATGAGAGACTTTTCATAAAGTCATCAAAGATCAAATCGATAGCAACTGATACACATTAGTAATGAATTTTAGCAACAAACAAAAGTTGCTTGGAGTAATTTTTGGCACAACTACTCCACCTACTTAGAGCATCTACAATGGGTAAAACCTCCAATGACTTTTCACTATTCCAACAAGTGTTTTGAGATGTTTTTTTGCATTGTACACAAGACTTTTTGGAATGGTTTTTACGAAGACTCGGCAAACACCAAGTCTTTTGTAAAAGTCTTTACTCATAAATTGTTTTTATTAAATGCCATAAATGAAATGGGTATGCTCTTACAAAACACCAATAATGAAGTACTAACAAAACTATTTTCTCATTTATAAAGTTAAATGGCGATATAGCCGTTGTCGGATCTAAGATGTGTTCCACATCTATATGCTTGTGTTACATAGTTTAGCTCGATGGCCATGGTGTGGGTTGCTTAAAGTTCATCAAAGTTTAAAATCATACTTTTTTCATTGTAAAATAACGCATATAGAAGATGAGTTTCATCTTAGCTTTTTTTTATCTATTGTGTATCACGAATGGAAAAAAAGGACTTTGATCTGTGTATGATCTTTTTGGTATTTAATGGTTAAGTTTCTTCTGTAGTGTGTTTTTATTCTTATGGAGGGTGAAGATAAATATTAAGTAATTGGGGAAGAGATTGATGGATGAATATTAAAATACTTGAAAAATATCTCAACTGTGCAATATGTTAACAGGTGGGACCCATTAAATTCCAAAGTGGCAAGTAAAACCGGCTCCCAACCGGTAACCCTTCAACAGAGTAACCAGAGTGTAGTTTTTATAAACGTTTAGTAACCTAAAATAAGAAATCGTATACTTTAGTAACCTATCTGTTAGGTTTTAAACTATAGTAACCAAATCGAATTTTTTGTCAAACTTCAGTACCCTTGGTGTATATTAACCCTTGCCCGGTGTTAGCCGGCGTGACCACACCGTGATGAGCTGCGTGAACCACAGCGTGGCCAAAGTCACTCGCGTGGAAATGCTCTAAATTTTTCATAAACCCGCTTTTCAACTTTACAAAATACCCCCTTTTGAAATTAAACATACCAAACACACGCTAAACGACTATATTTGGTTGTTTTTTAAAATTGAATTTTTTTTGAAAGAACATAGTAACCAACGGGTACTTTTTTTAAAATATATCTTTTTGAATAATTAAAATAGCCTAACGGCTAGTTTTAAAATAATAAATTAAAAGTAGCCAACGGCTAGTTTTTGAAAAAAAAAATATTATTTTTTAAACCCCTATATATACATAACAATATGTCCTCTAAATTTACACACTCCAAATTCTCTTAATCTTTTACATATCACATACGAAATCATGTCCGGAAACCCCAACAAACCTTCATTCGTTGGCCTCCTTAACACTTTTACCGGAGGTCCGTCTTCACAAGAACTATATTCGGATGATCTGGAATGGCTAAAAATCCAACGACAAACATACGTAAATTTCCAACGACAAAAATACACTCAATTTCAATCCGACGAGGATATTGAATTCCAAAAGCTTCAAGAAAACCCACCATCCTTCGATGAACCACAATCCTCACAACCCACACCCTAATAACAAGAAAACCCTGTAAACGGGCGGCAAAAAAAATAATGTTGATTTGAGTCAACTAGGGGCGGATTTCGAGAAAAACCCGGATGTGTCAAAAACTAAGTCATGTTGGGTTGCATCGGAGGAGGCATTGCTTGCCAAGTGTTATGTTGAGATTTCGGAGAACCCGAATGTCAAGAGATCTCAAAAAGGAGAAACGTTTTGGTATAGGATTTTGGGGACTTTTAATAACCAAAATTTTCAAAACCGTACCAAGGATATGATTTCAAGTAAATTTAAGGATTTGAACCATGCTTGCCAAAAGTTTAATGGTTGTTACCGACGTAGCAAGGCGGTAATCAAAAGTGGGGAAAGTGATTTGGATGTGATGGCGAGGGATCGAACAATGTATCAGGAAAAAAATAAAAACAACACTTTTCACCTCGAACACGCTTGGAATGTTTTGAAAGCCCATGCAAAATGGGACCCTCCCGAAGCCGTTGATTTAACCGGCGACGTTCCGTCTCTTGCAAATGAGGTTCTTTTTGAACCGGATGCAAGACACTGCCCCCCGGCAAAGAATGAACCGGAAAGAAGGCAAGATCCGAGTCGACGAGCAAGGGAGCGAGTATTGGGTCGCACCCGTTTGGGGATGCTATAACTGTCGAGTTTCGACGCAAAACTCAAGCCGCACAAGAAGCCTACAAAGTGTCGATAAACAAAGACAACAAGTAGCTTATGATGGAGCAACTAAAATTTCTCACAACATCGACTCGGGGTTGTGACGAAACCGAGGCTCGTTTGATTAGTGCGAAAAAGAAGAAATAAAAAAGAAATTTGATTGAAGTGAAGATTAGTTTTTTTTAATTTATGTATTGTCTTTTTTAATTTCCGTATTGTTTTTTTTAATTTCCTTATTGTTTTTTTATTTAAGGATGTATAGTTTTTTATTTTATAAATAAAGTAAAGAGGGAAATGCATAAATGCTCCTTGTGGTTTGCTCAAAATGCAGGCGGCCTCCCCGACTTTACGAAAGTGCAAGCAACTTTCACAACGTTTAGGATAAGTCGGCAGGCAGCCTCCCTAGCGTTAACGTTGACTCGTTATGTTATTTTGACTAAGGGCATGACCGTCATTTCCTTATTAAAATACGAATAACCCATTGTGGTTTAACCCGTACCCATTTAATCGGGTTTACAACCCGTTTGTATAAAAAATCCAACACCCCTTTCTTCCCCAAATCATACCCATAACCAAAAGCACACGGTTCCTGAATAGTTTTTCGTATCCATCCTAAAATCATTATTGGTTAAAGGCTAGAGATAATTAATTCAATACTAATTGAAATACGGAGTAATTGGGTGAATTGTTATCACATCACGCCTTTTAAGATTACTATGAGATTACAATCACTCAAGATGTTTTGTGTAATAACAACTGTAATTAATTTGCAATTTTGTTTTCGAATTTGTCACTAGCTAAACATATTCAATCATTTCGTGAATAAAAAGAACAGTAACATCTAACTAAGCAAATGCTAAGAAATGTACCTGGTGGCTAATGTTCTTCCGTATGGTTTCATGTTAAATATATCTTTTTATAAATATTTCTATATCTAAAAAATATTAGTAGTATATTATTGTAAGTAGTTTGAAATTAAAACAAAAGTTAACAACTAAACTTGACCAACATCATATCATCTCGAAAGTAAAAGTCAGTCGTTTGAAACGTTATACGGAGTAACTCATACCAACTCTCACTGAAGATCAATGTTTCTTGCTTTACCAACAATGTCCAACATCTTGTTTAAGGTGACTGGCGTGTGAATGAAGTTTTGGGTGTTTAAAAAGATGTGAAATTTATAAATGGGTTTCCAGGAAAGAGGGAAATTTTTGCAAATTTAGAGGAAAAACTCATGGTTAAAATTGTAATTGCAGTTTGAGAGGGATTTGTGGAGTTTTGGTTCTGGTTAGTGTTGTTGTTGGTAGAGTATGGTGGAGATGCGGAAGAGATGTGATGGGTCTGGTATGGTGGTTGGTGGTGGCGGAGTGGTGGTAGTGGCGGCAGCGGTGGCGGTGGTGTGGAGTAGGTGGCGGTAGAGGGTGACAGGGATGATGTAATGGATTCGCCTCATCATTTTGGGGGTTAAGTGCTTAACATTTTTTAATATGGAAAAATACGGTCTTGCCCTCACATAACGAGTCAAATTTAACAGTGTTAAACGTTGGGGAGGCCGCCTGCCGACTTATCATAAATGTTGGGGAAGTTGCTTGCACTTTCGTAAAGTCGGGGAGGCCGCCTGCATTTTGAGCAAATCACATGGAGCATTTATGCATTTCCCTCTAAAGTAAATTATGATTTGAAGAAATTAATTATGGAGGGTAGTTTATGAAAATAAGTGGAAAATTTTGTGTGGTGGTGTGGAAATGATGTGATAATAAGATGTGTTTTTTTTAATGTTGAATTCAAAAAGCTGACGTAACGAGACGTTTTTTTATTGTGGTGGTGTGACCATTCCTTTTGCTCTTAGAAAAACGTAGTAAAATTTTTGCCACTCTTTTTTGCGTTTGCTACATTTTTTGTTTGGTAACCAACATAGACACATACGGAGCCATAAATTAACCTTAGGGGGGTTCAAAAATATTTTCTCTCAGGAACATACAATTGTTCGACTGTGCATCCTACTTTGTGCTTGATTAGTGTATAATTACAAAAAGATTCTATAGAGATAAATTTGAAGTTATACAGATAAGTACTACACTCCCGATAGCAACTTCTGGTTAGACCACTCACATATTTAGTCCTTTTTTATTCAATGCCTACTTTCACATGTTCCACTTTGCCTAATTCTTCTTTCATTTAAGGGTGGTTATTCGTACCCGAAAAAAGGATTTTAATACTCTTCTAACTTTTTGATTTTTTTAATTTTTTTTATAAAACTTTGAAACAGAGAAAGTGCGAACTAAAAAAATATAAAGTTTAATATGTTAAAAACAGTAAATTTTTATTGCATTTGAACCACGCAACCACTCTTATTATGACGTTTTAGGTAGTTAATAAACATGTTCTTTCTGATGGTGAGCAAATTAAAAAAAACTTAAATTGTAACTATTAGTTGACTAGTAATAACAGAAAGCTGTTAGCATTAGCCGATTAGGGGTGAGCATAGGGCGAACACCGGATTGGACCGAAAAAGACCGGATCAGGACCGAGCTAGGCCAAAATCACGGACCAAATGTGTACATTCCGGCCCGGGCAGCTCGAGTCCAGTTTGGTCCTCCGGTTTAAATCGACAGAGAAATGCTGACCGTGTACATTCTTATGAAGTTGACCGACTAATAAATATAAATAAGCCATTCCTTATTAAGCATCATAAAAAAGACTAATTTATATGAAATAAAAAACTCGGTTCATAATGAAACCAAATACAAAGATATTAAGCAAACCTACATGTGGATAACTTCAAGTTTCAATATTATATACAGTGACTATCATCTATAGCTAATTCAATATATAAGATGATGCAAGGAAAACTATAAAGTAAGATCTTAATGCAATATGTTTCATTTTTCTGTTAGGAAGTATTGACACCCTTAGAAACTAAACCAACTGATTACCTTACTGATTATACCGAAGTTGATAGGATTTATTGTACCGAAGTTGCAAATCGAATTCTAAAGTACAGTTTAAAAGTTCTGATGTTCTGTGTTGATAGAATTTGTCATATATATTTTCCATAATAACAACGCCAAGAATTCTAGGATATGAAGCCTCACGTCAAAATACATACATATCTAAGCATGCAAGAAATGGATAATATGGGTTAGTGCAATTACTGTGAAAAATACTAATTTATAAAAAAAGACTAATTTATATGAAATAAAAAACTCGGTTCATAATGAAACCAAATGCAAAGATATTAAGCAAACCTACATGTGGATAACTTCAAGTTTCAGTATTATATACAGTGACTATCATCTATAACTAATTCAATATATAAGATGATGCAAGGACAACTATAAAGTAAGATCTTAATGCAACATGTTTCATTTTTCTGTTAGGAAGTATTGACACCCTTAGAAACTAAACCAACTGATTACCTTACTGATTATACCGAAGTTGATAGGATTTATTGTACCGAAGTTGCAAATCGAATTCTAAAGTACAGTTTGAAAGTTCCGATGTTCTGTGTTGATAGAATTTGTCAAATATATTTCCCATAATAACAACGCCAAGAATTCTAGGATATGAAGCCTCACGTCAAAATACATACATATCTAAGCATGCAAGAAATGGATAATTATGGGTTAGTGCAATTACTGTGAAAAAGGTCTTCCAAACGGTGTTTCCTAATTATACAATGTTGGTAGCTGTGCAACAAAAGTACCATGTGTAATATGATTTTACTGAAAACTCCGACCAACCATTAAATGAAGTTCAAACACATTCCTCGCAAGAAATGGTACGTTAATCTTCTCATTGTAACCAAACTGGACATATTTCTTTAAGAGATTACAGATATTAACAATGAGTAGTATATTTGTATAGCCTCACAAACATTTGCTATATTTAAGAATTTTGTGTCGGTCTATACAGTCCGTTTAAGCAAACAGACAAATTATTTTTTAACATATCTTGTAAGAACCATGTGCTCCAAATTTTTATCCCACTTTCATTTGGGCGATTACATCCAGTAAGAGCGCAAGAGCAAAAGACACCTATATGAATCGATTTTATAAAAAAAAACATGCGCATAAACTATAAGAATAACGTACTAAACTTCTTTTCTAGATCAAACCAATACAGGACCTAAAAATGGTTGTCACTTTTATTTTCAAAGTTGACTAATTTCATATGGTCAATCTTTGTATCAGGCCGCAAAAAAGTACTCGTGAGTCGTCTGTGACTTATGAGTGTCGTATTGGTTTTGGATTCAGCTGTAACGTGTATTTGTTTATGTGTTAATCATTTAGGCTAACTAAATATCCTAAAGCTCCATAGAAGTGATCAAAGTATATCACTTTCAAAAATAGCATTTACCCGTTTTGGCCCATTACCTTACCCACCCGTTTTTCCTAATCACAATAGAAAATAGCATTTACCTCCACTGTCAATAAAATTCCTTTCAAGCATTTCATCAAACACCTTGCCCGATTTTATAATTCCAGCAGAAACATGCAAAAAAAAAAATGGAATCAATCATTGGATCTACTATATATTACTATTAATGAATAGAAAATTTAGAAGTTTAATATCAGTCAAACAATCCATCAAGGTGGTTTCCCCCAAATTTCAAATGCACAATTATTCTTAAGTAGATATATAAAAAAGCCCTAATCTTTGAAAACCCTATAAGCATATATAAATCCAAAATTTATTATAACGATTCATTGTATGTTTCGGCTCTATCATTGGCATTGGTCGACTTCTTAGGGATGCTGAATCAATTGATCAGCGATGGTACATCTAACGATACAAAAGCATCAATGGTGGTACATAATAACACGAAGAACAAAAAAAAAACAAACACCTCATCATTCGAACAAGCAACTGAAAGAATGGACAACAGATGAAAAAGAATAGTGTAGAACCGTAATTTGTAGAAACAAATCTTACCTTGATTTTGTTAATGGAAAATTGGGATGAA
This sequence comes from Glebionis coronaria, assembly GCA_025667525.1. Taxonomy (NCBI): domain Eukaryota; kingdom Viridiplantae; phylum Streptophyta; class Magnoliopsida; order Asterales; family Asteraceae; genus Glebionis; species Glebionis coronaria. The sequence goes on from CM046881.1 coordinate 29,964,320, forward strand.
AGGAAGATGTATCATATATATATATATGTATATGATAAACTTGAAACACCTGTCAACACACACATAAAGAATATATACCCAAATCACCAGAGGATGAGATATCATCTCATACCAACGACCACAAACCAACGAAGCTCCAATTCACCACAATCTATGTGTGTGATGATCTGTGGTGGTGGTTGTGACTTGTAGAGAGAGAGAAAGATGAGGCTCGTAGAAAACAAAACCAACAACCAATACCCTCAACCCCGAACTACCTGAAACCACCTAAACCATCTTTCGATGTGGCGGATTGGCAGATCAAGAGGTGGTAATATGATTGTGATGGCTGTGTATTTTTTAGGGTTTAGGGAGAGAAATAAGATGGTTGTGTGTGTTTTACGTGTGAGTTATAGTAAACTTTCAAAAAAAAGTCAGATTGTTAAACATGGAATATAGAAAAAGATTCCTATAGTTGCCTTATTTGTTTTCTATATTTCCTTATTTAGTTTCAACATTTCCGAAAATAAGGTGGTTGAAAAAAAGTGGTTTTTCTTTTATAAAGGGGTATAGATACTTGTTTGAAAGCTGAGGATAAAAAGTTAAATATAAAATATTCGTCGAATAACCTAATTAGTACGAAGTATTTTACATGTGTGCCCGTTAAACCTATTTATTTTTTACATCGTGCGCCCGTTTATCCCATAAATAAAAATAAAGTACTAAAAAGTCTATATTTTTTAAAATGTGCAAAATTTGACACCAATAATCATTAATAAATCTCCAAAGTATAAAAATAAAAGTAAATGGTAAACAATATCATCAGTCCACAACACAATTTTAATCCAATGGCTCAAAACCATTCATTTTTTACCTACCACACCCCCATTTTAATTGAATGGCTTAAAACCATTACACATCGCCGACCCACAACACAAATTTAATCCAACGGCTGAAAAGCATAAGGGTTGAGCAAACAAAAACCGAAAAACCGAAACCGAACCGAAAAACCGAAAAAACCGAACCGAAAAAACCGACCGAATATAAAAACCGATGGTTCGATTTTTACGTTTTCAAAAACCGAAAAGTTTCGGTTCGGTTTCGGTTTTCATCTAAAAGCTGAACCGTAAAAACCGAACCGAACCGAACCATTTTATTATATCAAAAATTATAAATATAATATAATATAACATAATATAAATAAATAAGTAATATATAAAAGTTATAAATTAATATTATTTTTAGGGAAATATGAGTAATATATTTATCTTATTGTTTATACGCGTGTTCGATATATATCTATGTGTACTTGACAATATATCATTACATATGTGACAATAACCGTTTATATGCATATTTACTTGCATGTGTGTTTATCTTATTAATATGTGTGTAATTATAGATTAAAAATTTGAGATAAACATTATTTGGCTTAGATTGAATATAAAGAAAAAAATATTTATTTTTCACGCAAAACAAGTTTTTTAATCTAAATCGGACGTACTAAAATATAAACGTTTTTAAAACCGAACCGAAATCGATTACAAACCGAAAAAACTGAACCGCCCAAAACCGAACGGTTTCGGTTTTTTGGTTTTTAAAAAACCGAATATGTCGGTTTGGTTTCGGTTTTAGCCAAAAACCGACCCAAACCGAACCGTGCACACCCCTAATAAAGCATTACCCGTCACTGATCCGCACCAAAACAATGCCACCAATCACAAACTCTCTTGATCCCCTTTACTCCTCTATAAAAAAGCAAGCAGTCTTCCTCATCCTCAAAGTTAAAAGCATAAAACCATAAAACTTCTCTCTTGTAACAAAAGTTTTTCAGGTCTTACAACCAAGGTTTTTAAACGTTTTTTTTTTGTTACTTGTTTTTAGATCTATATTTATTTTTACCAGATCTGCTGTTTTCAACTACTTTTAACATATTTTTATACCAGAATCTAACATTTTATTTGCTTTCAGGTAGGTGAACTCATGGCTTTTGATTTCTTTGAGTTGCTCTTTATTGACAACTACCATGAACTAAACTAATTTCATAATACAAGTAGGTTACACCGACCACTCCATCATCATCATTTGTTTCTTCTTAATAATTTGTGTTATGTAAATGTTATTCAAATGAAACTTTCTTTTTCTAAATCTTTTTTTACTTGTTCATGATTCTAGAGTCATCACATTGCTCCGTTGTGGGGAGGCTGCTCAAGTGGATGCCGAAAGGATTCATATGTAAAGACTTTCAAAACAGAATAGGAAATGGGTGATTTTTAAACTCTGTTGAATGTTAGTGATTATCTTAACAACTCCGTTCTCGTGCCGAAACTCGTACAAGATTCACCTTCCTATCAGAATTTGAATCTGTACCCGGATTATTAAACACTAACACCTTTTCTATTTTAACTACCTCTTCGGGATGGCATTCCGTCTGCACAAAAAAAGGATTAAAGATGGCATTCCCTATTTGATTAGTTTGGGTTAGTTTGCGATGACACACACTTTAGGATATTCAGATTGGGACAACATTAGCAATATCGGGTGAGGGTTACGGAAGATGTCGGTTTAATTGAGGCTAAGGTTTTGAGTGTGGGGATGGGAAACTTGTGAAACGATGCTGCGGAAGACCAAGGAAAATCATTCAAGCCACTCATAGAGGGTTCGAGCCGGGGCTGTGTTTCGCAAATTGATTTATTTTTGGATTATGTGTAGTAGTTGAGCTGTATTTTTTTAGCACGTTTGTGTTTGAATTTGTATTGTCAGATTGTTTTGAGTTATATAAAAGGGAATATTACATAAATGTGTTCATCATTCTTGTTCACTTGCGTTTTATCGTTGATATCAAAATCTTTAGCTAATTCAAGAACAAGTCAACCGGATTGATCATCTTTTCAACCCGGAGGAGATTACCCAAACCCACCCATCCTGTTGGTCTCTACTGGTCTGCTTTGACCACTAAGCAAATGATATGTTTCAGCATGAACCCGTTAGCATGTTGGTCTGACTCAGACTCATTTCAACAAGTACTAAAAACTTGTTGCAACCGGAACTCTGCCTCCTCTAGTCTGGTACATAAGATTCATTTTATAATATACTTATCAATTTCTACTCGACAGGCGGAGGAGAAAGCTGTTTAGGAATGGGAGAGAAAGGTTGCATTTGTTTTAGTGAGCCATTGAGTTTGGTCTTATTTTTTTTGGCTTTTTCAGAAGGGTTAAAGAGTAGATATGCAGAAATATGTGCAACATATTTTGTGTTTTGTGTTGTTGCTATATGGCTCACAGCCTCACACTTCTTTCTGACATGGGACTTCAAGGAGCAGCGAGGATTTACTTGCTTAATCGATTTGTATGTATTATGATTTCTGCAAAAGATACAGAAGATGAAGCTCTTTCTATGCCTTCTCTTAGCAGTTTCATCCATGATCCCGGTTTACTTCAGTCAAGTTCGACCCATTTACATGTGAATGGTCAAATACTACCTGTGTTTTATCTCCAACGGGTCAAATAGGCCAAATGAAAAAATTGCTCAAAATGAAGAAAAAGTAAGAAACTTCATAGTTGATATGTTCTGGATTTCAGATGTGTGCGGAAAATAAAAACACACGTAAACGATATCTTGAAGTGTATAAAAGAGTTTAAGAAGTCGTCTAAATGACACAATGCTTAAAATCTTTTCGGAAGGGAATGAATCTAGCGCTGTTAGTTTCTTTTATTGGGGTAAAACATGAAACCAAATGTTTTATAATTATTATGGCTGCAAACTAGTTGTAATTCACATGCATCAAAGACAAGATCATAAATGGCTCAATTATGTTATATCTCTAGGCCAAAATGGAAAGGTCTAAATATATATTTCTATGTAAAAATGAAACGGGTCATATGGGTCAACAGTCACCCAGTCTTTATGGTCGACCCAGCTCAGTTTTGACCTGCACAAAAATGGTTATACACATGTTTCAACAGTTTTTCGTTAACTGAAATGACGAAGGTTTTAGTGGGTAATAGAAGCCTTCTACATCCTATCCGAGAACACTCAACGATAGTCACTAGCTTGACCGTTCTACAAACCGGGGATACTACTAGTATTAAGTGGCTTCGATGTTCCACTCCATGTATGAATATCATGAAAGATTTTGTAAATGCATTAACAACCGAAAACGAAGAAGTCGCAGAATGATTGTCTCGGGCAAGGGATTCATGTTAATGGGTCATTTTTAGCACTAGTTGAATTAAGCCCGATCGAATGCATTCACGGACCTGGATAGTTTTATCATGTGAACGGCTATATAATGTAAATATGTCAGTGTTTGGCTCTTGTTTAACGAAGATTGTATTCAGTATGTCATGATAATGGTTAATGTCAAAAAAACAAGGTCTGGATCGTTTGCTTTTGATGGGTTCACGTGACCTGCACCAATAGCAAAAGAGTCTACTGGGACTCTGGGAGCTCTCTCTCGTCTACAATGGTTTTTCCATTTAGGCTTTCTTAGGTCTCTGTTGTCATTATTGCAGACTTGATAGCAGCACTAGACAGTGTAGGTTGGTGCGTTTTAGGAGTGCTGCTACTATACGCCTACTAGATGAGCACAACCACTCATTTCCCAGATAAGAGGTTAAAGTGTTAAACATTGCTTTTCTACGTTGTCGCCAAGCTGCAAGGATGTCAACACCTGGTCCAGTAATGCATGGTTTAAGGATTCCGGGACTTGCAAGGTTAGGCCGGCCTCTTGAAGAGAAACAAGCCACTTCTGGAGCTGATTTTATGCCTAGTATAGTTCCATGATGAACAATAGTTGCTATAGAAGGGGATGAATAATAATTCCTTCTTTGTAACCGACGTTTGAAGCAGGAAGAACATGAGTCTCTGGTAGTGTAGCCTCTGGACAAAGCGTTAGTCTTTGTGTTGATAAAATTAGGATCCTAATGGACGAGACATGTTGGAAAGAATGCATCTTGCCACTGCTAGTATAAAGAAACATGGACCTGTGGATTTCAACTTTTAGCTCAATCCTTCACCATTAGTAGGAAATGATACTTGTTTGGCCCGTAAACTTGCAGCAATATGAATTTTGGCTATCTTACTACACGGAAGTGATTTTTCCAGTTTACTCTCATTTAAGGGCTATACCAATATGGGAGAAATATGATTGGTACATGTACATAATGCACTTATATAGTAACATAAATTTGCTATTGTTCGCGTGAGAACTTATACTTTTCTAGCCATCTCCTTTGTTATATTGAATAGTCTTCTGATACTTGGTGTATTGCAGAATACAGAAGCCGGTTATGGGTCTAGTTTCGCCCGATTGCTGAGTATGGAGCAGATTATGCAGAGGCATCAGGAAAAGGGAAAGCTGAGAAAGCGGGCTTTTGTACTGCGGTAGGAATCATTATGCCCCCTTGTAAAATTCAACTGGATATAGAGTATATTAGTTGAAAAGTTACCAAGTATTGGTAAATCAGAACCTGAATTGCATGCTTTGTTATCAAGAGTTTTAGTACTGATACGAGAGTGATTGTGAAGAGTGAGCGAATATCTTCATAACCCTCAACAAATTAGGCTCGTGAAGTCGTGATATTACTAGAACTAGAAGAAATTAAGGAGTTAGTTGATCCCATATGTACAATGTTGAGAGTTGACAAGGGGATTTATATATCCATTATGATCAGTAGTACTATACATGTGTCGATTTCAATCACATACATGCGGGGAATGTATCGTTCTGCCACATTTCAGCGTCCACCGGGTATCAAAGGGGACAGATACGATGCAGAATAAAGCGTGCATCTTTGGTTATGTCATATGAACCCATAGCACATTGAAAAATCCATAACATCTTCCTACGTGTGTTTTTATCTGTGTTTGAAGAAATCAATAAGAAAAATGAAGGTCAAAAAGATTACTGGGCCAATTTTAACCCATTTCTAAATTCTAAGTATTTAACTTCCGAATCTCTAAAACAAAAACACTCACTTTTTTTATAAAATTTAATCTTAGATAATGAATGATAGGATTAGTCTTTTAGCTTGTAAGTAAAAAAATAATTGCAAAATAACTCAAACTCGAATAAAATTACAAAAGCAAAACGCGTAAAGTGTAAACTTGATAACTTTTTAAATGTCTAGACTCAAGTTTTATCTTTTTTATTTATGAGATCGAATATATGGCTTTAAAATATGGCAGTTGGACATGTTATTATTGTTCACCAAAAACAAACATAAATGTCTCTGTATGTATTTGCACTAGCATCCCTTTAGGAGTTAAGATTTCACGATGCAAATTTTCTAAACCGGGCACAATTTGACCATTCGAAAAACAGTTGCGACTATTAAACTTGGCCAAAAGATCAATAGTTTTTGTACTTCTTGCTACAGTTCTAACATGGGTTGCATCATGAGAGACCACATGCGTGTTTTTGATGTTCACATATACATATGATACTATGATGTAAAAAAAACCGTTCAAAAAAAACTATGGCGTAAAAAACCAAAAAAAAAAATAGTTTATTGAGAACAATGAATCGAAATAGTGTATCAATAATTCAGTATCACCAAATGAGTTTCTGGGCCTTACCTTATAGGAAATGGGCTCTAGTTCACCAAATGAGTTTCTGGGCCTTATCTTATAGGGAATGGGCTCTAGTTCAAATCTTAAGTTGTTATATACTTAGGGTGTGTTTGGCATTGTTAAGAGCTGGAGCTGAATGCTGGAGCATGTAGCTTGAGCTTATTTCACATGCTACTTTAACTAGCATGCCATTTAGGAGCTTATTTTTTTAATAAGCTCTCTCAAGCTCTGTCAACCAAACGAGACTTATTTTTAATAGTAGCTTATTTTTTAAAAACAATAAGCTCAAGCTATGATAAGCTCTAATAAGCTCACGCACCAAACATAGCCTTAGTAGTAAAAAAATGTACTACTAGTAACATTAATGTACACATATGCTACCTTTACTCCAACATAAACTCGAAAGTAAAGAGACCGTTTCAAGGATGACCGTCGACAAGGTACAACATATATAAGAAATATGGTAATCAGTGTGTGTTGTACTTAAAAATGAAAGTGTCTCACACTCAACTAAAAAAGAAACATTATATCTTATCTTAATATCTTATAAAAAATTTAAGCCATTTTCTATTATTAGAAGTCTTAATATTTTAAGCCTCCAACATTTCTTTTTATAGAAGATTGTTGTTACATTTTTATTTATTGCAAAAATAAATTTTATTAAATTCAAAGTTATTAATAGGCTTAATTTTAAAACATATGTTACACATAAAATTAAAACACATTTTAATGAGCTCATTTTAATATGACCATTTTGTATGTTATTTTTTAAAGAAATTAAAAGTCAAAACTTTTCATCACACACATAATGAAAAAGTTAAATATTTTAGATTATGTAAACTCGAAACGGACTAACGTTAACACAAATTATTTAAAAAGCTTGTAACCGTCCATTTAAAATATTATAGTAAAAAATATATTAAATTATGCGTTGTAACAGGCATAGAAGTTTATAAAGCCTAATCTATACTATTTATACTAATTTATATTATAAAGTATTTAGCACATTCTAAATAAAGAAGTCTCAAAAAAAATAAGCCAAAAAGATTACTATAAAAAGAAATTAAAAAGTTAAAATAATATTATTTATTTCGTAATTAAGCGTTTTTATGTTTAGTCCATTTCAAAACCGTCTTCATTAACTTTTGTAATGAGAGTTAAATATTATCGGTTACGTTTTAACCAAAATCACAATTCTATTTTTAATATAACTTTTGTAACGTTTACTTTATTTGAGTATAAAAGCATCATTTGGTTAATGCAAAAAACACAACAATTTCTATTCCTCTATCATACTTCTAAAAAATCTTATGACTTTTTTTGTTTCTTTTGAGCATCTCAGAAAATTTGTATACCTCATCAAATTAAAAAAGAATGTTTCGCTTCAACTATTACTACGGTGAACTTATTGTTAGTGTACATGCAATTGCTTAACATGAAAATAAAGACCGAGTATGTGATTTTTATGTTATTTTTTGAATACTATGCAATGTGGCATGATAGTCTTTTCAATAATATGCATCATATAGGCAATATTGTAGATACGTTATCCTCATAATAAACGTATAAGTAGAGAACATTGAATCGTAAGGAAATTTTGTTACACGGATACCCATCGCTTCAATGCGCGGGTACCCAGCTAGTAAGTGAATAATGTATGTACATGCACAAAGTAGTTGATGATGTATCAAATCAAGAAATGTGAGGAAAAGTAGTTGATGATGTATCAAATCAAGAAATATGAGGTATCGAGGTAGCTAGTTGTTGTTTCATGAGCATGTGATGGCATGCTAATGAAATAAAAGTTGTTGCATTTGCTTGCGACCAATTAATTTGATCAATAATTCACTAACATGGACCCTTCAATTCTCCATATATATACCAGTACACGACTACCTAATTACTCAATATATTGTCTGAAAATAAATCTAACTTGACATATTCTATTTTGTTATATATGCTTAGATGCTTAGAATATGACCCAAACCTGATTGTGGACTTAGGTATATATATGTGTTCGAGTCTTATAATATATCGCCTAATATGATCAACTTTGGGAAGATATACCAAACCGACTTTGTCTTATGTTGTGCATTAGATAATCGTGTTCATATGACCAACTTAATGTTTTTCAAAAATAAGCTACTATTAAAAATAAGTCTCGTTTGGCTGATAAAACTTGCTAAAAAAATAAGCTCCTAAATGACATGCTAGTTAAAGTAGCATGTAAAAAAACTCAAGCCACATGCTTCAGCATTCAACTCCAACAACCCGCTCCAGCTCCTAAAGATGCCAAACATACCCTAAATATGAAAGTGATAAAGGACTAATAAACCACCCGGTGTTCCATTTATTGTTTTCTTTATTAAATATGTCAGTGTATTGTGTTTTTTACTTTTAGGCATATCACGCTTTTTATACAGATAACTCAATGGTTACGGGAAAAAGTAACGTTTCATGACACATGGAACCAAAATTCACATTTTGAACTAATTTAGGAACGGTGATTAGGGACAAGGTTGGGTTAACCCTTGAGAATGCCGCAAGTGAGGTCTTAAGATTTGGTGCTAATGCGGTACTGGCTAAGGATACTTTCACGATTGTTTTTTTAGAACGGCAAGTACTAGTGGTTAGTGGGTCGAGTTGTGCAATGACATGCCTGTTTATGTTAGACTTCTTATCCGCTTCGGCTGAAAGGCCCTTGTCACGTCTTGAACTCAAGACCTCCGGGATTCCTCTCCCAAAGAAATCACTTAGTGTAACCTTGGTCGGGGGAGCTAGGGGGTTCCCACGGGTGCCCGTGACCCCTATGGATTTTTTCTGTGTAGTGTTAATTCGTGAAGAAAACATCGATTTTTTCTAAATGTATCTTAATGCACCGGTCAATCGGAACGTGTTTCTACATTTCGTTTTAATTAATTTTTAACATGTGTTGCGGTTCAAAAAATTTATGCATCCGATCATATTTCGTCCTGACTTCGTTGTTGACCTTAGTGATCAACTGAGCTAAGCCAGTTGATTAATACTTTCACGATTGTTGATGATGGAAGCACACAGGAATTAACAAGCAAACGAGTTGCTCAAATAAAAAACAATTTGAGGTGCATTTCTATAAGATATGATGTATAGTATTCTCTTCACTTATAATAATGATAAATATGACTAGAAAAAAGAAAATTTAGACTATACATTATGTAATAAAATGCTATCAAATGAATTTACAAGTTAGCCACATCTAGGTTATGTGGCAGTCACTGTATTGATAGATGTCAACTACTTAAATGTTTGTTGCGTATGAACCAGTGTTATGTTTATGGATACATGCAGTGGCGAATCTAGGAATATTAAACATGTGTGGCACAAACGAAAATTTTACCTCAAAGGGTATAGAATAGAAAATGGGGTATTAGAAATAAGGCTACCCACAACGCATGAAGGTCGCGACCTACTTTTTTCCGCCGGCGACCTAGTGCGACCTATTTGCCACAACCCGGCGACCTAGTGCGACCTAATAAATTTTTTTTTTAATCATTATTTTCTTTTTATAAATACCACATTTTCACACACAGTTTTTTCACACACAACTCAACACACAACTCTGTTAGGTGATGATTTCGATGCTGCGTCCGAAGAGAATACGAAATTGAGCTCGGCATGTAAGAAATGCCGTGATCTCTCCCCACATAAGCGTCAGTTTATCGACACGTATCTTAGTAAGCAAGCTGATTTGGATTTCAGCCTCCGGAGATCTTTGTGTAGAATGTCGTCAAAATTGGAGGCTAGAATTGAAGAAAATACTAAATGGTTGAATAACTTTGGTTCTTCGTCCCGATATCAAACAACTCATATCGGTCCTTCGTCGCAACAACACCGAAGCAGAAATGAGTCGCCCGATCTACCCTTTCCAATTCCAAATGACTCGGATGGCAGAATGACTGACAATGAGGTGTATCAACTATACCTTGATCAAAAAGTGTTGAGACAACAAGAGGAAGAAGAAGAAAGGGAACGAAGAGAGCTGGAGGCACAAATTATAGCGGAAGAAGATGAAGAAGAAACATTGCGTTGGGAGTTTCCTTGTGGTCGTTTATCGGATTCGGATCCGGGAAATGACTAATCGTATTATGTAATTTTATTTTTAGTATCGTATTGCATTTCCTATTGTATTTCAATTTCAGTATTTTTCATGTTTTATTAGTATTGAATAAATGTTTAACTTTCGAATACAAGATTTTTACATTTCTTTTTACGGTATATATCATAAATTCTATATTAATTTTTTTTTTTTATAAATGTAACGGTCAAAATTTCAAATGGTAGAATTTTTAACATGTTTTGCAAATGGGTCGTGACCGGGGTCTATTTGTGCTCGACCGAAACCGGCGACCGAATCGCCGCAACGCGGCGACTCGGTCGCGACCGACTAACGACCGAGTTTTTTTCGGTGCGTTGCGGGTAGCCTAATAGACAATCTAGTATAAGTTACTTCTTGGATCACCATATACAAATTATCAAAAAACTAGTGTCTACACATCATTGTACTTGAACTCAAAGACGTTAAGACACGTTTTAAAAACATACATACCAAGCAGCTAAAAAAATCATACACTATATACACAATAGCTGATGTCAAATTTAAGCTTCAAAATTAATCTTTGACAATAACCATGTGTAAACACGCTACCAATGACGACAAATCAATGTAATGGTTTAGACTTATGTTTGCAAATAATGGTTAATAATGTTACTTTGATCCCTTTTTACCTTTTTGAACTAAAACTAAGAATATGAGACAAAAGTGTAAAATTTAGAAACTTTAGGGGGCAAATATGAAACAACTCATTTTTAGTCATCTTTTTCATCCTGCTATGAACACAACGCTATCCCTAACCTGGTTTTCTAACTTACTTTATACAGATCGAGTTAAGCTAGTTATTTTCGTAAAATCACATTGTTTACACTATTGAGCACATTGATATTAGCTTTATGCTTGAAATCGAATCACATCAGTCAAATCCACCATGCTTCAGATGGCCAACTTATGTGTGGCACGTGCCACAGGTGGCCAAGGCATAGCTCCGCCCCTGGATACATGTGTTGTACGAAATATAAATAACCTCGTTTAGAATTTTTCGTAGATACTCTAATGTTGTTATTGTTAGACTATAATTTGTTAGTGATTATGGGCTTTGTTAAGTGTGTTAGGCCTAGCCCATTTATATGATTTCTAGGATAATCTTATCATGGTTATATAATTGTACCGTTGAATTCGACGCCTTTGGTTTTTCGGTGAAGGATTTTTTGACCCGTCGTATCCTCCTTAGATGTGATAGTTCAGGAGATCTCTACCCAGTCACCAAGCCGTCTCCTATCCCTCATGCTTTGCTTTCTGTTAGTCCTTGTACGTGGCACCAACGCCTCGGGCATCCCGGGGAAGAAGTGTTGCGTTCTCTTGTTTCTCGTCAGTTTATTTCTTGTAATAAAGAGAAGTCTTCTCATATTTGTCACGATTGCCAGCTGGGCAAACATGTGAGACTTCCGTTCTCTAGTTCAAATTATGTTGTTACTCGTTGCTTTGAGATTGTTCATTCTGAAATTTGGACATCTCCCGTTGTTAGCTCTGGTGGTTTTAAATATTATGTGTTATTTCTTGACCATTATTCTCATTATGTGTGGATTTATCCTTTACGTACCAAATCCGAAGTCTTTCAAAAATTCTAGCTTTTTCGTTCTTATGTAAACAATCAATTCCAATGTGATATTACGTCTTTTCAGTGTGACCACGATGGTGAGTTTCATAACACCAACTTCCTTCAATTATTCAATCAACATGGTATTCAATTTAGATTCTCCTGCCAAAAACCTCCCAACAAAATGGTAAGTCGGAACGAATGATACGCACTATTAATAATATGATACGCACTCTACTTTTCCAAGCCCAACTTCCTTCAACATTTTGGGTTGAAGCATTACATATGGCTACATACCTACTAAATATCCTTCCATCAACCGCCATTCAAAATGAAATACCATGTACCAAATTATTCCACAAACAACCCGACTACTCTTGCTTACGGGTTTTTGGATGTCTATGTTACCCACACGTTTACCCTCCACACAAACTTGCACCTCGTGCCACCCTATGCATTTTTTTGGGTTATCCCGCTTATCACCATGGGTACCGATGCTTACACCTTTCCACTAATAAAATTATCCTTTCTCGTCATGTAATCTTTGATGAACTTCAATTTCCATATGCTTCACTCTCATCCGATAATCCACCATCTTATACCTTTCTAGACCCTCAGCCTTCACTTATTACTCGTTATGCCATATTTAACCGTAACCCAAACACAATGACACAAAATATCCCTTTACCCCAACAAGAACCGGCTACTCCTATTATGGACCAACACGAACCGACGTCACCAACACCCCTCTCGACACAATCCACTTCGACTCCCAATATGGGTCACACGACCCACTCTGGCCAAACCACACTTCTGCACCAACCCAATACTCCCACTACTCATTCGACCCAATCTTCGTCCAACCACAATACCATGCACCAACCTGCTCGAACTCATCCTATGGTCACATGAAATTGTGTAAATTGAAGTTCGTTTCTCTCGATTCTTAACCAACTGAAAGTCCTAACAATATCAGGTTTATTATCGTTTTTGGTTAATAGATTTATTTGGATTTCTATGTCTATTTAAGCAAGCACGTAAAAATGTGAAAAATATTAAGCTACGTAACCGTAAAACAATTAGCACATACCAAATTGTTATTCACAAAAGGACAAAATTGTAAATTTATGAAAGTAATGTGCTAAAAATGTAAGTAAATGAAACTAAATTGCTTGAAAGGTAAAAATCAGAAAGTAAAAAGACCAATTATGCAAATTCTAACAAATATCTAACAAATTGTAATAACTTTTAAAACCAACTAACTGAAAATGACAACTCTTGAAAAGTATTGGACTAAACTCCTTCAAACCCTAATAAAGTGGAAATTTAGCTAGATATGGAAACTATTTAAAACTTTAGGGACTAGAATGCAATTTACAGTAAGATTTAACCAAAAACGGGCTTAAGGAACAAATAAGCTCGTATAAGCTCAAAAATGCATCAATTAAGCTCTAAAAAGTTTTAAAATACTTAAAATCCAAAAACACTTAGGCTTATCCAAGGAAAAAGCTTGAAATGCACTAGAACTCAAATCAGCCAACTCCAATAAGCCAAGAATAAGCTATAATGAAATCCAGACAAACACATCTCAATTTTTTAGTCAAAACTTATTAAACAGCTTATGGAGAGTCTGAAATGTCTTTTCTTATGAAAAATGATCAAGTATTTAAGATGGAAATTGCAAATAAGCTGAAACCTAGCTTATTGACCAAGTTTGACCAAAAAGTGAAAAAGCTGAAAACTTCCAAATCTACTCAAGACATGATTCTAAACAAGATTGTGAAAGAAAATAGCAAGATTTATGAAGAGGACTTTGCTCTAGAAGAAAACAGTCTACCTATTTATCAAAGAAACTTGCTTTGGTTCAAGTGCTTATTAAAAAGCCAGTTACCAGCTTATTTGTGAAAACTGTATGATTTCCCTACTAGCACTTGAAGTTCAGATGTTAAATGACATATAGAAACAAGTTTGACTGAATTTTATCAAGAAATGAAGAAATAACATTAGATTGAAATTGGCTACTTTTCTGATGAACTTTTATCATAAAACTGACCCAAACATTTTATCAACCATTTGCCTGTTTGACTTTATTTTTGCCTTGAAAACTACTAAGACTTGTTTAAAATGAATGAAGAATGAGAAATGAACTATGATTAACCAGTTAACAACAATTGAACTACAAAATGATAGCAAATCCAAACACCACTTATCTGAACTATTTAGGAATTTTGTAAAGAGAATTTGAGCAAATGATTCAATTGAGCTAAGACTAGTATCTAACCAAACTTGATGAACAAAATGGAGTGTAAATGAACCAAGAACAAGCTATATAACAAACAAGTAATCAAAATGCATAAGCAAGCTATAATACTGATGAGATGATGACAGAAACTATTATAAGCTAACAAATGATTATTAAACTAACTACTAGCTATCTAATCAACAGAATCAAGGTAAATCAAACTAAAAACACTTGATCAAAGCAACATATAGTAGTTACACTAGAATTAAGCATGCAAGTGACTGTTTAGTGGAACAAAACTAAGAATCGTGAAACCTTTTAGCAATGTGCCTCCATTGATGGAGTAGGTAGGCGCTGAGCCTCCAAAACAATGCTAACCACCACCTTAGCACTAAAATCTACTAATCAACCATCTACCATAATCAACATCATCATATCTACTCAATTCTACATCAAACAATTCAGCAACTGAAAATGGTAAGGAACAGCTACAAATCTTCAACAAAAAGCTTCTTATGATCAAATGTGATCACAAGAAACTCATAACAGTAACAAGAATCAACATGATTGCAGAGTAGATAAGAAGATTGAGGGAAAATGAGGAATTTTATTAATTTTGAAAGTGAAAAGTGGTTACAGAAGTAGGTAATTGGTTACAACTAACTATAACTAACTCAAGAGTTTGTCAAGCTCTTGAGTTTTTTACACTAACAGCTAACTAACAAGATTGAGAGAGAAAAATGGGAAGTGTTTGAAAATTTCACACTTAGCTACTTATAACAAATGAGAGATCCTATCACTATTTATAGACAAGAAATGAGAGTGATTTGGGATTGATGACGTGTCCCCACCAATAGCAGGCTGCCAGGTGTCTTGAGTTGGTCAATTGCAGATTTCATCCCAAGAACAAGAAAGGGGTTTTCTTCTTCTTTAAGTTTCAGCTCAATTGACTTATGCAGTTGCATTCGTCATCCCAAGACGAGTATTTTTCATGTAGAGAGTTTTGTGTGAAATGCATCGTAGCTCATAATCGTTCATGGGCTTGTTGAAGAAGAGAGTGCCACGTGGCAATCTTTGGTTGGGCGAAAGTTGAGCACACGGATCATTATCCGTTTATGGATAAATTTATTATGGGTTGTCAAGTTCTGATTGGTTAGAAAACAAGTTAGTGGGGTGTACTGTGCTGAATCGGCTCATTAAATGGGATGGTGAGCTGGCTTGGTTGGTTGGCAATCCATGTTTTGTTAATACTGCATTCTCATCGGCCAATAGTCCAATCACACGGATTGAAACCAACTTTGGTGTAGTTTTGACAAATTAAGCCCCTAGAGTTTGGCAGATTGGTCAAATGAGCTAGAATCTTCATTTTGATGACATTTTTGGTCCTTCCACTTGCATTCTTGTCTAGTTTGAACCTTTGACTTGGTTGACTTTGGAGTTGACCATGTTTGACTTGAATCTTGACTTTGACCAATTTACACTTTGAGTCCTTCAACTTTGTAATGTTGTCAAGATAGGTCCTTTATCTTCAAAGTCTTGTCATCTTTGATCCTTCTTTGTCTTTTTCATCCAAATAAGCTTGATTTCTTCTTGTTTGCTTGAAAATGTATCCTTCTTACCTATTTATACACAAACACAAAACATACCATATAATTCCGCTTTATAGCACAAAAGTTAGGTATTTTCCATGTGTTTTAAGGTGATTTGTTGATTAATTGATATGAGTTTTTGCTCATATCAAATCCCCTACACTTGAACATTGCCATGACCTCATGCAATGATATATTTTAAGCACAAAATTACATTTTCCTCATAATTAACCCACCTTGGCCAATATGGAATGCTATTACACTATGCTACTCTATATGATGCATGATTTTGATTTTGAACAAAGCAATGCAAAAGAAACAATTCTATTTATATCTTTTTGGATTTTTCTTGAAATGGCTTTGATGGAAAAACTCATAAAGAAGTCAATGACTTAAATTAGGGCTTTGGGTACCATGGACACTTATCACCCTCAAGTTTCACTTTCCCCATACCAAGCTTAAAAATAGGACATTGCATTCACAAGTAAAAAGGTGCATCAACTTATTCATGAGAATTAAATGTGGAACCGGTTATTATTTGAGCAAATTGCTTGAAGGCTAATTTGTCATTATTTGAAGCGTGAAATATTAGAATTGTAAAATCCAAAAACAAGGAAGCACGGTTTTAATCCTCAGTAATCCTCTCATCTATTACTTGAAAAACCGCTCACAATTAATATAAGTTCGTTTCAAGAGTAATAAGTCATTCGCCTTATGTGTAAAATCCTCATGTTATGCATAAATAAGTAGTTACACACTCGCTAAGGAAAGAAAAATAAAACTCACGCAATAATTTACATCCGTCGCCTTTTTGAGACTTTGGATCTTCAATCCCGCAACCCGTCAATGTAATACTGGATTAGAGCAACTATCAAATCCCCACAACCCGTCAAGGTAATATTGGAATTCAATAGTTACTATACTTAACACTTCACTGCCCCTCTTGGGAGTCTTGTATAATTTTTTTTTCTTTTTCTTTTTTTTTATTTTTTTTTTCTAGCCACTCATTTTTTTTTCATAAGCCGCTCTTATTTTTCTTTATTCCTCACAAAGGAAGTTGAAAAGAATAAAAGGAAAAACACCCGCTAAGTATTAAGCATGACATAAGTCTAGTACACATAAAACGTTCTAACTTAGAATCTTAAGATGTACTTATACCAACCATGAATGATTAGACAAAAATGCATAAGAGACTACAAACCAATTAAAATCGTTCTTGATTATTTATTAACATATATACATGCGAAGAAAATAGAGGTAAAGAAGAGAAGGGTTTAGCCACAAGTAATTATCATGAAGTTTATCTAGCCCTTTTATACTTGCTTCAACTCTATCATTTCCCATTTTCCACAAATTTAAAATCTCAAATAATGAGATTGGTGGATGCTTAGCCTAATAGACCAATGAAGGACTACATGGTTAAGGATACTAGCTAGAGAGTGCTAAGATAAGCAAACTCGGGTTGAGTCAAAATATCCATGGCGGGCCTAATATGTCAAAGAAGTCTAAATTTGTTAAACCATATTTTTATTATATTTTTCCTTTTTTATATTTTTCATAAAGAACAAAAGAAGAAATATATACAATGCAAATGTGTTATGCAAATGAAAAATGATTGATGCAAAAATTATGAATGCATATTTTTGGTGGCCAAAGTAGATTAAAAATTTGTAAAATGTTTGAAAAATTAATTTCCCAATTTATCATGAAGGTCAATGACAAAGTCTAGGTAAGATCACTTCGATAGAAGATCCCCCCACACTTAAGCTAAACATTGTCCTCAATGTTTAAGAGCATGGAAGTATAAAACTTCCCCTACACTTATGACAATGAATAGACTTTGCTTAACCCAAGCTAAGGAAATATCAACTATAGTGAATTCATTTTTAGAGCACAATGTATCTATGAAAAATCACAATAGTAACGAAGTGAACCGGATACAAGGGCCTCCTCAATAAGCTCCAAAGCACGTGATGAGTGAACAACCCTACAAACAACATGAAAACAAAAGAAGGTCTCCCCTACACTTCTCATCAACTCTCTATTCTTATTTCTAACCTACAACACTCTAAGTCTTAAAACTTCTAAACCTAGTTATTCAAGCTTGATTTAAGGAGTCTCTAGCTCGACTCGTCCCACACTTAAAAGTGTCTAAAACCTATCATGGAGAGTAAAATTTTTTCCCTTTTTAAGAAAAATCTCCATGATGAGGTAAAACAAATTTTCATTTATCAAAACTCTATAAATATCCCCCCGGATCAAATGCATAATTACCATCCCACTTATAACACAATTCAACAACTAAATTCCCAAGCAATGGTGAAAAAGGTGAGGTGGTGTTGTCCAAAATGGTTTCCCACATGTTTATCAAAAGGGGATAGGGTGATGCTCTTAAAGCTTTCACAAGTTTTCCTTTTGTTGCATCAGGCGGATACTGAGATGGTTTAGCAAGCTCTATGCCAGGATCAAAAATCCGTTCCTTGATGGGAAAACAACAAGTGTTGGTTGCCTTAGAAGATTCTCCCTTGTAGGTCACATGGTGAGAGAAAGGTTGTGGAGGCATGGGTAACATCAAGCTCTTGGAAGGAACCATCATGGCTTGTTTTCCTTTGTCACATTAAAGGGTTGAGGTGGACAAGGAAAAAGGTAAAGGATCTTCATGCAATAGAGATTCTAGATAGAGTATGTCCCCCTCCTCATCAAGATAACCAAGAGTGTACTCAAAAGATATATCTACTTCTAAGAACTCATCACTCTCATCCATGATAGAATCCTCCTCATCACCATAAACATCAAAGATTGGTCTAGCAAAAATTGGTGATTCCTCAAAACCCAAAGAAGTATGATCATCAACAAATAGAGAGTCACAAGTAGAGATCTCATCATCACTACAGTCATCATATGTTGGTGTATCACAAAGAAGAGATTCTTCATCACTAAAATCCTCATGAATGTCTTCATCATTGTGGAAAAGTGTGTTATCATATGAGGTTTCAAAAAGAGGATCGGAATAGATCACAAAATCACCAAAGTTAAGCTCTTGAGGTTCATGAAAATCCAAGGATGAAGTAATGGAAGCAATGGTCTCAAAATGAGGTAAATCACAATCTCCACTTGAGCAAGCTTCATAAAAATATTCATCACAAACTTCATCAAGGATATCATCTTGAGTTTCCTCCTCATTCACAACATCAATATGATTTACCACTTCGGGCTCATTAGACTTCTTTAACAACTTTCCCATGTTAAACACAACTCTCTCATCTCCTACCCGCATTGTAAGTTCACCTTCCGCCACATCTATTAGAGTTCGACCCGTTCTAAAAAATGGCCTACCAACAATCAAAGGAACTCTCGGATCCATGTCATAATCAACCACTACAAAATCCGCGGGAAAGGTTATCAACCCCAACAAAAACATCCTCCGCAATTCCCACCGGATAAGCTATAGTACGATTAGCCAACTCAAGAGTCATCTTAGTAGGAGTGAGCTCGGAAAGTGAAAGTTTCTTCCAAACCGATAATGGCATGAGATTTATGCTTGCTCCTAAATCCGCTAAAGCCATGAAATTTTCTACCCCCAGGAAATTGCAAGGAATCAAAAACCTCCCCGAATCTCTTAGCTTAGTAGGCAACTTCTTAAGCAAAACCGCGGAGCAATTTTCATTCAAGGAAGCATTAGGCAAATCCACCAATCTCTCCTTGTTAGAAAGTAAGTCCTTGATCATCTTAGCAAACTTAGGCATATTGGCTAAAGCTTCCGCAAAGGAGACATTTATGTTAAGTTTCTTGAACATCCTTAAGAAATTTAAGACTTGGATATCATCCTTATTCTTAATCTTGTTCTTTCTTAATCTTGATGGGTAAGGAAGACTTGGTTTTGGTTGTGGTTGAGTGGTTGAGAAGGATTTTCCTTGTTGGTTTTTTTATGAGTAGGTGTGGAAGTGGGAGAAATGGGGGAACTTGAGGATGGTGAACTAGATGTAGAAGGCGTATCACAAGAAGGAATCATAGTAGGCTTTACCAAAATAGGTTTGGGTGGTGAAGGATCATGAGTTTTCTTTCCACTTCTTGTTGTGATGGCATTGAAATTTGCCCTCGGGTTTGTTTGTGTGTTAGATGGTAAAGCCCCTTGTGGTCTTTGATTATGCATAATTTGGTTGTGAAGAAGAGCAAATTTCTTGTTGTTTTCCTCTTGATCCTCTTTCATTTTTCTCTCATAGGAATTAAGCTTTTAAAGAATCAAATCCATAGGGTTAGGTTGCACATTCCCTTGATAAAAACCTTGGTTTGGATAGGGTGGAGGTGGTGCATTAAATCCTTGATTTGGTGGATAAAAGTTATTTCCTTGATTGTGAAAGGTGTTAGGTGCTTTATAGTTGTTCCCTTGGTATTGTGGCCTTGGCCCTTGGTTCCTCTGTAACAATTGAGGGGGATTTTGTTGAAGTTGGGTGGGTGGTTGGGGTGGGAATCCCGGTGGTGCAAGATAGTTTTGAGACTTATAAGAAAGGTTATTTTGATTGATGTTGGGTTTGAAATGTTCACGATGTTCTTCTTGGTAAGCATAACACTCCCCTTGATATCCTTGCACCTTATAACATTGTTGATATGAATGGGGACCTCCACAATTCTCACATGAAAGAGTAATAGCATGCACATCATTGGTGGAATTATTGCCCAAAGAAAGTTTCATAAAGTCATTCATCATGGTTTGTTGCATCTTTTGGGTGTTTTGCATAATTGTTTGACTTTCCTTTTGAGCTTGAGTCAATTCTTGGATGGATGAAATGAGTTGAGTCTCAAATAGTTCAGAACCTCCTTCTTGAATGACATGTACTCTCTCATCAAATTGTGTGTTAGTTTTAACCATTTCTTTAGTCTCAATTATGTCCCAAGCGTCTTGAATGGATTTAAGAAGAATATTTCCTCCCGCGGAAGCATTGAGTGAGTCTTGGTGATGAGGTCTAAGGCCATTGTAGAAAGTATTGATTTGGTGAACTTCATCTAATCCATGGTTAGTGCATCTCCTCAATAACTCTCTATACTCCTCCCAAGCATCACTAAAAGTTTGACTAGGTTTTTGTTGAAAGCCTATAATTAAGTTCCTCAAAGACGTAGTCTTAGATGGGGGAAAGAACTTGTTCAAAAACTTCTTAGTGAACCCATCCCATGTGGTAATGCTCTCGGGTGGTTGTGTATCTAACCAATGCTTAGCCGGACCCTCTAGTGAAAATTGTACCAATATCAACTTAATGGCATCATGGGAACTCCATTGTACTTAATGGTGTTGCAAAGATCAAGAAATTTCTTAAGGTGATCATGTGGATTATCATTCTTGTTCCCATAAAATGGTGTATTTGAAACCAAGTTAATCATGGATGTTTTTAGCTCAAATGTGTTTGCGGGAATATCGGGTATCTTGATAGTATCGGCATGTCCTTGCACATTGGATTGTAAGTGCTCCATCAAAGGTCGAGTATCAACTCCGGCCATGGCTTCTTGATGTGTATGGATCAAAGCACGATTCTCGGGATCGGCTTGATGGACGGTGGTGTTCCTACTCTTTCTCTTTTTCTTCCTTTTTGGAGGAAGGGGTTGTACACCAATCGGTATTTGTGCACGCCCGCGAGTGAGCATGCAACTCAATACGAGGAATGAGAGAGAAGCTCTCGTTTGACTTTGAAGAGAAAGGGATTATCCTCTTCGAGTTTCAATATGAAATATCAACAAGAAAGTATAATATACGTAATTACTACTTGGGTGCAAGACCCCCAATAAAGCCTTACTTTTTAGAATACGCACTAGTGAACGGGGGGTTAGGTGGCGCGAAGCACTTAAGTACCTATTGACCCTTAGATGGCATTTTATAGCATATCGCCTTTCTATTCACTTTGTAGTTTGTATTCTTTGAATTATTGCCTATTGGAAGTATTTATCTATTCTTGCTTTATTGAATTTGATCGATACGCGTGTCAAGGACCGGAACGCCCCCTAACACGGTGTATTACCTTGGCAATACTTATGGAGAATATGTGTATTGGTTGTTCTTATACGTATATGTATTTACATATAATGATATATAGAAAATATTTTTGTATTTATTTGGGTTTTTTTAAAGAAATTACTATATGTACATAAAAACCGAGGAAATCCAATAATATATATTTTTGGGTGCAATCTCTTAAGAAAAAGACTGCTTTTTTATTTTTTTATTTTTTTGGTAAATTCTTTAGGAAAAGAATTGTGTTTGTTTTTTTTTAGTTTTTATATCTTTTATTTTTTTTATGTTTTTGATTTATGATACGTAAAAAATAACGTTCACGAGGTGAACGGATCCCAAAAGCCAATGAAAACCGTCAATCGATAGTCTCTCGTAAAGTCAAAGATCCGGCAACGGCGCCATTTGAAATTGTATAAATTGAAGTTCGTTTCTCTCGATTCTTAACCAATTGAAAGTCCTAACAATATCAGGTTTATTATCGTTTTTGGTTGATAGGGTTATTTTGATTTTCTATGTCTATTTAAGCAAGCACGTAAAAATGTGAAAAATATTAAGCTACGTAACCGTAAAAAAATTAGCACATACCAAATTGTTATTCACAAAAGGACAAAATTGTAATAGGAAAGTAATGTGCTAAAAATGTAAGTAAATGAAACTAAATTGCTTGAAAGGTAAAAATTAGAAAGTAAAAGGACCAATTATGCAAATTCTAACAAATACTAACAAATAGTAACAACTTTTAAAACCAACTAACTGAAAATGGCAACTCTTGAAAAGTATTGGACTAAACTCTTGCAAACCCTAATAAAGTGGAAATTTAGCTAGATATGGAAACTGTTTAAAACTTTAGGGACTAGAATGCAATTAAAAGTAAGATTTAACCAAAAACGGGATTAAGGAATAAATAAGCTCGTATAAGCTCAAAAATGCATCAATTAAGCTCTAACAAGTTTTAAACTGCTTAAAATCCAAAAACACTTAGGCTTATCCAAGGAAAAAGCTTGAAGTGCACTAGAACTCAAATCAGCCAACTCCAATAAGCCAAGAATAAGCTATAATGAAATCCAGACATGCACATCTCAATTTTCTAGTCAAAACTTATTAAACAGCTTATGGAGAGTCTGGAATGTCTTTTCTTATGAAAAATGATCAAGTATTTAAGCTGGAAATTGCAAATAAGCTGAAACCTAACTTATTGACCAAGTTTGACCAAAAAGTGAAAAAGCTGAAAACTTCTAGATCTACTCAAGACATGATTCTAAACAAGATTGTGAAAGAAAATAGCAAGATTTATGAAGAGGAATTTGCTCTAAAAGAAAACAGTCTACCTATTTATCACAGAAACTTGCTTTGGTTCAAGTGCTTATTCAAAAGCCAATTACCAGCTTATTTGTGAAAACAGTATGATTTCCCTACTAGCACTTGAAGTTCAGATGTTAAATGACATATAGAAACATGTTTGACTAAATTTTATCAAGAAATGAAGAAATGGCATTAGATTGAAATTGGCTACTTTTCTGATGAACTTTTATCACAAAACTGACCCAAACATTTTATCAACCATTTGCCTGTTTGACCTTATTTTTGACTTAAAAACTACTAAGACTTGTTTAAAATGACTGAAGAATGAGAAATGAACTATGATTAACCAGTTAACAACAATTGAACTACAAAATGATAATAAATCCAAACACCACTTATCTAAACTATTTAGGAATTTTATAAAGAGAATTTGAGCAAATGATTCAACTGAGCTAATACTAGTATCTAACCAAACTTGATGAACAAAATGGAGTGTAAATGAACCAAGAACAAGCTATACAGACAAGTACTCAAAATGCATAAACAAGCTATAATACTGATGAGATGATGACATAAACTATTATAAGCTAACAAATGATTATCAAACTAACTACTAGCTATCTAATCAACAGAATCAAGGTAAATCAAACTAAACACACTTGATCAAAGCAACATATAGTAGTTACACTAGAATTAAGCATGCAAGTGATTGTTTAGTGGAACAAAACTAAGAATCATGAAACCTTTTAGCAATGTGCCTCTATTGATGGAGTAGGTAGGCGCTGAGCCTCTTAAACAATGCTAACCACCACCTTAGCACTAAAATCTACTAATCAACCATCTACCATCATCAACATCATCATATCTACTCAATTCTGCTTCAAATCAATTCAGCAATTGAAAATGGTAAGGAACAACTACAAATCTTCAACAAAAAGCTTCTTATGATCAAATGTGATCACAAGAAACTCATAATAGTAACAAGAATCAACAGGATTGCAGAGTAGATAAGAAGATTGAGGGAAAATAAGGAATTTTATTGATTTTGAATGTGAAAAGTGGTTACAGAAGTAGGTAATTGGTTACAACTAACTATAACTAACTCAAGAGTTTGTCAAGCTCTTAAGTTTTTTACACTAACAGCTAACTAACAAGATTGAGAGAGAAAAATGGGAAGTGTGTGAAAATTTCACACTTAGCTACTTTTAACAAATGAGAGATCCTATCACTATTTATAGACAAGAAATGAGAGTGATTTGGGGTTGATGACGTGTCCCCACCAATAGCAGGCTGCCAGGTATCCTGAGTTGGTCAATTGCAGATTTCATCCCAAGAACAAGAAAGGGGTTTTCTTCTTCTTTAAGTTTCAGTTCAATTGACTTATGCAGTTGCATTCGTCATCCCAAGACGAGTATTTTTCATGTAGAGAGTTTTGTGTGAAATGCATCGTAGCTCATAATCGTTTATGGGCTTGTTGAAGATGAGAGTGCCACGTGGCAATATTTGGTTGGGTGAAAGTTGAGCACACGGATCATTATCCGTTTATGGATAAATTGATTATGGGGTGTCAAGTTCTGATTGGTTAGAAAACAAGTTAGTGGGGTGTATTGTGTTGATTCAGCTCATTAATTGGGATGGTGAGCTGGCTTGGTTGGCTGGCAATCCATGTTTTATTAATACTGCATTCCATTGGCCAATAGCCCACTCACACGGATTGAAACCAACTTTGGTGTAGTTTTGACAAATTAAGCCCCTAGAGTTTAACAGATTGTTCAAATGAGCTAGAATCTTCATTTTGATGACATTTTTGGTCCTTCCACTTGCATTCTTGTCTAGTTTGACCCTTTGACTTGGTTGACTTTGGAGTTGACCATGTTTGACTTGAATCTTGACTTTGACCAATTTACACTTTGAGTCCTTCAACTTTGGAATGTTGTCAAGATAGGTCCTTTATCTTCAAAGTCTTGTCATCTTTGATCCTTCTTTGTATTTTTCATCCAAATAAGCTTGATTTCTTCTTGTTTGCTTGAAATGTATCCTTCTTACCTATTTATACACAAACACAAAACATACTAGATAATTCCGCTTTATAGCACAAAAGTTAGGTATTTTCCATGTGTTTTAGGGTGATTTGTTGATTAATTGATATGAGTTTTTGCTCATATCATCACACGTGCTCAAGTTGGAACTGTCAAGCCTAATCCTAGTTTTCTTGGTCATATATCTCTCATTTCTCCTCTCCCAAAATCTCCTGCTATTGCTTTGTCTGATTCCAATTGGCGAGATGTTATGTATGATGACTATAATGCATTGATTAGAAATAGTACTTGGATTCTTGTTCCGAAACCACCTAATGCTAATATGGTTCGGTCAATGTGGTTGTTTCAGCACAAATATCATGTCGATGGTTCTTTGAGCAGGTATAAGGCCCGTCTTGTTGCTAATGGACGTAGCCAACAGTATGGTGTGGATTGTGATGATACTTTTAGCCCGGTTGTTAAGCCGACCACTATCCATAATGTTCTTAGTCTTGCATTATCTCGGAACTGGCCTATTCATCAGCTTGATGTTAAGAATGCATTTCTTAACGGGGATCTTTCTGAGACTGTTTATATGTATCAACCACCCGGGTTTGTGGATCCTAGATTTCCACATCATGTTTGTCGATTACAGCGGTCTTTGTATGGTTTGAAGCAAGCTCCTCGTGCTTGGTTTCAACGGTTTGTTGGATATGCACTTCGAGTTGGATTTTCTTCAAGTCGGTGTGACTCGTCATTATTCATATATCAGCATGGTTCTGAGGTTTCATATTTATTGATATACGTTGATGATATTGTTCTGACAGCTTCATCTACAGATTTACTGTAACGTATTATCTCTTCTCTTTATAAGGAGTTTGATATGAATGATTTAGGGGCTCTTAATTATTTTTTGGGCATTTCAGTTACTCGTGACTCCAGAGGCATGTTTCTTTCTCAAAAGAAATATGCAGTAGATCTTCTTAATCGGGCACATATGGCTTCTTGCAATCCTACTCGGACTCCGGTTGATACGAAATCTAAGCTTGGTGCTGACGGAGATCCTATATCTGATCCTAGATTATATCGTAGTCTTGCAAGTGGTTTACAGTATCTGACATTTACCCGTCCTGATATTTCTTATGTTGTACAACAGGTTTGTCTTTATATGCATGATCCTCGAGAGCCTTATTTTTTGGCTCTTAAGCGTATTTGCGATATGTTTGTGGTACATTGGACTTTGGGCTTCAACTATATGCATCATCCACTCGATCTCTTGTGGCTTATACTGATGCAGATTGGGCGGGATGTCCTACTACTAGGTGTTCTACTTCTGGCTATTGTGTCTTTTTTGGGTATAATCTACTCTCATGGTCATCCAAGCGGCAACAAACTCTTTCAAGATCAAGTGTCGAGGCCGAATATCGAGATGTTCCTAATGTAGTGGCTGAAACTGCATGGCTCCGTAATCTTCTTCGTGAACTTCATATGCCACTATTATCTGCTACTCTTGTTTATTGTGACAATGTCACTGTTATCTATTTAACTGCCAATCCAGTTCAGCATCATCGTACCAAACATATTGAGATTGACATACATTTTGTTCGTGATATGGTTGCTTGTGGTCATGTTCGTGTTCTTCATGTGCCATCTCGTTACCAATATGCTGACATATTCACTAAAGGGTTGCCATCTGCTTTATTTGAAGAATTTCGTTCTAGTTTAAACGTTCGATCCTCTCCCACTCCAACTGCGGGAGAGTGTTAGACTATAATTTGTTAGTGATTATGGGTTTGTTAAGTGTGTTAGGCCTAGCCCACCTATATGGTTTCTAGAATAATCTTATCATGGTTATATATTGTATTGTTGATTGAATGAATGGGACAGACAATTATATTTCCAATAGTTATGTGTATATTGTTGGACATTGGTATTGTATATCAAGTAGAGTACGGAAGTATTTTGGGTTTTAGCTTGAAATATATTTGTGATCGTTTTTTGTTTGTAAGCAAGAGAATAGAATATATAATTGTCCCTTTTCAATATGTATATTTTTTTAACACAAACAAACGTAAATCTCCGCGTTTCGCAGCGAAGCAGTTAAGCAGGTGTTGTTTATTAAAGTTGAGCAAAATGAACATATATGTTTAAAAATCTAAATTAACATGAATTAATAACACGAGAGCTCTCATAAATCTCACATTAAATCAAATGTGACTCTATAATGCATCAATAGCACAACAACACAAACTAAAATTCTGAAATAAGAGGGTATTCAAAGATAGCACTTATACCAGTTGCATCAACCCCATTAATATTGCAACTAACTCAACCATTCGTCAACAACCCATTACCTATGTTCAAAAAAAAACCCATTACCCATTAATGAGAGACTTTTCATAAAGTCATCAAAGATCAAATCGATAGCAACTGATACACATTAGTAATGAATTTTAGCAACAAACAAAAGTTGCTTGGAGTAATTTTTGGCACAACTACTCCACCTACTGAGAGCATCTACAATGGGTAAAACCTCCAATGACTTTTCACTATTCCAACAAGTGTTTTGAGATGTTTTTTTTGCATTATACACAAGACTTTTTGGAAAGGTTTTTACAAAGACTCGGCAAACACCAAGTCTTTTGTAAAAGTCTTTACTCATAAATTGTTTTTATTAAATGCCATAAATGAAAAAAACTATCAAAACTTTGTGCATTGGGTATGCTCTTACAAAACACCAATAATGAAGTACTAACAAAACTATTTTCTCATTTATAAAGTTAAGTGGTGTTAAGGCAAAACCCACTTCTTCTTTTTTTTCTTTCTTAATAGAAGGATGGGTCTCGCGATTATTATGTTGTCGGGTGTTTTTGCCTTCAAGTATACCAGAATCTCAATTTTTCGTTTGTTATAAGTTTTAGTTTCATGTAATTCTTTGCTTTGTTTTCTCAATTATACTGTTTAGTACGACCAAAACTAACTCGTCAAAAATGTCCCCCTTTTTTGCTCAATCGACCCACAAAAATAACCCTTTAGATAACCAATATTCATTTATTTTAATATATGGTAATATGTTTTTAAATTTTAGAGGTGAAATATTTTGTGTAACTCATACAACTGTGTAAGTAAAATTGTTATATCATTTTGTTATCTATGTGATTATAAACATACATGAAGGACAAAGCAGATTCCTCATAGAGCAAACGGAGTGGTCACGGTGTTGTCCGGCGTGACCACACCGTGGCCAAAGTCACTCGCGTGGAAATGCTCTAAATTTTTCTTAAACCCCCTTTTCAACTTTATAAAATACCACATTTTGAAATTAAACATACCAAACACACCCTAAACGGCTATATTTGGTTTTTAAAAAAAATGAATTTTTTTTTTTGAAAAAACATAGTAACCAACGGATACTTTTTTAAAAATATATTTTTTTTGAATAATTAAAATAGCCTAACGGCTAGTTTTAAAAAAATAAATTAAAAGTAGCCAACGGCTAGTTTTTGAAACAAAAAAAAATATTTTTTAAACCCCTATATATACATAACAATATATCCTCTAAATTTACGCACTCCAAATTCTCTTAATCTTTTACATATCACATACGAAATCATGTCCGGAAACCCCAACAAACCTTCATTCGTTGGCCTCCTTAACACTTTTACCGGAGGTCTGTCTTCACAAGAACTATATTCGGATGATCCGGAATGGCTAAAAATCCAACGACAAACATACGTAAATTTCCGACGACAAAAATACACTCAAATTCAATCCGACGAGGATATTGAATTCCAAAAGCTTCAAGAAAACCCACCATCCTTCGATGAACCACAATCCTCACAACCCACACCCTAATAACAAAAACCCTGTAGACGAGCGGCAAAAAAAATAATGTTGACTTAGGGGCAGATTTCGAGAAAAACCCGGATGTGTCAAAAACTAAGTCACGTTGGGTTGCATCGGAGGAGGCATTGCTTGCCAAGTGTTATGTTGAGATTTCGGAGGACCCGAATGTCTAGAGATCTCAAAAAGGAGAAACGTTTTGGTATAGGGTTATGGGGACTTTTAATAACCAAAATTTTCAAAACCGTACCAAGGATATGATTTCAAGTAAATTTAAGGATTTGAACCACGCTTGCCAAAAGTTTAATGGTTATTACCGACGTAGCAAGGCGGTAATCAAAAGTGGGGAAAGTGATTTGGATGTGATAGCGAGGGCTCGAACAATGTATCGGGAAGAAAATAAAAACAACACTTTTCACCTCAAACACGCTTGGAATGTTTTGAAAGCCCATGCGAAATGGGACCCTCCCGAAGCAGTTGATTTAACCGGCGACGTTCCGTCTCTTGCAAATGAGGTTCTTTTTGCACCGAATGCAAGACACTGCCCCCGGCAAAGAACGAACCGGAAAGAAGGCAAGATCCGAGTCGACGAGCAAGGGAGAGAGTATTGGGTCGCATCCATTTGGGGATGCTATAACCGTCGAGTTTCGACGCAAAACTCAAGCCGCATAAGAAGCCTACAAAGTGTCGATAAACAAAGACAACGAGTGGTTTATGATGGAGCAACTAAAATTTTTCACAACATCGACTCGGGGTTGTGACGAAACCGAGGCTCGTTTGATTAATGCGAAAAAGAAGAAATAAAAAAGAAACTTGATCAGAGTGAATATTAGTTTTTTTTAATTTCTGTATTGTTTTTTTTAGTTTTCGTATTGTTTTTTTTTAATTTCCTTATTGTTTTTTTTATTTTAGGATGTATAGTTTTTTATTTTATAAATAAAGTAAATTATGATTTGAAGAAATTAATTATGAAGGGTAGTTTATGAAAATAAGTGGAAAATTTTGTGTGGTGGTGTAGAAATGATGTGATGATAAGATGTGTTTTTTTTATGTGGAACTAAAGAAGCTGACGTAACGAGATGTTTTTTGTTGTGGTGGTGTGACCACTCCTTTTGCTCTTAGAAAAGCGTACTAACATTTTTGCCACTCTTTTTTGCGTTTGCTACATTTTTTTGTTTGGTAACCAACATAGGCACATACGGAGCCATAAATTAACCTTAGGCGGGTTCAAAAATATTTTCTCTCAGGAACATACAATTGTTCGACTGTGCATCCTACTTTGTGCTTGATTAGTGTATAATTACAAAAAGATTCTATAGAGATAAATTTGAAGTTAGACAGATAAGTACTACACTACCGATAGCAACTTCTGGTTAGACCACTCACATATTTAGTCCTTTTTTATTCGATGCCTACTTTCACATGTTCCACTTTGCTTAATTCTTCTTTCATTTAGAGCGGGGGAATCCGTGAGCTATGGTTTGGTGCCATGGCTTAAAAAGTGCTGTCACATCAGCTTTTTTCCTACGGCATCAGTTTTTCTTACGGTACCAGTTTTCACTGGCAACCCTGAGCCGTGGGAAAACTGGTGCCATGGAAGTAAAAAGTGGTATAAGGGGCACACATATACCCACTTTAATAATTAAAATAAAAAATAAAAAATAAAAAAAAATCAGAAAAACCCATGGCGAGGGCTGGTGGCTATGGCGCCAAGCCCACGGCTCAGGGGAGGGAGTCATAAGCCATGGTCTTTTCCTGTGTTTTGGCCATGACACCAAGCCATGGCACTGGATTCCCCCAGCTCTTAAAGGTGGTTATTGGTACCCGAAAAGGATTTTAATACTCTTCTAACTTTTTGATTTTCTTAATTTTTTTTTTAATTTTGTTTTTTTATAAAACTTTGAAACAGAGAAAATGCGAACTAAAAAAATATAAAGTTTAATATGTCAAAAACAGTAAATTGACAAAAAAAGAAATGCATTTGAACCAGGCAACCGCTCTTATTATGACGTTTTAGGTAGTTAATAAACATGTTCTTTCTGATGGTGAGCAAATTAAAAAAAAACTTAAATTGTAACTGTTAGTTGACTAGTAATAACAAAAAGCTGTTAGCATTAGCAGATTAGGGGTGAGCATCGGGATTGGACCGAAAAAGACCGGATCGAGACCGAGCTAGGCCAAAATCACGGACCAAATGTGTACATTCCGGCCCGGGCCGCTCGAGTCCAGTTTGGTCCTCCGGTTTAAGTCGACGGAGAAATGCTGACCGTGTACATTCTTTTAGATGTCGGCCGACACTTATACGATGACCACTGTCGTTTCATATTAAACACGAAATAAATAAAATGGATCTATAAACAACACAATAAGCCGAAGAACAAAGATATCCTTGAACAAGGGAAGTAAAGCATCGTGTATGGGTTCAAAATTTGCGTTGCATTAGGAAATCGAAATAAATGCATATGATATTCCGGAGTACCTTTTTATAGGAATTATTTACTATGTATTAATAATCTTTTAATGTTATCCTATGTTGTTTTAGTGCAAGTAACTTCATCAGTTTTACAATTATTATCCACATTTTTTTTATTTTTTTTAAACTTATTGTCCGCTATTGCAGCAACAACTAGAATAGCAAACGGCAAAATTTGTTGTAGGAATGTATAAATTAGTGCCGTTTAGTTGTTAAAGTTGAGGAAATAAAGATATATGTTTAAAAATGTAAGTTAACATGAAATAACACGACAATCCTCATAAATCACACAATAAAAACCAACCATTTCGAGTTTGTTTTTTAAAAGGATTAGTATGAGTAACGTCAATGGTCACAATGACAAGTAATTGTAGGGGTGTTCTTGGATTCGGTTCTCGGGTTGTTCGGTTAATTTTTTTTCCTGAGAACCCGAAAACCGACCGAACCGAACTAGATTTCAACCGAACCGAACCGAAAACCGAATTTGAATTCGGTTCGGTTCTCGGGTTGACCCGAATAACCCGAATTATCTGAATTTTCTAAAAAAATACATAATTATTTGAATATTTTACAAAAAAAATTATTTCAAGTATAAAAATTGTATTTTTATATTAAGATTTAATTTTAATAATTATTTAATATATAAAAATATATATAGAAACATATATATTTGTACAATTTCGGTTTTTGGTTCGATTTTCGGGTCCGATTGCCAAACCCGTACTTAACCCGAAAACCAAATTAGTAGTTCGGTTCGGTTCGGTTATGACCCATAGTCCGAATTTTATTTTTGATTCGGTTCTAATTCAGGTTCGGTTCGATTCGGTTTTCGGTTTTCGTGGATCAAATCCAAATAATGAGCACCCCTAAGTAATTGTCTCATCGACGTTTATTAAACAAGCATTGAAAAAACCAACGTTTTTAAAAACTAGCACGAGTCATTGCTCATTTTTCAAACGACTAATAAAAACATAAACCTTTCTTTTTTTGATAAACAAACATAAAAAACTAATATGATAATTTTTGTATCTCACAAAGATAAAACACAAGGTAATATTTAAATATCCTAGAAAATAAATGAAAAGTTGTAACAACCTCAAATAGAAAAAAAAAATTGTCATAAAATTCACTTTAATAAAACACAATATATAAAAAAGTTAAAATGAATAACAATCAAAGATTCACAATCCAACCGTTCACCAATCCATGTATCACACAGCCCACTTTAATCCAACGGCCCCAATCCTTTACACATCAACGATCCGCAACACATGAATCCCACCAATCACAAACTCATTTCACTTAGGTGCCGTTTGGTTCAAGATTTTAAAATTTTTAGAATTCTAAATTCTAGTAAATTAAAATTCCTAAGAATTTAAAATTCCATAATTTAAAATGTTTAAGCCTGTTTGGTTCGCAAGAATTTATAATATTTTGAAATCATGATTTTTAGTTGAACCAATTAACGAATAAATATTTTTTTATAAGTTTTTTTTATTTATAAGAGAAAAAAATAGAATTTTCACCTTTTTATAAAAATTTATAAAAATTTATAAAAAAATTTAAATTTTTTTATAAAACATTTATATAAATTTATAATAAAAATTCTATAAATTTTTAAAACAATTTATATAAAGTTTATAAAAAAATTCTATAATTTTATAATTAACTTATAAAATTTTTATATAAACTTTATAAAAAAATTCAAAATTTTTTATAAAATAATTATTAAATTTTATAAAAAGTCTCAATAAATTTTATAAACAATTTATATAAATTTTATAAAAAACTATATTATAAAAATTTATATAAATATAACAAGATTTATATAAAATCTATAAAAGAATTACATAAATTTTATAAAAAAATTACATAAATTTTATATAAAATTTCAATGAATTTTATAAAAAAATTACTTAAGTTTTGTAAAAAATTTCAATGAATTTTATAAAAAAATTACTTAAGTTTTGTAAAAAATTTCAATGATTTTTATAAAAAAATTATTTAAAATTTAATTTTTTTATAAAAAATTAGAAATTTTAATATAATTTTTATAAAATAATTCTACAAACTTATAAACTTTTTATATAAATTTTATTTTTGTTTTGAGTTTCATAAAAAGATTTTTATATAAATTTTATTTTTTCTTTTTAAAAGAGTAAAACCCAAAAAAATAATTTTTATATAAATTTTTATACTATATAATTTTTTTTATAAACATAAAAACCTAAATAAAAACGGCTAGAAAAAAAGTTTATAAAAAATAATTTTCAAGGAAATTAGAATTCCTCACTTTTTGGAGTAATTTTAATATCCTTCATTTTGGCATTTCGAGGAATTTTAAATTACTTCGTTGAGCATACCAAACACAATATTTAGGAGAAATTAAAATGTAAATATTTTGAATTTCTCCCGATATCCTCCAATATACCCCAACCAAACAGCACCTTACTCATTTACTCTATAAATCACCAACCAACTTCATCCTCGTTACTACTTCAAATCTAACCTTGAAAAACCCTAAAACACACAACACACACACACACACACTTGTTTAGCCACCAGATCTTTTCTTTCGGTTAGTTTTATAGATCTAGATCTATTTTAGCAGATCTGGGGGTTTTTAACATTTTTTTTTTGCCAGGATCTAACATTTTATTTACTTTCAGGCGGTCTTGCTCATCAATGGCTTTTGATTTCTTTCGGCCGATCTTGCTCTTTGTTCACAACCCTTGATTTAGCTTACTTTCATAATACTAACAGAACGCTCTACACTCTGATGGTTGAACACTATCGAGCTGGCGGCAACAAATAAGGAGCTGGAGGACATATGGTACTAAGTAGATATGAGGTGCTGGTAACGGTACCAATTGCCCGGTTGGCCTACCTGAACAGTTGGTAAATTTTTGCCCGGTTGTGGGGTGTAATGTAAAGGGTCAGTACCACTAGGCTGCAAAATGCAAGTGTTTATATCATTACACAATTGGAGGTTTTGCAAATACATCACAAATTAACCATTAGTTACTAGCATTGCACGTTATCTTACAAGAAAGATACTAAGTATTATGTTTGAGTAACTGGTGTATATCAAGTTGTGAGGATGTTATATCTTTTGCTAAGGTTATATAAGACATCATTCTTAATTTTGTTAATTTTGAAGCTTAGGTTCTTATCTTTGTTCTGTTTTAGACCTTGATGAGGTCTTTCTTGATGTATAGTTAGGCCACATTTCACCGTCTTTTGGGTATCAAAGAGGGACAAATACGATGCTGAATTAAGCGTTTGTGTGTTGGTTGAACATATTTGGTTATGTCCAATTTGATGCTCACATTCCTTTTTCAGTGACCCTCGTATTGCAAATCCCTCATCTGATAATAACATTCATGGTCATATTGGGTTTTAAGTTGGCTGAATGGGTCAAAAGTTACATATATATGTAGAGCACAGCTGAAATGGAGCAAATTGTAAAGGGTGGTGGTTTATATCAAAAGACATTCTTTTCCATGGAGTAACAGGGAACTCGTCCAACTGTTCTTTTTTGCTCTATAGTTGTATGTCTTAGATATCTTACATTCTAACCTCATCCCCGAGACCTGGACCACAAATAAGATTTAACACAATTGTATTAGATTTCAAATTGACATTGAATTTTTGCCTCCCTGTAGCATAAAATTAAAGTTATCAGATTCTGAATTGTTTCTGCTTCTTGCGTCTGATTTATCCTTTTCAAATGAAAATGTATCGTTAAGCCACATTCCACCGTCCTTCAGGTATCAAAGGGGACATATACGATGCTGAATATAGCACATGTGTGTTGGTTGAACATCCTTATGAACGACACGATATCATGCAAAACATCATTTTTAGCACTTTGACAAGCATCAAATTGTTAACTAACAGATTTCCTTAGGAATTTCCATTTTCCAAAAGTATTGTAAGATTTCTTTTTTAAGGAAGTTGTTGATATTCACCACTCAGACAAAAAGTTTATGGTAGTAATATCGTCGATTATTAAGATTCGTCTATCGGCATACAACATGCTAGTAGAGACCAATTAACGACCTGTGAGCTAGAAAAGTTGAAGTTGCTGCCATATTACATTTAGGTGGCCAGCAACATCTTAATTGACATGGTCAATCCGGGACATACAGCACAACTGAAGGTAGTGTACTAGCACCGGGAACAAGTGAAGTCAAATTAATACAAGATGGAGCAAATCGTGAAGGGTGGGGGTGCTTCTTCCAGAATAACTGAATTGGTGTCTGACAAAAGTTAGCAATCTGCAATTCATCTTCCATTGTCTCCAGATCAACAGCCGAAAGTAGTGTAATATAACTTTTTATTATGAAGGTTTTCGGTTATGAAATACATATCCTGATTCACTTTTTTTGTAAATGAGTTTATAGATCATTATACAACATGAAGCAACCCACAACTACAATAATAACTAGTTTCGTTGAAGGATGGTCTGAGAGTAGAGGGACTAACTCCATCATCGTGCACCACACTAGCTGATTTATTTTACTACATGTAGAATTCGAAAGTACTTATGACAACTAGTATTTAACTCTAGCTTATATAAACAACAGCTAATCTTATAAGTCGAACAAAATTAAAATGAGCACATCTGTTTTTTCTCATTCACTTCTATACATGTCTTGTATTGGAATTCATTGCCAAACACATTCCCTTGACCTCAAATTTCAAACTTTAAGAGATGAATTCTATTGAATGCAGTTTGAAACAAAAAGACTCGGTGGTCAAAAGAAGATTAAATTTGCTTCAGTTTCTTATGACGCCTCACCGTAGGTCACCCGGAAGGTGATTCAGCGCTGTAGACCACTCGCAAATCCGACCACTCACATTCCTTGATGTAGTCTTTGTCGAGACCAAGACTTTCGCACATTAGTTCAGAGAGCGTCTCGGCCACCTTTATCAGCTGGTCAATGTACTCATCAACTGTTTCTCTGCATTTTTTTTGTTTCTAATTGTGCAGGATGGAAGCATGGATATGGCATTACTGACTTAACGAAGCTCTTCAGAAAGGTTAGTGTAGTCGTTAATCTTATTATCAGGACGGTGCCACATGAAAAAAAGTGATTTCCCAGTCGATATCAGTGGTTTTGTTGTGATCTTCAACTTTTTTAACTGTCTCCTATGAAGGTTTATGATTATCATAACAATTATAAAAACTCTAACATAGATCAAAGAGCATACAGCGGAAGCAGATTAACAAGATCTTTAAATAACACAATTATAATTAATCAAGGCTAGGGTTACATACCTTTTCCTTAGCAGAATGATCACCGGTAAAAATAGATCAAGAACACCACCAGGATGTAATCTAAAATAAGATCACACCACGATCTTGTCCACACGTGATACGATGAGCTAATCGTGAGTCTAGCACGAACAGAACCGAGCCTTCCAAGCCTATGGAAGATCTACCCAACAACCCTAGAGGGGCTAGGACTAGATCTAAAATAGCTTATAGAAAATCAAAGGTAAACCCTAATAAGGGTGTGTTTGGCCGGCGGTTAGAGCAAAGAAAAGAGAGAATGGAGTGAAAAATTATGAGGCTTTAGGTTTGTTTATATACACCTTGGAAAACTTCTCTTCCAAGGTTAAACAAGATAAAGCAACAAAATCTTTTCCCTTCTCTCTTGTCTCCTCTATTTAGGCCGGATATAACATGTGCTAAAAGGGGGTTTCTAGAACTTTCTGACACCTTCTTTTAGCTTCTTTAATATTCTATAACGATCGTTTAAAACATAACCTTTAATTACTTAATGGTCGTTAGCTGCAGTTTGATTTAATAAATATAATAAATATATTTAATAAATAAATTAACTCTTCACGTAATGTGTGCAATCCCGTGATCTCGAGTTCGATCCTATCACACGACTATCGATTTTAAAGTCCATAAACTTTCAGCTCCCGCTTGGACAAAATTCGAATGTCGTGATCACATTGATTAGCGTCTAGTTACACTAACAATGTCACTAGTACAACTCGAGTAAGGCTTCCTGGACAAAACCTTTTAATGATATATAATCATTATTATTATCCTCTCATTTCAAATACATTGTTAATAAGGATATGGATCTTAGTCATTCCTTCATTAACTATTCTGTTTCTCGTTTACGGATATAGCAAGATTACCAAAACACATTTGGGTGTGGCCACACAAACATCTTACTATTCCCCCGAGGGGCCCAGTTGTATTTATACTTCAAATAATAATTTGAAGGAAACGAATCCCATTTCGAATACAAGCAAAACACATGAACTTCGCAACACTTCTGAAAATAACCCTTATGACTACCAGTTACGTTTAGCGTTAGGTTACCTTACAGAAATGCACTATATTCAATACAGTTTTCTGGCATCTCAGGTCTAAGGATAACTGTTTATGATTTACTTAATGACAAAGATCCATAAAGTAAAATCACATAGTTGGGATAAGTCCAATATTTGATCCATCAAATATCATCCAAAATTGACCAATATACTTTCAAGTATACTCTGTCACTATTTTGAATTGTCTTAATTTAATAATACTCCCATATCATTAATCGACAACGGACATTTAGAAACATCAAAATGCTCATGGATTAAAACATGTAAAATAGGATACAAAATCAAATAACAGACAAATAAATGAAATCCAATCTTTATTTCATCAATTCAATAATGTCTTACATCCTTTATCCAAATACTAATCAACAGATTTATTGCATGAATTCGCTAGCTAGTTGCAGCCCAATTGCCTTGGCATGCTTAACTACCTTTGGCCTAGATAAAGCCTTAGTAAAAGGATCAGCTACGTTATCATCTGTGTGAACTTTTATCAATTTTATTTCTCGAGCTTCCACTTGTTCTCGAACGTAGTGATATCTACGTTTAAAGTGTCTGGCGCCCTTCATGACTCCAGGGTCATAGGCGAATATTATTGCCGCAGAATTGTCGCAATATATATCAATAGGTTCTTTAATTGAAGGCATCACTCCAAGATCTCCAATAAACTTCCTAATCCAAACAGCTTCCATTGCAGCTTCTGAAGCGGCCATGTACTCAGATTGAGTCGCATGCATAGCAATGGTTTTCTGCTTACTGCTCTTCCAGTCAACTGCTCCTCTATTGATGACAAACACGTAACCCGTCTGAGACTTCGTATCGTCTTTATCACATTGCCAGGACGCATCACAGAATCCTGTTACATTCAATTTTGTGTCTGGTTTACCCCCGAATACCAAAAACATATCTTTCGTACTTCTCAAATACTTCAAAATATGCTTAACAGCAGTCCAGTGGGACTTCCCTGGATTCT
The DNA here is from genome assembly GCA_025667525.1 of Glebionis coronaria. Taxonomy (NCBI): domain Eukaryota; kingdom Viridiplantae; phylum Streptophyta; class Magnoliopsida; order Asterales; family Asteraceae; genus Glebionis; species Glebionis coronaria. The sequence goes on from CM046881.1 coordinate 30,003,360, forward strand.
GTTGGTATCTACTGACCAAGTTCTGAGCAAACGCCACATCGGGCCTTGTGCATCTTACAGCATACATAATAGATCCTACAGCCGAAGCATAAGGCACCTTCTTCATGTAAGCCACCTCTTCAGGTGATGATGCATCTTTCTCATGACTTAACTCATGCTTAACCTCCATCGGTAAGAAACCTTTCTTAGAGTTATGCATGTTATATTTCTTCAATATCTTATCAATATAAGCATCTTGGCTAAGACCAATTAACCGTCTACTCCTATCTCGATAGATTTTAATTCCCAGAATATATGCAGCATCTCCCAAATCTTTCATAGAGAAGCATTTACCAAGATAATCCTTAACTTCCTTAAGTCTTGGAATGTTACTTCCCATGATCAATATGTCATCGACATATAGAATTAGGAACACTACATTACTCCCACTAGCTTTGCGGTATACACATGGCTCATCACGATTTTGAATAAATCCAAACTTTTTGATTTCTTCATCAAATCGCTTATTCCATTGACGTGATGCTTGCTTCAAACCATAAATAGACCTTTGAAGTTTGCACACGCGTTTTGGAAATTTAGGATCAACATACCCTTCCGGTTGTTGCATATAGATGTCTTCATCTAAGCGACCGTTCAAGAAGGCAGTTTTAACATCCATTTGCCATATCTCATAGTCATAGTATGCTGCTATAGCTATGAGAATCCTAATAGCTCGTAAGTCTGCTACAGGAGAAAATGTCTCCTCGTAGTCTATGCCAAAAGTTTGAGTAAAACCTTTAGCCACTAAACGTGCTTTGTAGGATTGTACATCGCCATCCATGTCAGTTTTCTTCTTATAGATCCACCTATTTTTCACTACTTTAGCATTTTTAGGTGCGTCCACAAGAATCCAAACATCATTGATTTCCATGGATTTCATTTCCTCATTCATCGCAACCATCCATTTTGACTTTTCTGGATCAGACATTGCGGATCGATAGTTAGCAGGTTCACCAAGATCCCCTACTTCCTCCTCATCATCCTCTATGTAAAGACATAGTTTGTCCGGCGCACGTATAGTCCTTTGAGACCTACGTGGAGGAATTAATTCCGGTGGAACACTCAGACTTTCTGGTTCTACAGGAATTTCATCGCTAGTATTTTCAGAAGGCAATGTATCTTCTTGAATTTCTTCAAGATCATAATTTCTCCCACTGAATTATTGATTTACAAGATCATTTTCAAGGAAGTCTCCATACCGAGCCACAACTATCTTGTTCTCAGCCGGATAATAAAAGTAGTAACCCATAGTTTCCTTAGGGTAACCTACAAAGATACATTTCACTGAGCGTTGTTGAAGTTTATCTCCAGAGTCACGTTTCACATACGCCTCACAACCCCAGATTTTCAAATAAGACAAATATGGCTTCTTGCCATGCCATAGTTCATATGGTGTCTTATCAACCTTCTTTGTGGGAACCATATTCAGAATACGAACAGCAGTTTCAAGAGCATAATCCCAAAAAGATAATGGTAAAGTTGTAAGATTAAACATAGATCGTACCATATCCAATAATGTACGATTTCTCCTTTCAGATACACCATTTTGTTGTGGAGTATACAGAGAAGTAAGTTTCTGAACAATTCCATTCTTACTCAAATAATCTTTAAACTCTTGACTTAAATATTCACCACCACGGTCAGAACGAAGAGCTTTAATCTTCTTTCCTAGTTGTAACTCCACTTCTGCCTTAAACGTCTTGAATGTTTCAAATACCTCATGTTTATGCTTAAGTAACCATAACGGCTATAATCATCTGTAAACGTTAAGAAGTAGCTAGCACCTTTCCTTGACACATGTCTAAGTGGTCCACACACATCAGTATGTATCAAACCAAGTAGTTCAGTAGCCCTTTCAATATTGCTATTAAAAGGTTTCTTGGTCATCTTCCCAGAGATACAAGATTCACATTTATCAAATGATTCATCATTGATACTTTCCAAAAGCCCATCACGTTGCAGCTTTTGTATGCGAGTCTTCCCAATATGGGCAAGCCTACAATGCCAAAGATAAGAAGAGTTCTTGTCTAACTTTCTCTTCTTATTCATGCTAAAAACAGAATTATTTTTTCTCTTGGAATTTTCATCATGCATGTTAATTTCAAAAACACCATTCACAGAAATTGCATCAAAATAGAATAGACCATCTTTGAAAACAGAAATTCTATTATTATCAATCGTGTGAGTAAATCCAAGATCCAACATACAAGAAAAGGAAATAACACCCCTAACAATTGTAGGTGCATAATGACAATTATTTAAAAAAAGTACTAAACCCGAAGGTAAAACTAATTTAAATATTCCTATAGCTTCAACCGGTGCTTGTGCGCCATTGCCCACTTGCAGAGATTGTTCCCCATAGGATAGTCTCCTCTTCAACTCAAATCCCTGCAGGGTATTACAAATGTTAATACCACATCCCGTATCATATACCCAGGAGTTTGATTTGTATGAAAGATTAAATAACTCTATCATAAATAAGTTACCTGAAGATGGTGCTGCAGCAACTTGCTCAGCCTTCTTCTTATGTTCTGCCATTTCATGGAGATAGAGAGCAATTCCTCTTCCAGTGTCCAGTCATCTTGCAGTGGTGACAAGTCTCATCTTTCAGAGATTTCTTAGCAAAGTTATGCTTCGGTTTTGATGTAGTCGCAACTTGCTTGCTCTTATCAACCTTGCCTTTGCCTTTCTGCTTCTTATTCCCTTGCGGTTTTGGTTTCGACACTCTACCCTTTTGTACATAAAGTACTTGAGGAGTAGCAGTGGGTGCCTTATCTTTCAAACCCTTTTCGAAGTCAATGAGCATTGCATGCAAATCATTCACTGTCTTCCCCGTGCAATGCATATTATAGTTACGAACAAAATCACCGAAGTCCTTATTAAGGGACCTATTGATCAAGTTAATAGCCATATTATGATCGAAGGGTTGTCCTAGTGCGATGAGTTGTTCCATATAACCCCTCATCTCCATGTAATGTGCACTTACGGACTTTCTAGGAGCTTGCTTGCAACTATGTAGAGCATCAACTAGATCATAGATCTCTACAGCTTGTGGCGTTTCATACACTGCCTTGAGTTCATCAAGCATCTGCTTAGGATGAAATAGCTCATACTTCCTTTGAAGTGATGGAGCCATTCTCCCTAACATTACAGCAGCCACCTCATGGTGCTTCTTAATGTTAGCAGCGTGTTGAAGCCTTTCCGCATCAGTTGCTCCTTCAGCAAGATCCTCCGGAAAAGGAGTTTCCAAGATATTGATGGTACCCGCTACTCTCAGAACAATTCTTAGTGAGCGGTACCAATCATTGAAATTAGGGCCAGTAAGTTCAGGCCGTTCAAAAAATGCTTTGAACGCCGAGCTTATTGTCAGATTGTTTTCGGGTTGAGCCATTTCTACAGAAATAAGTTCAAACATTAGTATTTTCGATAATAAAGTTCAAGAAAATAAAATTACCCCGGTAATAAAACCATAGTATTTCCTTGAAAAACTAGAATCCATATTGACATAGATTTATCACATCAGTTGATCTGCTAGTGACAAATGTATTCAACATAGTAACTTGTCGAACAATAATTGCCAAATCATATTGCAATTTCTAGATATGTCAGGGATTTACATTGCCAAAACCTTTTGCATTGTAAACATGTTTTATCCCTTCTTTATGCCTTAAGTTTCCAGTTCTCACTGAGTAACTCAATTAAGTCGACTAATCTAAAGAACGTAAAACCTTCATGTGCAATCTTATTCAGTCATGAAGTTTTCTCTCCATTACAACATCGTCCGATATCTTATATGACGACAATTGTAACTTCAAGTGTTCGTCAATTAGAGGGCATATGACTTAAATTTTTAGGGTATAGATTTTGGTGTCAAAATCATGTATGGAGAAGCATGCATACATCTCCATAGCATAAGTTTAATAAAACGTTTAGTAAACTTTTTGGTGAGACTAAAAGTTCATCATATATTTGCAAGTTGAGGTATTGGTTAAACCAAACAACCTTAAAGAATTATACCAATAACAACCGTAGGTAATTCCAATTTTGACGCACAGGCGAGCCGGGAATTTGGTCAGCGTAAAAGCATAGCACCTCCTTCCTTAACCGGGTACTTGACCAGCGGTGCGTTATACCCACTTTATAGTTTGTCAAAATTGAGTTGGCCGGCGGTTAGAGCAAAGAAAAGAGAGAATGGAGTGAAAAATTATGAGGCTTTAGGTTTGTTTATATACACCTTGGAAAACTTCTCTTCCAAGGTTAAACAAGATAAAGCAACAAAATCTTTTCCCTTCTCTCTTGTCTCCTCTATTTAGGCCAGATATAACATGTGCTAAAAGGGGGTTTCTAGAACTTTCTGACACCTTCTTTTAGCTTCTTTAATATTCTATAACGATCGTTTAAAACTTAACCTTTAATTACTTAATGGTCGTTAGCTGCAGTTTGATTTAATAAATATAATAAATATATTTAATAAATAAATTAACTCTTCACGTAATGTGTGCAATCCCGTGATCTCGAGTTCGATCCTATCACACGACTATCGATTTTAAAGTCCATAAACTTTCATCCTAGTTGTAGAAACTCTTCTTCATGTTCTCTTCATAATGTTGATTCACTAGTTTCTTCTTGACTTTGTCCGTTAGCTTCTTATCTACGCCATGGTTTTCAATCTGAATGTCATAAAACGGTTAAAATCCAATAGCGCTAGTAAAACATGTATGATATCTTGCTATTAATATACACGTGTAACACAAAAAAATGTTTTGGGTTATTATATTAAGAGAATTATGATCATATCACCTAAAAGAATCCCCATTTCTCACAAGCATAGTGACCTTCAAGGGAAGACAACCGGTCTATATTTTATGCTGTCTATATTTTATACGACGAGTTAAAGGCAAAGGATGAGAATTTTGAGATTGTTATGATCCCCCTTGATGAAAACAAAGAATCATTCAACAAAGAGTTTAGTAGTCTCCCTTGGTTGTCACTTCCTTTTAAGGACAAAAAAAGTGAGAAACTGGTTCGGTATTTTGAGCTCTCAACCCTTCTTACCTTAGTCGTTATTGGTCCAGATGGTAAAACTCTTACATCCCGATGTTGCAAATGCTGTTGAAGAACATGGTGTTATCGCCTACCCATTTCTCTACACCTGATAAATTCGCTGAGCTATAAAAGATAGAAAAGGCTAAACAGGAAGCACAAACTCCTAGAGTTAGTGTTGGTTTAAGGATATATTAAACTTGTACTTGGGAAAGATGGATTGAAGGTACTATTTATATATGTCGGATAATTTAATCCAATTAATCTTAGTTTTAGTCTGCACAATTGTAGTATGGGTCAAAGCCCATAACCGACCCGTTAGTTAGCAGTTAGAATTAAAACGGTTATGAATAAAGGGTTATGCCTGTTGGTGAAAAGTAACCATCGCATCCCTCTCTATCATACCGATTAGATTTATATATATAGATAGGATTCTGTATTTGTAAAGTAACCCATTCGTTATAATATATCAGTTATTTAGGGTTCAACCCCGTGAATCTTTGTTCCTGTTTTATACATATGATCTATCATGATGCTCGTTTGATAATTATAAGATCCTGGATGTATGGATGTATGGCGCCTGTGAATTCTCAACATGGTATCAGAGCGAAGGGATCAAACGACACAACAATTCATGATCAAGATCATAAGGACGAGGCAGAAAGAAAAGAAAGAAGATGCCGAATTGGAAGAATGTTTGAAATCTTTGCAGTTTCAGTTTTTGAATGTGCTAACCCCACCAGACGGCGTTAACCCGCTTGAAATCATGATCAAACAAAAGAATCATGAGAAGTCAGGACCGAATATTTGAAACGAAGATGGCGGCACTAACCCTGCTGGAATTCGGTGCAAACAGAAACCGAAAAGCCATGAAGAAATCAACACCAGACGAATCAAAATTATTTTCTGAAGACATCAAGGAACAAGAAGAATCAACGATTAATTAGATTAGGGGGAATATGTTGGATAATTTAATCCAATTAATCTTAGTTTTACTCTGTACAATTGTAGTATGGGTCAAAGCCCATAACTGACCCGTTAGTTAGCAGTTAGAATTAAAACGGTTATAAATAAAGGGTTATGCCTGTTGGTGAAAAGTAACCATCACATCCCTCTATATCATACCGATTAGATTTATATATATATATAGATAGGATTTTGTATTTGTAAAGTAACCCATTCGACTACTTCTAGACCCGTTAGTTTGTTTAAAGAGTCGGAAAAGTGGATGGCTGGCGGGTAAGTAGACTACTTCTAGAACCTATTTGAATAGGGTTCGAGCAGTTTTTCTAAGTTGACGTCATTTCACACCCTTCCACACCTCGATGTATACTACATATTAAGCAAAAAAGAGTAGAATGAGGAGCAGATGCATGCACAAGTCTGTGTAAGCAAGCAAGACCAAGGACTTGGTCAAATAATGTTAATTTGACTCAATATGTAATACTTACAACTTGTATAGACTGGCAAATGAAAGAATCTAAGACATGGTACCTTTTAACAAGTGTTTCAAAATTCATCAAAAGAGTCGAGTAAAAAAATTCTAATATAGCATATAGTCTAACCATTGTGTATGATGGTTAGGATATGAGACGACGGTAGCTTTATATAGACGAAAAATTAAAGAACCTGCAGTAATCTCATTGTCACATTGTGCGTTCCGTTGGCCAACAAATGCACGGAATTTCACTTGTGTTCTTTCTGAAATAATGTCTCACTGCCTACCACCATCCCTTTCAGGGAATTTCACTTCTGTTCCCTTGATCATTAACTATGATCTCAACCCGATCATTTTGCCATACTCCAACGCGTTGTACCTAGATCAATACCAATAGCCAGTCCTTTAGGTTTAATTCCCATAATCGCACCACAGAACGCTTCAAATAACAAATGAAAATCGAATATTTTGTGAGAAAACTTCACTTTTTTCTACTTTTTAGAAATACGAAGCGGAGCTTGAAGTAACAGGTATGTTTTTGAGAGTATGTAAGGTATATCTGTGTGTATTTAACAAGAAATGAAAAAAGTCCACTAGAAATTTAGTCAAACTCGATCTAACTTGACCGGGTCAATCTGACGACTTAAACAAGCGGTTTTGAAAAGCTAGAATCTTTATAGTTGTGTAATGTCAACAAGAACATATCAACCTTGTTGGTGTGTCACATATGTCTTCATAGGTTTCATATCGAATTTAAAAGCCAAACATACTGTCTGAATACTAGTGTAAACATGGACTTCATCTGCGTCGTTCGATAGCTGTAAAACAAACACCACTCATTTCAATAATGGAACCTCTTAATGTGTTTGATCAGTCATTTGCAGGTAAGATATTTCGTTGCAGACTCTGTTATGGTTTGATATGTGTATCAAGGTTGGTATTCAACTCGAATACTCGATAGATCTTTTCACTCTAGCTAGCTAACACACCACTGGCCAATCACTAATCAAACGACAGCATATACCAGACACATTATAGGGTATTCAAAGGTGTCGCTGTGTGTTAAAAGTTATACCTAATCTGATACCCATTCTTAACTGAAAGGGCTTATTGTGTATTGTTTTTAAACTTTCAGTTAGCTATAGGAGTTGGAATGAAGGAGTTCATGGACAAAGAGGACCAAAGCTGTGAAGTTACATTGTTGGAGTTATAATGGGCTCAAGCCCAAACTAAGCCTACTCGTGTTGTAACCCAACGGCTATAAGCCTTTTAGGGTTGAATATAGAGAGGAGCGTCTCCTCACTTTGTTTACATCGCCTTATTATTGACTGTGTGTTTCTCACACAGTTATACTCTCTCTCTCAAACTCTTGTAATCAGAAACCCTAGTTAATATTATTGTTTTGTGATTGTAAAACTATGATCATGTAGATCATAGGGCTACACGTGAGTAGCACTGGTAGTCTTAACTATTTTTCTCTTATCTTGTTTTATGTTCTTGATCTTATTTAATAGAAGGAAAACTGTTTGAGGTGTTTGATTCATGTTTTTCAACATGGTATCAGAGCCTGGTTGTTGATAATCGATGAAAACTTTTTTAGGGTTTCAAAATTTTTTTGGGGGTTTTATACGATATACACTTTTTTGATTAGATCTTCTATTGAGATAGCAGGATCTGTTAATATTACTTCTTGATTCAAAGTTTTGATACCTCATTTTTTTAAAAAAAATTAGGGTTTCTGGTTACTTTTTTGGACGATTGGTTACTTTATTCTTCGATTGAAGTGTTTTTCCCTAATTTTCCTTGAGAAAAAAAATTAGGGTTTGACCTTCTTTGAAGAGGTTCTTGGTTTGTGATGATTTCCTAAGTGGGATTTGCATCTGTGTTGTTGGTTCGAGGTTCTTTGGTCATTTTCCCTATTTTTCCCTTGAAGGAAAACCAGGGTTTGTGATTTTGGAGGTTCTGTTGTTTTCTAGACTAAGTGAATCTAGAAGCAACAGTTCGATTGTGCTTATTTTTGGGTTTGGTAACAACTCTCACACTCTCTCTTTTACTTGGTACTTGCTACTTGCTTCCTTGATTATTTCTGCTTGTTGGTTGTTTGTTTTATATTTTTTACCCTTTAACTGGATCCTCACCCTTTGCCTTGCCCTTGATTTCCACATCATGTTTGTCGATTACAACGGTCTTTGTATGTTTTGAAGCAAGCTCCTCGTGCTTGGTTTCAACGGTTTGCAAGATATGCACTTCGAGTTGGGTTTTCTTCAAGTCGGTGTGACTCGTCACTATTCATATATCACCATGGTTCTTAGGTTGCATATTTATTGATATACGTTGATGATATTGTTCTGACAGCTTCATCTACAAATTAACTGGAACGTATTATCTCTTCTCTTCATAAGGAGTTTGATATGACTGATTTGGGGGCTCTTAATTATTTTTTAGGCATTTCAGTTACTCGTGACTCTAGATGCATGTTTCTTTCTCAAAAGAAATATGCAGTAGATCTTCTTAATCGGGCACATATGGCTTCTTGCAATCCTACTCGGACTCCGGTTGATACGAAATCTAAGCTTGGTGCTGACGGAGATCCTATATATGATCCTACATTATAACGTAGTCTTGCAGGTGGTTTACAGTATTTGACATTTACCCGTCATGATATTGCTTATGCTGTACAAAAGGTTTGTCTTTATATGCATGATCCTCGAGAGCCTCATTTTTCGAATCTTAAGCGTATTTTGCAATATGTTCGTGGTATATTGGACTTTGGGCTTCAACTATATGCATCATGAAGCAAATTGGGCGGGATGTCCTACTACTAGGCGTTCTACTTCTGGCTATTGTGTCTTTTTTGGGGATAATCTACTCTCATGGTCATCGAAGCGGCAACAAACTCTTTCAAGATCAAGTGCCGAGGCCGAATATCGAGGCGTTGCTAATGTAGTGGCCGAAACTGCATGGCTCCGTAATCTTCTTCGTGAACTTCATATGCCACTAATATCTGCTACTCTTGTTTATTGTGACAATGTCAGTGCTATCTATTTAACTTCCAATCCAGTTCAGCATCAGCGTACCAAACATATTGAGGTTGACATACATTTTGTTCGTGATATGGTTGCTCGTGGTCATGTTCGTGTTCTTCATGTGCCATCTCGTTACCAATATGCTGACATATTCACTAAAGGGTTGCCATATGCTTTATTTGAAGAATTTCGTTATAGTTTAAGCGTTCGATCCTCTCACGCTCTAACTGCGGGGGAGTGTTAGACTATAATTTGTTAGTGATTATGGGCTTTGTTAAGTGTGTTAGGCCTATCCCACCTATATGGTTTCTATAATAATCTTATCATGGTTATATATTGTATTGTTGATTGAATGAATGGGACAGACAATTATATTTCCAATAGTTATGTGTATATTGTTGGACACTGGTATTGTATATCAAGTAGAGTACGAAAGTATTTTGGGTTTTAGCTTGAAATATATTTGTGATCATTTTTTTTGTAAGCAAGAGAATAGAATATATAATTTTCTCTTTTCAATATGTATATTTTTTAACACAAACAAACGTAAATCCTCGCGTTCCGCAGCGAAGCAGTTAAGCAGGTGTTGAAAACCTTGTTTGTTAAAGTTGAGCAAAATGAATATATATGTTTAAAAATCTAAATTAACATGAATTAATAACACGAAAGCTCTCATAAATCACACAATAAATAAAATGTGACTCTATAATGCATCAATAGCACAACAACACAAACTAAAATTTTAAAATAAGATGGTATTAAAAGATAGCACTTATACCAGTCGCATCCACCCCATTAATATTGCAACTAACTCAACCATTCGTCAACAACCCATTACCTATGTTAAAAAAACCCATTACCCATTAATGAGAGACTTTTCTTAAAGTCATCAAAGATCAAATCGATAGCAACTGATACACATTAGTAATGAATTTTAGCAACAAACAAAAGTTGCTTGGAGTAATTTTTGGCACAACTACTCCACCTACTTAGAGCATCTACAATGGGTAAAACCTCCAATGACTGTTCACTATTCCAACAAGTGTTTTGAGATGTTTTTTTGCATTGTACACAAGACTTTTTGGAATGGTTTTTACGAAGACTCGGCAAACACCAAGTCTTTTGTAAAAGTCTTTACTCATAAATTGTTTTTATTAAATGCCATAAATGAAATGGGTATGCTCTTACAAAACACCAATAATGAAGTACTAACAAAACTATTTTCTCATTTATAAAGTTAAATGGCGATATAGCCGTTGTCGGATCTAAGATGTGTTCCACATCTATATGCTTGTGTTACATAGTTTAGCTCGATGGCCATGGTGTGGGTTGCTTAAAGTTCATCAAAGTTTAAAATCATACTTTTTTCATTGTAAAATAACGCATATAGAAGATGAGTTTCATCTTAGCTTTTTTTTATCTATTGTGTATCACGAATGGAAAAAAAGGACTTTGATCTGTGTATGATCTTTTTGGTATTTAATGGTTAAGTTTCTTCTGTAGTGTGTTTTTATTCTTATGGAGGGTGAAGATAAATATTAAGTAATTGGGGAAGAGATTGATGGATGAATATTAAAATACTTGAAAAATATCTCAACTGTGCAATATGTTAACAGGTGGGACCCATTAAATTCCAAAGTGGCAAGTAAAACCGGCTCCCAACCGGTAACCCTTCAACAGAGTAACCAGAGTGTAGTTTTTATAAACGTTTAGTAACCTAAAATAAGAAATCATATACTTTAGTAACCTATCTGTTAGGTTTTAAACTATAGTAACCAAATCGAATTTTTTGTCAAACTTCAGTACCCTTGGTGTATATTAACCCTTGCCCGGCGTTAGCCGGCGTGACCACACCGTGATGAGCTGCGTGAACCACAGCGTGGCCAAAGTCACTCGCGTGGAAATGCTCTAAATTTTTCATAAACCCGCTTTTCAACTTTACAAAATACCCCCTTTTGAAATTAAACATACCAAACACACGCTAAACGACTATATTTGGTTGTTTTTTAAAATTGAATTTTTTTTGAAAAAACATAGTAACCAACGGCTACTTTTTTTAAAATATATCTTTTTGAATAATTAAAATAGCCTAATGGCTAGTTTTAAAATAATAAATTAAAAGTAGCCAACGGCTAGTTTTTGAAACAAAAAAATATTATATTTTAAACCCCTATATATACATAACAATATGTCCTCTAAATTTACACACTCCAAATTCTCTTAATCTTTTACATATCACATACGAAATCATGTCCGGAAACCCCAACAAACCTTCATTCGTTGGCCTCCTTAACACTTTTACCGGAGGTCCGTCTTCACAAGAACTATATTCGGATGATCTGGAATGGCTAAAAATCCAACGACAAACATACGTAAATTTCCAACGATAAAAATACACGCAATTTCAATCCGACGAGGATATTGAATTCCAAAAGCTTCAAGAAAACCCACCATCCTTCGATGAACCACAATCCTCACAACCCACACCCTAATAACAAGAAAACCCTGTAAACGGGCGGCAAAAAAAATAATGTTGATTTGAGTCAACTAGGGGCGGATTTCGAGAAAATCTCGGATGTGTCAAAAACTAAGTCACGTTGGGTTGCATCAGAGGAGGCATTGCTTGCCAAGTGTTATGTTGAGATTTCGGAGAACCCGAATGTCAAGAGATCTCAAAAAGGAGAAACATTTTGGTATAGGATTTTGGGGACTTTTAATAACCAAAATTTTCAAAACCGTACCAAGGATATGATTTCAAGTAAATTTAAGGATTTGAACCATGCTTGCCAAAAGTTTAATGGTTTTTACCGACGTAGCAAGGCGGTAATCAAAAGTGGGGAAAGTGATTTGGATGTGATGGCGAGGGATCGAACAATGTATCAGGAAAAAAATAAAAACAACACTTTTCACCTCGAACACGCTTGGAATGTTTTGAAAGCCCATGCAAAATGGGACCCTCCCGAAGCCGTTGATTTAACCGGCGACGTTCCGTCTCTTGCAAATGAGGTTCTTTTTGAACCGGATGCAAGACACTGCCCCCGGCAAAGAACGAACCGGAAAGAAGGCAAGATCTGAGTCGACGAGCAAGGGAGCGAGTATTGGGTCGCACCCATTTGGGGATGCTATAACCGTCGAGTTTCGACGCAAAACTCAAGCCGCACAAGAAGCCTACAAAGTGTCGATAAACAAAGACAACAAGTAGCTTATGATGGAGCAACTAAAATTTCTCACAACATCGACTCGGGGTTGTGACGAAACCGAGGCTCGTTTGATTAGTGCGAAAAAGAAGAAATAAATAAGAAACTTGATTGAAGTGAAGATTAGTTTTTTTTAATTTCTGTATTGTCTTTTTTAATTTCCGTATTGTTTTTTTTAATTTCCTTATTGTTTTTTTATTTAAGGATGTATAGTTTTTTATTTTATAAATAAAGTAAAGAGGGAAATGCATAAATGCTCCTTGTGGTTTGCTCAAAATGCAGGCGGCCTCCCCGACTTTACGAAAGTGCAAGCAACTTTCACAACGTTTAGGATAAGTCGGCAGGCAGCCTCCCTAGCGTTAACGTTGACTCGTTATGTTATTTTGACTAAGGGCATGACCGTCATTTCCTTATTAAAATACTAATAACCCATTGTGGTTTAACCCGTACCCATTTAATCGGGTTTACAACCCGTTTGTATAAAAAATCCAACACCCCTTTCTTCCCCAAATCATACCCATAACCAAAAGCACACGGTTCCTGAATAGTTTTTCGTATCCATCCTAAAATCATTATTGGTTAAAGGCTAGAGATAATTAATTCAATACTAATTGAAATACGGAGTAATTGGGTGAATTGTTATCACATCACGCCTTTTAAGATTACTATGAGATTACAATCACTCAAGATGTTTTGTGTAATAACAACTGTAATTAATTTGCAATTTTGTTTTCGAATTTGTCACTAGCTAAACATATTCAATCATTTCGTGAATAAAAAGAACAGTAACATCTAACTAAGCAAATGCTAAGAAATGTACCTAGTGGCTAATGTTCTTCCGTATGGTTTCATGTTAAATATATCTTTTTATAAATATTTCTATATCTAAAAAATATTAGTAGTATATTATTGTAAGTAGTTTGAAATTAAAACAAAAGTTAACAACTAAACTTGACCAACATCATATCATCTCGAAAGTAAAAGTCAGTCGTTTGAAACGTTATACGGAGTAACTCATACCAACTCTCACTGAAGATTAATGTTTCTTGCTTTACCAAGAATGTCCAACATCTTGTTTAAGGTGACTGGCGTGTGAATGAAGTTTTGGGTGTTTAAAAAGATGTGAAATTTATAAATGGGTTTCCAGGAAAGAGGGAAATTTTTGCAAATTTAGAGGAAAAACTCATGGTTAAAATTGTAATTGCAGTTTGAGAGGGATTTGTGGAGTTTTGGTTCTGGTTAGTGTTGTTGTTGGTAGAGTATGGTGGAGATGCGGAAGAGATGTGATGGGTCTAGTATGGTGGTTGGTGGTGGCGGAGTGGTGGTAGTGGCGGCGGCGGTGGCGGTGGTGTGGAGTAGGTGGCGGTGGAGGGTGACAGGGATGATGGAATGGATTCGCCTCATCATTTTGGGGGTTAAGTGTTTAACATTTTTTAATATGGAAAAATACGGTCTTGCCCTCACATAACGAGTCAAATTTAACAGTGTTAAACGCTGGGGAGGCCGCCTGCCGACTTATCATAAATGTTGGGGAAGTTGCTTGCACTTTCGTAAAGTCGGGGAGGCCGCCTGCATTTTGAGCAAACCACATGGAGCATTTATGCATTTCCCTCTAAAGTAAATTATGATTTGAAGAAATTAATTATGGAGGGTAGTTTATGAAAATAAGTGGAAAATTTTGTGTGGTGGTGTGGAAATGATGTGATAATAAGATGTGTTTTTTTTAATGTTGAATTCAAAAAGCTTACGTAACGAGACGTTTTTTTATTGTGGTGGTGTGACCATTCCTTTTGCTCTTAGAAAAACGTAGTAACATTTTTGCCACTCTTTTTTGCGTTTGCTATATTTTTTGTTTGGTAACCAACATAGACACATACGGAGCCATAAATTAACCTTAGGGGGGTTCAAAAATATTTTCTCTCAGGAACATACAATTGTTCGACTGTGCATCCTACTTTGTGCTTGATTAGTGTATAATTACAAAAAGATTCTATAGAGATAAATTTGAAGTTATACAGATAAGTACTACACTCCCGATAGCAACTTCTGGTTAGACCACTCACATATTTAGTCCTTTTTTATTCAATGCCTACTTTCACATGTTCCACTTTGCCTAATTCTTCTTTCATTTAAGGGTGGTTATTCGTACCCGAAAAAAGGATTTTAATACTCTTCTAACTTTTTGATTTTTTTAATTTTTTTTATAAAACTTTGAAACAGAGAAAGTGCGAACTAAAAAAATATAAAGTTTAATATGTTAAAAACAGTAAATTTTTATTGCATTTGAACCACGCAACCACTCTTATTATGACGTTTTAGGTAGTTAATAAACATGTTCTTTCTGATGGTGAGCAAATTAAAAAAAACTTAAATTGTAACTATTAGTTGACTAGTAATAACAGAAAGCTGTTAGCATTAGCCGATTAGGGGTGAGCATAGGGCGAACACCGGATTGGACCGAAAAAGACCGGATCAGGACCGAGCTAGGCCAAAATCACGGACCAAATGTGTACATTCCGGCCCGGGCAGCTCGAGTCCAGTTTGGTCCTCCGGTTTAAATCGACGGAGAAATGCTGACCGTGTACATTCTTATGAAGTTGACCGACTAATAAATATAAATAAGCCATTCCTTATTAAGCATCATAAAAAGACTAATTTATATGAAATAAAAAACTCGGTTCATAATGAAACCAAATACAAAGATATTAAGCAAACCTACATGTGGATAACTTCAAGTTTCAATATTATATACAGTGACTATCATCTATAGCTAATTCAATATATAAGATGATGCAAGGAAAACTATAAAGTAAGATCTTAATGCAATATGTTTCATTTTTCTGTTAGGAAGTATTGACACCCTTAGAAACTAAACCAACTGATTACCTTACTGATTATACCGAAGTTGATAGGATTTATTGTACCGAAGTTGCAAATCGAATTCTAAAGTACAGTTTGAAAGTTCTGATGTTCTGTGTTGATAGAATTTTTCAAATATATTTTCCATAATAACAACGCCAAGAATTCTAGGATATGAAGCCTCACGTCAAAATACATACATATCTAAGCATGCAAGAAATGGATAATATGGGTTAGTGCAATTACTGTGAAAAATACTAATTTATAAAAAAAGACTAATTTATATGAAATAAAAAACTCGGTTCATAATGAAACCAAATGCAAAGATATTAAGCAAACCTACATGTGGATAACTTCAAGTTTCAGTATTATATACAGTGACTATCATCTATAACTAATTCAATATATAAGATGATGCAAGGACAACTATAAAGTAAGATCTTAATGCAACATGTTTCATTTTTCTGTTAGGAAGCATTGACACCCTTAGAAACTAAACCAACTGATTACCTTACTGATTATACCGAAGTTGATAGGATTTATTGTACCGAAGTTGCAAATCGAATTCTAAAGTACAGTTTGAAAGTTCCGATGTTCTGTGTTGATAGAATTTGTCAAATATATTTTCCACAATAACAACGCCAAGAATTCTAGGATATGAAGCCTCACGTCAAAATACATACATATCTAAGCTTGCAAGAAATGGATAATTATGGGTTAGTGCAATTACTGCGAAAAAGGTCTTCCAAACGGTGTTTCCTAATTATACAATGTTGGTAGATGTGCAACAAAAGTACCATGTGTAATATGATTTTACTGAAAACTCCGACCAACCATTAAATGAAGTTCAAACACATTCCTCGCAAGAAATGGTACGTTAATCTTCTCATTGTAACCAAACTGGACATATTTCTTTAAGAGATTACAGATATTAACAATGAGTAGTATATTTGTATAGCCTCACAAACATTTGCTATATTTAAGAATTTTGTGTCGGTCTATACAGTCCGTTTAAGCAAACAGACAAATTATTTTTTAACATATCTTGTAAGAACCATGTGCTCCAAATTTTTATCCCACTTTCATTTGGGCGATTACATCCAGTAAGAGCGCAAGAGCAAAAGACACCTATATGAATCGATTTTATAAAAAAAACATGCGCATAAACTATAAGAATAACATACTAAACTTCTTTTCTAGATCAAACCAATACAGGACCTAAAAATGGTTGTCACTTTTATTTTCAAAGTTGACTAATTTCATATGGTCAATCTTTGTATCAGGCCGCAAAAAAGTACTCGTGAGTCGTCTGTGACTTATGAGTGTCGTATTGGTTTTGGATTCAGCTGTAACGTGTATTTGTTTATGTGTTAATCATTTAGGCTAACTAAAGATCCTAAAGCTCCATAGAAGTGATCAAAGTATATCACTTTCAAAAATAGCATTTACCCGTTTTGGCCCATTACCTTACCCACCCGTTTTTCCTAATCACAATAGAAAATAGCATTTACCTCCACTGTCAGTAAAATTCCTTTCAAGCATTTCATTAAACACCTTGCCCGATTTTATAATTCCAGCAGAAACATGTAAAACAGAAAAAATGGAATCAATCATTGGATCTACTATATATTACTATTAATGAATGGAAAATTTAGAAGTTTAATATCAGTCAAACAATCCATCAAGGTGGTTTCCCCCAAATTTCAAATGCACAATTATTCTTAAGTAGATATATAAAAAAGCCCTAATCTTTGAAAACCCTATAAGCATATATAAATCCAAAATTTATTATAACGATTCATTGTATGTTTCGACTCTATCATTGGCATTGGTCGACTTCTTAGGGATGCTGAATCAATTGATCAGCGATGGTACATCTAACGATACAAAAGCATCAACGGTGGTACATAATAACACGAAGAACAAAAAAAAAACAAACACCTCATCATTCGAACAAGCAACTGAAAGAATGGACAACAGATGAAAAAGAATAGTGTAGAACCGTAATTTGTAGAAACAGATCTTACCTTGATTTTGTTAATGGAAAATTGGGATGAAAGGAAGATGTATCATATATATATATGTATATGATAAACTTGAAACACCTGTCAACACACACATAAAGAATATATACCCAAATCACCAGAGGATGAGATATCATCTCATACCAACGACCACAAACCAACGAAGCTCCAATTCACCACAATCTATGTGTGTGATGATCTGTGGTGGTTGATGTGGTGGTGGTTGTGACTTGTAGAGAGAGAGAAAGATGAGGCTCGCAGAAAACCAAACCAACAACTAATACCCTCAACCCCGAACTACCTGAAACCACCTAAACCATCTTTCGATGTGGCGGATTGGCAGATCAAGGAGATGGTAATATGATTGTGATGGCTGTGTATTTTTTAGGGTTTAGGGAGAGAAATAAGATGGTTGTGTGTGTTTTACGTGTGAGTTATAGTAAACTTTCAAAAAAAAGTCAGATTGTTAAACATGGAATATAGAAAAAGATTCCTATTGTTGCCTTATTTGTTTTCTATATTTCCTTATTTAGTTTCAACATTTCCGAAAATAAGGTGGTTGAAAAAAAGTGGTTTTTCTTTTATAAAGGGGTATAGATACTTGTTTGAAAGCTGAGGATAAAAAGTTAAATATAAAATATTCGTCGAATAACCTAATTAGTACGAAGTATTTTACATGTGTACCCGTTAAACCTATTTATTTTTTACATCGTGCGCCCGTTTATCCCATAAATAAAAATAAAGTACTAAAAAGTCTATATTTTTTAAAATGTGCAAAATTTGACACCAATAATCATTAATAAATCTCCAAAGTATAAAAATAAAGGTAAATGGTAAACAATATCATCAGTCCACAACACAATTTTAATCCAATGGCTCAAAACCATTCATTTTTTACCTACCACACCCCCATTTTAATTGAATGGCTTAAAACCATTACACGTCGCCGACCCACAACACAAATTTAATCCAACGGCTGAAAAGCATAAGGGTTGAGCAAACAAAAACCGAAAAACCGAAACCGAACCAAAAAACCGAAAAAACCGAACCGAAAAAACCGACCGAATATAAAAACCGATGGTTCGGTTTTTACGTTTTCAAAAACCGAAAAGTTTCGGTTCGGTTTCGGTTTTCATCTAAAAGCCGAACCGTAAAAACCGAACCGAACCGAACCATTTTATTATATCAAAAATTATAAATATAATATAATATAACATAATATAAATAAATAAGTAATATATAAAAGTTATAAATTAATATTATTTTTAGGGAAATATGAGTAATATATTTATCTTATTGTTTATACGTGTGTTCGATATATATCTATGTGTACTTGACAATATATCATTACATGTGTGACAATAATCGTTTATATGCATATTTACTTGCATGTGTGTTTATCTTATTAATATGTGTGTAATTATAGATTAAAAATTTGAGATAAACATTATTTGGCTTAGATTGAATATAAAGAAAAAAATATTTATTTTTCACGCAAAACAAGTTTTTTAATCTAAATCGGACGTACTAAAATATAAACGTTTTTAAAACCGAAAAAACCGAAAAACCGAACCGAAATCGATTACAAACCAAAAAAACTGAACCGCCCAAAACCGAACGGTTTCGGTTTTTTGGTTTTTAAAAAACCGAATATGTCGGTTTGGTTTCGGTTTTAGCCAAAAACCGACCCAAACCGAACCGTGCGCACCCCTAAAAAGCATTACCCGTCACTGATCCGCACCAAAACAATGCCACCAATCACAAACTCTCTTGATCCCCTTTACTCCTCTATAAAAAAGCAAGCAGTCTTCCTCATCCTCAAAGTTAAAAGCATAAAACCATAAAACTTCTCTCTTGTAACAAAAGTTTTTCAGGTCTTACAACCAAGGTTTTTAAACGTTTTTTTTTTTTACTTGTTTTTAGATCTATATTTATTTTTACCAGATCTGTTGTTTTCAACTACTTTTAACATATTTTTATACCAGAATCTAACATTTTATTTGCTTTCAGGTAGGTGAACTCATGGCTTTTGATTTCTTTGAGTTGCTCTTTATTGACAACTACCATGAACTAAACTAATTTCATAATACAAGTAGGTTACACCGACCACTCCATCATCATCATTTGTTTCTTCTTAATAATTTGTGTTATGTAAATGTTATTCAAATGAAACTTTCTTTTTCTAAATCTTTTTTTACTTGTTCATGATTCTAGAGTCATCACATTGCTCCGTTGTGGGGAGGCTGCTCAAGTGGATGCCGAAAGGATTCATATGTAAAGACTTTCAAAACAGAATAGGAAATGGGTGATTTTTAAACTCTGGTGAATGTTAGTGATTATCTTAACAACTCCGTTCTCGTGCCGAAACTCGTACAAGATTCACCTTCCTTATCAGAATTTGAATCTGTACCCGGATTATTAAACACTAACACCTTTTCTATTTTAACTACCTCTTCGGGATGGCATTCCGTCTGCACAAAAAAAGGATTAAAGATGGAATTCCCTGTTTGATTAGTTTGGGGTTAGTTTGCGACGACACACACTTTAGGATATTCAGCTTGGGACAACATTAGCAATATCGGGTGAGGGTTACGGAAGATGTCGGTTTAATTGAGGCTAAGGTTTTGAGTGTGGGGATGGGAAACTTGTGAAACGATGCTGCGGAAGACCAAGGAAAATCATTCAAGCCACTCATGGAGGGTTCGAGCCGGGGCTGTGTTTCGCAAATTGATTTATTTTTGGATTATGTGTAGTAGTTGAGCTGTATTTTTTTAGCACGTTTGTGTTTGGATTTGTATTGTCAGATTGTTTTGAGTTATATAAAAGGGAATATTGCATAAATGTGTTCATCATTCTTGTTCACTTGCGTTTTATCGTTGATATCAAAATCTTTAGCTAATTCAAGAACAAGTCAACCGGATTGATCATCTTTTCAACCCGGAGGAGATTACCCAAACCCACCCATCCTGTTGGTCTCTACTGGTCTGCTTTGACCACTAAGCAAATGATAGGTTTCAGCATGAACCCGTTAGCATGTTGGTCTGACTCAAACTCATTTCAACAAGTACTAAAAACTTGTTGCAACCGGAACTCTGCCTCCTCTAGTCTGGTACATAAGATTCATTTTATAATATACTTATCAATTTCTACTCGACAGGCGGAGGAGAAAGCTGTTTAGGAATGGGAGAGAAAGGTTGCATTTGTTTTAGTGAGCCATTGAGTTTGGTCTTCTTTTTTTGGCTTTTTCAGAAGGGTTAAAGAGTAGATATGCAGAAATATGTGCAACATATTTTGTGTTTTGTGTTGTTGCTATATGGCTCACAGCCTCACACTTCTTTCTGACATGGGACTTCAAGGAGCAGCGAGGATTTACTTGCTTAATCGATTTGTATGTATTATCATTTCTGCAAAAGATACAGAAGATGAAGCTCTTTCTATGCCTTCTCTTAGCAGTTTCATCCATGATCCCGGTTTACTTGAGTCAAGTTTGACCCATTTACATGTGAATGGTCAAATATTACCTGTGTTTTATCTCCAACGGGTCAAATAGGCCAAATGAAAAAATTGCTCAAAATGAAGAAAAAGTAAGAAACTTCATAGTTGATATGTTCTGGATTTTAGATGTGTGTGGAAAATAAAAACACACGTAAACGATATCTTGAAGTGTATAAAAGAGTTTAAGAAGTCGTCTAAATGACACAATGCTTAAAATCTTTTCGGAAGGGAATGAATCTAGCGCGGTTAGTTTCTTTTATTGGGGTAAAACATGAAACCAAATGTTTTATAATTATTATGGCTGCAAACTAGTTGTAATTCACATGCATCAAAGACAAGATCATAAATGGCTCAATTATGTTATATCTCTAGGACAAAATGGAAAGGTCTAAATATATATTTCTATGTAAAAATGAAACGGGTCATATGGGTCAACAGTCACCCAGTCTTTATGGTCGACCCAGCTCAGTTTTGACCTGAACAAAAATGGTTATACACATGTTTCAACAGTTTTTCGTTAACTGAAATGACGAAGGTTTGGGTGGGTAATAGAAGCCTTCTACATCCTATCCGAGAACACTCAACGATAGTCACTAGCTTGACTGTTCTACAAACCGGGGATACTACTAGTATTAAGTGGCTTCGATGTTCCACTCCATGTATGAATATCATGAAAGATTTTGTAAATGCATTAACAACCAAAAACGAAGAAGTCGCAGAATGATTGTCTCGGGCAAGGGATTCATGTTAATGGGTCATTTTTTAGCACTAGTTGAATTAAACCCGATCGAATGCATTCACGGACCTGGATAGTTTTATCATGTGAACGGCTATATAATGTAAATATGTCAGTGTTTGGCTCTTGTTTAACGGAGATTGTATTCAGTATGTCATGATAATGGTTAATGTCAAAAAAACAAGGTCTGGATCGTTTGCTTTTGATGGGTTCACGTGACCTGCACCAATAGCAAAAGAGTCTACTGGGACTCTGGGAGCTCTCTCTCGTCTACAATGGTTTTTCCATTTAGGCTTTCTTAGGTCTCTGTTGTCATTATTGCAGACTTGATAGCAGCACTAGACAGTGTAGGTTGGTGCGTTTTAGGAGTGCTGCTACTATACGCCTGCTAGATGAGCACAGCCACTCATTTCCCAGATAAGAGGTTAAAGTGTTAAACATTGCTTTTCTACGTTGTCGCCAAGCTGCAAGGATGTCAACACCTGGTCCAGTAATGCATGGTTTAAGGATTCCGGGACTTGCAAGGTTAGGCCCGGCCTCTTGAAGAGAAACAAGCCACTTCTGGAGCTGATTTTATGCCTAGTATAGTTCCATGATGAACAATAGTTGCTATAGAAGGGGATGAATAATAATTCCTTCTTTGTAACCGACGTTTGAAGCAGGAAGAACATGAGTCTCTGGTAGTGTAGCCTCTGGACAAAGCGTCAGTCTTTGTGTTGATAAAATTAGGATCCAAATGGACGAGACATGTTGGAAAGCATGCATCTTGCCACTGCTAGTATAAAGAAACATGGACCTGTGGATTTCAGCTTTTAGCTCAATCCTTCACCATTAGTAGGAAATGATACTTGTTTGGCCCGTAAACTTGCAGCAATATGAATTTTGGCTATCTTACGGAAGTGATTTTTCTAGTTTACTCTCATTTAAGGGCTATACCAATATGGGAGAAATATGATTGGTACATGTACATAATGCACTTATATAGTAACATAAATTTGCTATTGTTCGCGTGAGAACTTATACTTTTCTAGCCATCTCCTTTGTTATATTGAATAGTCTTCTGATACTTGGTGTATTGCAGAATACAGAAGCCGGTTATGGGTCTAGTTTCGCCCGATTGCTGAGTATGGAGCAGATTATGCAGAGGCATCAGGAAAAGGGAAAGCTAAGAAAGCGGGCTTTTGTACTGCGGTAGGAATCATTATGCCCCCTTGTAAAATTCAACTGGATATAGAGTATATTAGTTGAAAAGTTACCAATACGCTAAGAAAGCGGGCTTTTGTACTGCGGTAGGAATCATTATGCCCCCTTGTAAAATTCAACTGGATATAGAGTATATTAGTTGAAAAGTTACCAAGTATTGGTAATTCAGAACCTGAATTGCATGCTTTGTTATCAAGAGTTTTAGTACTGATACGAGAGTGATTGTGAAGAGTGAGCGAATATCTTCATAACCCTCAACAAATTAGGCTCGTGAAGTCGTGATATTACTAGAACTAGAAGAAATTAAGGAGTTAGTTGATCCCATATGTACAATGTTGAGAGTTGACAAGGGGATTTATATATCCATTATGATCAGTAGTACTATACATGTGTCGATTTCAATCACATACATGCGGGGAATGTATCGTTCTGCCACATTTCAGCGTCCACCGGGTATCAAAGGGGACAGATACGATGCAGAATAAAGCGTGTGTGCGTTCGTTGAACATCTTTGGTTATGTCATATGAACCCATAGCACATTGAAAAATCCATAACATCTTCCTACGTGTGTTTTTATCTGTGTTTGAAGAAATCAATAAGAAAAATGAAGGTCAAAAAGATTACTGGGCCAATTTTAACCCATTTCTAAATTCTAAGTATTTAACTTCCGAATCTCTAAAACAAAAACACTCACTTTTTTTATAAAATTTAATCTTAGATAATGAATGATAGGATTAGTCTTTTAGCTTGTAAGTAAAAAAATAATTGCAAAATAACTCAAACTCGAATAAAATTACAAAAGCAAAACGCGTAAAGTGTAAACTTGATAACTTTTTAAATGTCTAGACTCAAGTTTTATCTTTTTTATTTATGAGATCGAATATATGGCTTTAAAATATGGCAGTTGGACATGTTATTATTGTTCACCAAAAACAAACATAAATGTCTCTGTATGTATTTGCACTAGCATCCCTTTAGGAGTTAAGATTTCACGATGCAAATTTTCTAAACCAGGCACAATTTGACCATTCGAAAAACAGTTGCGACTATTAAACTTGGCCAAAAGATCAATAGTTTTTGTACTTCTTGCTACTTCTAACATGGGTTGCATCATGAGAGACCACATGCGTGTTTTTGATGTTCACATATACATATGATATTATGATGTAAAAAAAACCGTTCAAAAAAAACTATGGCGTAAAAAAGCAAAAAAAAAATAGTTTATTGAGAACAATGAATCGAAATAGTGTATCAATAATTCAGTATCACCAAATGAGTTTCTGGGCCTTATCTTATAGGAAATGGGCTCTAGTTCACCAAATGAGTTTCTGGGCCTTATCTTATAGGGAATGGGCTCTAGTTCAAATCTTAAGTTGTTATATACTTAGGGTGTGTTTGGCATTGTTAAGAGCTGGAGCTGAATGCTGGAGCATGTAACTTGAGCTTATTTCACATGCTACTTTAACTAGCATGCCATTTAGGAGCTTATTTTTTTAATAAGCTCTCTCAAGCTCTGTCAACCAAACGAGACTTATTTTTAATAGTAGCTTATTTTTTAAAAACAATAAGCTCAAGCTATGATAAGCTCTAATAAGCTCACGCACCAAACATAGCCTTAGTAGTAAAAAAATGTACTACTAGTAACATTAATGTACACATATGCTACCTTTACTCCAACATAAACTCGAAAGTAAAGAGACCGTTTCAAGGATGACCGTCGACAAGGTACAACATATATAAGAAATATGGTAATCAGTGTGTGTTGTACTTAAAAATGAAAGTGTCTCACACTCAACTAAAAAAGAAACATTATATCTTATCTTAATATCTTATAAAAGATTTAAGCCATTTTCTATTATTAGAAGTCTTAATCTTTTAAGCCTCCAACATTTCTTGTTATGGAAGATTGTTGTTACATTTTTATTTATTGCACAAATAAATTTTATTAAATTCAAAGTTATTAATAGGCTTAATTTTAAAACATATGTTACACATAAAATTAAAACACATTTTAATGAGCTCATTTTAATATGACCATTTTGTATGTTATTTTTTAAAGAAATTAAAAGTCAAAACTTTTCATCACACACATAATGAAAAAGTTAAATATTTTAGATTATGTAAACTCGAAACGGACTAACGTTAACACAAATTATTTAAAAAGCTTGTAACCGTCCATTTAAAATATTATAGTAAAAAATATATTAAATTATGCGTTGTAACAGGCATAGAGGTTTATAAAGCCTAATCTATCCTATTTATACTAAGTTATATTATAAAGTATTTAGCACATTCTAAATAAAGAAGTCTCAAAAAATTAAGCCAAAAAGATTACAATAAAAAGAAATTAAAAAGTTAAAATAATATTATTTATTTCGTAATTAAGCGTTTTTATGTTTAGTCCATTTCAAAACCGTCTTCATTAACTTTTGTAATGAGAGTTAAATATTATCGGTTACGTTTTAACCAAAATCACAATTCTATTTTTAATATAACTTTTGTAACGTTTACTTTATTTGAGTATAAAAGCATCATTTGGTTAATGCAAAAAACATAACAATTTCTATTCCTCTATCATACTTCTAAAAAATCTTATGACTTTTTTTTGTTTCTTTTGAGCATCTCAGAAAATTTGTATACCTCATCAAATTAAAAAAGAATGTTTCGTTTCAACTATTACTACGGTGAACTTATTGTTAGTGTACATGCAATTGCTTAACATGAAAATAAAGACCGAGTATGTGATTTTTATGTTATTTTTTGAATACTATGCAATGTGGCATGATAGTCTTTTCAATAATATGCATTATATAGGCAATATTGTAGATACGTTATCCTCAATAAACGTATAAGTAGAGAACATTGAATCGTAAGAAAATTTTGTTACACGGATACCCATCGCTTCAATGCGCGGATACCCAGCTAGTAAGTGAATAATGTATGTACATGCACAAAGTAGTTGATGATGTATCAAATCAAGAAATGTGAGGAAAAGTAGTTGATGATGTATCAAATCAAGAAATGTGAGGTATCGAGGTAGCTAGTTGTTGTTTCATGAGCATGTGATGGCATGCTAATGAAATAAAAGTTGTTGCATTTGCTTGCGACCAATTAATTTGATCAATAATTCACTAACATGGACCCTTCAATTCTCCATATATATACCAGTACACGACTACCTAATTACTCAATATATTGTCTGAAAATAAATCTAACTTGACATATTCTATTTTGTTATATATGCTAGATGCTTAGAATATGACCCAAACCTGATTGTGGACTTAGGTATATATATGTGTTCGAGTCTTATAATATATCGCCTAATATGATCAACTTTGGGAAGATATACCAAACCGACTTTGTCTTATGTTGTGCATTAGATAATCGTGTTCATATGACCAACTTATTGTTTTTCAAAAATAAGCTACTATTAAAACTAAGTCTCGTTTGGCTGACAGAGCTTGCTAAAAAAAATAAGCTCCTAAATAACATGCTGGTTAAAGTAGCATGTAAAAAAACTCAAGCCACATGCTCTAGCATTCAACTCCAGCAACCCACTCCAGCTCCTAAAGATGCCAAACATACCCTAAATATGAAAGTGATAAAGGACTAATAAACCACCCGGTGTTTTTTTCCTTTCAAATCCATTTATTGTTTTCTTTATTAAATATATCAGTGTATTGTGTTTTTTACTTTTACGCATGTCACGCTTTTTATATAACTCAATGGTTACGGGAAAAAGTAACTTTTCATGACACATGGAACCAAAATTCACATTTTGAACTAATTTAGGAACGGTGATTAGGGACAAGGTTGGGTTAACCCTTGAGAATGCCGCAAGTGAGGTCTTAAGATTTGGTGCTAATGCGGTACTGGCTAAGGATACTTTCACGATTGTTTTTTTTAGAACGGCAAGTATTAGTGGTTAGTGGGTCGAGTCGTGCAATGACATCCAAGCGGAATAATATTTTCGTCAAACCCTCGTCTAGTTATGTTAGACTTCTTATCCGCTTCGGCTGAAAGGCCCTTGTCACGTCTTGAACCCAAGACCTCCGGGATTCCTCTCCCAAAGAAATCACTTAGTGTAACCTTGGTCAGGGACGGAGCTAGGGGGTTCCCACGGGTGCCCGTGAGCCCTATGGATTTTTTCTGTGTAGTGTTAATTCGTGAAGAAAACATCGATTTTTTCTAAATGCATCTTAATGCACACGGTCAATCGGAACGTGTTTCTACCTTTCGTTTTAATTAATTTTTAACATGTGTTACGGTTTAAAAAATTTATACATCCGATCATATTTTGTTATGGCTTCGTCTTTGACCTTAGTGGTCAATTGAGCTAAGCCAGTTGATTAATGCTTTCACGATTGTTGATGATGGAAGCACACATGAATTAACAAGCAAACGAGTTGCTCAAATAAAAAACAATTTGAGGTGCATTTCTATAAGATATGATGTATAGTATTCTCTTCACTTATAATAATGATAAATATGACTAGAAAAAAGAAAATTTAGATTATACATTAGTATGTAATAAAATGCTATCAAATGAATTTACAAGTTAGCCACATCTAGGTTATGTGGCAGTCACTGTATTGATAGATGTCAACTACTTAAATGTTTGTTGCGTATGAACCAGTGTTATGTTTCTGGATACATGTGTTGTACGAAATATAAATAACCTCGTTTAGAATTTTTCGTAGATACTCTAATGTTGTTATTGTTAGACTATAATTTGTTAGACAAACAATTATATTTTCAATATGATATCAAGAGTAAAACCGATCTTTTCTTATTTCTGCTCAATCATCTCCTCTTTATTTTCTATCTCCTAATCGGGTTAAAAAAAAGGTGTCGGCAAAATCAAGAAAGCAACCAATTCATATCAAATCCTTTTTTTTTCAATTGTTGGCGTTTCAAATCCTCTCCTATTATTTATATCAGATTTTATTCTATTGGTAATTGGTGAAGTGTTTCGTGTGCACAAAGGAAAAGAAAGAAGCTTTGTTGAATACGTATCTCTTTTGTGATTAGGTGGTTCGTTGTTGGTGTGTGACATAAAAAGAAAGGGTTTGTTATTTTATGATTGTTGATGCATAGTGCAACAGAAAGTAACATATTATCTGTGTTTGATATTCGGTATATGATGCATATGAATACATCAGCGGGTATTTTAGGTGCAGCTAGGTATAGGCTCCCACGAGTTTTTAGCACCACAACTATTCAAGATCCGACATGGTGTATGGATACAGGTGCATCATCTTATCTTAATTCACATACAAGTAATTTAAATACTGTTTATAATAAATGTTTATATCCATTTGTTTGTGTTGGTGATAGTAAATCAATACCGGTTACCAACAATGGTCATAGCATCTTACCTACCCTTAATCGTCCTTTATACCTACATAATGTTCTAGTCACCCCTAATATCATCAAAAATCTTATTTATGTTCGTCAATTAACTAGAGATAATAATTGTACCGTTGAATTCGACGCCTTTGGTTTTTCGGTGAAGGATTTTTTGACCCATCATATCCTCCTTAGATGTGATAGTTCAGGATATCTCTACCCAGTCACCAAGCTGTCTCCTATCCCTCATGCTTTGCTTTATGTTAGTCCTTCTACGTGGCACCAACGCCTCAGGCATCCCGGGGAAGAAGTGGTGCGTTCTCTTGTTTCTCGTCAGTTTATTTCTTCTAATAAAGAGAAGTCTTCTCATATTTGTCACGCTTTCCAGCTGGGCAAACATGTGAGACTTCCGTTCTCTAGTTTAAATTCTATTGTTACTCGTTGTTTTGAGATTGTTCATTCTGACATTTGGACATCTCCCGTTGTTAGCTCTGGTAGTTTTAAATATTATGTGTTATTTCTTGACCATTATTCTCATTATGTGTGGATTTATCCTTTACGTATCAAATCCGAAGTCTTTCAAAAATTCTTGCATTTTCGTTCTTATGTAAACAATCAATTCCAATGTGATATTACGTCTTTTCAGTGTGATCATGGTGGTGAGTTTGATAACACCAACTTCCTTCAATTATTCAATCATAATGGTATTCAATTTAGATTCTCCTGCCCCAAAACCTCTCAACAAAATGGTAAGTCGGAACTAATGATACGCATTATTAATAATATGATACGCACTCTTCTTTTCCAAGCGCAGCTTCCTTCAATATTTTGGGTTGAAGCATTACATATGGCTACATACCTACTAAATATCCTTCCATCAACCGCCATTCAAAACGAAATACCATGTACCAAATTATTCCACAAACAACCCGACTACTCTTGCTTACGGGTTTTGGATGTCTATGTTACCCACACCTTTACCCTCCACACAAACTT
Source organism: Glebionis coronaria (assembly GCA_025667525.1). Taxonomy (NCBI): domain Eukaryota; kingdom Viridiplantae; phylum Streptophyta; class Magnoliopsida; order Asterales; family Asteraceae; genus Glebionis; species Glebionis coronaria. The sequence goes on from CM046881.1 coordinate 30,032,766, forward strand.
GCACCTCGTGCCACCCCATGCATTTTTTTGGGTTATCCCGCTTATCACCATGGGTACCGATGCTTAGACCTTTCCACTAATAAAATTATCCTTTCTCGTCATGTAATCTTTGATGAACTTCAATTTCCATATGCTTCAATCTCATCCGATAATCCACCATCTTATACCTTTCTAGACCCTCAGCCTTCACTTATTACTCATTATGCCATATTTAACCGTTACCCAAACAAGATGACATAAATTACCCCTTTACCCCAATAAGAACCGGCTTCTCCTATTCTGGACCAATACGAACCGACGTCACCAACACCCCTCTCGGCACAATCCACTTCGACTCCCAATATGGGTCACACGACCCAATCTGGCCAAACCACACTTCCGCACCATCCCACTACTCCCACTACTCATTCGACCCAATCTTCCTCCAACCACAATACCATGCACCAACCTGCTCGAACTAATCCTATAGTCACATGTGCTCAAGTTGGAACTGTCAAGCCTAATCCTCGTTTTCATAGTCATATATCTCTCATTTCTCCTCTCCCTAAATCTCCTGCTATTGCTTTGTCTGATTCCAATTGGCGAGATGCTATGTATGATGAATATAATGCATTGATTAGAAATAGTACTTGGATTCTTGTTCCGAAACCACCTAATGCTAATGTGGTTTGGTCAATGTGTTTGTTTCGGCACAAATATCATTTCGATGGTTCTTTGAGCACGTATAAGGCTCGTCTTGTTGCTAATGGGCGTAGCCAACAGTATGGTGTTGATTGTGATGATACTTTTAGCCCGGTTGTTAAGTCGGCCACTATCCGTATTGTTCTTAGTCTTGCATTATCTCGGAATTGGCCTATTCATCAGCTTGATGTTAAGAATGCATTTCTTAACTAGGATCTTTCTAAGACTGTTTATATGTATCAGCCACCTGGGTTTGTGGATCCTAGATTTCCACATCATGTTTGTCGATTACAACGGTCTTTGTATGGTTTGAAGCAAGCTCCTCGTGCTTGGTTTCAACGGTTTGCAAGATATGCACTTCGAGTTGGGTTTTCTTCAAGTCGGTGTGACTCGACACTATTCATATATCACCATGGTTCTGAGGTTGCATATTTATTGATATACGTTGATGATATTGTTCTGACAGCTTCATCTACAGATTTACTGCAACGTATTATCTCTTTTCTTCATAAGGAGTTTGATATGACTGATTTGGGGGCTCTTAATTATTTTTTAGGCATTTCAGTTACTCGTGACTCTAGATGCATGTTTCTTTCTCAAAAGAAATATGTAGTAGATCTTCTTAATCGGGCACATATGGCTTCTTACAATCCTACTCGGACTCCGGTTGATACGAAATCTAAGCTTGGTGCTGACGAAGATCCTATATCTGATCCTACATTATATCGTAGTCTTGCAGGTGGTTTACAATATCTGACATTTACCCGTCCTGGTATTGCTTATGCTGTACAAAAGGTTTGTCTTTATATGCATGATACTCGAGAGCCTCATTTTTCGACTCTTAAGCGTATTTTGCAATATGTTCGTGGTATATTAGACTGTGGGCTTCAACTATATGCATCATGATGCAAATTGGGCAGGATGTCCTACTACTAGGCGTTCTACTTCTGGCTATTGTGTCTTTTTTGGGGATAATCTACTCTCATGGTCATCCAAGCGGCAACAAACTCTTTCAAGATCAAGTGTCGAGGCCGAATATCGAGGCGTTGCTAATGTAGTGGCCAAAACTGCATAGCTCCGTAATCTTCTTCGTGAACTTCATATGCCACTAATATCTGCTACTCTTGTTTATTGTGACAATGTCAGTGCTATCTATTTAACTTCCAATCCAGTTCAGCATCAGCGTACCAAACATATTGAGATTGACATACATTTTGTTCGTGATATGGTTGCTCGTGGTCATGTTCGTGTTCTTCATGTGCCATCTCGTTACCAATATGCTAACATATTCACTAAAGGGTTGCCATATGCTTTATTTGAAGAATTTCGTTATAGTTTAAGCGTTCGATCCTCTCACGCTCCAACTGCGGGGGAGTGTTAGACTATAATTTGTTAGTGATTATGGGCTTTGTTAAGTGTGTTAGACCTATCCCACCTATATGGTTTCTCGAATAATCTTATCATGGTTATATATTGTATTGTTGATTGAATGAATGGGACAGACAATTATATTTCCAATAGTTATGAGTATATTGTTGGACATTGGTATTGTATATCAAGTAGAGTACGGAAGTATTTTGGGTTTTAGCTTGAAATATAATTGTGATCCTTTTTTGTTTGTAAGCAAGAGAATAGAATATATAATTGTCTCTTTTCAATATGTATATTTTTTAACACAAACAAACGTAAATCCCCGCGTTCCGCGGCAAAGCAGTTAAGCAGGTGTTGAAAACCTTGTTTGTTAAAGTTGAGCAAAATGAATATATATGTTTAAAAATCTAAATTACCATGAATTAATAACACGAAAGCTCTCATAAATCACACAGTAAATCAAATGTGACTCTATAATGCATCAATAGCACAACAACACAAACTAAAATTTTAAAATAACAGGGTATTTAAAGATAGCACTTATACCAGTCGCATCAACCCCATTAATATTGCAACTAACTCAACCATTTGTCAACAACCCATTACCTATGTTCAAAAAACCCATTACCCATTAATGAGAGACTTTTCATAAAGTCATCAAAGATCAAATCGATAGCAACTGATACACATTAGTAATGAATTTTAGCAACAAACAAAAGTTGCTTGGAGTAATTTTTGGCACAACTACTCCACCTACTTAGAGCATCTACAATGGGTAAAACCTCCAATGACTTTTCACTATTCCAACAAGTGTTTTGAGATGTTTTTTTGCATTGTACACAAGACTTTTTGGAATGGTTTTTACGAAGACTCGGCAAACACCAAGTCTTTTGTAAAAGTCTTTACTCATAAATTCTTTTTATTAAATGCCATAAATGAAATAAGTATGCTCTTACAAAACACCAATAATGAAGTACTAACAAAACTATTCTCTCATTTATAAAGTTAAGTGGTGTTAAGGCAAAACCTAATTCTTCTTTTTTTCTTTCTTAATAGAAGGATGGGTCTCGCGATTATTGTGTTGTCGGTTGTTTTTGCCTTCAAGTATAACAGAATCTCAGTTTTTCGTTTGTTATAAGTTTTAGTTTCATGTAATTCTTTTCTTTGTTTTCTCAATTATACAGTTTAGTACGACCAAAACCAACTCGTCAAAAATCTCCCCCTTTTTTCTCAGTCGACCCACAAAAATAACCTTTTAGATAACCAATATTCATTTATTTTAATATATGGTAATATGTTTTTAAATGTTAGAGGTGAAATATTTTGTGTAACTCATACAACGGTGTAAGTAAAATTGTTATATCATTTTGTTATCTATGTGATTATAAACATACATGAAGGACAAAGAAGATTCCTCTTAGAGCAAACGGAGTGGTCATGATGTAGGTCGGCGTTGCCCGGCGGGGTTAATATACACAAAAGTTACTAAAGTTTGACAAAAAATTCGATTTTGTTACTAAAGTTTAAAATCTAACAGATAGGTTACCGAACTTTTTAAACCGGCTACATAAGTTACTCGCCATTTTTTGACCTCCTAATACCGGTTGCAACTAATGAGATGGCAAAAATATATTCAAGTGTCAATATTAAAAAAAACCCCTTTATAATAACTCAAGCACAAACATCTCTCTTATTCACACAAACATCCTCGCCTCTGTCATTGTTGTTTTGTGACCATCATCACTACCACCATGGTTGCTCTCTTCCTCATCTTAAGAAACTCACCTTAACAGATCCATATACCATTTTTGTTTCACTAAATATGATCAACAAACAAATAAATCTTCAATTTTTATCACTAAATACGGCGAACAAACCAACAGATCTTCAAAAAATCAAATCTTTAACAATCACCATAAAAACTAATCCATATACCCTTTTTTCACTACATATGATCAATAAACCAACAAGTCTTTAAAAAGTAGACTTACCCACTTACATTAGAATATAACGAAGCTCTAAAAAAATCAAATCCCATGTGATAAACTTGCACAACAGTGACAAGAATTGTCGTAGGCGATTTTCTTGTGGAAATCCCTATACTAGTCACACCGCCGCAAACCCTACGGGCGATATAGCCGTTGTCGGATCTAAGATGTGTTCCACATCTATATGCTTGTGTTACATAGTTTAGCTCGATGTCCATGGTGTGGGTTGCTTAAAGTTCATCAAAGTTTAAAATCATACTTTTTTTTATTGTAAAATAACGCATATAGAAGATGAGTTTCATCTTAACTTTTTTTATCTATGTGTATCACGAATGGAAAAAAAGGACTTTTATCTGTGTATGATCTTTTTGGTATTTAATGGTTAAGTTTCTTCTGTAGTGTGTTTTTATTCTTATGGAGGGTGAAGATGAATATTAAGTAATTGTGGAAGAGATTGATGGATGAATATTAAAATACTTGAAAAATATCTCAACTATGCAATATGTTAACAGGTGGGACCCATTAAATTCCAAAGTGGCAAGTAAAACCGGCTCCCAACCGGTAACCCTTCAATAGAGTAACCAGAGTGTAGTTTTTATAAACGTTTAGTAACCTAAAATAAGAAATCGTATACTTTACTAACCTGTCTGTTAGGTTTTAAACTATAGTAACCAAATCGAATTTTTTGTCAAACTTCAGTACCCTTTGTGTATATTAACCCTTCCCGACGTTAACCGGCGTGACCACACCGTGATGAGCTGCGTGAACCACAGCGTGGCCAAAGTCACTCGCGTGGAAATGCTCTAAATTTTTCATAAACCCCCTTTTCAACTTTACAAAATACCCCCTTTTGAAATTAAACATACCAAACACACGCTAAACGGCTATATTTGGTTTTTTTTTAAATTGATTTTTTTTTGAAAAAACATAGTAACCAACGGCTACTTTTTTTAAAATATATTTTTTTGAATAATTAAAATAGCCTAACGGCTAGTTTTAAAATAATAAATTAAAAGTAGCCAACGGCTAGTTTTTGAAACAAAAAATTATTATTTGTTTAAACCCCTATATATACATAACAATATATCCTCTAAATTTACACACTCCAAATTCTCTTAATCTTTTACATATCACATATGAAATCATGTCCCGAAACCCCAACAACCCTTCATTCGTTGGCCTCCTTAACACTTTTACCGGAGGCCCGTCTTCACAAGAACTATATTCGGATGATCTGGAATGGCTAAAAATCCAACGACAAACATACGTAAATTTCAAACGACAAAAATACACTCAATTTCAATCCGACGAGGATATTGAATTCCAAAAGCTTCAAGAAAACCCACCATCCTTGGATGAACCACAATCCTTGATGAGACTGCTTTTATACATAGTCTCATCGTCCAAATTGGGCTTAAAATGCATTAAATATCATTAAAATACCCAAATATATGCTTGTGTTTGTTGCTTGTGTATTTTAGGTACGGATATTGAGAAAATGACAAAAGATCACAAGAATCAATCAAAAAACGAACACGGGAAACGAAGCCGCACGATGAACCAAGCCCTAATGAAGAATTTTCCAAAGAAAACCCTTGAAGATTTGAAGAATATTGAAGATTGGTCCTCCAAGTTTGAAGAATTAACACTTTATACCCTTGTATCTTCATAATTACAAGTTTGGTCCCTAAAGTTTGTCAAAATTAAAAAAAAGGACCCTTAACTCTGAAGAATTGGCAAATTTAGTCCCTCAACAAAACTAAATTGTCAATAATGGTCCTCCAAGAAGTCAACAAACAAGTCAAAGTCCTTGAAGTTTGAAGACATTACAAGAATGGCCCTTGAAGAATACAATTTGTGCATTTAAAACCCTTTGGAAAAAGTTTATAAAATGTTGTGCCAAATTTGACAAAGCTGCCAAACTTATTATCAGAGGATTGAAGGTTTTAAGCTGATTTGATCAAAGTGCAAAGAAGAAAGAACATGGAGGGGTATTTGTGGCCAGACAACATTCTTAACCCACCACTCTCCTTTTGACACGTCACCCACCAGTCCACTTTCAATGAACGAACCAGTCCAAATTTGTATACAACCCTATCACAAAAACTTTTTGAACCCATTTTTTTAAATTAAACATGTTTAATTATTAAGTGGGGGAAACAGAATTTCAAAAAGTTAATTATCCCCCAAATAGATTAAACCCAACTGCTCACCACCACTAATCCCCATAAACCCTAATCCTAATCTAACACAAAACAAGGGGTTTTATGTTGATTCTTTCCAGTTCACTAATTTACCCTCTCCCCATCCAAACCCACACCCCAAAAACGTCACCATCTATCCCATGTGCTACCCAAGCCCTTCCCCTGCACCAATCACTATCCACGAATTCCAAGGAAGGGACAAGATGAACGAACAAGATTGATTTCGTGGTCACTACTCTTCAACAAACGCCTAGGATTGCTTTTTACAGCTGGAATGATCACATGCCTTAGCAGATCACAAGATGGCAGTTTTGACCCATTTTGAAAATCTGATTGACCAAGGGGCAGAATTGGAATAGAATGTATTAGGGTTTCTTATTTATTTATTTTCTAGAATTTTCTATCCTGTACTATATAAAGAGATGACTTGTGTCTCTTTAGGTTGGTTCCAGTTTTATGTAATTTTTTCTTTTCTATGAATTAATGAAAAATTCTTAAACCTACATATGACTGAGTTCCATTTTTACTTTCCAGTATTCTAGTTTTAAGTTTGTTTTTCCCTGAATTCATTTTAAACCTTCAAGTTTTTTTTTTAAGAATTTCACTTATATCCAAAATTTTCAGAAACTTGTTCTTTCTGAAAAGTTTGGATCCAAGTTCAACTTTGAATTGAATCTTTCTTGATACGACAGGTTTAATTCCTGGAGTTGACTTGTTTAGTTTCTTTGTTTGGTTCCAAAGGTTTACAAGATTTCCAAGCTTGGTTCTCCAAGATTTTTTTTACAAAAATCTTATTCATTATTCTCTTAGCTTACTGCTATAAGCCATTCAATAAGCTTATTAAACCAAGATTATTGAATTTCTTATAAGCTTGTTGTCTCTTTCTTTGTTGTTTGTGGTGTGCAGGAAACAAGGAACAGTCAAGGCTTATTTTCACCCTATTATTATCAATTGTGCACAAGCTTATCCAACTCCCACAAGGCTCAGCACAAGCCCGAGCTTGTAGGAGGTGGCAAACAGCCACTGAGGGACCTGGATGTAGGTCCCTCTTGGTAAAATCCCTTTTTCCATTATTGAGTTTTCAGTATTAAGTTTCATTGTGAATGAGTATGATTTTTGGTGTAATCTGCTTACTGGTTGTTTGAGTGCTGGATTTTGCTTAGTTGAGGTGTTGAATGCATGTTTCTAGTAGATAAAATTAGTTTGGTTTGATTTGTTAAAGTTTTGCTTTGAAAAAGATTGAAATTCAGTTATTAAGGGGTGTTTGGATTAGGGGATAAGAAGGGTTTAAGGTTTTAGATTTTGCTTGTAACCTGTTCTAAATCACTCACTAGGTATTGATTAGGGTATATGCTAGTTTAGATGTTAGTTTTATGGAGTTTTAAATCAGAATGCATGCTTAAAAATATGAAAAAGTGGTAAAAAATCAGTTACTGCCTTGTTCTGCTCATTTTGTGAGATTTTGTGCCTCATCTTTTGTTCATTGCTAGATACTAGGCTGTTCTAGGGTTTGCAATTGCTTTCATGCTAGCTGGTAAACTTGTGTACAAGATTTGAGCTTTGGAAATTCAGATTTGTGCTTGTAATTGTGCCTACTGTTCATCAGACTACCTTGTTGCTTAATCAGAAACTTATTTGGCTTAATTGGTGCTTTTATTGTGAAGTGATTGCTTGTTTTTTGTGTGATTATTGACTCCTTATACTCCAAAGAGTATAAGGGTGCCTTTTGTCCAAAATATAAGCTCATAATAAGTTCTCCTGAGCTTATTTGGTCACCAGACCTTCAAAATACACTAGCAGTGGGAACTCCTTTCCCACTGGTAGTTCAAAAGTTACCACTGCTTTACTAGCAGACAAACACCAACCACATGTCACTTTCAGATTCTTGATTTTTTGGACTTCAAACTTGTTTTATTATTTTTCTTATTTAATTTAGGATTTTTCTGTTTAATTAAATTTTTATTTACTGTTCATTTGGTAATTTTTAGGTTTTCTTGCATTTTTAATTAACTTTAATATTTCTGTTTTTGTCTTTTAGTGCCAAAAAGTAATTTTTTCAGTTTAATCAATTTTCCTGGACTTAGAATATTATTTTAATATTTTTGGTTAAAAAAATTTTACTGTTCATCTTTTTATTAATTTTTAGAATTAATTTAAGTTAATTAGGGTTTTAATTAAACTAGTTTTGTCATTTAGTGAGAAATTTAATATTTTTCAACTTTTTTCATTTTTCTACTGATCATTAGAGTAAATTAGGATTTTTAAAATTGATAGATTATTTTTAGCATTATTTTATTATTTTTTATAATTATTTTAGTTTTAAAATAGTTTTTAGTAACTTAAAAATAGAAAAAATAGTATTTAAAATTTAGAAAAAATACTTTTTAGTTTTTAGATAATATAAGTAAGTTATTTGTTCAATAAAATCATATTTTGGACATTTTGATTAGTTATATTTAATTTTAGGGCTTTGATTAGCATTTAAAATTGAATATTTAATTAATAAAAGGTTTTAAAATATTTTTATTGGATTTTATTTCTTATTTATACTATTTTGGACTTGGTTTAGCTTATAATTAATTTTTAGGTTAAAATTTTAAATTTTGTAGTTTTTACGGTTTTACGTGAACGCGTTTTCGTTTTAGCTCGATCCGTCTTCGTAACCGTCTTTTCTTTTCTAATCTCATTTCTTTCATAAATCATTATAATCACAAACATTAATCAACTCTTAACACAACACACTTGCCTCCTCGAGAACGAACTCACTTAGGGTCATTTACACACGGTTTTCCTAAATCGTCGTGCACGCTTACCCTATTTTTACGCTCTTTTTCCTAAAAGACGTAATTTTACAACCATCATTTTGGCGCCACTGCCGGGGAGGCGTGTTGTGTTTTGGTTGAACCATTGTTGTTTTTATATAGCCATAATTAGCTAATTGTATTAGTAGCACTCTACTAATACGTATTATTGGTTTTTCGTTTTTTGTGAATACTATTACTATACTGTATACGTAGAACAATAAATTTACAAGTACTCCAAATACGTGAGAAATCACAACCTTGACTTGGGAGATCATTACCCAATCATTGTATTCGAATCTCAAACCAAAGAAAAAGGCAAAAATAGATAAATACTTTCGAGAAGCTCGATTTTGAGAAATACAAACTATAATGTGGGTATAAGGCGGTTGTATTTCACGACCTAAAGGAAAAAGGCTCTTAAGTGCTTCGCGCCGCCTCGTTTCCTCCGCTTGCTTGTGCGTATTTTGATTTTGAAAGCTAATCGAGGGTTTTGCCGCCCAAAGTATTATTACGTATCATATATATTTTCTTGGTTTCTATTGATTAAACCCTCTTGAACGATTTGGTATTCCACCATCGTTCTAAAGTCATCGAAGGCGTTCACTTCACGTGTTCGTTTTCATTCCTTGAGGCTTCTTTAATCGAGAGATTTGATTAAGGAGGAGAATTGTAGATTTTGGTCTACTTAATACATTCCAAAAATCCAAAAAAGTAAAAACAATCAAAAACCACAAAAAAAATTGAAAAAGTAAAAACACCAAAAAGAATCTTCTTTGCTCGCCTTCTCGTTGTACGTGACGTTTATGCAAACTCGCTCCAAAGCAAGACGTGCTCGTAAACGAAGAAACAAATCCATCACTCCTTCTAGTGAGGAGTCTCCTATTGACGAACCCATTGTAGTGAAAGAAGCACCCATGGCTAATCGAACTATGATGGAGTTGCTTCAAGCACCCACCGAGGGTTATGGAGAAGCGATTGTGATTCCCGCTATCCTTGCGGAGAATTTTGAGGTTAAGACGGGTTTGTTGTCAATGATTCAAAACAACAAGTTTCGAGGTGACGAAAAGGACAAACCTCATAACCACATTCGCCAATTTAATCGTCTCACCGCCACGTGCAAGTTTAAGGATGTTTCAAACGACTCGATTAAGATGATGCTTTTTCCGTATTCCTTAGCGGGGACCGCAAAAATTTGGTTAGAGAAAGAGCCACCCAATTCCATATTGACGTGGAAGGATCTCGTTTCAAAATTCGTGAACCAATTTTTTCCGCCCTCTAAGACTACGCACTTGAAAAACGAGATTTCAAAGTTTTCGCAAGAGTATAATGAGAGTTTTTCAACGGCTTGGAATAGGTTTAAGGAAATGTTGCACGAATGTCCTCATCATGGTTTTTCCGACTTGCATCAAATAGACACGTTTTACAATGGCTTGAACGATCATGAGCGTGATTATCTTAATGCCGCCGCGGGTGGTAATTTCTTGTGTAAGAGGGTCGAGGAAGCATTGTTAATCATTGAGAATAGGTCTAAGGTGTATAGTCCTCGTAGCACGTCGAGTGTTCGTAAGACTTCGTCTTCATCTTCGCCTTCATTGTCACACACCGTTGATGCTTGTCAAATCGAGGCTAATTTGGAGAACAAAATTTTTGATATAGTGAAAGGATTGTTAGTTGAGTTTAAAGTTGGTGAACAACCCGCTCCCGCTACGATTAAAGCGGTTGAGGTTTCTTGTATGTATTGTGGTGGAGCTCACGATTATTCCGAGTGCATTACCAACGGTGGTAACACTTCGAGTGCCTTCGCGGCCGCGGGAACTTATAACCAAAACGGTCAAGTTCCTCGCACTAATCAATTGACTCCACCGGGTTTTCCACCAAATCAAAATGCTAACAATTATCGAAACAATCAAGTTGGTTACCAAAGCAATCAAAGGAACAATTTTAAGGGTAATAACAACTATGGGAATCAAGGGAGTAGTAGTAGCCAATTGCAAAATCAAAATCAAAACCGTAATTTTCAAAACACGAGTCAAGGTCTTCAAAATATTTACACTAAAGAACTTCCAATGGACTTTGTGAATTACGCCACAGCAAATGATAAGATTTTGGAAAACATTCAAGAGCAATTGGCTAATCAAGCTAGGGACACGGCTAAAACACTAAGGAATTGGCTAACTTTGTGAAAGAAAATCTTAGCATGAGGAATGAATTGAAAAATGATTTTGCTAACCAAATTCGAGGTCAAAACAACAAAATAGAGCAAAGTCATGCTAGGCTTGAACAAAGAATTGACCAAAAAGCCGCTAGTCAAGATTTGAAGTTTAATAGTTTTGATGTTAAGCTTAATGCCATTTTAGAAGCCGTCATGGGAAACAAAGCCTCTACTTCGAGTGGTCTACCTAGTAACACCGTTTCAAACCCGAAGGAAGAGATGAAAGTGATTACCACACGAAGTGGTAAGACACTTAAAGAACCGACTCCTCAACCAATTACTCCAACGGTGGAGGAAATTGAGGAAGAACCCGAGGTGGTGGTCGAAAAGGAGCATATTTCAATCCCACAAAGTACCGCTCATGCCACACCTACGGTCGACCCTTTACCAACATTGGAACCCGAGATTCCAAAGGCTATGCCTATGCCCCAACCCACACCACCCTTTCCTTACCCATCGAGACTTAGGAAGGAGAAACGACAAGAGCGCGATAACTACCAATTTGAGCTTTTTATGAAAATGTTTCGTGATTTGCATTTTAATGTGAGTTTCGCCGATGCTTTGGTCATGATGCCTCGATTTGCCGCTAACTTTAAGAGTATGTTGAACAACAAGGAGAAATTGCACCAAATGTCTAGTTGTTCGTCGGTTTATCTTAATCGCATACCTCAAAAAGTCGGTGATCCCGGTAAATTTTTGATCCCTTGTGCCATTCAAGATATGGAAGAATGCTATGCCTTGGCCGAACTTGGTGCTAGCATTAACTTGATGCCACTTGCAATCTTCAAGTCGCTCAATCTTCCTAATCTTACTCCTTCACGAATGTCTATTGAGTTGGCCGACCATTCTACGATTCTTGCATGTGGTTTGGCGGAAGACGTTTTTGTGAAAGTGGGGAAGTTCTACTATCCCGTAGACTTTATTGTTGTTGACATCCCCACGGATCCTCAAGTTCCTCTTATTTTAGGTCGTTCATTTTTAGATACGTCTATGGCTTTAATTGATGTGCATGCTAGAAAGATCACCTTACGTTTCAACGACGAGGAACTTGTTATAAACGCAACTCAAAATTCTCAACTTTCTCATGTTTATTCCGTTGCTACCATAAACCTCGTTGACATGATCGACGTGGTTTGCGAGGAATTTTCACAAGAAGTTCTAGGGTTTGGTGATGAAGAAACTAGTGGCAATCCCACTATGTTAGATCCAATTCTTGATAATTCGACACCAACCTTCACTCCTTTCGAAGGTGGTGGTTTTACGTTGGAAGAATTCGATGTTCCACGTACTTGTGACGAAGATCTCGACAACGATGAGGACTTCTCGATTATCAAGGATTTTCTCAACGATTTCCCATTGCCTCCACCCAAGGAGGTTATGAGTATCGAGCCCAAATCTTCACTTGAGGAACCACCTATTCTCGAGTTGAAAGATTTACCTCCTCACCTCGAATATGTCTATTTGGAGGAGGACGACAAGTTGCCGGTTATTATTGCGAAGGATCTTTCGAATGATGAAAAAACCGCACTTGTCGACGTTCTTAAGGATCACAAAGGGGCGATTGCGTGGAAGTTATCCGACATTAAGGGAATCAATCCCAAGTTTTGTACCCACAAAATCTTAATGGAGGAGGATTTCAAACCAAAAATCCAAAGTCAAAGGAGGGTGAACCCTAAAATTCACGACGTCATCAAAAAGGAGGTCCTTAAACTCCTTGACGCGGGAATGATTTACCCTATTTCCGATAGCCCTTGGGTGAGTCCTATTCATTGTGTCCCTAAAAAGGGAGGGATGACCGTTGTGCCAAACGATGCCAACGAGTTGATTCCCACTAGACTCGTGACCGGATGGAGAGTGTGCATTGACTATCGTAAGTTAAATGAAGCCACTCGAAAAGACCATTTTCCCTTGCCCTTCATGGACCAAATGTTGGAGCGTCTTGCGGGAAACGATTTCTATTGCTTTTGAGATGGTTTTTCCGGTTACTTCCAAATTCCCATCGATCCTCGTGATCAAGAAAAAACTACGTTTACATGTCCATATGGAACGTTTGCCTATCGTAGAATGCCATTCGGACTTTGTAATGCACCGGGAACTTTTCAACGATGCATGATGGCTATTTTTCATGATATGATCGAGAAGACGATGGAAGTCTTCATGGATGACTTTTCCGTGTTTGGTGATTCTTTCACTTCGTGTTTGTCGAATCTAGAGAGAATGTTGAAACATTGTGAGGAAACCAACCTTGTGCTCAATTGGGAAAAATGTCATTTTATGGTTAAGAGTGGAATCATCTTAGGGCACAAGGTCTCGAAAGCGGGGATTGAGGTAGATCAAGCTAAGGTAGACGTCATCGCCAAATTACCTCATCCCAAAACCGTCAAGGGAGTTAGGAGTTTCCTAGGCCACGCGGGCTTTTATCGACGATTCATCAAGGATTTTTCGAAGATTTCTCGACCCATTACACATCTTCTTGAAAAAGAGGCACGTTTTGTCTTTGACGAAGATTGTGTACGAGCCTTTGAGATCCTTAAGAGGAAACTTACCGAAGCTCCCATTCTTGTTGATCCAAATTGGAACCTCCCCTTTGAGCTTATGTGTGATGCTAGTGATTACGCCATTGGGGCCGTTTTGGGGCAACGTCATGATAAGCACTTCTTGCCTATTCACTATGCTAGCAAGACGATGACCGAGGCTCAACTTAAATACACTACAACGGAAAAGGAGTTCCTTGCCGTGGTGTATGCATTTGAGAAATTCCGACCTTATCTTGTCTTGACGAAATGCATAGTGTATACGGACCATTCGGCTATTAAGTATCTTATGGCAAAGCAAGATGCTAAGCCGAGATTACTTTGTTGGATTCTCCTCCTTCAAGAATTTGATCACAAAATCGTTGACAAAAAAGGAGCCGAGAATCTAGCGGCCGATCATCTCTCTCGTTTGGAAGATCCTCACCAAAGTGTTTACGAGCCTAAGGAAATCACCGAAACATTTCCGCTCGAGACACTTGGTGTAGTGAATTCTAAGCTTGATTCTTCCACCCCATGGTTTGCGGATTTTGCAAATTACCATGCGGGTAACTTCATCATTAAGGGTATGACGACTCAACAAAAACGAAAATTCTTTCGTGACGTCAAGTTCTACTTTTGGAACGACCCTTACTTGTTTCGAACTTGTGCGGATCAAATCATCCGACGTTGTGTATTTGGCACCGAAGCTTCTAACATCCTTAGAGCTTGCCATGAGGGGCCCACGGGTGGTCACCATGGTGCTAATCTCACGGCTAAGAAGGTGTTTGATGCCGGCTTCTTTTGGCCTACTATTTACCGAGATGCACAAGATCTTGTGAAGTCTTGTGATTCATGCCAACGACAAGGAAAAGCCTCACAAAAAGATGAAATGCCACAAAATATCATTCAAGTATGTGAGATCTTTGACGTTTGGGGCATAGACTTTATGGGGCCGTTCCCATCATCTCGTGGTAATAAGTACATTCTCGTTGCGGTTGACTACCTATCTAAGTGGGTGGAGGCAAAGGCCTTGCCCACCAATGATGCTCGTGTGGTAGTCAAGTTTTTGAAGCAATTATTTTCTCGGTTTGGAACCCCTCGTGCTATCATAAGCGATCGTGGAACCCATTTTTGTAATGACCAATTCGAAAGGGTTCTAAGGAAATATGGGGTTACACATCGTCTTTCTACGGCTTATCACCCACAAACAAGTGGGCAAGTCGAGGTTTCAAACCGAGCTTTGAAGAGGATCTTGGAGAGATCCGTTGGGGAAAACCGACAATCTTGGTCGGATAAGTTGGACGATGCTTTATGGGCCTTTAGGACCGCTCATAAGACACCCATTGGGTGCACTCCCTATAAGCTTGTGTATTGAAAGAATTGTCATTTGCCTATCGAGTTAGAACACAAGGCTTATTGGGCCCTAAAGCATTGTAATGATGATATGGAGACCGCGTGAAAACACCGGAAAATGCAATTAAATGAATTGGATGAATTGAGGGATATTGCTTATGAAAATTCATTGATTTATAAAGAGAAAACTAAAAAGTTGCATGATTCAAAAATTAAAAACCGGGTTTTTAACATTGGGGATCAAGTTTTACTTTTTAATTCAAGATTGAAAATCTTTTCCGGTAAGTTGAAATCCCGTTGGTCCGGTCCATTCACCGTGACTCAAGTGTTTCCTTATGGGACCATCGAGCTAGCTCAAGATGATGGTCCTAACTTCAAGGTGAATGGACATAGGTTGAAGCACTACTTTGGCGGGGAAGTTCCATCCTTGAACTACCTCGACCAAGTCACCTTCCCCAATGATAATTAGTATTGAGGGGATCGAGTCGAGCTCATGACTCGGTAATCAAAAACGAGGTGCCTCGTGGGGGAGTCCCATGCTTATCCTATGTACATATTATCGTTTTGTTAGTCTAATGTAGCTTACGTATGGGGATTTGTGCCTTTCCAACCTTTGTTCCGTGGTTGTTTGTGAATTGTGAACTTTAGATCATGATCTTCACGATTGGAGCCTCTCGTGTTTGTTTTATGGGAGCACTCGATCGTTTGCTTTGGAGACATTTCTCAATATCCATGATATATCCTTTTGACGTTCTAACCTTAGGTTTTTAGCACACTTCATAAACGATTATTAATTTATTGGTTACACCATTTCCATGCTAGATTAGGCATTCGACTACGTCTCTAGTATGGGGGTGTTTGCACCCCTAGACTCGAAACATTGAGGACAATGTTTAACTTTAGTATGGGGGGGTGAATAGATACTTGCCTTGCCAAACCTTCACGCTTTCCAAAATTCATCTTTTTGTTATCGTTTTTGTTGCAAAATAAGGCTAAAAATGGCCAAATTTTAAAATTTTTCTCATGTTTTATAAGTGTTTGAATACACGAATGTAGATTTTCCGATGGCGAGAATAAGAGTAATTTTTGACTCGACCGTGCGTGTTGAGCACTTAGCTTTGATTCCTTAACTACACATTAGGCTAAGTCTCTTAAATGAGGACGAGAAATGATAGAGTTAATTATAAGTTACTATGCTAAACGTAGAGTACTCGTATTCTTTCAAAAACTCATGTGTTCTCGTTGTTTGCTTATTCTCCCTTCGCATGTAAATATTTTTTGCTTAATAAATATTGACTTAGCGGTTTAGTTAGGATTGTTGGGTTTCTAGTTTTTTCTAGTAGCTTCCGTGTAATTAAATTGGGAAGACATTAAGGTATCGCCAGCGTCACGGTTTTGAAGTATTGGCAACCCGAATAATCGAAAGCTTCACCCAATAATAAGATTTCAAGTGCTCACCTAAATCTAGCAAACAATTTGAAGCCCCACAAGGCCGAAAAATCTATGCAAAATTGAAAGTGAATCAAGCCTTAATCTTCGAAGCTTTAAAGATCCAAAATTCGCTTTAGCGTGAGGATATACGTCTTTGGCTAATAAAACCACCGATGAGGCGGATAATAAAAGGCAAGGCAAGACCGAATTCATAATAAAAGCTTCATGGCGAAGTTGAATAAAAGATGGAGGTAAACCAAAGATAATAAGGTCCTTCCGTTAGGGGGCGTATAAAAGTCTTGGTAATAAGTCTCATGTTCAAAACCGTTATAAAACCGTGTTTATCGATTCTTCTTGTCAACTTAATTTTTTAACATCGTCGTCTATTAGGAGGGGTTATTGATTTGATGGTCTTAGTTACACCGTTAGGACTCTATTTTTATACCTAAATCTCTATTATCGCATAAGTCAACAATGTATCCTCGTGAAACATTTAAGACATCATAAAATATAAGAGATACAACTTAGGAATAATGGGAGGATAAGTACGTGATTATGGCATATGAGTAGTGTTAGCATTACTAACTTATAATGACAATGATCTCGTTGCACGCTTGGCATGGAATTGGAGTGAAAATCGAGAACGATGAAATTATTTCTAACGAAGCATTCACGTGTTCTTATTCTATGAACCTAAACGTCCCATTTTGCGATGAAAATCATACATTATGTCTATAACACAAGTAGTAGTAATAGTAGTAGTGTAGCTAGTTTATCATTTCAATAAAGTCCATAAAGTGAATAATATGAATTTTGGAGATGCTATGATACTTTATTCTAGCATTGCGTGAGGGCACGGCAATGGTTTAGTATGGGGGAGTGATGAGACTGCTTTTATGCATAGTCTCATCGTCTAAATTGGGCTTAAAATGCATTAAATATCATTAAAATACCCAAATATATGCTTGTGTTTGTTGCTTGTGTATTTTAGGTACGGATATTGAGAAAATGACAAAAGATCACAAGAATCAATCAAAAAACGAACACACGAAACGAAGCCGCACGATGAACCAAGCCCTAATGAAGAATTTTCCAAAGAAAACCCTTGAAGATTTGAAGAATATTGAAGATTGGTCCTCCAAGTTTGAAGGATTGACACTTTATACCCTTGTATCTTCATAATTACGAGTTTGGTCCCTAAAGTTCGTCAAAATTACAAAAAGGACCCTTAACTCTGAAGAATTGGCAAATTTAGTCCCTCAACAAAACTAAATTGTCAATAATGGTCCTCCAAGAAGTCAACAAACAAGTCAAAGTCCTTGAAGTTTGAATACATTACAAGAATGGCCCTTGAAGAATACAATTTGTGCATTTAAAACCCTTTGGAAAAAGTTTATAAAATGTTGTGCCAAATTTGACAAAGCTGCCAAACTTATTAACAAAGGATTGAAGGTTTTAAGCTGATTTGATCAAAGTGCAAAGAAGAAAGAACATGGAGGGGTATTTGTGGCCAGACAGCATTCTTAACCCACCACTCTCCTTTTGACACGTCACCCACCAATCCACTTTCAATGAACGAACCAGTCCAAATTTGTATACAACCCTATCACAAAACCTTTTTTGAACCCATTTTTTTAAATTAAACATGTTTAATTATTAAGTGGGGGAAACAGAATTTCAAAAAGTTAATTATCCCCCAAATGGATTAAACCCAACTGCTCACCACCACTAATCCCCATAAACCCTAATCCTAATCTAACACAAAACAAGGGGTTTTATGTTGATTCTTTCCAGTTCACTAATTTACCCTCTCCCCATCCAAACCCACACCCCAAAAACGTCACCATCTATCCCATGTGCTACCCAAGCCCTTCCCCTGCACCAATCACTATCCACGAATTCCAAGGAAGGGACAAGATGAACGAACAAGATTGATTTCGTGGTCACTACTCTTCAACAAACGCCTAGGATTGCTTTTTACAGCTGGAATGATCACATGCCTTAGCAGATCACAAGATGGCAGTTTTGACCCATTTTGAAAATCTGATTGACCAAGGGGCAGAATTGGAATAGAATGTATTAGGGTTTCTTATTTATTTATTTTCTAGAATTTTCTATCCTGTACTATATAAAGAGATGACTTGTGTCTCTTTAGGTTGGTTCCAGTTTTATGTAACTTTTTCTTTTCTATGAATTAATGAAAAATTCTTAAACCTGCATATGACTGAGTTCCATTTTTACTTTCCAGTATTCTAGTTTTAAGTTTGTTTTTCCCTGAATTCATTTTAAACCTTCAAGTTTTTTTTAAGAATTTCACTTATATCCAAAATTTTCAGAAACTTGTTCTTTCTGAAAAGTTTGGATCCAAGTTCAAGTTTGAATTGAATCTGTCTTGATACGACAGGTTTAATTCCTGGAGTTGACTTGTTTAGTTTCTTTGTTTGGTTCCAAAGGTTTACAAGATTTCCAAGCTTGGTTCTCCAAGATTTTTTTTACAAAAATCTTATTTATTATTCTCTCAGCTTACTGCTATAAGCCATTCAATAAGCTTATTAAACCAAGCTTATTGAATTTCTTATAAGCTTGTTGTCTCTTTCTTTGTTGTTTGTGGTGTGCAGGAAACAAGGAACAGTCAAGGCTTATTTTCACCCTATTATTATCAATTGTGCACAAGCTTATCCAACTCCCACAAGGCTCAGCACAAGCCCGAGCTTGTAGGAGGTGGCAAACAGCCACTGAGGGACCTGGATGTAGGTCCCTCTTGGTAAAATCCCTTTTTCCATTATTGAGTTTTCAGTATTAAGTTTCATTGTGAATGAGTATGATTTTTGGTGTAATCTGCTTACTGGTTGTTTGAGTGCTGGATTTTGCTTAGTTGAGGTGTTGAATGCATGTTTCTAGTAGATAAAATTAGTTTGGTTTGATTTGTTAAAGTTTTGCTTTGAAAAAGATTGAAATTCAGTTATTAAGGGGTGTTTGGATTAGGGGATAAGAAGGGTTTAAGGTTTTAGATTTTGCTTGTAACCTATTCTAAATCACTCACTAGGTATTGATTAGGGTATATGCTAGTTTAGATGTTAGTTTTATGGAGTTTTAAATCAGAATGCATGCTTAAAAGTATGAAAAAGTGGTAAAAAAATCAGTTACTGCCTTGTTCTGCTCATTTTGTGAGATTTTGTGCCTCATCTTTTGTTCATTGCTAGATACTAGGCTGTTCTAGGGTTTGCAATTGCTTTCATGCTAGCTGGTAAACTTGTGTACAAGATTTGAGCTTTGGAAATTCAGATTTGTGCTTGTAATTGTGCCTACTGTTCATCAGACTACCTTGTTGCTTAATCAGAAACTTATTTGGCTTAATTGGTGCTTTTATTGTGAAGTGATTGCTTGTTTTTTGTGTGATTATTGACTCCTTATACTCCAAAGAGTATAAGGGTGCCTTTTGTCCAAAATATAAGCTCATAATAAGTTCTCCTGAGCTTATTTGGTCACCAGACCTTCAAAATACACTAGCAGTGGGAACTCCTTTCCCACTGGTAGTTCAAAAGTTACCACTGCTTTACTAGCAGACAAACACCAACCACATGTCACTTTCAGATTCTTGATTTTTTGTCTCTAGTGGACTAAAAGTGGAATTAGGACTTCAAACTTGTTTTATTATTTTTCTTATTTAATTTAGGATTTTTTTGTTTAATTAAATTTTTATTTACTGTTCATTTGGTAATTTTTAGGTTTTATTGCATTTTTAATTAACTTTAATATTTCTGTTTTTGTCTTTTAGTGCCAAAAAGTAATATTTTTCAGTTTAATCAATTTTCCTGGACTTAGAATATTATTTTAAGATTTTTGGTTAAAAAAGATTTTACTGTTCATCTTTTTATTAATTTTTAGAATTAATTTAAGTTAATTAGGGTTTTAATTAAACTAGTTTTGTCATTTAGTGAAAAATTTAATATTTTTCAACTTTTTTCATTTTTCTACTGATCATTAGAGTAAATTAGGATTTTTAAAATTGATAGATTATTTTTAGCATTATTTTATTATTTTTTATAATTATTTTAGTTTTAAAATAGTTTTTAGTAATTTAAAAATAGAAAAAATAGTATTTAAAATTTAGAAAAAATACTTTTTAGTTTTAGATAATATAAGTAAGTTATTTGTTCAATAAAATCATATTTTGGACATTTTGATTAATTATATTTAATTTTAGGGCTTTAATTAGCATTTAAAATTGAATATTTAATTAATAAAAGGTTTTAAAATATTTTTATTGGATTTTATTTCTTATTTATACTATTTTGGACTTGGTTTAGCTTATAATTAATTTTTAGGTTAAAATTTTAAATTTTGTAGTTTTTACGGTTTTACGTGAACGCGTTTTCGTTTTAGCTCGATCCGTCTTCGTAACCGTCTTTTCTTTTCTAATCTCATTTCTTTTATAAATCATTATAATCACAAACATTAATCAACTCTTAACACAACACACTTGCCTCCTCGAGAACGAACTCACTTAGGGTCATTTACACACGGTTTTCCTAAATCGTCGTGCACGCTTACCCTATTTTTACGCTCTTTTTCCTAAAAGACGTAATTTTACAACCATCAATCCTCACAACCCACACTCTAATAACAAGAAAACCCTGTAAACGGGCGGAAAAAAATAATGCTGATTTGAGTCAACTAGGGGCGGATTTCGAGAAAAACCCGGATGTGTCAAAAACTAAGTCACGTTGGGTTGCATCGGAGGAGGCATTGCTTGCCAAGTGTTATGTTGAGATTTCGGAGAACCCGAATGTCAAGAGATCTCAAAAAGGAGAAACGTTTTGGTATAGGTTTATGGGGACTTTTAATAACCAAAATTTTCAAAACCGTACCATGGATATGATTTCAAGTAAATTTAAGGATTTGAACCACGCTTGCCAAGAGTTTAATGGTTGTTACCGACGTAGCAAGGCGGTAATCAAAAGTGGGGAAAGTGATTTGGATGTGATGGCGAGGGATCGAACAATGTATCAGGAAAAAAATAAAAACAACACTTTTCACCTCGAACACGCTTGGAATGTTTTGAAAGCCCATGCGAAATGGGACCCTCTCGAAGCCGTTGATTTAACCGGCGACGTTCCGTCTCTTGCAAATGAGGTTCTTTTTGCACCGGATGCAAGACACTGCCCCCGGCAAAGAACGAACCGGAAAGAAGGCAAGATCCGAGTCGACGAGCAAGGGAGCGAGTATTGTGTCGCACCCATTTGGGGATGCTATAACCGTCGAGTTTCGACGCAAAACTCAAGCCGCACAAGAAGCCTACAAAGTGTCGATAAATAAAGACAACGAGTAGCTTATGATGGAGCAACTAAAATTTCTCACAACATCGACTCGGGGTTGTGACGAAACCGAGGCTCGTTTGATTAGTGCGAAAAAGAAGAAATAAAAAAGAAACTTGATTGAAGTGAAGATTAGTTTTTTTAATTTCTGTATTGTTTTTTTTAATTTCCGTATTGTTTTTTTTTTAATTTCCTTATTGTTTTTTTTTATTTTAGGATGTATTGTTTTTTATTTTATATATAAAGTAAAGAGGGAAATGCATAAATGCTCCTTGTGGTTTGCTCAAAATGCAGGCGGCCTCCTCGACTTTACGAAAGTGCAAGCAACTTCCCCAGCGTTTAGGATAAGTCGGCAGGCGGCCTCCCTAGCGTTAACGTTGACTTGTTATGTTATTTTGACTAAGGGCATGACCGTCATTTCCTTATTAATTACTAATAACCCATTGTGGTTTAACCCGTACCCATTTAATCAGGTTTACAACCTGTTTGTATAAAAAAATCCAACACCCCTTTCTTCCCCAAATCATACCCATAACCAAAAACACACGGTTCCTGAATAGTTTTTCGTATCCATCCTAAAATCATTATTGGTTAAAGGCTAGAGATAATTAATTCAATACTAATTGAAATACGGAGTAATTGGGTGAATTGTTATCACATCACGCCTTTTAAGATTACTATGAGATTACAATCACTCAAGATGTTTTGTGTAATAACAACTGTAATTAATTTGCAATTCTGTTTTCAAATTTGTCACTAGCTAAACATATTCAATCATTTCGTGAATAAAAAGAACAGTAACATCTAACTAAGCAAATACTAAGAAATGTACCGGGTGGCTAATGTTCTTCCGTATGATTTCATGTTAAATATATCTTATTATAAATATTTCTATATCTAAACAATATTAGTAGTATATTATTGTAAGTAGTTTAAAATTAAAACTAAAGTTAACAACTAAACTTGACCAACATCATATCATCTCGAAAGTAAAAGTCAGTCGTTTGAAACGTTATTCGGAGTAACTCATACCAACTCTCACAGAAGATCAATGTTTCTTGCTATACCAACAATGTCCAACATCTTGTTTAAGGTGACGGGAGTGTGAATAAAGTTTTGGGTGTTTAAAAAGATGTGAAATTTATAAATGGGTTTCCAGGAAAAAGGGAAATTTTTGCAAATTTGGAGGAAAAACTCATGGTTAAAATTGTAATTGCAGTTTGAGAGGGATTTGTGGAGTTTTGGTTCTGGTGAGTGTTGTTGTTGGTAGAGTATGGTGGAGATGCGGAAGAGATGTGATGGGTTTGGTATGGTGGTTGGTGGTGGCGGAGTGGTGGTAGTGGCGGCGGCGGTGGCGGTGGTGTGAAGTAGGTGGCGGTGGAGGGTGACAGGGATGATGGAATGGATTGGCCTCATCATTTTGGGGGTTACGTGTTTAACATTTTTAATATGGTAAAATACGGTCTTGCCCTCACATAACGAGTCAAATTTAACAGTGTTAAACGCTGGAGAGGCCGCCTGCCGACTTATCATAAACGTTGGGGAAGTTGCTTGCACTTTCGTAAAGTCGGGGAGACGGCCTGCATTTTGAGCAAACCACATGGAGCATTTATGCATTTCCCTCTAATGTAAATTATGATTTGAAGAAATTAATTATTGATGGTAGTTTATGAAAATAAGTGGAAAATTTTGTGTGGTGGTGTGGAAATGATGTGATAATAAGATGTGTTTTTTTTATGTTGAATTAAAAAAACTGATGTAACGAGACGTTTTTTGTTGTGGTTGTGTGACCATTCCTTTTGCTCTTAGAAAAACGTAGTAACATTTTTGCCACTCTTTTTTGCGTTTGCTACATTTTTTGTTTGGTAACCAACATAGGCACATACGGAGCCATAAATTAACCCCGGGGGGGGGGGGGGGGGGGGGGGGGGGGGTTCAAAAATATTTTCTCTCAGGAACATACAATTGTTCGACTGAGCATCCTACTTTGTGCTTGATTAGTGTATAATTACAAAAAGATTCTATAGAGATAAATTTGAAGTTAGATAGATAAGTACTACACTCCCGATAGCAACTTCTGGTTAGACCACTCACATATTTAAGTCCTTTTTTATTCAATGCCTACTTTCACATGTTCCACTTTGCCTAATTCTTCTTTCATTTAAGGGTGGTTATTGATACCCGAAAAAAGGATTTTAATACTCTTCTAACTTTTTGATTTTTTTATTTTTTTTAATTTTTTTTTATAAAACTTTCAAAACAGAGAAAGTGTGAACTAAAAAAATATAAAGTTTAATGTCAAAAACAGTAAATTTTTATTGCATTTGAACCACGCAACCACAATTATTATAACGTTTTAGGTAGTTAATAAACATGTTCTTTCTGATGGTGAGCAAATTAAAAAGAACTTAAATTGTAACTATTAGTTGACTAGTAATAACAGAAAGCTGTTAGCATTAGCAGATTAGGGGTGAGCATCGGGCGAACACCGGACTGGACCGAAAAAGACCGGATCGAGACCGAGCTAGGCCAAAATCACGGACCAAATGTGTACATTCCGGCCCGGGCCGCTCGAGTCCAGTTTGGTCCTCCGGTTTAAATCGTCGGAGAAATGTTGACCGTGTACATTCTTTTAGATGTCGGCCGACACTTATACGATGGCCACTGTCGTTTCATATTAAACACGAAATAAATAAAATGGATCTATAAACAACACAGAAAGCCGAAGAACAAAGATATCCTTGAACAAGGGAAGTAAAGCATCGTGTATGGGTCCAAAATTTGCGTTGCATTAGGAAATCAAAATAAATGCATATGATATTCCGGAGTAAAAAAAAAAAAAAAAAAAAAAAAAGAATATTCCGGAGTACCTTTTTGTAGGAATTATTTACTATGTAGCAATAATCTTTTAATGTTATCCTATGTTGTTTTAGTGCAAGTAACTTCATCAGTTTTACAATTATTATCCACATTTTTTTTATTTTTTTTAAACTTATTGTCCGCTATTGCAGCAACAACTAGAATAGCAAAACGGCAAAATTTGTTGTAGGAATGTATAAATTAGTGCCGTTTAGTTGTTAAAGTTGAGGAA
Organism: Glebionis coronaria; assembly: GCA_025667525.1. NCBI lineage: Eukaryota > Viridiplantae > Streptophyta > Magnoliopsida > Asterales > Asteraceae > Glebionis > Glebionis coronaria. The sequence continues at coordinate 30,057,732 of CM046881.1, forward strand.
ATAAAGATATATGTTTAAAAATGTAAGTTAACATGAAATAACACGACAATCCTCATAACTCACACAATAAAAACCAACCATTTCGAGTTTGTTAAAAGGATTAGTATGAGTGACGTCAATGGTCACAATGACAAGTAATTGTAGGGGTGTTCTTCGATTCGGTTCTCGGGTTGTTCGGTTTATTCGGTTCATTCGGTTAATTTTTTTTCTGAGAACCCGAAAACCGACCGAACCGAACTAGATTTCAACCGAACCGAACCGAAAACCGAATTTGAATTCGGTTCGGTTCTCTGGTTGACCCGAATAACCCGAATTATCTGAATTTTCTAAAAAAATACATAATTATTTGAATATTTAACAAAAAAAAATTATTTCAAGTATAAAAATTGTATTTTTATACTAAGATTTAATTTTAATAATTATTTAATATATAAAAATATATATAGAAACATATATATTTGTACAATTTCGGTTTTTGGTTCGATTTTTGGGTCCGATTGCCAAACCCGTACTCAACCCGAAAACCAAATTAGTAGCTCGGTTCGGTTCGGTTCGGTTATGACGCATAGTCCGAATTTTATTTTTGATTCGGTTCTAATTCAGGTTCGGTTCGATTCGATTTTCGGTTTTCGTGGATCAAATCCAAATAATGAGCACCCCTAAGTAATTGTCTCATCGACGTTTATTAAACAAGCATTGAAAAAACCAACGTTTTTAAAAACTAGCACGAGTCATTGCTATTTTTCAAACGACTAATAAAAACATAAACCTTTCTTTTTTTGATAAACAAACATAAAAAGCTAATATGATAATTTTTGTATCTCACAAAGATAAAACACAAGGTAATATTTAAATATCCTAGAAAATAAATGAAAAGTTGTAACAACCTCAAATAGAAAAAAAAAATTGTCATAAAATTCACTTTAATAAAACACAATATATAAAAAAGTTAAAATGAATAACAATCAAAGATTCACAATCCAACCGTTCACCAATCCATGTATCACACAGCCCACTTTAATCCAACGGCCCCAATCCTTTACACATCAACGATCCGCAACACATGAATCCCACCAATCACAAACTCATTTCACTTAGGTGCCGTTTGGTTCAAGATTTTGAAATTTTTAGAATTCTAAATTCTAGTAAATTAAAATTCCTAAGAATTTAAAATTCCAGAATTTAAAATGTTTAAGCCTGTTTGGTTCGCAAGAATTTATAATATTTTGAAATCATGATTTTTAGTTGAACCAATTAACGAATAAATATTTTTTGTATAAGTTTTTTTATTTATAAGAGAAAAAATAGAATTTTCACCTTTTTATAAAAATTTATAAAAAAATTCAAATTTTTTTATAAAACATTTATATAAATTTATAATAAAAATTCTATAAATTTTTAAAACAATTTATATAAAGTTTATAAAAAAATTCTATAATTTTATAATTAACTTATAAAATTTTTATATAAACTTTATAAAAAAATTCAAATTTTTTTATAAAATAGTTATTTAAATTTTATAAAAAGTCTCAATAAATTTTATAAACAATTTATATAAATTTTACAAACAATTTATATAAATTTTATAAAAAACTATATTATAAAAATTTATATAAATATAACAAGATTTATATAAAATATATAAAAGAATTACATAAATTTTATAAAAAAATTACATAAATTTTATATAAAATTTCAGTGAATTTTATAAAAAAATTACTTAAGTTTTGTAAAAATTTTTAATGAATTTTATAAAAAAAAATATTTAAAATTTAAATTATTTATAAAAAATTATAAATTTTAATATAATTTTTATAAAATAATTCTACAAACTTATAAATTTTTTATATAAATTTTATTTTTGTTTTGAGTTTCATAAAAAGATTTTTATAAATTTTTTATTTTTTCTATTTAAAAGAGTAAAATCCAAAAAAATAATTTTTATATAAATTTTTATACTATATAATTTTTTTTATAAACATAAAACCTAAATAAAAACGGCTAGAAAAAAAGTTTATAAAAAATAATTTTCAAGGAAATTAGAATTCCTCAGTTTTTGGAGTAATTTTAATATCCTTCATTCTGGCATTTCGAGGAATTTTAAATTCCTTCGTTGAGCATACCAAACATAATATTTAGGAGAAATTAAAATGTAAATATTTTGAATTTCCCCCGATATCCTCCAATATACCCCAACCAAACGGCACGTTACTCATTTACTCTATAAATCACCAACCAACTTCATCCTCGTTACTACTTCAAATCTAACCTTGAAAAACCCTAAAACACACAACACACACACACACACTTGTTTAGCCACCATATCTTTTCTTTCGGTTAGTTTTATAGATCTAGATCTATTTTAGCAGATCTGGGGGTTTTTAACATTTTTTTTGCCAGGATCTAACATTTTATTTACTTTCAGGCGGTCTTGCTCATCAATGGCTTTTGATTTCTTTCGGCCGATCTTGCTCTTTGTTCACAACCCTTGATTTAGCTTACTTTCATAATACTAACAGAACGCTCTACACTCTGATGGTTGAACACTATCGAGCTGGCGGCAACAAATAAGGAGCTGGAGGACATATGGTAGTAAGTAGATATGAGGTGCTGGTAACGGTACCAATTGCCCGGTTGGCCTACCTGAACAGTTGGTAAATTGTTGCCCGGTTGTGGGGTGTAATGTAAAGGGTCAGTACCACTAGGCTGCAAAGAACAATTAAATTAGTTACCAAAATTAACTTTTCACACATCTCTTTTATACGTCTGTTTTGTATTGTATTTGTATTTTGTATGTACAACAAGCCATCTAAAACATTAGGAAAGCGGATAATTAAATTATTTTGTGAAAACATTTATTTTTTAAGTATAAATAAATTTTGTGAAAAAATATCGTGTCTGTGTTTTTTGTATGTTTTGTTAAATAAATATGTGTGTGATTTATCTATTTTTGTAAATGTTTTGGTATATCCTACAATTATTTAAATTATTTAAATTAAATATATATGTTTGATTAAAATAAAAATAAAATTATTTAATTATAAAAAGTCATAATAATAAAATAAATTTTAAAATTAACATTCATTTATTTTTAGAAAGTCAACAATATTTAAAACGTATCATTAATGGTTAATGGTTTTTTTTGAATTTTAAAAATATTAATTGGATAACTTATTTTTGTTAAGAAGCGTTTTTTCCAATCATAATAAAGGGTGCAACTCATTCTCCTTTATTTTTGGTTGACTATTAAATACTTTCTTCCAAACATGATACTGATTTAACTTAAATACCTCATTTTATTCAAAAACACATATACAAAAATCTTTATTCCACTATCCCGTGATTCAAAACAAATTTGCTAGATATGTTTCATGAGACTACACATGAAAGTTTTAATTTCTTGAGAATCGACGAAGCATTTATTTGACCAGGTTTTTAATTGTTTTATGATAATAAACATGAACGTTTTAAATCCATGAATTTGTTAGCGATAAAGAGTGTAATTGTTTATTATGCAGGTTAAAGACGATCAATGAGGTGAAGTCAGCTTAAAAACACCACGAGCCTCCACTTTTGTTCTATGAATATATGCCCGTGATTCTTTGATGAATTGATGTCCCCCTTGAAAATAGGTACATATATTCAATCTTTTATGGTTTCGATTTAAATCACATATTACTGTTATATTGATGTTGTCTAATCATCAATTTAATTTTGTTTTTATTCCAATAATTGCAGATAAATAATTTGAAAGACGGTGGTTTTTGTGAAGGGACTCACTTTGAGATTGATGTTAAACCAGAAAACATGGTTCGTGGTTGTTTTAATTTTAATTTATTTTATGGACTCTTATTGATAATGTAATTGAATCATGTTAAAGAAAATCAATTAGTTTTAAAAAATTAAATCCTTGCTGGTTATGTATTTCCGTTTGATTTCAAACTTATACTCCGTATTTAACAGAAATACATTAGTGTAACCTTTTTATTTGGTCTTTACTTTTTTATTTTATCTTCTATGACAGGCAGCTAGAGTTACTAGCTCACCATGCAATGTTACAGTATCCATGGCTGAAGAAGCATTGGAGCAGTTCCAGACTCGTGTAGCCACACTCGCAAGGGAATTACAAGATTTGCAATATAAGGTATATTCATTGTCCTTTGGTTTTTGAACCAATGATCTGTCTATCAGAAAACAAATGCATTTGATTAACTTAACAGGATCAGAAATGAATGAGTACGGCTACTAAAAATGATGCCACATGTGGCTGATGAAAGCCAACAAACTAATAGTAGATTGACTCGAAGTCCATTTCTTTCTACTTTAGATCGGTGAAAGATCAGTTGACATTTGAGTTTGTTGCTACTTTAAGTTATGATGTATAGTAAAAGTGTGACCGGAGCTTAACTTGGCTGTACGAGGGTCTAAGTAAGAAGTTTCACATTTTGTAAAGTGGTGTTTATCGTAACTCTAATTTTGTAACCTTATCGCACAGTCTCAATTTTCACAAGAAATATTGTATGAAATAAATTCTCAATTTAAAATTGAGATTATAACAAACGTTGTAAAGTTTTCATGTACATATGGCATTTATATTATGTTTTACGGTTTGAACCTAATCATATTACTCCGTATATTAATATATGGATGATATCATGTTTTCATATGCTATCATAATTTGACCGTTATATATAATTTTTTTACCTCATATTGTGAATGTCAAATGGTCGTTTATATCTTATTTTAAATTTCTTATGAAAAGTGCAACCAAATATATGAAATAGATGCAAGAGGCTTAATGAGTAGTGTTTTGGGAAGACATATTGATCATAACTTGAAATTAAAAGGAAGACTTCTCCGATTATTGTGAAAAGTATGATTCAAAACAAGTAGTAAGTTAATGAACATGTTAGTTAGAAAAAACATTAATGTGTATAAGACTTGGCGCACATGTACAACTACGATTTGCAACACATGTCTACTTTGAAATGTAAAATGCATGTAATTTTGTTATTTTGATTATTACAAACGACTATCTAATAATTCATGTTTTTAGGGCTTTTAAAAAAAAATTCATGTTTTAGGACTTTTTTTTTCATCTATTATCAAAAATCGCTTGCTTTCTTTTAATATTGGTATCTTTTTTTTATTACTTACGAAAATAACTCATTAATTTAAACCCGACGTTATACAGGTCTTTAAGCTATTTTATATAATAAAACAAGGTAAAGTAATACCTTGAAAGTAAAGTAATACCAAAGTATAAAGTGACAACCGGAACTTTGAGATGGATGATCATGATCCTATAAAGCAAAAAATATCACATTTTTATTTATGATATTTAAGACTTCAATTTGAACTATATGATCTTAATATTTAATTTGAACACAAAAATATTTCTTGAACTGCATTACAAAAGTTATAAGATTATGGATTATATTCCGTAAAATTTGAAATAATATATACGACATAAACATCTTATAATCATAATTTAACATAACATTTTTATCAAAAAAAAAATGATTAGCTATGGTGGTTGATAAGGGCAATATTGTTTAATGAGTCAATATGGATAATTTTGTATATCGGGTTGATATGGGTAATTTTATGTAAAGAGTCAGGTTATTTTGTGTAACGGGTCGATATAAGTGATTTTGATACATGCCAAAATGGACTGATAACCTCAAAATCATCTTTTTGCATAAAAGTATTAGAAGTATATTTTAAGGTTAAACTATTATAACTAAGAAGTACTTATAAGATATATGAAGTCAGTAGGCCATCACCGCCATTGGTTGAGAACAATTTTTGAATGCATAAATGATAATGTTATAAGTTATATGACCAAATGCAACATGTTTTTTTTACCAACTGCTAACATGTGAAAGAAAACAATGCACTTATCTATAAAGTTGTATGACCATTAAATAGATAACCCAAGTAGTCACAAAAAAATTGTTTCACTAAATTATTTTCATTTTTAGCATTGCATCGAGTGACTAATTGAGTCACGAAGACGAGTGTGTGTTACAATATTCACATGGGAGTCTTTACACAAGAATATGTTTGTTACTTTTTGCACTATTAAAGTATTAGAAGCAGCGAAATCGATTAGCATCAATTATAACCGAAGAGTGTTTTCTTCGTAATGCAATTCATGATATGCATGTCTTTTAATTATTTATAACTTATTTTATATATCAAGAGAAAATCATTTTTATGTTGAATTTCTTTAAAACATCCCGTAATTCTACGGGTCTTTAAGCTAGTTTACTCTATAAATCACCAACCAACTTCATCCTCGTTACTACTTCAAATCTAACCTTGAAAAACCCTAAAACACACAACACACACACACACACTTGTTTAGCCACCATATCTTTTCTTTCGGTTAGTTTTATAGATCTAGATCTATTTTAGCAGATCTGGGGGTTTTTAACATTTTTTTTGCCAGGATCTAACATTTTATTTACTTTCAGGCGGTCTTGCTCATCAATGGCTTTTGATTTCTTTCGGCCGATCTTGCTCTTTGTTCACAACCCTTGATTTAGCTTACTTTCATAATACTAACAGAACGCTCTACACTCTGATGGTTGAACACTATCGAGCTGGCGGCAACAAATAAGGAGCTGGAGGACATATGGTAGTAAGTAGATATGAGGTGCTGGTAACGGTACCAATTGCCCGGTTGGCCTACCTGAACAGTTGGTAAATTGTTGCCCGGTTGTGGGGTGTAATGTAAAGGGTCAGTACCACTAGGCTGCAAAATGCAAGTGTTTATATCATTACACAATTGGAGGCATAGTCACATAATTCGCTACAGTAGCCACGAATTGCGATCCAGTTCGTTCGATCCAAAACATGGTACGAAATCGATCCGGATCGGTGATTTTATCGATCCGAAATTTTATTGAAATCTTAACTGGGGCAGTGTTTTTAGGTGCAGAGAGAGGGTGAAGGAAGGAGGCTGTTATATGTTTAATAAACCTTACCAAGTTTCATCTAACTGTTTTCTATCATTAAAGACTTGGCCTAATAAATAAGTTGTTGTGCTACAATTAAAATATATCAAATGTTAATCATAGCCAAGATAATTTAAATTTTTCTGAATAAGATATGTAAATTATTGGCTACATGTACATCGTACCATATTACTTGGTACATCGTACCGAAGCGATCCGAAATGAACCTATCCACCATCGAACCGAATTTTAGATGCCTAGTGAACCACGATCCCGATCCACGTTTTCGTACCGGAGCGATCCCCGTTCCATGTGACTATGATTGGAGGTTTTGCAAATACATCACCAATTAACCATTAGTTACTAGCATTGCACGTTATCTTACAAGAAAGATACTAAGTATTATGTTTGAGTAGGTGATGTAAGAAAACATGGATAAGTATTATGTTTGAGTAACTGATGTATATCATGTTGTGAGGATGTTATATCTTTTGCTAAGGTTATATAAGACATCATTCTTATTTTTGTTAATTTTGAAGCTTAGGTTCTTATCTTTGTTCTGTTTTAGACCTTGATGAGGTCTTTCTTGATGTATAGTTAGGCCACATTTCACCGTCCTTCGGGTATCAAATTGGGTTTTAAGTTGGCTGAATGGGTCAACAGTTACATATATATGTAGAGCACAGCTGAAATGGAGCAAATTGTAAAGGGTGGTAGTTTATATCAAAAGACATATTCTTTTCCATGGAGTAACAGGGAACTCGTCCAACTGTTCTTTTTCGCTCTATAGTTGTATGTCTTAGATATCTTACATTCTAACCTCATCCCCCGAGACCTGGATAAAATTAAAGTTATCAGATTCTGAATTGTTCCTGCTTCTTGCGTCTGATTTATCCTTTTCAAATGAAAATGTATCGTTAAGCCACATTCCACCGTCCTTCAGGTATCAAAAGGGGACATATACGATGCTGAATATAGCACATGTGTGTTGGTTGAACATCCTTATGAACGACACGATATCATGCAAAACATCATTTTTAGCACTTTGACAAGCATCAAATTGTTAACTAACAAATTTCCTTAGAAATTTACATTTTCCAGAAGTATTGTAATTTTTTTTTTCTAAGGAAGTTGTTGATATTCACCACTCAGACAAAAAGGTTATGGTAGTAATATCGTCGATTAATAAGATTCGTCTATCGGCATACAACATGCTAGTAGAGACCAATTAACGACCTGTGAGCTAGAAAAGTTGAAGTTGCTGCCAGATTACATTTAGGTGGTCAGCAACATCTTAATTGACATTGTTAATCCGGGACATACAGCACAACTGAAGACGGAGCAAATCATGAAGGGTGGGGGTGCTTCTTCCAGAATAACTGAATTGGTGTCTGACCAAAGTTAGCAATATGCAATTCAGCTTCCATTGTCTCCAGATCAACAGCTGAAAGTGGGTGTTCACGGGTCGGTTCAGTTCGGTTAGTTGGAAGATTTTAACTATCCGTCGCGGGGCGGGTAATTAATTTTATTATCCAAAACCGAACCGCACTAGGCGGGTAACCGGACATGCGGGTACCCAAAGTGAGCGGTTACCCCCGGGTTCGGTTCGCGGTTAACCATTTTTCATGTTTAGTTGAATTTAATTGTATAAAGAATAGCGTGGTCTAGAACATAATATGCCATTTTAGTATAATCAAATGACATCGATTAGAAAAAAGCTATATAAAAATAATATAATCGGATTAATCGTATAAAAGTTAGTTAGTTTATATATTACGATTACACTAATTAATTTTTACACGCAAATTATTACATATTAGGAGCTAATTTTTTTTTATAGAATAAAACTGGTGCAATAAAATGGTTAATACTTGAACGATTATTTGAATATTTAGCTAAAAAAACATGTATAATATGCACGGTTCGGTTCGGTTAACCGCGGATTTCGAAAAGTAAAAACCAAAACCGACCCGTGATGAGCGGGTTTTTTCGGTTTCGGTTTTTTTCGGTTTCGGTTTCTTCGGTTTCGGATTTTTTCGGTTTCGGATTGAGCGGTTCGGCTCGGTTCGTCGGTTTCTCGGTTCTTTTGAACACCCCTAAGTGTACTATAACTTTTTATTATGAAGGTTTTCGGTTATGAAATACATATCCCGATTCACTTTTTTTGTAATAGATCATTATACAACATGAAGCAACCCACAACTAGAACAATAACTAGTTTCGATGGTCTGAGAGTAGAGGGACTAACTCCATCATCGTGCACCACACTAGCTGATTTATTTTACTACATGTAGAATTCGAAAGTACTTATGACATTAGTATTTAACTCTAGCTTATATAAACAGCAGCTAATCTTATAAGTCGAACAAAATTAAAATGAGCACATCTGTTAAATCTCATTCAGTTCTATACATGTCTTGTATTGGAATTCATTGCCAAACACATTCCCTTGACCTCAAAATTCAAGCGTTAAGAGATGAATTCTAATGAATGCAGTTTGAAACAAAAAGACTCTGTGGTCGAAAGAAGATTGAATTTGCTTCAGTCTCTTTATGACTTGCCTCATCGTAGGTCATCCGGAAGGCAATTCAGCGCTGTAGATCACTCGCAAATCCATCAACACATTTTCAGGCCCGACCACTCACATTCCGTCCCCAAAAGCCTCTTCACTTCTCTTTTCTCGCCTCATCCCAACCAATGTCACAATAGTGTAACCATTCTCCTGACCCGAAAATGATGAGTCCAAAGCCCTTTTACCCGATATCAACTCAAACAACATCACTCAATAGCTATAAACATCAACCTTTTCGGACACCCTAGGGGCTAAAGCATACTCGGGTGCCACCTAACCATTTCGACATCATCTCGTTCATTGAGAACTCTAATAAGTATACGAAATCATTGTAGCTCAAACATAGGTGCAGGAAATCCTGCAAAAGGAAAATAAAACTATCGTGTTCTGTATAAATTAATTTATACAGAGGAGGAGAAAGCTGTTGAGGAATGGGAGAGAAAGACCGCATTTGTTTTAGTGATAGTGACTCGGTTATTCCTTGGCTTCCCATATCGGTCGATGAATTCAATATAAGAAAGCCTAATGTCACATCTGAAGATGATGACGATTTGACGGAGGATGTTGAAGAGGGTAAAAATGGAAGTCTTGGAACGGTCGAGACTCAGAAAAAACAGGTTCATCATGAAGTTGTTCCCATAGATCACGAAACAGAAGAAACTACGGCGTGTTTAAAAGTGAGGCTACTAAACATGGAATCGAGTCTATAAGGTGCAGAATTGGTTGGTGATATTCAGAGAATTATGATCATATCACCTAAAAGAATCCCCATTTCACACAAGCATAGTGACCTTCAAGGGAAGACAATCGGTCTATATTTTATGCTGTCTACAAACAAGAAATCCTCTGATTTCACTGGGACACTTGTCAAAGTATACGACGAGTTAAAGGCAAAGGATGAGAATTTTGAGATTGTTATGATCCCCCTTGACGAAAACGAAGAATCTTTCAACAAAGAGTTTAGTAGTCTCCCTTGGTTGTCACTTCCTTTTAAGGACAAAAAAAGTGAGAAGCTGGTTCGGTATTTTGAGCTCTCAACCCTTCCTACTTTAGTCGTTATTGGTCCAGATGGTAAAACTCTTACATCCCGATGTTGCTGATGCTTTTGAAGAACATGGTGTTATCGCCTACCCGTTTCTCTACACCTGATAAATTCGCTGAGCTATAAAAGATAGAAAAGGCTAAACAGGAAGCACAAACTCCTGGAGTTAGTGTTGGTTTCAAGATATCTTAAACTTGTACTCGGGAAAGATGGAGTGAAGTTATGCTTATAATATACGCTAAAAAATATGATTTATTTCTAAAGATGTGGCAATTTCAACCCATTTACAAGTTATTGGGTCAATTTGGGGGTACACGGAAGATGGGTGGAAAACTGCCGAAAGTCTGTTCTTTTATTAAAAAATTGTTTCTGAAATTATGGTTACACATTCATTAAGAATAATGTTTGATTGTTTATAAGAGCCCGACCCAGCCTACTTGTTAAATCTATAGTATCATTACTAATGCTTAGTCATTTTTGTAGGTTCTGTATATGATCTGGTCGATAAAGACATCTTACTGTACTTTTCCGCATATTGGTGTCCCCCATGTCTTGCTTTCACTCCAAAGCTCGTTGAAGCATATCATGAGATCAAAACCAAACACAAGGCATTTGACGTGATGTTCATCTCTAGTGAAGAGTACTACTCCACTAAGCCATGGCTGTCACTTCCCTTGAGTGACAAAAGGAAACAAACGCTAAGCGTCTTTTCAAAGTCAACGGCATACCATTGTTGGCAGCTTTAGGAACAACAGGAAAAACAATCACAACAGAGACTAGAGGAGTCATCATGCTTCATGGTGCTGAGGCATTTCCTTTTACTGATGAACGTATGGCCGAGATAGAAGCTAAGTTTGCTGACATGGTAAAGGACTGGCCTAACAAAGTAAAATATGATATGCATCGAGAGCATGAGCTGATAGGTTCGACCACAACAGTTTTGAGCCACCTTTTACCCATAGCACATCTGTAGCCAACAACGAATTCCAGGGACCTGTCAATATTAAAACGAACGGCATGCTGTTTGATATGCATGCGAGTGGGAGTACTGATACTGCACGGCTGGTATATGAGCAGTGCAAAACCAGTCGTATTCCGAATGCCATGAGCAGCAGGGTGCGTTTCAAAAAATCTTATAAGGTAAACTATAATCTAATAGGTATTATTTTGGATATTTTTGTTTTTTTTTGGCTGTAAGATTATTTCTTTTTCATGGTGGATTTATGTTAAAAAAATCACAGATTTTGGTTTTGTTAAGATGTGGTTATCAGGGAGGTAGCATAGATGGTGCTTAGGACAGTCGAGTCGGTTTATAAGGTTATGGTAGACAAGTATTGCGTTTGTTACATTTTGTTTCAATTTTATCGTTATTGTTTTTCAGTTCACTTGAACTTAATTTAAGGGGTGTTTGGGATTGCTTATTCCTGCTTAGCAAATAATGCATGTGTCTGCTTATTTGGTGTAGTCCAGACGAAAGGAAAGAAGATATAACTGCTGTAAGTTGGACACCCGGGAAGTGGCTTCACCTGGCCCTTATGATCAACTTCCACCAGATGCTTATGTAGAAGAACTGTCATCACAATTACTGTATCGGCTGCATATTGTTCCCAGTTCCTTTCACCCAGTGACCTCACTCTTTCAACGCACTCGAGCCTCTCTGGCTGATCAAAAGTGCTCTCAAGATGTCCTATATGTTCTGCCCATAGTGCATTCTGTATCCGTATCTCTGCAGACACAAATAAACTATTTGACTTTTTGCTGTTTGTATTTGGAATAAAAATTGCAATATGGCATTTATTATCTGCCCGGTTGGAGCACAACCTTTGGGAGCCCAAGTATGATGAGGCTGATACTCGCCCATTGCAATTTCATGTCACGAGTACCTTTTGATGAACATTGATTGATGTTTGCAGAACCCAATATCACAAACTCGTCATCCACGATCATTCCTTTTGAGTTTACTAAATGACTGGATAATCAATCAAATCAGTCTGTCACTATAAAGAAAAAGAAAAAAACAACATTTAATATTGTAGTTTTGAGGTTAAAAAATATGTACTTGAGGGGTATTTGGCGCAACTGAGACTTTCCCATTTGAAGTTGGTTGCTTTCTTTGAGATGACTCATGAGTACCGAGACATAAAAAGTTCAAGTAGTCTTGTGGCTCGCATTCGTATTCCAGCCCCATTCCTTGTAAAGCCTTGTAAATAACATCATACATCATTTGATGCTGCAATAAAGGTCTTTTCAGCATCACCAATTAGATACCGTCTTAGACTTTATAACCAGATAAAGAGAATCCGTTGAGTAGCAAAATTTGTTGGATTGCACTCTGGCCACATTGGAATCAAAATATATACAGCAAACCTCTCATTTGCTCGGATTTTATTTGCAATTTTAAGAGCGATTTCCATTAGGAGGAACTCATGGCCACTATTATACATTATCAAGCCATTAACCCTATATAAAGCGAATCGCCTTCACATACACGGTATGCATACTCATGTCTATGAGTACATTTTTACCACATTATAGTCCCTACTGGAGGGTAGCAAAAACATGAGCATGCGCGTAGCAGTTCTGACCCGTTTACAAGGTATACTTTAAATACATACTACTGTAGTTAACAATGAAATGGGTCAGGTTCCAAAGTGACACAAAGTGTATATAAACGCTTATACTTACACCTTTGAAAATTACTTTATTTAGATATATTAGATTGGTTATATAATACACGAATTGTTTATATAGTCTAAGGATATACTATCGAAGGGATAACTCGACGTGTTTGACCCGTACTAATGGCCAAAGTAATCATATCTTTAGCCTTTCTAGGGTCTTGAGGGCAACCTAAAACCTGAGCAGATATGGAATCAATCGAACAGAACAATTGCACATGCCGACCCTCAAATCTTTCTGGCTTGTGTAACAGGCATTGGTGATTTCCAACACGGGTAACCAAACATTAACAATGAGTATCATTGTGATAACATGATTCCGTTAGTTAGAAACCAAACGCACTCTTAGTCACTTACCATAGGCTTAAAGCTCAAGAGGTTTTAAGAAAACGATATAAAAGGCACTACTCGGTTAGAGCACCACAATGCAAAAAGTCTTGGATGACATTTTACATTGAATGCATTAATTATTGTATTTATTTTTTTACATGAAAAGCTTTACATCAAAATCTTATATAATAGTAAATCGGTTTAACTGGTTGAACCGCCGGGTCAACCGGTTCTATATATATGTATATTTTTTTACACTTAATATGTCGTATTCAATTATTTCATAACTTATCTTCCATTCGACTAAACGGATGAAAAATATGTATTATTTTATACTGTAGTTTTTAGTTTTGTATTTATAACATTATACTATGCAAAAATATAGTACAAGTATGCAAAAATAATTAATTTATATTTACAGTTTGTAATAGATCATAATAAAATAATGTTAGTTAATGTTTTAACTTTATTTTAACTAATATAAATTACTATCACTAAAATTTATCATTAATACTTAAAAATATTTATGAAAAAATAAGTTTTTGAAATAGTATTTATTAAAAAATCGTGACCCAGTTGGGTTTATCAAACCGGGTCAACCCGAATCAACGAAAAACCGACGGTTCAATCTGGTTCCCAAACAAATAAAAACCCGGTCACTTCCGGTCCGGTCTCCGAGCCGATTCACGGTTCAACCGATTTTTAAAACACTGGTTTTAGTTAGGGATGAGCATTTTGGTCCGAATCCCGAATTCGAACCCGAACCGTTCCCGGAACCGTACCGATTCCCAAATCCTGTTCGGTACGGGACCGGGACTACAAAATAAGGTGAAAAAAAATTCGGGACCACTAATTCGGGACGGGACCGGTACCAAATAATTGAACATGAAATACTTGAATTTAATAAGCAAGTATATAAAACAAAAATGAAAATAATGTAGGAAGAAAGTGCACTAGTTTTTATACAAGCCAAGCCATACCTACTACTCCATATTCATAATACTAGTTACTCTCTCCTTATCATCATCATCAATGGCTTTTGATTTCTTTGAGCTGCTCTCTATTCACAACTACCATGAACTAAACTAATTTCATAATACAGGTAGTGTATTTGGTCTTTTAATCCATTTTTATTTGGGTTTATACCATCAAATGATTGATTCGTGTACGCTACCTCCTTCCCTATTTTGCCTGTCTCGGCTACACTGTAAGTTTTTCCATCGGTTCTAACTCCTCGGTCTGAGAACTCTAGCTCTTGTGGGTTAGAAGATTCACCTTCCTTTTGGAATCAGCATCTTTACCCGGAGTATTAACTTTGGATGACATTCCGTCTGCAGAAAAATTTGTTGGATTGCACTCTGGCCACGTTGGAATCACAATATATACAGCAAACCTCTCATTTGCTCGGACTTTATTTGCAATTTTAAGAGCGATTTCCATTAGGAGGAACTCATGGCCACTATTATACATTATCAGGCCATTAACCCTATATAAAGCGAATCGCCTTCACATACTCATGTCTATGAGTACATTTTTACCACATTATAGTCCCTACTGGAGGGTAGCAAAAACATGAGCATGCACGTACAGTTCTGACCCGTTTACAAGGTATATTTTAAATACATACTACTGTAGTTAACAATGAAATGGGTCAGGTTCCAAAGTGACACAAAGTGTATATAAACGCTTATACTTACACCTTTGAAAATTACTTTATTTAGATATATTAGATTGGTTATATAATACATGAATTGTTTATATAGTCTAAGGATATACTATCGGAGGGATAACTCGACGTGTTTGACCCGTACTAATGGCCAAAGTAATCATATCTTTAGCCTTTCTAGGGTCTTGAGGGCAACCTAAAACCTGAGCAGATTTGGAATCAATCGAACAGAACAATTGCACATGCCGACCCTCAATATCTTTCTGGCTTGTGTAAAAGGCATTGGTGATACCTAAAATTTCTGGAATTCTATCAAGGTTAAGTAACACATGAAAATATTTAGTTAATTTTGTAAGGCCACATGGATTGGAAGCTCGTGACAACGCACGACTCCTTAAATTGTTGTACCTTCAAGTTGGCAATGCAAACTATGCCATGGTTCTCTCAAATAACCAGCAATAGGCCTCTAATGAGAAAATGTAGAACAACGTTTGGTTTTTTACCGTGAATCACAATGGGTATCGGATTAGGTATGAGGTGGAATCGGAATAACTATTACGATTTCAAAATATTTGTTTGGTTTATAATTTAGGTTGTGCATTGTTTCAATACGATTTCAAAAGGTATGTATGAGTTTGATTACATAGACTGATTTCCAACATGGGTAACCAAACATTAACAATGAGTATGATTGTGATAACATGATTCCGATAGTTAGAAACCAAACGCACTCTTAGTCACTTACCATAGGCTTAAAGCTCAAGAGGTTTTAAGAAAACGATATAAAAGGCACTACTCAGTTAGAGCACCCACAATGCAAAAAGTCTTGGATGACATTTTACATTAAATGCATTAATTATTGTATTTATTTTTTTACATGAAAAGATTTACATCAAAATCTTATATAATAGTAAATCGGTTTAACTGGTTGAACCGGCGGGTCAACCCGGTTCTATATATATGTATATTTTATTACACTTAATATGTAATATTCAATTATTTTATAACTTATCTTCCATTCGACTAAACGGATGAAAAATATGTATTATTTACTTATACTGTGGTTTTTAGTTTTATATTTATAACATTATACTATGCAAAAATATAGTACAAGTATACAAAAATAATTAATTTATAGTTACAGTTTGTAATAGATCAGAATAAAACAATGTTAGTTAATGTTTTAAGTTAATATTAACTTTATTTTAACTAATATAAATTACTATCACTATAATTTATCATTAATACTTAAAAATATTTATGAAAAAAAAAGTTTTTGAAATAGTATTTATTAAAAAATCGTGACCCAGCTGGGTTTATCAAACCGGGTCAACCCGAATCAACGAAAAATCGACGGTTCAATCTGGTTCCCAAACAAATAAAAACCTGGTCACATCCGGTCCGGTCTCCGAGCCGATTCACGGTTCAACCCGATTTTTAAAACATTGGTTTTAGTTAGGGATGAGCATTTTGGTCCGAATCCCGAATTCGAACCCGTACCGTTCCCGGAACCGTACCGATTCCCGAATCCCGTTCGGTACGGGACCGGGACTACAAAATAAGGTGAAAAAAATTTCGGAACCACTAATTCGGGACGGGACCGGTACCAAATAATTGAACATGAAACACTTGAATTTAATAAGCAAGTATATAAAACAAAAATGAAAATAATGTAGGAAGAAAGTGCACTAGTTTTTATAGCCGGATACCCGCGCAATGCGGCGGCGGGTATCCGGTGACATTATTTGTGGAGAACAAATTTTGACAAAGAAAAACATAATATTTGATAGTAAATTTTGGGTCCTCAGCAGTTTAGTAAATTTTGAGCCAGAACTGAAGAGGAAACGGGAGAGGTGCATGGGCTAGGAGAGGTGCATGGGCTAGGAGAAGGTGCTGCTGGAATGTTACTTGAAAGAGGACCAAGAGACAACAAAGATGCCAAGAACATATATACTAAAAAACAAACGTATGCATTTACTTCCGGTCAAAGTATGTTACTACCGTTTTAAATGATGAAAAAACATGTAATTAAATATGGACGGTTATTGACTCTTATTTATGGATTGTTATTGACTCACATTTATGGACTGTTATTAACTCCCAAAGGAAAAAACGTATGTGCATTTTAAGTGGTAATATTGAGTAGTGTGTTATATGTTTCCAAATAAAGAAATGTTTTATGCTGAAAACTTTAAGACTTCCTAATATAGAAAAAGGCCTAAACCTTTTATAAAGTAGTAAGATAGTAAGATAAGATAAGATAAGATAAAAGCCATACCTACTACTACATATTTTCTGATATCATGATCAACCGAAAAGTTTTGAACCCTTGGATTGTTTCACTCGGATCATGGAATTGAGAATAGACGGATGAAATGATTTTCAAACAAGCACAAGTATCCACTAGGTAAAGCACAGATATCCACCGGTTAAAACCATAACTTGTGCTTTATATACAACACCCAAAACACACACCTCAATACCTCAGATCTAAATCTTTCTCTTGAAAGAAAGAAGAAACCCTAGTTAGTTAGTCTCTCATTATCATCATCAATTAATGGCTTTTGATTTCTTTGAGCTGCTCTCTATTCACAACCCCACCATGAACTAAACTAATTTCATAATACAGGTAGGTTACACCGACCACTCCATCATCATCATTTGTTTCTTCTTAATAATTTGTGTTATTTATTCAAATGAAACTTTCATTTTTCTAAATCTTTTTTTACTTGTTCATGATTCTAGATTCATCACACTGCATCCCCAACACTAGCCCAACTCCGTTGTGGGGAGGTTGCTCAAGTGGATGCTGAAAATAGTCGGATGTAAAACCTTTCAAAACAGAATAGGAAATGAGTGGTTTTTGAACTCTGGTGAATGTTAGTGATTATCTTAACAACGTCTCCTTGTTGATGCATCCCGACACTACCTCAACTCCGTTCTCGTGCCGAAACTCAGTACAAGATTCACCTTCCTTATCAGAATTTGAATCTATACCCGGATTATTAAACACTAACACCTTTTCTATTTTAACTACCTCTTCGGGATGGCATTCTGTCTGCACAAAAAAAGGATTAAAGATGGCATTCCCTATTTGATTAGTTTGCGACGGCACACACTTTAGGATATTCAGCTTGGGACAACATTAGCAATATTGGGTGAGGGTTACGGAAGATGTTGGTTTAATTGAGGCTAAAGTTTTGAGTGTGGGGATGGGAAACTTGTGAAACGATGCTGCGGAAGACCAAGGAAAATCATTCAAGCCACTCATGGAGCGTTCGAGCCGGGGCTGTGTTTGGCAAATTGATTTATTCTTGGATTATGTTTAGTAGAGTTTGAGCTGTATTTTTTTAACACGTTTGTATTTGTATTGTCAGATTGTTTTGAGTTATATAAAAGGGGATATTGCATAAATGTGTTCATCATATTTTGTTTCTCCTTGTTCACTTGCGTTTTATCGTTGATATCAACATCTTTAGCTAATTCAAGAACAAGTCAACCGGATTGATCATATTTTCAACCCAGAGGAGATTACCCAAACACACCCATCCTGTTGGTCTCTACTGGTGTGCTTTGACCCGTACTAAGCAAATGATAGGTTTAACCCATTAGAGTGGGGGGAGCGGTGGTGCCAAGGCTGGCTGTTAGCCCTTTGGCGCCAGCCCTCCGTTGGCACACGGTACCGTGGCTCGCGCCAACGGACCTCGCGCCAACCCCAACAGCTCGTGCCAACAGATTTTTGATTTTTTATTTTTATTTTTTTTTGTTTTTTAGTTATAAAGTGGGGTTTATGTGGGCCCATTATACCCCTTTGGCACCACTTTTTCTCGTGCCAACCACTCCCCACAAATGTGGTGCCAAAGGGTTTCTGGTGCCAAAGCCCCAAAATCCTACGTGGCGGCTTTGGCACCACCTTCTCGTGCCAACGACTCCCAGCTCTCTTAGCAACCCACCAATCATGTTGGTCTTACTCGACTCATTCAACACGTACAAAAAACTTGTTGCAACCAGAACTCTGCCTCATCTAGTCTAGTACATAAGATTCATTTTATAATAGACTTATCAATTTCTACTCGGTAGGCGGAGGAGAAAGCTGTTTAGGAAATGGGAGAGAAAGGTTGCATTTGTTTTAGTGAGCCATGGCTTTTTCAGAACGGATAAAGAGTAGAAAAGGCTAAACAGGAAGCACAAACTCCTGGAGTCACTGTTGGTTTCAGGATATGTTCAATTTGTACTCGGGAAAGATGGAGTGAAGGTATACTTTTAATATACACGAAATATGCTTATTGGATAGAAAATATGATTTGCTTCTAAAAGAGGAGGTAATTTCAACCCATTTACAAGTTATTGGGTCAATTTGGGGGTATACGGAAGATGGGTGGAAAACTGCCGAAAGTCTATTTTTTAAGAATAATGTTTGATTGTTTATAAGAGCCCGACCTAGCCTATATTGATGCTTCTTAAAAATGAGCCACACCCATTGCCATAGACATTTGACTTGCTATCTTGCTACTTGTTAATTCTATAGTTTAATGGTTAGTCATTTTTGTAGGTTCCTGTATGTATCTGATCTGGTCGGTAAAGACATCTTACTGGACTTTTCCGCACATTGGTGTCCCCCATGTCTTGCTTTCACTCCAAAGCTCGTTGAAGCATATCAGGAGATCAAAACCAAACACGAGGCATTTGACGTGATTCATCTGATCTAGTGAGGAGTACTACTCCACTATGCCATGGCTCTTGGGTGACAAAAGGGAACAATCTCTAAGATGTCTTTTCAAAGTCAACAAGATACCATTGTTGGCAGCTTTAGGAACAACAGGAAAAACAATCACAACAGAGACTAGAGGAGTCTTCATGCTTCATGGTAATGGGGCATTTCCTTTTACTGATGAACGTATAGCCGAGATAGAAGCTAAGTTTGCTGACATGGCAAAGGAGGACTGGCCTAACAAAGTAAAACATGATATACATCGAGAGCATGAGCTTGTTCGTACACGTTCAAAAGGGTATACATGTGATGGCGACGTTTGTTATAAAGCTTCGTAAATGACAACATATGTGGTATGATACAAGAGTATGGTTATGCATGATGACATTTGTTATAGTATGGGAAAGTATTACTTGTTTTCAATTTTGCAGTTTTGCAATAGCTGCAATTGTTGTTACAGCGTCGAAGATGGTCGAGAAATTTGAATATTCAAGTAATGATATAAACAGATTTGGTCCTTGAAACATTACTGGTATTAATAACCAACTTTCCGTTGCTAATAAAAAACTCTCGGGTGAGAGCCGAGTATCCTAACCAACTAGACTACAACGGATCATAGCTATTTACTAGAAAAACAGTTTCACACGTTGTGTATGTATGTATTGTGGATTACAATGTTGGCCAAAATATGTCTTTTTTGTTCTTCAGGTTGTTAGGTGATTGCATGTCTTTTTTTTCTGTTTGTATATCAGCATCTGCCAAATGGGTATGAAACTGTGAGATTTGTCGGTTTCCATGACGTGCCGTTGTTTCATTTTCTTTTTCTTAAAAATCTTGCTAACACGTTTTGCGTTTTTTGCACGCTGTAAGCCCTGCTGTCCTCTTGTTGTTGATGTGCATGCGAGTGGAAGTACTGATACTGCACGGCTGTTATATGAGCAGTGCAAAACCATTGCAGCTTTCGATACATTTGTGTCAACCAGTTGTCTTCCGAATGCCATGAGCATCAGGGTGCACCTGCTTCATGCATTGGTAGCGACCTGGGTGGTTCTTGCAGCTCAACTTAAACCATGTGGCTGCTCAATTTGCTAAGTTTGGGGGTGTTTGGGATAGCTTATTCCTGCTTAGCAAATAATGCATGTGTCTGCTTATTTGGTGTAGTCCAGAGTCCAGACGAAAGGAAAGAAGATATAACTGCTGTAAGTTGGACACCCGGAAGTGGCTTCACCTGGCCCTTGTGTATTCTGTATCCATATCTCTGCAGACACAAATAAACTTCCACCAGATACTTAAGTAGACGAACTCTCATCACATTTACTGTATCAGCTACATATTCTCTGGTTGATCAAAAGTGCTCTCAAGATGTCATATATGTTCTGCTCATAGTGCATTCTGTATCCATATCTCTGCAGACACAAATAAACTATTTGACTTTTTGCTGTCAAGACTTGTTTTCGTATTTGGAATAAAAATGGCAATATGGCATTCATTATCTGCCCGGTTGGATCAGAACCTTTGGGAGCCCAAGTATGATGAGGCTGATACTCGCCCATTGCAACTTCATGTCACGAGTACCTTTTGATGAACATTGATTGATGTTTGCAGAACCCAATATCACAAATTCGTCATCCACGATCATTCCTTTTGAGTTTACTAAATGCCTTGATAATCAATAAAATCAGCCTGTGACTATGAAGAAAAGAAAAAGAAAAAAACAACATTTACTATTGTAGTTTTGAGGTTAAAAAATATGTACTTGAGGGGTATTTGGCGCAACTGAGACTTTCCCATTTGAAGTTGGTTGCTTTCTTTGAGTACCGAGACAGAAAAAGTTCAACTAGTCTTGTGGCTCGTATTCGTATTCCAGACCCATTCCTTGTAAAGCCTTGTAAATAACATCATACATCATTTGATGCTGCAATAAAGGTCTTTTCAGCATCACCAATTAGATACCGTCTTGGACTTTATAACCAGATACTAGTATATATGTACCCGCCATAAGAGAATCCGCTGAGTAGCAAAATTTGTTGGATTGCACCGCGGATGGAATCACACAATATATACGGTAAACCTCTCATTTGCTCGGAATTTTTTTGCAATTTTATGCAGGTCCATCACCGTTTCCTGCCATATCTTAAAGCTTAAAAGTTTTCCAAAGTAAAACCGAACGTTGTTATGAGAGAAAATTGATCGAGCTTTGTTTTCGTTTTTTTAAGGATGTGAATAGGTTAATGCATGTTATGAGGTTTATATAGAGTTCGATATTCTATTTGACATGTTTCACTTCGAGATCTAGTACCTTCTAGAACGATGTTCTAGTGCGTACGTCCTTTCCTAAAGTTTACGAATTTACCGATGGTAACAAAGTTCTAAACCAATAAGGAGCATTAAGAGAAAAGAAAAAAAAAGCACTTTAGAGACATTTTTTGCAACTTTAAATTGACGTCACAGATTGTCGTCACCTCTTTATCGAGGTCGTAAAGTAAAGATGAGCACGGTATCAATATTATACCGAACTCGTGCTGAACTGATGATATTGATTTTTTTTCGAGCATAAAACGAGGGTACCAGTATCGAACGGGATTCTGGTATCGAAACCTGTATCGATATACCGGGAAATTGGTACCATTTATATACCCTTAGCATAACTACTACCGTAATTAGTAGTAATGTTTGTCTACGAAAAGTGAAGTTTAATAGTCGTGTCATGTGTAAGTTTTAATTCTACACTCTAAATATTAATAGCATGATCATAAAGTTCGAGCAATTAGAAAAAGATAGTTCGAGCAGTTTGTTTAAAGAGTCGGAAAAGTGGATGGCTGGCGGGTAAGTAGACACTTCTAGAAAAACATTTCGTAACCTATTTGAATAGGGTTCGAGCAGTTTTTCTAAGTTGACGTCATTACACACCATTCCGCGCCTTGATGTATACTACATATTAAGCAAACAAGAGTAGAATGAGGAGCAGATGCATGCACAAGTCTGTGTAAGCAAGCAAGACCAAGGACTTGGTCAGATAATGTTAATTTGACTCAATATGTACCTTTTAACAAGTGTTTCAAAATTCATCGAAAGAGTCGAGTAAGAAAATTCTAATATAGCATATAGTCTAACCAATGTGTATGAT
This sequence comes from Glebionis coronaria, assembly GCA_025667525.1. NCBI lineage: Eukaryota > Viridiplantae > Streptophyta > Magnoliopsida > Asterales > Asteraceae > Glebionis > Glebionis coronaria. Next base: position 30,080,820 of record CM046881.1, read on the forward strand.
GGTTAGGATATGAGACGACGGTAGCTTTATATAGACGAAAAATTAAAGAACCTGCAGTAATCTCATTGTCACATTGTGCGTTCTGTTGGCCAACAAATGCAGGGAATTTCACTTATGTTCCCTTGATCATTAACTATGATCTCAACCCGCCCGGTCATTTTGCCATACTCCAACGCGTTGTACCTAGATCAATACCAATAGCTAGTCCTTTAGGTTTATTTCCCATAATCGCACCACACAACGCTTCAAATAACAAATGAAAATTGAATAGTGAGAAAACTTCACTTTTTTCCGCTTTTTAGAAATACGAAGCACAGCTTGAAGTAACAGGTATGTTTTTGAGAGTATGTAAGGTATATCTGTGTGTATTTAACAACAAAATGAAAAAAGTCCACTAGAAATTTAGTCAAACTCGATCTAACTTGACCGGGTCAATCTGACGACTTAAACAAGCTGTTTTGAAAAGCTAGAATCTTTATAGTTGTGTAATGTCAACGAGAACATGTCAACCTTGTTGGTGTGTCACATATGTCTTCATAGGTTTCATATCGAATTTAAAAGCCAAACATACTGTCTGAATACTAGTGTAAAAAATGGACTTCATCTGCGTCGTTCGATAGCTGTAAAACAAACACCACTCATTTCAATAATGGAACCTCTTAATCTGTTTGATCAGTCATTTTCAGGTAAGATATTTCGTTGCAGACTCTTTTATGGTTTGATATGTGTATCAAGGTTGGTATTCAACTCGAATACTCGATAGATCTTTTCACTCTAGCTAGCTAATACACCACTGGCCAATCACTAATCAAACGACAGCATATACCAGACACATTATAGGATATTCAAAGGTGTCGCTGCGTATGGTCCATTACCAAGTGATAGGTTAGCAACAGCAGAAAAAAGTCAAAATTTTCAATCCAAAAACCACTAAAACAAAATCTGGCTTCCAACACTAAATGCCATCCAAAATGTTTTCAAACAAACCCAATAAGCAGACTGCTTCATTAATCATGGAGACTGCATGAATTTCACCCGCAGCCAAGCCATTTGCAACCATAACCACCCATATTAGGTACACCACTTGGCCCGATACATCTTGGCTATTATGGGGATACAGACACCGTCGAGTTCCTTCATCTTGTCTTCAAATTTTTCTGCTTCCGCAAGCTGATTTAAATCCAACCAATGCACAGCCTCATTAACCGCATCCTCCACCTTCTTCTTATCATCAACAGGAATGATTGATGCCACCTTATCATCCTTGATGGTATTCATCATGTTGCAAGCATAATTCTTAAGCGCATTCTTTTGTGGCTCCGCCTTGGATTTTTGAACCTCGTGCACCATCTTCTTAACAGTAAGCTTATTCTTCTGACCACCAAGTGTGTTATCAGCAGAAACATTCAACATACCGCCTGGACTAAGATCAAAATAAACACTGATTTGAGGGACTCCACGAGGAGCTGGTGAAATTCCCGACAATTCAAATTTTCCTAACAAGTTGTTGTCTAGTGTTCTTACACTTTCACCTTCATAAACATGAATTACAACACCATGTTGGTTGTCGGAAGAGGTCGACAAAATATGTTCCTTTTTTGTGGGTGTTGTAGTGTTTCTTGGAACTACAACAGTAATGACCCCACCCGCTGTTTCCAAACCAACAGATAATGGAATAACATCCAGAAGCAAAACATCTTGAAGCTTCTCATCATTACCTTCACCTAGCAATATTGCAGCTTGAACAGCAGCACCGTAAGCAACAGCTTCTTCAGGATTGATGCTTTTGCAAAGTTCTTTCCCGTTAAACAAATCTTGCAACAGTTGTTGTACTTTTGGTATACGGGATGATCCACCTACAAGAACGACATCATGGACGGTACTGTCTTCCATCTTAGGATTAGCATCTCTCAGACACTTCTCCACACGCTCCATACATTTTCTGAAGAGATCCATGTTGAGCTCCTCAAATAGTGCACGGGTAATGGTGGAACAGAAATCAATACCGTCAAACAAAAAATCAATCTCGATTGATGTTTTTGTAGTAGATGAAAGAGTTCTCTTTGCTCTTTCACATGCATTTCTTAATCGTCTAAGAGCTCTTGGGTTTCCACTGATGTCTTTCTTGTGCTTACTTCTAAATTCCTGAACAAAGTGATTCACCATCCTATTGTCAAAGTCCTCACCACCTAAATGAGTATCACCAGCAGTCGCGTTAACTTCAAATATACCTTCTTCAATGGTAAGTAGCGAAACATCAAGAGTACCACCACCAAGGTCAAAAATTAGTACATTTTTCAACCCGGTAGAAGTGGCCTTCTTGTCTAGACCATACGCAATAGCTGCAGCTGTTGGTTCGTTAATAACACGCATCACGTTAAAACGGGCAATTGCACCAGCATCTATTGTAGCTTGGCGTTGTAATTCATTGAAGTACGCAGGGACAGTCACAACAGCATGCTTGATGGGTTTGCCAAGATACACTTCAGCGATTTCCCTCATCTTTATAAGAACCATGGAAGAAATTTCCTCAGCTGAGAACTTTTTCTCTTCACCTTTGTGATTAACTACAATCAGTGGTTTATCAGCTAGACCAGGGACAACCTTGAATGGCCATAGCTTCATATCACTTTGAACATGAGCATCGCTAAACCTTCTGCCAACTAAACGTTTCGTATCTGCCAATTAAAACAAGCTAGCTGTAATTCACATTCTAGTATTATTATATGTAAATACACTTATAAAACTAATTGGGTTAGATCGCTACTGATCCCTCATTCCCAACATATAAAACTAATTGGGTTCCACTCTAAAATCAAGTGGCCGAATATAGGCAGGCCTAGTCCGAATATGACTGGATATAGCCAGATCTTGGCAAAATAAAACCGGGTCTAGCCGGGCATTGGCCGATCATGAACTCACACAAGAAAGAGATATTGAAACCTTATTATATTGTATACGATCATGAACTATGAGACTATAGCAGAACAAACAAATCAATGTTCGAATATACTTGCGTCTAATTTGCTAATTAAGATCCAAACCTCATGAAAATAGAAAATGATTAACAGACAGATTTTAACATCAACGATAAAAAACAAAAGTACAAACTCTCATCAAGAAGAAACGACTAAATGCAGCAAGTAAATTTAAGAAAAAATCATAGTAAAAAAAAAAAAATCTTACCAAAAACGGTGTTGACAGGATTCATAGACACCTGATTCTTAGCAGCATCACCTACCAAACATTCAGTATCCTTAAACGCAACATAAGACGGCGTCGTTCTGTTTCCTTGATCATTAGTTATGATCACAACCTGATTATTTTGCCATACTCCAACACACGAGTACGTCGTACCTAAATCAATTCCAATCGCTGGTCCTTCACGTGGTCTCCCCATAATGACACACGCACTGCCGGTTCGGATAACAAATAAAAATAGCAGGATATAAAATCCTTTTATACACTTTCTCTGCAATAATGAAAATAAAAATAGCAGGATATATAACAGCTACTATTTGTGCGTTTTTAACAACACCGTGACATATGATCATAAGAATCTTGAGAAATTGCTTAAATAAAGGGATTCGTGGGGAAGAAGTGCCTGTCCTACTTGACCGGGTCAAGTTGACGCCTTAAATAATGTCAACTATCTGATATTGCAACATGTATTAAAAAAAATCCAAAGATTGTCTAGATTCAAGTGTAGCTGTTTAATGCGAAAGCATCTTACCTCCCTCATATTGGACTTTCAAATGGATTAGTATGATCCTAAGCAATCAAATTTCAAATTCTGCTAAAAGTAATACTAACCAAAACACTAACAGAAACTTATTTTCTACCCAAAATAACCATCCAAAAGCATCCGAGGTCAAAGATAAGAACATTCTTTTCCCTGGTAGAGGATGCCTTCTTGTGAAGACCGTATGCAATTGCTGCAGCTGATAGTACGAAGAACATTAAGACCAGCATTGGCACCGGCATCCTTAGTGGCCTGACGTTGCGACAGGGCCGGTGACAGGGGTGTGCAACATGTGCGTGTGCACAGGGCCACATTGTTTCTAGGGCCTCCATTTTGATATATCTCATGTATATATTACTAACATTTTTTCGTATTTTATACTGTATTAAGGAGGTCTACATGTTTTTATTTGTTGAGAGAAAATGAAAGAAACAAATTAAGGGCTTTTGCTATAATTAAGAATCACATTATTTCTAAGGAAAGATATTTTCTAACTTTTTTCATCTTCAGTTTTTTCGCCATTATAATGAAATTTCTTTCGTAAGTTTATATTTTTAGAGGGCCTCGATCAACGGGCCATCAAAATCAACGAGACGGCCCTGCTTGGCAGCATCACCTACCAAACATTCAGTATCTGTGAACGCAACATAAGACGGTGTAGTTCTGTTCTCAAGATCATTAGCTATGATCTCGACCCGGTTGTTCTGCCATACTCCTACACTCGAGTAAGTCGTACCTAAATCTATTCGGATCGCTGGCCCAGTACTAGAGTAGCTCCACATATCCGTCAACTCGAATACAAACTTAACAGAAGCTTCTGAGAACGGCTTGAAAAAAGATTTCTTGAAGAAAAAAAACGAACTTTTTTACAGAAGCCTTTAGCGATATGAGGAGGAGGTTGATGATTGCATGGATTTATATAGAGTCTGTTAGCGTAAAGAGTTTGTTTGTTTCGATATAGACTGTGGGGTTAGATGTGTGATTTAGATCTAACGGCAATGAGTTTGTTTGTTTCGATATAAACTGTGGGGTTAGATGTGTGATTTAGATCTAACGGCAATTTGAGATGATCAATCTTCGAAGAACAGATTGATTTCGAGTGGCAAGACTCCAAGAAAAACAAAGAAAGAAACAAGAATATCTGATCATTTTTCTCTTCAAAGAAACATTACAAGTTACTTGCTAGATAAAAGGAAACATGGATTCACTAAACATAGGATCTTGTAAAAACAAACGACCACTTCTTGTTAGACTCTCTGAACTCGTTTCAGCAAGTCATTCTAGTTTCAGAACAGTTTTCTCCAATTATTGTACCTTACGAGGATATAAACACTTTCAAGCTCCTTCATCTTCTCTTCATATTCCTCCGCCTTTGCATACGAGTTCGAATCCAGCCACTTGAGAGCCTCGTCAACAGCAACCCTAAGCTTCTTCTTACCATCAGCACGAATCTTCGATGCCACTGTCTCATCCTTAGTTTTATTCCTTACGTAGTAGGCATAATCCATAAGTGCATTCTTTGCCGCATCTTCTGTTTTTGGCCCCTTCTCGTATAGGTCAATTTCCAGACCCGTTTTCTTTATAGCCTCCTTCGACAACCTTATTTTATCATAAGTGATTGTGATCTTGTTTTTTTGGCCACCAACCTTGTCTTCAGCATACACTTCCAAGACACCATTGGCATTCATATCTAAACATACTTTGATTTGAGGGACGCCACGAGGGGCTGCTGAAATTCCCAACAACTCTAATGTACCTAACAAGTTGTTGTCTTTCGTATTTGCACTTTCCCCTTCATAGACGTGAAGTAAAACACCAGGTTGATTGTCAAAATAGGTTGAGAAAACATGTTCCTTTCTCCAGGGTAATGTGGTGTTTCTTCTGATTAAAACGGTCATGAACCCGCAAGAAGTTTCCAAGCCAATAGATATTGGAGTGACCTCTAGAGCCAAAATGTTTTGAATCTTATTGTCAACGAAAGCATTAGTCATTACACCTGCTTGAACAGCAGCACCATAAGCAACAGCTTCATCAGGGTTGATACCTTTGCAAAGCTCTTTACCGTTAAAGATATCTTGCAATAGTTGTTGTACTTTCGGGATTCGGGTTGATCCACCTACAAGAACAACTTCATGAACGATACTGTTTTTTATAAAACGATTTGAATCTCTCAAACACTTGTCCACAAGCTCCATACATGTTCTGAAAAGATCCATGTTGAGCTCCTCAAATTGAGCCCGGGTTATTGTTGAATGGAAATCAATACCATCAAACAAATAATCAATCTCGATTTTTGTTTGAGTGGCATGTGAAAGAGTCCTCTTTGCTCTCTCGCAAGCATTTTTTAATCGTCTAAGAGCTTACGCGTCTTTACTGATGTCTTTCTTGTACTTACTATTGAATTCATGAACAAAGTGATTCACCATCCTATTGTCGAAGTCCTCGCCACCCAAATGAGTATCACCAGCAGTCGCCTTAACTTCAAACACACCTTCGTCTATGTTGAGAAGCGAAACATCACAAGTACCACCACCAAGGTCAAAAATAAGAACATTCTCTTCTTTAAAAGCCATGGCCTTGTCAAGACCATATGCCATGGCTGCAGCTGTAGGCTCATTCATAACACGCATCACATTTAGACCAGCAAGAGCCCCAACCTCTTTTGTAGCTTGACGCTGTGAGGCGTTAAAATAAGCAGGAACTGTCACGACAGCATTCTTAATTGGGGTTCCAAGATAAGCCTCTCCTATCTCCTTCGTCTTTAAGAGAACCATTGAAGAGATTTCCTCAGCTGCAAATTGTTTCTCTTCGCCTTTGTAATTAGGGGCATTTACATATATCCCCACTAAAACATCAAAAATTACATATATCCCCAAAACATGCTTTAGTTGCATTGTACATTATGCATTAAAAACTTGCATTTTGGGGAAATATGTAATTTATGATGTTTTATTGGGTAATTAACCCTAATTAGCGGTTTGTCATCTGGACCAGGAATGACCTTAAATGGCCAAAGCTTCATGTCACTCTGGACAGATGTATCACTAAACCTTCTGCCGATCAATCGTATTGTATCTGCATTGGTAAACAGGATTGTTGTTAGTATATATAACTAAAATTTTGCAAATAAAAGAAAACCTGTTTATTAAGAAGCCATAATATCGAAGTTTTAATTTGCTTCGAACAATTAGACCCTTAAGCCACAAAAGTGACTGTTATACATGGACGGACCTTAGTGGAGACCGGGGAGGGCCATGACACTCCTAAAACTTTGAGGTCTTACTTATATGTGCTTAAAGGAAATACAACTTTGGTTCGTCCAAATTAACTTACACGACACTCGGCCCTCTTAATAAATTCACCCAAGTTCCGTCTATACTGTTATACACATAAACATCAAGTTTCCTATATAATCATAACAAGTCACTGAATACAATTATACATAAATGCATGCAAAACATATATACAGCCAACGCGCGAAAGCTTACCAAAAACAGTATTAGTAGGATTCATGAACACTTGATTCTTGGCAGCATCACCGATTAAACATTCTGTATCCGTAAACGCTACATAAGACGGTGTGGTTCTGTTCCCGTGATCATTAGGTATGATCTCGACCTTATTGTTTCGCCATACTGCTATACTCGAGTACGTTGTACCTAAATCTATTCCAATCGCTACTGGCTGTTCTCCAAGTAGTCTCTTCATGTTCGTCAACTCAAACGTACGTACGTACGTACACTTAACAGAAGCTTTGAAGATCGACTAAAAAAAAGATTTTATTAGAAAATCAAACTTGTTTTAGGGATACGAGGAGCATGTTAATGAATGATAATTGCATGGCTATATTATATATATACTCCGAGTCCTTTGAATTCTCGATTTGTGCCAACTTAAATTGAAGAATTATTAAGACTTAGTTTTGTACGTGAAGTAAAATTACTATAAGACGCGGTATTGATATGTATATGGGCGGACTCACATCAATATCGAGTGTGACACGAATTACACTTAATTTATGTGATAAACTAAAAAAAAGTCAAAACTGCCATTTTTTATGATGTGCAAACCTCAAAAAAATATTTTTCAACCTTATTAGAAAGCTTAACATTTTTGTTTTGCGCAAAAACATATTGAAAATCGCGAGTCCGCCTCTAGCCCACTAGACATGTCGTTAGTTGGAGTAGAATACCGCTTTAGTTTGTACTCATGTGTTAAGACATCGAAAAGCGTGTAAATGAAGTTTTCGTTGAACAATATATTTTAGTTATACTTGATACTCTTTTCGTCTCTAAATATATGTTTATTTTTTATTTTCGAGGTTATTTTTTTTTAACTTTGACCTTAAGTTATATTATTTGTGTTGTATAATATTTGATAAAAAATGTATGAGGCGATTTAAAAGAAGAAAATATGGATCAAACCCTAGCAATGGCGGCGCTCCCCCAAGGTTCTTTTCATTGATCTCCAGCCTACTACCCTTCGTTAATTCGTACACAAAAAGAACCTGTCGTCCTTCCATCGATCCATGTGATTGATTCAGGAACGAGCTTCTTTATGTGTTTGCAATCCGAAGCCATAGGGGTCGGGTTTTCTTTGATTAGACTTTCAGTCGTTTTGGCTCTCCTAACCTGTTAATTAACGTGCTCTTTCGTTGATCATCACTCTCTATTATAACGATGATTCTCTACTCGGTAACCATTGATTTCCTCGTTTGCTGAGTGGGTTCGACGTAGTTGCACATCTTAGGTATAATTCGTTGAATTAATTCTTAGATGGTGTGATATTCATCCATTCTTCCTCTCGAGGGCTCAAGTGTGATCCGATTTAGATTCATTTTTAGCAGATATGCATTAACCTAAGGCTTGTTGATTTAGGGTTTTTCTTTTCTAGGGTTTGTTGTTTTGTTTTTTTCTGTTTGGTTCTATATTTTATTGGAGGCGGTTCAACTTTTAGGGTTTCTGGTTCTTCCAATGGCTGCTTCATTTGAGGATCAGACTCATAAGATTTCACACTCAATTTATGTCATTAATTTTCCTGATTACATCTCCTCCAAAGATCTTTGGGAATCGTGTAGCACGTACGGGACAGTAGTAGATGTCTTTATTCCCTATAAGAAATCAAAAGCTGGAAAAAGATTTGCATTCGTTTGGTTTATTAAGGTTCCCAACCTTACTCGACTAGTTGATAATCTATGTACCTTGTGGATTGGCAGTTTTCACTTATTTGTTACTCAGGCCCGTTTCGATCACCCTCTCAAGCATACTGGGTATCCACCTCTTGCTCCCTCTAAGCATGAAAGGTCCAATACTCATGTTCTTCCTAAGCACCAAGCGGGTTCTTATGCTAAAGTCGTTTTGAACAATCATACTAAGCAACCGGCTGATTCCTCACCTGCTATACTTTTAGATGATTCTTGTTTATCATCACACGACTTCTCCAATTTTGTAATGGGTAAGGTCAAAGCATTACCATCAATTAATAATCTTCTTGTTATTTTGAAGGACGAGGGTTTTGTTGATATTAAGTTGTCATATCTTGGGGGTTTGTGGGTCCTGATTGAATGTGCTAATGAGATTACTAGAGATAATTTGCTACAACACCAAGGTGTGAAGTCGTGGTTCGATGTTATTCGTAATGCGTCTAGCGACTTTGTTAGTGAGGAAACAATAGTGTGGGTGGATGTAGAAGGTGTACCAGTGAGGGTCTGGACTGACGCATCCTTCAGGAAGATTAGCAACAAATGGGGAGTACGTATGGAGGTTGATGATAATTCTGGGTCCAATTTTGGTCATAAGCGCATTTGTTTAAAAACGAATCATCCTTCATTAATTCTTGAATCCTTTAAGATCATAATTAAAGGGAAAACTTATTGGGTACGGGCTAAAGAATTATTTACTTGGTGTCCTTCTTTCGTGGATTGTACAAATAGCGATTACATATCTGAAGATGATTCCTCTAGCCAGAACTTGAATCAGGAAGGAGTTGCATGTCCATAGAGAAGGGCTTATAGGAGAGGAGGTACACAGTGACGAGGATGAAATTCCTGAGACGGTATTTGGTTCCATAGGTTCGGATCAGAATCAAGATAAACAGGCCACCGTTGATCCTCTTTCAGAGGAACCTTTAGAAGCTCAGCAAAAAGAATTAGGATCCAATCCCGATACACATTCAACTGATATTTTTGGGTTCTATGATTTACTGGAGAAACATAACAGTCCTTTAGGAGAGACAAAGGCAAAATCAAGTTCATCGATTCCTCATCCCCCAGGTTACACCCCGGATGGTTGTGAGGTCAAAGACAAGGGTAACTTAGGTAACGAAACAGTTAACGGTAACGTCAATACTAATGGTTCAAATCACTCTCCCAATGTTACAGTTTCCAAAGAACAAGGTTCTGAATCAGTTCATTCATCGAATAAGAACAGTAACAAAGAAGCTAACAATAACAATGGAGGATCAGTTTTAAAATTGATGGAGGATATTATTCAAGTAGGCCAAGCTATGGGATATATAATGGAGGGGTGCGAAAAGGATCTCGAAGGTATTATTAATCAACAAGGAGTGGGGAACGGTATCAAATGAATGCATTATCAATCAATGTTCAGGGTCTTGGTCACAATACGAAAAAGGAATGGATGAAAAGGTTAGCGTACTCTTTTAAACTTAATTTTTTGGCGATTGAAAAAACAAAGATGTCTTCAATTTCTTCGATTTTGGTTCGGTCTATATGGGGCAATTCGAATTATGATTTTGTTAGTAGTGACTCGGTTGGAGCTTCTCGTGGTATTCTTTGTATTTGGGAAGCGTCTATTTAAAAAAAGACAATGTGACAGTGTCGGACAACTTCGTAGCTATTTATGGTACTTGGCTTACTACTAACTCCAGAATCCTTTTCATACTTGTGTATGCGCCTCAACAGGTTTCTCAAAAGAAAACCCTCTGGGACTATATATTGTTGCTTATAGGTCGTCGGAATGGTGATGTCATTCTCATGGGTGACTTTAACCAGGTGCGTTTCGCTAATGAAAGAAGGGGTTCTTATTTTAATTCGTACGGCGCAAGACAATTTGATAACTTCATTACGGATTCTGGGTTAAATGATATTGCTTTGGAGGGTTATTCTTTCACTTGGTCGCATCCCTCGGCAACAAAAATGAGTAAGCTCGATCGGTTCTTGGTTTCAGATGGTATTTTCTCTTTATTTCCTTCTGTTACTGGTATTTGCCTGATAGACATCTTTCTGACCATCGCCCAATTCTTTTACGGGAAGCTAATGTGGATTTCGGGCTAACGCCGTTCAAATTCTATCATTCGTGGCTGGATTTAGATGGTTTTGACGTTATGATTAAATCATCTTGGGACTCTATCTTTTTCAGATAGTAATCATATGATTCGGTTCAAGAAAAATTGCAAGGCGCTAAAAATCATCATTCGTGATTGGGTGAAAAGCAAAAAACAAAAAACAGGAAGCTTCTAGGGTAAAAAAATAGCATTATCAACGAGCTAGGAATAATTGATAAAGCTTTGGACAACGGTGGTTCTAATGATTCGGCTGGTCTTTGTCGTCTTGACTTACTTAGAATCCAAGGAGTTTATTAAAAAATATAAGATTAAGTGGGCGATTGAGTGAGATTAAAACTCAAAGTTCTTCCACGGAGTTTATTAACAAGAGACATACGCAGCTTGCCATTAGAGGAGTCTTTATGAATGGAGTTTGGACCACTAATCCGAACTCTGTTAAGACCGCGTTTTTTCTCACTTTTCCAACAGATTCAAACAACCTTCTCAGGCCCGTTTCAAATTGAATTTTCAATTTCCAAAGCGGCTCCTCCAAAGTCAATTTGTCGAGCTAGATTCTCAAGTGTCTCATGATGTAATTAAGAGGGCGGTATGAAACTGTGGAGAAAACAAGACTCCGGGACCCGACGGCTTTACCTTTGAGTTCTTTAAAAAATATTGGGACTTAGTGGGTCAAGATTTCTGTAAAGCAGTAGGTTATTTCTTCATAAAAGGGAGTTTTGCCAAAGGTTGTAACTCATCCTTCATAACCCTTATCCCGAAAGTTATCGATGCTAAGTTTGTGAATGATTTCCGGCCTATTAGCTTAATTGGTTGTTTATATAAGGTTGTTACTAAGGTCCTAGCCAATCGATTGGTCGCTGTGATTTCGGAGTTGGTGTCAGATACTCAAACAGCATTTGTTTCGGGGAGACAAATTTTGGACGGGCCTTTTATATTAGATGAGATTCTTAATTGGTATAAAAGAAAAAGGCGTCAAGCTATGTTCTTTAAAGTAGATTTTATTAAAGCATACGATTCGGTTCGTTGGGATTATCTCCTCGACATCTTAGTTGCGTTTGGGTTTGGTCCTAGGCGGTGCAATTGGATCAAGGGTACTTTGTTGTTGGCCAAATCTTCTGTCCTCGTTAACGACAACCCACCAATGAATTTACATGCTTTCAAGGTCTCAAACAAGGGGATCCGTTAGCACCTTATCTGTTTATTCTTGTCATGGAATCGTTCCATTTATCTTTTAACAGGGCAGTCGAAGAGAAGTATTTCAAAGGAATTTCTCTTTCGGGTTCCTTGTCAATTTCTCATTGTTTTTACGCGGATGATGCTATGTTCGTTGGAGAATGGTCGCAAACTAATATTACAGGTATTTTAAATATCTTGAAAAGTTTTTATCTTGCTTCGGGTCTTCAGATAAATTTCCAAAAGAGTCAACTTTTAGGAGTAGGTGTTGGCAATTCTGAAGTATCTTCTGCTGCGTTATCTATAGGGTGCTCGCTTATGAGCAGCCCTTTTAGATATCTTGGGGTTACTGTTGGTCAGTCTTTAAATCGGTTAGCAGCTTGGGAGGATACTTTGTCTAAAATGCACAGCCTGTTATCCAAATGGAAGTTGAAAAAGCTTTCAAGCGGTGGTCGTCTTACCCTGCTTAAATCGGTTCTTGGTTCATCTCCAATCTACAATTTGTCTCTTTTTAAGGTTCCAATTGGGGTTCTCAACAATATGGAGGGTATTAGGAGGCGGTTTTTTAATGGTATGGATAGTTCGGACAAGAAGATCACATGTGTATCTTGGAATAAAGTCTTAGCTTCCAAAAAAAATGGCGGGTTCGGGGTTTCCAGTTTCTTTTCCCTTAATCGGGCTCTCTTGTTAAAATGGGTGTGGCGATTTCTTATGGAAGATGGTTCTCTTTGGGGAAAAGTCATTCGTTCTTTATATGGTTCTTGCATTGATCTTCATGATGATAAAATTTCTTCCATTTGGGGGAGCATTTTGAGGGAACTTCATCAGCTTAAAAACAAAGGGTTTGATTTCTGGGCTCACTGTAACAGAAATATTGGTAACGGTAATAATATTCGGTTTTGGCTTGATTTATGGGTGGGCGACCTTCCTTTATATGTCCAGTTTCCTAGGATTTTCTCCTTGGATACTAATCAAGATGTTACGGTGGCTGCGAAGCTTACTGGTTCTCTTGTTGACTCGTTCCGTAGACAACCTCGTGGAGGAGCTGAGCAGACCCAACTTGTTGCGTTAAAATTAATATTGGAATCGGTTTCTCTTTCTCAATGTAACGATAGGTGGGTTTGTGATTTATCAGGAGATGGTTGTTTTAAAGTTAAAGATGCCCGGCTTTCCATGGACAACTTGTTTCTTCCCCATGGAGCTCAGACAAAATGGTCTAAGAAGGTCCCTTCTAAGGTGAATATTTTTGCTTGGCGTGCACGTATGGACTGTCTTCCGACTAGGGTTAACCTGTAGAAAAAAAACGTTCCGATTGATTCTGCATTTTGTCCAGTTTGTAACATTGCTGAAGAAGATAATTCACACGTTCTTTTCGGATGTCAAATGGCTATGAATTTACATCAGAAAGTCTGTCGCTGGTGGGAATTCGATCCTCAGAGTTGGTCGTCGTTTTCTGAGTGGAAATTGTGGTTTGAATCTGTCCGAATGGCTCCCAGACTGAAGATCATATTGGAGGGCGTTTTTTTAGTTACCTGGTGGCTCGTGTGGCGTTTTCGTAATCGGCTCTTGTTCGATGAAAAAATTCCTCATCGCTCGGAGATCTTCGATGACATTGTCCTTAGTTCTTTTAATTGGTGTAAATGGCGATGTCACCTTTCTTTTTCTTGGTTAGATTGGTTAAAAAAAACCCTAATTTAATTTCTTTGTAATCCTTTCTAGCTTCTTGCTAGTCTTTTAATGAAATAGTTACCGTTCAAAAAAAATAATACTTGATAAAAATTATACCTATAAAAATAATTTGAATCATAATTCAATTATATAATTTGCATCAAGTTGATATTAAACTTAAAAAAACTATAGACTTTGAAAATTATTGTGAACATTTAACCTAAATTAACTTGAAAAAAACTGCAAAAGAATTTCATATGAAAATAGCATCCCGGAGATATGGTGGCGTACAAAAACGTTTATCATTATTGTTACAAGATTATAATGACCGATGGTAAAAGTTATTTGCTAGTCAGTAGATATTGTGTAACAAGAATCATAATATTTTATGACGTATAAGTCATAGCACTTAATTTGTGGAAATATTTTAGTGTAGTTAAATTCATATATGAGGTTGCATAACAAAACTAGACGAGTACCCGCGCATAGCAGCGGAAATGGCATAGCACATAATATTTACGAAATGCAATATTACGATAAGATAAAATTGCAATCAGAAAGTGTTGTAACATACATGATACAAAAGTTTAATGAATAATCCTGGGCTGCATGCATGAAGTCTAAACCAAGCAACTTAAGCTCTAACAAATTTTTGTACTAAACACGAAACGTGAAGGTCCACCACAACGAACATAATTACTTGGTGGTAAAGCCTAACTGTATCATATACATTTCATACCTGAAATAACTCAACAGAGAGATATCAATCATAGATTTAATAGACAAAGGCCATAACGAAACAAAAATCCAAACACACCATAAAACTCATTTATAATGAGTACGTCAAAACATTTAAATTATTTCCTATATCATAACTCTGATAAACCATCTCAAGAGCGCAATCGCGAACATATAAATAGTTTAGGAGTAGCTCGTTCCAAATTTTTTGTTCCATTTAAGCAAAAGAAAATATAAAATACATTGTAGAAACTAGAAGGGGGGTTGAATAGTTTCTTATATTTACTTGTTAAAATGTGATTTCCAAAAATCCTTTTTCAAAAACTTAGGCTTGAGGAAATATGTGAAATCTTCTTATGCACAATATGAACAATGATAGTGTAACTAAACTAATACTAACAAAAATATATCCACAAAGAATAAAGAATGATAGTGTAACTAATCTAATACTAACACATGTATATGCATAAAGAATAAAGAATGTAAAGAGTTAAGGGTAAAGAAAGATCAAACCGAACACCAAGGATTTATAGTATTTCGGCAACGAAGCTCACTCCTCGTTCCTACTCCACTCCTCGAGTACTCCTTACTCGAGATTTCACTACACAACAAGCTCCTTATGGTGGAGAAAACCGTACACGTCGCTTAACCAATTTCCGACTCTAAGCTAAAAGTCGAGCCCTAATCGTAGATAGGACCAATCTACACAATTATACTTAGTACATACACAACTTCCAAATAGACACAACTACTTGGATCTTCACAACTATGACACAACTACAAATGTATAAAATTAGATCTTCAATGGATCTTTGGTGGTGGACTCAACACTTCACAAGGATAGTGTTCTTCTCTTTGCACTTGGAGAGGAAGGGATGGAAGAACAAGATTCACTTCTTAAACAAGTAATAATCAAACAAATGATCAAAGATTTGAGTGATTAAAGAAGGGGTTTGAATCTGGAAATAAATGTGCAAAAGAGGTGAGGTGAAAAGCTGAGAATGGTCCACTATTTATACGTTAAAGGAGCCAACGGCTAGTTCTGCCCGCGGTACCTTATCTTAGCCCGCGGTACCTTATCGATAAGGTACCGCCTAGGTGCTAAGGTACCGCCGGACTAGACTCCGCTCCTTTTTGTTCTTTAGTGGTGGAGGTCTTATCTGGATATAAAAAATATCCTGAAAGGATATTCTTAACCAAATAAGAATATGCCATTTTCAAATTTCAAATAATTAATTTAATAAAACATTTTCTTAAAAAGAAAGTTTAATAAAAACTTGTCACACTTAATAAAAAGTGAGTTTTAAGAAAAGATTAAATCACTTGATCACTTGATTAAGGTTAGTACTTGTTTATCCATACCTTAAGTGAAAATGGGTAAAATGAAAAATACTTGAACTCAAGAATTCGTTTTTCGTTATTTTCGTAAATGCTTGTTTTTACATATTGTCGTAATCAAAACTAAGCGAGACCGAAAAATGCAAGTAACATTTTTAGTCATTATTGCATTAACAATCTCCCCCTTTTTGATTCCGACAATACATAAACTCAATCACACAAAAAAAAGATTTTCGAAGACGAGTTTATTCATTTCTCCCCCTTTGTCGAAGCAAAAAGGTTGCGTAAGCCGGTGTTGAAGAAACGGACTTTGCAAAGACTCCCCCTTGGTGCTTACTCCCCCTAGCTTGGGGCACCGAGGAATCGAGATATGGTGACAAGCTACATAGAAGGGTTAGTTGAACAAAAGAAACAACCAACAATATATAGCAATAGGTCACATAAAAAAATAAAAGAGAAGAAAACACAAAGACAAAGATCCAAGATCGGTTACTAAAAGAACATCATACAAAGAAGTATGGAAAAAGAAACAAGCCAAAAGCATAAATCTAATCCTAGTTATTCTAGAATTCTAAGATTTGCTTGAATTTGGTGTCTTGTGGATAAGCAACCAATGCTTATATGAAAGACAAGGTAATAGCGGAGGGTGGTGGTGGTGGCTTGTTGGAGATCTCATAATCAAAGTGAAGAGAAGGCTTGATTAAGAGACTCTTGATGTAGCTCAACTCCTCATAGATGTGTGCCATAGCAAGGTGTTGATATTGACAACATTGACAATATGTTCCATGATGCATGATATTATCATGAGAAGGAGGAAGAACACTAAAGGGTGGTGGTGGAAGAAAAGATGTTCCACAATCAACATTCTTGGTAGGAGACATGTGATTAAGAGTGTTCTTGGGTGGGTTTGGATTGTAATGGTTTTTGGGTGAGTTGGGATTGAAAGCAATTGGAGAAAATGGAGGAGATTCAAGGCTTTCATTGGGAGAATAAGACATTTTGAATGTGAAGTAATGCAAAATGCTTATGGTTTAAATAGGGAAGGCTTAGGGTATTTTTGGGGTGGTCAAAGGGTTTGACACAAAGATTCTCAAAAAAATGTTGGAGCAAATCTGGAGTTTCAGACAAAAACCCGAAAAAGGAAGGCACTGTAGGCGGTTCCTTATCTAGGGTGGCGGTACCTTATCAATAAGGTACCGCGGTTCACATATGGAACCGCCTGCAGAAGCAGGGTTTGGTGTTTGGAGGAAGATTTTTCAGCAAATCTTATTTTTCTAGTCTAACTTATCATAGGGATATGCTTAAAAGCAAAGATAGACAAAGAAAACATATGCAAACTTACCAAATAGAGATTTGACCAAAATACATGGATTAAAAAATCGATGTAGGAGGTGTGTAAGACAAGACCTTAAGTCATGACACAATGATCCTCCATGATTCTATCTTGTTCTTGCTATGTTTGAGAGAATCATACATATGAATTATGTAAGCTCTAGATTAATAGCGAGAATCTATGAAAAATCGTTTTTAGATTGAATTAACAATGTCAAACGAATTTCTCAACCATTTTCGAAAGAGACTTTGAGAGTTTTGAAAAGAAGAAGAGAGGGTTTTTCAAAAAGAGTTTGGAAGACTCAATGACTCAAAGTGGCAAAAGAAAACACACAAGAAGAAGATAATTTAAGGAAGATGTTCCATTAATCCTAGACCTAGACGCAAGTAATTAAAAGGTTCCCTCTTAAGTGACTTAGTGAAGATATCGGCTAAGTTGTCCTCGGAGGGCACCTTTTCAATAGAAATGTTCCCCTTTTGAACATTATCCCTAAGGAAATGGTGTCTAATTTCAATGTGTTTGGTTCGCGAATGTTGCACGAGATTCTTGCTTAGGTCTATAGCGCCTTTGTTATCGCACATGATAGGAACATCATCAAGAGAAATACCGTAATCAACAAGCGCTTGCTTCATCCATAGAGCTTGTTGGCATGCTTTTCCGGCACTCTCATACTCGGCTTCCGTGGTGGATATTGCAAGAGCGGTTTGTTTCTTGGAGAACCAAGAAGTTAAAAAACAACCCATGAAGGTACAAACTCCACTAGTGCTTTTCCGGTCCACATAGTCTCCCGCATGATCCGAGTCCGCGTAGACAATGGTTTCTACGCCGGTCCCTTTAGGATACCATAATCCTAAATGTATAGTGCCTTTAATGTATCAGAAGATACGCTTAACCGCTTCAAGGTGAGAGGTTTTGGGAGCCTCTTGGAAGCGAGCACAAAGGAAAGCACTAAACATGATATCCGGTCGACTTGTCGTTAGGTACAACAAACTACCAATCATACCTCTATATTTGGTGTTGTCTACCGAATCCTAATCATCATCTACGGTGAGTTTAGTATCCGAGGCCATAGGGGTCTTCATTGGTCTAGATTCTTCTAATCCAAATTTCTTTAGCATTTCTTTAGCGTACTTTGATTGACTAAAGAAAATACCATCGTCCATTTGTTTAATTTGGAGGCCTAAAAAGAAGTTAAGTTCTCCCATCATACTCATTTCAAACTCATCATGCATGATTTTGGCAAAGTCATCACACAATTCTTGACAAGTTGAGCCAAATATAATGTCATCAACATATATTTGTACGATTATGAGTTGAGGACCTTTCTTCTTTGTAAAGAGTGTATTGTCTACCATTCCCATGGTATACTCATGTTTAACAAGAAACGCTTTAATTCTATCATACCAAGCTTTGGGTGCTTGTTTGAGTCCATAAAGTGCTTTCTTAAGCTTGTAAACATGGTCCGGTTTCTCAAAATCAATGAAGCCGGGAGGTTGAGCCACATATACCTACTCATTGATCAAACCGTTAAGAAATGCACTCTTTACATCCATTTGTTGAAGCTTAATATCTAAGGCACAAGCGTAGGCTAAAAGGATTCTAATTGATTCTAATCTAGCTATCGGTGCATATGTCTCGTCATAATCAATCCCTTCTTGTTGATTATAGCCTTGAGCTACAAGTCTAGCCTTGTTACGAGACACAACACCATTCTCATCTAGCTTATTCCTAAATACCCATTTGGTTCCTATAATGGTAGAACTTCTATGTGGAGGAACAAGTTCCCAAACATCATTGGCAACGAATTGGTTCAATTCTTCTTGCATCGCAATGACCCAACTCTCGTCCGACAAAGCTTCTTTAACATTCTTTGGTTCAATCAAGGAGACGAAACAAAAGAAGTTGCTTTGGTTTTGGACTTGAGATCTTAGGGTCCTTTGATTTAAGTCACCAATGACATTATTGAGAGTATGATCCCTAGACTCCTTAATGTTTACTTCCTTTTCAACACTAAGGTCTTCAACTCCTATTTTTCTAACCTCTTTGGCTTTAACTACTTCTAATTCATCCAAGTCATCATCAACCAATGGTGGTGTCTTGGGCGAAGGAGGGGTTTCATCAAAGGTTACGTTGAGTGATTCTTCAATAACCCCCGAGGTTCTATTTAGGACTATGTAGGCTTTACTAGTTTGGGAATAACCTAAAAGGATACCTTCGTAAGACTTTGGGTCAAACTTGGTAAGGTAGTCTTTGGTGTTGAGGATAAAGCACTTGCTTCCAAACACCCTAAAATATTCCAATGAGGGTTTCTTACCTTTAAGAATCTCATAGGGGGTCTTTCCTAGAAAAGGTCGAATAAGAATTCGGTTGAGAATATAAGTCGATGTGTCCACGATATTGCACCAAAACTTTTGAGGCAAAGATTGCTCGTTTAACATCGTCCTACTCATCTCTTGGAGAGTCCTATTCTTCCTTTCAACTACCCCATTTGATTGTGGAGTGCGAGGAGCCGAGAAGTTATGGGTAATACCATGATCTTCACAAAAGGCACCAAATTGCACTTCATTATCAAATTCCCTACCATGATCCGTCCTAATAGAAACAATTGAACATCCTAGTTGATTTTGAATTCTTCGACTAAAGATTTCGAAGTGATCGAAAGCTTCATTCTTAGATGCCAAAAATCTAGTCCCAGTGAATCTAGAATAGTCATCAACTATAACTAGGGTATAAAGGTTACCTCCATAACTCCGTATGGCGGAAGGTCCAAAAAGATCCATATGTAGGAGCTCTAAGCACCGAGAGGTCGAAACCAAAATCTTGGCTTTGTGACTTGAGTGAACTTGCTTTCCAACTTTGCAAGCATCACAAAAGTGACTATCAAACTTAATCTTAGGGAGGTGTCTTACCAACTCCTTAGAGACTAAAGATTGAATTAAACGCATATTAGCGTGACCTAATCTCCTATGCCAAAGAGTTGAACTATCATCTATAGTTCTAACACCTTTTCCAATGACTTTTCCATCTTTTACGATTTCACTGTCATGTTCCGAAAAGATGACCTTACACTTATTATCACAAATTTGACCTATACTTAAAAGGTTAAATCCTAAGTTATCTACGTGCTCAACATTTTCAATGGTCATGGAGTCAAGAGAAACCGTACATTTGCCAATGATATTACCACGTAGACTACTAGCGAATGTGACGTTACCTCCATCATATGCTTTGTAATGCGAGAACAAACTTCGATTACCCGTCATGTGTTTAGAACATCCACTATCCTTAATCCACTCATCGGGCTCCAAATCAATTCCCAAGCATATCTAGGTAACAACACACAAGATCAAACATTTGGTCCCCAATATCTCATGGGTCCAAAATTGTTAGTTCCAAACATCCCTTGCATTTGGTTGGGATGCATGAATGAAGAAGGGATTCCCCATGGAGAACAAAATGGAGGAGGATAGTAATTCATGTAACCATTTTGTTGTTCATTATTTCTCCTAGGTGTATTTGATCTAGGTTTAGAGTTATTATTATTCCTTCTAGGTGTTGGAGTTTTACTTCTAGGTCGTGAATTGTTTTGATCATCTTTTCTAGGCGTTGTCGTTATACTTCTAGGCTTAGACTCATTCCGTACTCTAGGTGGAGTAGAGGATAGTCTAGATAAACTTATATTTCCCATGAGAGGTTTACTTAATGACTTGTAGAACTTACCAATAACATTGCCGTCAAGTATGGGTAATTTTACCTTATTAACAGTAAGATGCTTTAGTTTTTCATCTAACTTAGACTTTTTAGAAAGTTCAGGATTTTCACCAAAATCATCCTCTGGCCGCGGTTCCTTATCTATGGCGGTGGTTCTATATTGATAAGGAACCGCCCCATACAATCGGGTGCCGCGTCCAGCAGGAGTTTTTTAAGAAAACCTGACTTTCTTTGGTTCACTAGTTGAGGCTTCATTTGAATTAAAACCTACACCAAGTCTTTCCTTTGAATGAACTTGTTTGTTTAACATGTCGTCAAGAGCACTAGTACCTTTCATGAACTTTTCCAATTTATTGGAGGTGCTCTTGAGATCTTCATTTTCTAATCTAAGTTTCTCGCAACATAGGCAACCTAAATCAACCTCTTTGTTTTTCTCAAGTTTAGCCAATTTCTCCCAAAGTTCATTGATCTCATTTTCAATCTTAGTTCTGGTTGATTTTAAGGTTTTGTTCTTTTCTATGAATTTGAGACTAAGTTTGTGTAAGCTATCATATCGGCCTTCAAATTCAATATCATCTAAGGTTGAGCTATCATTACTATAATATTCGGTTTCGGAATGTACCTCTTTAGAAGTGTGAGCCATAAGACATTTCTCCTCCTTGGGGTTGTCATCATCATCTTCACCGATATCGTTCCAAGCGCCACTAACGAACGCCGTGTGGTTCTTATCACGAGCGGGCTTTGGACAATCACCAATGAAGTGATTTGGATCACCACATCTAAAGCAATTCCTATCACCTTTTTCGTTCTTGACAAACCGATTCTTTGACAATGGTTTCTTGTCATAGTTGGGTTGCCTAACGTGTTGACCTCGTCTCTTGAAGAACTTCTTGAAATCTCTCACGACCAATGCATACTCCTCGTCATCGCTTTCCGAGGAACTATCATGGTCACTTTGTGCCTTTTTGGCTTTAAGTGCAAGAGATTTCCTTTCACTCTTGGTTTTCACTAATTCTGAGTCCTTCAAAATTATCATCTCATAAACCTTCAAGTTTCCTATGAGTTCATCGAGTGATAAAGTTGAGAGATCTTTCGACTCTTCAATCGCCGTGACTTTTGCTCTCCACTTTGGATGTAAGGCCCTTAGAAACTTCCTAACATTGTTCTTGCTAGAAAAACCTTCATCAAGTGCTTTTAGACTAGTAATAATGGTGTTAAACCTAGCAAATGCACTATCAATAGTTTCATCTTCTATGATGATAAATTGTTCATATTGTTGGACAAGAAGATCGATTTTGCTTTCTTTGACTTGGCTATTACCTTGGTGGGTTACTAAAAGAGTGTTCCAAATATCTTTAGCGGTTTCACACATAAAAATTCTTTCATACTCTTTCTTAGGCAAAGCATTATAAATCACCATTTTAGCCTCATTATTTTTTGAAAGTTTCTTTTTAGTATCGTCATTAGCTTTGTCAAAAGTGACCAATTCTTTTGTTTTAGAAACTTCATTAAATTGAAAGGGTAAAAAATCACCATTGGTAATAACATGCCAAAGATCTAAATCTTTTGATTTCACATAAGTTTCAAATCTATTTTTCCAATAAATAAAACTATCGGTTTCAAAAAGTGGTGGTCTTTGCATAGATTGCCCTTCTAGGTATTTGTTGGAATCCATAGATCGATTCAAGTTTTAAAATATAATATACTTTAAAAATTCTTGAGCAACCCGCTCTGATACCAATTGTAGAAACTAGAAGGGGGGGTGAATAGTTTCTTATATTTACTTGTTAAAATGTGGTAACCAAAAATCCTTTTTCAAAAACTTAGGCTTGAGGAAATATGTGAAATCTTCTTATGCACAATATAAACAATGATAGTGTAACTAAACTAATACTAACAAAAATATATCCACAAAGAATAAAGAATGATAGTGTAACTAATCTAATACTAACACATGTATATGCATAAAGAATAAAGAATGTAAAGAGTTAAGGGTAAAGAAAGATCAAACCGAACACCAAGGATTTATAGTGGTTCGGCAACGAAGCTCACTCCTCGTTCCTACTCCACTCCTCGAGTACTCCTTACTCGAGAGTTCACTACACAACAAGCTCCTTATGGTGGAGAAAACCGTACACGTCGCTTAACCAATTTCCGACTCTAAGCTAAAAGTCGAGCCCTAATCGTAGATAGGACCAATCTACACAACTATACTTAGTACATACACAACTTCCAAATAGACACAACTACTTGGATCTTCACAACTATGACACAACTACAAATGTATAAAATTAGATCTTCAATGGACCTTTGGTGGTGGACTCAACACTTCACAAGGATAGTGTTCTTCTCTTTGCACTTGGAGAGGAAGGGATGGAAGAACAAGATTCACTTCTTAAACAAGTAATAATCAAACAAATGATCAAAGATTTGAGTGATTAAAGAAGGGGTTTGAATCTGGAAATAAATGTGCAAAAGAGGTGAGGTGAAAAGCTGAGAATGGTCCACTATTTATAGGATAAAGGAGCCAACGGCTAGTTCTGCCCGTGGTACCTTATCTTAGCCCGCGGTACCTTATCGATAAGGTACCGCCTAGGTGCTAAGGTACCGCCGGACTAGACTCCGCTCCTTTTTGTCCTTTAGTGGTGGAGGTCTTATCTGGATATAAAAAATATCCTGAAAGGATATTCTTAACCAAATAAGAATATGCCATTTTCAAATTTCAAATAATTAATTTAATAAAACATTTTCTTAAAAAGAAAGTTTAATAAAAACTTGTCACACTTAATAAAAAGTGAGTTTTAAGAAAAGATTAAATCACTTGATCACTTGATTAAGGTTAGTACTTGTTTATCCACACCTTAAGTGAAAATGGGTAAAATGAAAAATACTTGAACTTAAGAATTCGTTTTTCGTTGTTTTTGTAAATGCTTGTTTTTACATATTGTCGTAATCAAAACTAAGCGAGACCGAAAAATGCAAGTAACGTTTTTAGTCATTATTGCATTAACATACATCTTATACAATGCATCATTAGAGCTGACCTATTTTACTAATTAAAAAAACAGCTTGTATATATTCATCAGAATACATCCAACTAAAAGCAATTTTCAAGTTGCATACATGTTGTTAACAATAGCCCTTAACAATATCTAGAGGAGTCAAGTACACCGATAAGTTACGCTGCTTTAGGTATCCTATTATCACCACTATGCCACTATGCTTCAGATATGCTGTTATTAGCACTAAATCTACCAAATAGTTACGCTACTTTAGTTATTCTGTTTGAATGTGCAACAGAAAAATGTATCAGCAAAAGTGTGATGGCAAACTCTAAATTATGCTGTTAAAACTCAAGTTCAGGTGTCTGCAATTCCATATTAAATATTGGGACAACAACAATTGTAAAACCCGTATTTAAATCGAGAAATGTAAATACGTGGTTTATTTACTTAAGCTATTTACGAAGAAATTATTGACGAAAACAAACGCAAGAAATTATATACAAGTATTATTATAAACAAGTTTTTTTTAAAAAAAATATATAAAAATAAATAAAAGGAAAGGGTAAGGGGCCGGTTTTTTTTTAAAAAAAAGAAGGGATTATGGGCTTTAGCCCATTTTGGTTACACAAAATATAACGGGACCTTAACCCTCTCACATAACAGACGAAAAAAAAAATATAAGATTAGGGTTTTGATTGTTTGGCCGCCGAGAGAAAAAAAAAGGGAGAGATCGATCCATTCTTTTTGTTGTGTTAACCTGTGTTTGTGTGTTATTCATTCTAAGGATCGTAAAGGTAATCATTGCTCCCTTTTACTCGTTTTTAATCACGAATTCTTTATGATAATCAAGGGAAATGTTTTTAAGATTGGTAATGATCATGAAATATTAGACATGGAATTCGGGTTTTTGTGTATGCATGAAAACCGAGACATCACCATGTCTCGGTGGTGTTTGTTTAATCAGGCCGCAGCCAAAGACCCCATTCGGGGTTGTTTTTACGTAAAACAGTGGGAAGGAAACCAAAAAGGGGTGTCGGGTTTGGCTTATGGCACAAATACCGAGACACCAGGTCTCGCTGGCCCTTCCTCTACCCAGCCGTGACCCACACAGGGACGGCATAGGGTTGTGTTCAGCGACCGCATCCAAACAACCCCAATCGGGGTGTTAAAATTATTAAGGGGTGCGTTTGGGAAGGCAGAAAACATAAGGGTGCGCTTGGGTATATAAACAGTGGGAAAACATGACCAAACAGTGGGAACCATATGTAAAACCAGTGGGAAATTGGGACTATTAAATGGATATGTTTAATAACGTTAGCGACAGTTTTACCGACAGTGTTTCTGTCGCAAAACTGTTATATGTATACAGTTTTTAAAAGAACAGCTTTAGCGACAGTTTTTAGTGACACAGAATTATGTCACAAATTCTGGTGGACAGATTTATATATGTAGATTTATCATTATTTGTTGATTTGTTTAGTGCGACCGAGATGGGATATCTCGGTAGGCTCGGGACATTACTATAAATAATAAAATAAATATTTTTATATTATACCTCGTTAAATTAAATTGTTTTATCAACGTTTAAAATATATTTTAAATGTATTAATTTAATATAGTTCCTTAATATTTAAAAGGGTATAATTTTATTAAATAAATTAAATTATTTTGGGAACTTCTAAATTAAGAAACTTTTTATTTTAGCGGGATACTTAAGGTAGTATTACTATAGCGTCAGAAATACGTTGTACCATAATTAATAGTAGAAAATAATACATTAGAATGAATTATTATAAGTTCAGATTTATCAGTTGGTATACGTACAGAATTTCAGAATCAAAATAAAATGAATAAATAAGAAGCCAATAAGATCAGTAAAATTCCATAAACGAATATCAGTTAACTTATTCGCGTCCTTTATTCATGTAGCACGCGTGAAGCCCGAGTAGTATTCGTTCAGTCTTCCATTCAGTCAGTTACTGGACACGAGGTACGGATTTTTCGTCCTTTCAGTAAGGACTTCCTTTCTATGCATGATTAGGATTTCCCGTCTTCAGCCAAATGTTTTTCCCCAGTATATGTTTAAGTTTATCAGTAATCATATTAATAACTAAATAAATTTCCTGAGCATTATATACAAGCACGACCAGTTTATGTACTAGTTACGGAGGTACCATAACCACGGCACTAGAGGCACCGGTGTCGTGACTCACATGCAGGAGAGTGATATCCTGCATCGTTCCACTCAGCTCAGCTTGGCTATTTTATCAGTATTATTAGTGGGGCGTATGGATGCATCCTAGGCTTATATGTGTTACAAGTTATCAGGGTGAATGTGGTGTGTGCTCTACATCCTTCACATTGGAGCTGATCCCTCCACCCAACACAGTTATTCAGAGGTCACCCCTCTATAGCATGACGAGGTCACCCCTCCAGTTATTCATGCACGGTTGTTACAGCACGTGACCTATATAAGCTCTGGCAAATAAAATACAGTAAATGCATGTTTTCAAAATTTATAGTTATATTTCAGTATCAGTATATATGAATCAGGTTTTTCAGATTTTATGCAGAGTTCTACCACATGTTACATATCAGTCTTATAGCTTCATCATTGTCTTCTATTTCATTACTTTCAGTACATTCTTATCATGCTATATCCGCCCACTGAGCGTTATGCTCAGCCGTAGTTTTCTTTCATGTTTCTAAACGGCAGGTACACATGGACGATCTTAGGACTTCTAAGAGAGTACGTGCATTTGGATGGGAGCTATCCAGACTCCTTTATTTTTATGCACACATGACGTTACTTTACTTTGATTGTTTGGACACTGTTTCGTCCTTTTTTTTCAGTACTTAATCTTTATATTTTTTAGCTTATGTTGGACTACCGATGTTTAATTCCGGTACTTCCGTTTGGTCATTTAATGTTTAATACGTTGCCTTGCATGCTTTGATGACACGCCATAAATACACGTAACGGTCCATTTATCCAAGTGGGGTGTTACAATTATGGTATCAGAGAGCAAGGTTCGACCTGTAGGCTCTAAAACTTGACCTGTGACTAGTGGGTAGTCACCAAGAACTTCTTGTATTTTGGCGTCGTTATCTTCCATGCTACTCATGAATTTTATCTGTCGGATTTGCAAAATTTGGATTAAGTAAACGGTTGGTACAGGACTGGCCATACTTAATCGCATGTGCTTTTCAGCGAACATTTCGTTTTGGTGAACTGACCATAGGCGTTCACCCTTGCCGTTTAAATTTTTGTATGGATGAACTGACCATAGGCGTTCATCCTTACTCATGTCGGATTTATGTTTCAGTAAATTGTCATTTTGTGAACTGACCCTAGGCGTTCACCAGTATTTATGTCATATTTTATTGGCTATACCTTCGTGAATTACACTATGCATATTCAGATTTATTACCCCAGATTTTGGCAGTTTTATCAACTTATCCTCTTTTATTTCAGATGCCACCCAGACGCGAAACCGAGAATGACCCTAACGCAGCTGCCATTGCTGCTGCTGTTCAGGCTGCTATACAGACCATGTTACCCCAAATTCGTGAGGAGATCCGAGCTGAATATCAAAATGGACCTCAGCAGAATAACAACCCTCCTACTCCACCACCTGCCACTTTACCCGCTTGGCTGGATCTGTTTAACAAGCAGAAACCCCGACTGTTTGAGCAGACTGTAGCTCCAACTGACGCAGAAGACTGGATCTACCATATAGAGAAATTTTTTGGAGCTATGGGTTGTGGTGATGTTTTCAAAGTTAGGCTTGCAGTTTACAAGCTGGAGGGTCCTGCTCTGCATTGGTGTAGGTCTCAGAAATTGTCCAATGGGGGAGATGCTTGGGAGCTTACATTGACCTGGGCACGTTTCAAGACGATGTTCTATGACCAGTTTTTCCCGCATGCGCAGCAAGCTAAGATGAAGAGGGACTTCCACGTTATTCGTCAGAATCATGGCGAGAACAGTATAGAGTTCATGCACCAATACCTCAGGATGGCTGGATTCTTAGGGGAGGCTGCGGGTACCGCAGAGGAGCAAGCGAAGCAATTTCACTGGGCTCTTCACTCTAGGACTGCAGATATGCTGGTGAGTGCCACATTCACTAATGTGTCACAAGTATCTAATGCAGCTCGGGACGTCGAGATGCTTTTCGAGAGGGATGAGCTCGAGAATGTAGAGCGTCCGGAGAAGAGGTACATCTCACCCAACAGACTTAAACAATTTAGTCCCATTATTGCTTGTCAACTTATATGTTATGACTTATCCAATTTTAATCTTACAGATACAGAGTAAGAGACCGATCCCAATCGGCTACTCCGCATCAAAACTACAGGAACCATGGTCAGTCTTATGACCGTAATCGATCAGATAAGAGGAGCGGCGGTGATAATTACCGCGACAGCTCCAACTCATCTGGCAGCTACAGGTGATTCTTTAAGCTCCAGAAATACTAAACTATCGTGTAAAACAGATCTTAAATTTTTGTAAATTCCAATAGAGATGCTGGACAGGGGCGTGACCAAAATAACAGGGGTCAGCAGGTTGCCCGACCGGCAAATTCTGGTAATTTTAATTTCAGTCAGACAGCCTCATTTCAGGTTAAGATATCAGAATCGTGACACGTGTTTATCATCGTAAATCAGGTTCTCAGCAAACCCGAGCTGCTTCTACCGTGTATACTTATCCCACTTGCATCACATGTGGAAAGAAACACACGGGACCATGCCGTCGTGGTACAAGTGGTTGTTTCCAGTGTGGCCAGCCGGGCCATCTGAAGAGAGATTACAAGAGCGGGAATGCTGCTGGTACCTCAGGCCAGATTCCTCAGATTTTACCTCCACCACCACCGATACCACCAACCACTGGTCGTGTCTACACTACTACCCGTGAGCAAGCAAATAAGACCACAGGTACCATTACTGGCATTTTGTTTATACACGGACAGTCTGCATGCGTGCTTTTCGATACAGGCGCCACGTACTCAGTTATATCTACTTCATATGCTGTTAGAATAAACATGACCCCTACGCCACTAGACAGTGTACTTAGTATATCTACCCCCATGCGAGACTCTGTACTCATTACCCAGGTGTATAAGGATCTCCCTCTTGAGTTTGATGATAAAATCCGTCCAGTCAGTGCCCTTCCTTTAGATATGTGTGAATTCGATATTATTCTGGGTATGGATTGGTTGTCGGTTCATCATGCCACCATAGATTGTCATGCTCACCGGGTCATCTTTGGTGATGTCCAAACACCATAATATATTCACCAGGGCTTCCTACCAGGAAAACATGTTCAGATCATTTCAGCTTTACAGGCTCGTACCTTATTATACCATGGTTGTGAGGGTTTCCTAGCTACAGTTCATGACATGACTTCTGAGACACCTTCACTTCATGATCAGCCAGTTGTGTCAGACTTTCCAGATGTCTTTCCCGAGGAACTTCCAGGGTTACCTCCCATGCGAGAGGTAGAATTTGGTATCGATCTCATTCTAGGTGCAGAACCAGTATCTAAAGCTCCTTACCGTATGGCTCCTATAGAGCTTAAGGAACTGAAAGATCAACTTCAGGAACTTCTAGAAAGGGGTTTCATTCGTCCTAGCGTGTCACCTTGGGGCGCTCCAGTTTTGTTTGTCAAGAAGAAGGATGGTAGTATACGTTTGTGTATTGACTACCATGAGTTGAATAAGCTCACTATTCGTAACCGTTATCCGCTTCCTCGTATTGACGATTTGTTCGATCAGCTTCAGGGTACCAAGCACTTCTCAAAAATCGATCTACGATCAGGTTACCATCAGCTGCGTGTAAAAGAGCAGGATATAACCAAAACTGCTTTTCGCACGAGGTACGGTCATTACGAGTTTGTTGTTATGCCATTCGGTCTCACGAATGCGCCTGCAGTATTTATGGACTTGATGAACAGAGTCTTCCACGAATTCTTAGACAAGTTTGTGATTGTATTCATCGATGACATCCTTATTTTCTCCAAATCTAAAGAGGAACATGAGGATCATCTCCGTACAGTGTTGCAGATTCTCAGATGAGAAAAGTTATATGCTAAATTTTCTAAGTGCGAGTTTTGGCTGAATACAGTGGCGTTTCTAGGTCATATTGTTTCTGCGGAAGGAATCACTATGGATCCTGCGAAGGTGGAGGCTATCACCAAATGGCCAAGACTGACGTCTGTCACAGAGATACGTAGTTTTCTTGGGTTGGCGGGTTATTACCACAGGTTTGTGGAAAACTTCTCACGTTTGGCGTTACCATTGACCCAACTTATGCAAAAAGGTGAGAAGTTTATATGGACCGAGGAGAGAGAAAAGAGTTTTGAGGAACTCAAACATCGATTGATCTCAGCACCGATACTTACTCTTCCATCCGGTACAGGCGGTTATCAGATTTACAGTGACGCATCAGGAAAGGGCTTAGGCTGTGTTCTTATGCAGCATGGGAAAGTCATTGCTTATGCTTCTCGTCAACTGAAGCCGTATGAGAAAAATTATCCTACTCATGATCTAGAACTCGCAGCAGTCGTTTTCGCCCTTAAAATCTGGAGGCATTATTTATACGGTGAGTCGTGTGATATCTTCACCGATCACAAAAGTCTCAAGTACATATTCACCCAACGAGAGCTTAACATGAGACAGCGGCGATGGTTAGAACTGTAAAAAGACTATGACACTAATATCCAGTATCACCCAGGTAAAGCAAATGTAGTAGCAGATGCCCTTAGCAGAAAGTCAGGTATGATAAATGGCATCAAAGTTCAGGAAGAAATTATTCGGGACTTAGAGCGGTATGGTATTGAGCTCTTAGTACGCGGACAGAGGGGATACTGGGCTAGTTTGAGGGTAGAACCAGATTTACTCTCTAGGATTAAAGCCGCCCAAAAGGATGATGGTGAAATCTGGGCGATTATCCAGAACATTGACCAGCAGACCGAATTTCGCTTCGATGACGATGGTATCGTATGGTAGGGTACCAAACTCTGCGTTCCAGAAGACCCTGCTCTCAGAGAAGCCTTAATGACTGAGGCTCACAGCTCTCCGTTCTCTATCCATCCGGGTTCCACAAAAATGTACCACGATCTTAAGCAGCATTTCTGGTGGAGCGGCATGAAACAGGATGTCGCAACATTTGTGTCTAAATGCTTAACCTGTCAGCAGGTTAAGATAGAGCACCAGCGTTCCAGTGGTCTTCTCCAGCCATTAGATATTCCAATGTGGAAATGGGACAAGATCTCTATGGATTTTGTCACCGGACTACCACAGACTCAGCGGAGACATGATGCAATCTGGGTTGTTGTCGATCGTTTGACCAAGTCGGCTCATTTCATTCATATCCGTAAAGATTTCGCAGTCAGTAAATTATCAGAACTATTCACCAAGGAAATTGTACGGTTACATGGTACACCCTCAGAAATTATATTAGATAGGGATCCACGGTTCACTTCTCATTTCTGGAAAGGTTTGCATAAAGCTTGGGGAACTAGGCTCAAGCTCAGCACAGCTTTCCATCCACAGACGGACGGTCAGTCAGAGCGTACCATCCAGACCTTAGAGGACATGCTACGCGCCTGTGCATTAGAATGGACAGGACACTGGGATGACTATATTTGCTTGGTCGAGTTTGCCTACAACAACAGTTGGCATGCTAGTATCAAGCGTGCTCCATTCGAGATGTTATACGGCAGGAAATGCCGTGCTCCTATTTGTTGAAATCAGGTTGGAGAACGTTTGATTGAAGAACCATAATTGATAGAACTGACCAATGAAAAGTTCGCCATCGCTAGGGCAAAACTGCAAGAAGCGCGTACTCGCCAGAAGATTTACGCTGACAAGCATCGCAGAGATCTATCTTTTTCAGACTGGGGATCGTGTGTTCCTCAAAGTATCACCCGCACGCGGTGTCAGACGTTTTGGCCTCAAAGGAAAGCTCAGCCCTCGTTACATCAGATCGTTCGAAATCCTTGAACGTATCGGTGAAGTGTCATATCGGCTGGCATTACCACCTCAGCTTTCACACGTCCACAACGTGTTTCATGTATCATTACTCAGGGGGTACAACTATCATGAGCTTCACAAATTTAATTATCCATTCGATCAGATTCGAGAGGATTTATCTTATATTGAGGAACCCGAAGTAGTTTTAGATCGCCAGGATCGAGTTATGAAAAGAAAGACCATTCCTTTCGTCAAAATCCTTTGGAGGGACCATACCGAGCGGGAGGCCACTTGGGAAACAGAGGAGTCTATACGGACTTCTTATCCTCACTTTCAGTTTTAATTCGGGTATGTCTCTTAAGCTTTTATGTCTTCCAGCTTATTAGCATTTTCAGCTTTTACTCCAGTCAGCTTAAATATCTTACAATTCGGGGACGAATTCTTCTTTTTAGAGAGGAAGAATTGTAAAACCCAGTACGGTCGTATCCTTAATTCGAGGACGAATTATTCTTTTAGAGGGGAAGAATTGTAAAACCCGTATTTAAATCGAGAAATGTAAATACGCGGTTTATTTACTTAAGCTATTTACGAAGAAATTATTGACGAAAACAAACGCAAGAAATTATATACAAGTATTATTATATACAAGTTTTTTTTTTTTAAAAATATATATAAAAATAAATAAAAGGAAAGAGTAAGGGGCCGGTTTTTTATAAAAAAAAAAGAAGGGATTATGGGCTTTAGCCCATTTTGGTTACACAAAATATAACGGGACCTTAACCCTCTCACATAACAGACGAAAAAAAATATAAGATTAGGGTTTTGATTGTTTGGCCGCCGAGAGAAAAAAAAAGGGAGAGATCGATCCATTCTTTTTGTTGTGTTAACCTGTGTTTGTGTGTTATTCATTCTAAGGATCGTAAAGGTAATCATTGCTCCCTTTTACTCGCTTTTAATCATGAATTCTTTATGATAATCAAGGGAAATGTTTTTAAGATTGGTAATGATCATGAAATATTAGACATGGAATTCGGGTTTTTGTGTATGCATGAAAACCGAGACATCACCATGTCTCGGTGGTGTTTGTTTAATCAGGCCACAGCCAAAGACCCCATTCGGGGTTGTTTTTACGTAAAACAGTAGGAAGGAAACCAAAAAGGGGTGTCGGGTTTGGCTTATGGCACAAATACCGAGACACTAGGTCTCGCTGGCCCTTCCTCTACCCAGCCGTGACCCACACAGGGACGGCATAGGGTTGTGTTCAGCGACCGCATCCAAACAACCCCAATCGGGGTGTTAAAATTATTAAGGGGTGCGTTTGGGAAGGCAGAAAACATAAGGGTGCGTTTGGGTATATAAACAGTGGGAAAACATGACCAAACAGTGGGAACCATATGTAAAACCAGTGGGAAATTGGGACTATTAAATGGATATGTTTAATAACGTTAGCGACAGTTTTAGCGACAGTGTTTCTGTCGCAAAACTGTTATATGTAAACAGTTTTTAAAAGAACAGCTTTAGCGACAGTTTTTAGTGACACAGAATTCTGTCACAAATTCTGGTGGACAGATTTATATATGTAGATTTATCATTATTTGTTGATTTGTTTAGTGCGACCGAGATGGGATATCTCGATAGGCTCGGGACATTATTATAAATAATAAAATAAATATTTTTATATTATACCTTTTTAAATTAAATTGTTTTATCAACGTTTAAAATATATTTTAAATGTATTAATTTAATATAGTTCCTTAATATTTAAAAGGGTATAATTTTATTAAATAAATTAAATTATTTTGGGAACTTCTAAATTAAGAAACTTTTTATTTTAGCGGGATACTTAAGGTAGTATTATTATAGCGTCAGAAATACGTTGTACCATAATTAATAGTAGAAAATAATACATTAAAATGAATTATTATAAGTTCAGATTCATCAGTTGGTATACGTACAGAATTTTAGAATCAAAATAAAATGAATAAATAAGAAGCCAATAAGATCAGTAAAATTCCATAAACGAATATCAGTTAACTTATTCGCGTCCTTTATTCATGTAGCACGCGTGAAGCCCGAGTAGTATTCGTTCAGTCTTCCATTCAGTCAGTTACTGGACACGAGGTACGGATTTTCCGTCCTTTCAGTAAGGACTTCCTTTCTATGCATGATTAGGATTTCCCGTCTTCAGCCAAATGTTTTTCCCCAGTATATGTTTAAGTTTATCAGTAATCATATTAATAACTAAATAAATTGCCTGAGCATTATATACAAGCACGACCAGTTTATGTACTAGTTACGGAGGTACCGTAACCACGGCACTAGAGGCACCGGTGTCGTGACTCACATGCAGGAGAGTGATATCCTGCATCGTTCCACTCAGCTCGGCTTGGCCATTTTATCAGTATTATTAGTAGGGCGTATGGATGCATCCTAGGCTTATATGTGTTACAAGTTATCAGGGTGAATGTGGTGTGTGCTCTACATCCTTCACATTGGAGCTGATCCCTCCACCCAGCACAGTTATTCAGAGGTCACCCCTCTATAGCATGACGAGGTCATCCCTCCAGTTATTCATGCACGGTTGTTACAGCACGTGACCTATATAAGCTCTGGCAAATAAAATACAGTAAATGCATGTTTTCAAAATTTATAGTTATATTTTAGTATCAGTATATATGAATCAGGTTTTTCAGATTTTATGCAGAGTTCTACCACATGTTACATATCAGTCTTATAGCTTCATCATTGTCTTCTATTTCATTACTTTCAGTACATTCTTATCATGCTATATCCACCCACTGAGCGTTATGCTCAGCCGTAGTTTCCTTTCATGTTTCCAAACGGCAGGTACACAGGGACGATCTTAGGACTTCTAAGAGAGTACGTGCATTTGGATGGGAGCTATCCAGACTCCTTTATTTTTATGCACACATGACGTTACTTTACTTTGGTTGTTTGGACACTGTTTCGTCCTTTTTCTTTCAGTACTTAATCTTTATATTTTTTAGCTTATGTTAGACTACCGATGTTTAATTCCGGTACTTCCGTTTGGTCAGTTAATGTTTAATACGTTGCCTTGCATGCTTTGATGACACGCCATAAATACACGTAACGGTCCATTTATCCAAGTGGGGTGTTACAACAATTATGCATATGACTGTGTAATACCTTTTTTATTGTTTTGAGCTAAAAAGTAACCATCTAAGACAAACCCATCTAATTATAAGCACAAAACTCATAACAATCCATGATAAAAACAAACCTTAAAAAAATGATGTTTGTAGTGCCGTTTTATGAAATATTCCTATTGAACCACCTTTGATTTATTCACAAAGCTTACAGTCTCTTCAAACCCCACATCTCTCTTTGTTGGGGACTCATCATCCTCAATAATAGTGATTTTGTTAAGAATCTTAGATGCTTCAAAGCATCTAAAATAGTTGGATGACTGAGACCAATTGCACTACCTGATATTGTTGGTTGAGATATTGTTAGAAGGATTACGCATCCAACTTGCAAGAGTAGTAGGTAGTAGATGTAGACTGAAGAGATTGTAGGATATAAAACCAAAATAAAATTATTAAAATAAAACTAAAATCCAATGTTGTGAATTTGGCAGTACAACATACAAGCATAACTCTGTGCATCCAAATGGGGAAAGCCTCTGGCTTTCGATTATGTTTCGAAGAGATGCTAGCCATAAGCAACCCTCATCGTGTGTTTATTTTGACGTTTGTGACATAAAGGATTAAGTAAACCTATTATTTTAGGAAGGGGAACGGCCTCAGATGTTTATACCAGCATATTACTATAGCCATTAACCACCTTGCACTAAGACATTAAAAATTATGATTTGTGATCTTTGTGAACCTGTTTCACCATGAAAAACCAATGTAATCTACCTAAAATATACTAAGATAAAACAGGTAACTTAAAAATGTTGCATAGGACTCACAATTTTACTTTCGTCAATACTTGATTCATTTTCCCATTCATCTAAAATATGTTGGTTTGCTTACCATCATAAACCTTGTAACTGGAAAACAAACACATTCAGTCAATTTAAAATTGAAACAATATAAAACACACAAAAAATTCTGTCACCAAATAGGTAAACCACCACCAGCAAACAAATCCCCGTCACTCATCCCTTGTTGAGTCTCTTTAAGATAAAACACCAAAAAAGATGATATCTGGTGTTAGAGAGAGAGAAATAAATAAAGAGGTGAGTTAGATGGTTGATTGGTTGGTGAGTTCTTTTAAAGAGAATGAGATCTCATAGCAGGAACGACAAAGGAAACCAAATTATATGTGGTGGTTAACATACCTTGCGACCAATAAACATCCAGTGACTTACAACACAACCAAACCGACAAACCGTTGAGCTCCGGCGAGATTCGGTTAAACACCACAAAAAACAGACTTAAAACGTCACCTAAACCACAAAACACCACCGCGACCACTAAAACATCAACGAAACCACCGAAACTCTAACACCACTAGTTTTAGGTGGCGTTGGTGGCGGAATCAATTGACGGTGGTGGTGGTGTCTATGGCAGCGACATAACGTGGTGGTGGCGGCAGTGGTTTTACAGGTTTATGATTTCGTTTTTGAGAAAAGAAAAGAAAGTGTGTGTCTTTATGTAAAGTAATTGATAGCAAGAT
Organism: Glebionis coronaria; assembly: GCA_025667525.1. Classification (NCBI taxonomy): domain Eukaryota; kingdom Viridiplantae; phylum Streptophyta; class Magnoliopsida; order Asterales; family Asteraceae; genus Glebionis; species Glebionis coronaria. The sequence continues at coordinate 30,117,468 of CM046881.1, forward strand.
ACATTATTTCTTTGTGTAATTAACAGTTATGTTTTTTAAATTGTTTGATATGGCATATCATTTCCTTTATTGTGAATTTTAGAAGTCTATTCCAGCAATACTGTTTTAACATTGTTTTATATATGGAATTGTTGAAAAATTCAACATTTTCAACTTTTGATATACGCTCTTTATAAGATAGTATAGATAGATATAAAAATAGCGTTATTTAAAACTTCAATCCTTCATGATTTTATAAATTACTTAAATTTTCGATGCACTACTTTGTTGTTCCATAATTATCTTGAATATGATACTTTCTCCGTCTTATATTAACAGTCCAGTATACTATTTTTGGACGTCCTATATTAATAGTACAGTCCAAAAATAGATAAGAAATATACATTAAATTTATTATATCACCCTCACTTGTGGGTATTATTACAAACAATAAAGAAGTTGTAAATTAATTGGTTAAGGATAAAATTGTCTTTGTGTAAAAAGTAAGAGAGAGAAAGCTAAAAAATGATATTTTTATTAAACTGCGTGTTTTTTTTCGGTGTACTATTATTATGGGACGGAGGGATTATAATTTAGAGAGAGTGGGTGTAACAGTTCCTTAATAAGTTGAGAATGTAAGAAACTTGCTTTAAGTCTAGTAATCTACTAAAGACATTTTTAGTGAAAAGTTATGAGCTTATTTGGCTTGTATATGTGTTAGTATTATTAATTATATTATTTAATGATGAAGTATATAAAGACTAACATTAATCATGGCTGTTGTCCAGTTAAAAAAAATAATTAAAAAAATCATGGCTGTTGCATAAATTTATTTGAGCATTAGATAATAACTTTATATTTTGTTAAATTTTAATTTTGAAAATCTTAATAAAACTAAGAAGAAACGGTATAAAATGCATTATATGTATTAAATATTTTATGTCTTTAAATAAATGAATGAAAGATGAAAACATAAAATGTTATCAGGGTATCAAAACTAAATTTAAACGGATATGTGGAATATTTTTTAATTGTAATACTAGAAACGCATTGTGATGAACCGAGTGCATTTAAGAAATATTTTAAAAAATCGATATTTATTTTTTAAATTTAACATTATTTCGAAAAAAATCCATGAGATTTTTAACACCCCCGAAAACCCATTGCCTGTTTAGTATGAAACAGGGTTGTCACATTTTTATTTTCATCTATACGATGTTAGAATGATTAAACCCTCATAGGTATTATGTTTTATTAATCAACCATTTATAATGGTGATTACATGAAACCCTAATGGGCCCTAAACCCACAAACCGGGTCAGGCTATATTTATTTACTAATACTCCCCCACAGTTCGAGCGACGAAATCGCAAAAGCTCGAACTGGAGTAGTAAACTAGAAAAGAAACAAAATAAAGTATGGAAAATAAAACATTAATAACGCCCTGCATCTTTGATTATCTTCCTAAATTCCAACCGGATAAACACAAATCCACAAAACCCTGCACAACGTCTGATTCTTCTTCATAAACGTCAACTGTGGATTGTGACATTTACACAAACATCCAACTAAATAGACAACCGTGTGGATTTGTGACCTTTGCACAAATCACTAACACACGAAGTTGAAACAAAAGAGTTTAGTTATTTTGTAAAATTGAGCGATAAGTTGAAAACTTTAAAATGAATGGAACAAAGATGTAGTACAAAGTACGAACAATCAAACAAAACACCAACAATAAAAGACTATTAACGTCTTTTTTTTTCTTTTAACAGCTAAACAAACAATAATAAATACCCTTAAAACACCAGCATCTCGTTTTCTTAATGCGGAGTTGGTAGACAAACATAAAGTGAAGATACATTGGCACACAAACAAAGAAATTAAGAGTAAAACAATTAACGGCAAAGAAATATTTTTATTTTTATTTTTGTTCAAGAATCGGTTGTGGTAGCAGCGGAAGGTTAGGGATAGATTTATGGTTTTTTTGTTTGAAGGCGGAAGTGATTTTAGGTTAGGTACGGGGCATGGCCTGATATCATGTTAGAATGATTAAACCCCATAGGTATTATGTTTTATTGATCAACCATTTATAATGGTGATTACATGAAACCCTAATGGGCCATAAACCCACAAACCGGGCCGGGCTATATTTATACACTAATAGGTATTATGTTTTATTGATCAACCATTTATAAAATTGTGATTACATGAAACCCTAATGGGCCCTAAACCTACAAACCGTGCCGGGCTATATTTATTCACTAATATACGATTTGTGACTGCTAAAAACTTACAATTTTGGGCTTTTAGTTTTTAGGTTTGATTGTTTGTATCTGAAGTGATATATGTGGTGCTCCATTTCAAAATTCTGTTCAATCTAGTTCAGTTTCCCCACCGAACCATAAATAAAATATCAAGTTGGCTATTTCACATATCAAATCAAAGTGTATATACGAACAGAAACTGTTGCTCAAGTAATTTTTACATTTGCTCAAAAAAAAAAGTAATTTTTACATATTTATCTCATCAGATGAGATATATATCAATCGCATTGTTCAAATTATATTTCAATCGCATTGTTCAAATTATTTTAGTTATGGACGTGCGGTAATGGTGGAGCTTGAACATTTATTTTGAGAGGGCCGAACCACTTTAAACATACCAAAATAAAAAAGTGGACAATAACTTGAAGATCGACGGAGTAATATTTACACTACTTGTAATAACCTTTGAGGGGCCGGAACCCTCCATGTCCTTATGAAGCTCCGCCAGAACGTGCGGATATGGCAAGTAAATAGTTACATTCTTAATGCGACTAAGTTTTACTTTTTTTCTTTTTTTTTTAAAAAAAAAGAAAAAATAATAAAAAAAATAAAGCTTAGTCGCATTAAGAATGTAACAATTTACTTACCATATCCGCACGTCAGTGGCGGAGCTTCATAGGGACATGGAGGGGTTACGGCCCCTCAAAAGTTATTACAAGTAGTGTAAATATTACTCCGCCGATCTTCAAGTTATTGTCCGTGAATCATGAATTTTAAAGGTGTAATAATGCTGACTAATGTCATGCCCGCTAGTCATAACACCGAGTTTGACCATTACACCTAAGTCTCTTATTGTCATAACATGTTATCCATTATCATTTGTATTTTCTTTAAAGTTAAATTAAACAAGATACATAACTCGCGCTTCGCGGCGGAGGGTGCAGGACCAACGGTTGCAGTGGACCGATAGTATGAAAGATTCTTCCCGTCAACGACTGGTCTTACTGGAAACGAATAACCTTATTTTAAATATGTATTACGTTGAAACATTTTTTTATAAAATCATATGTATATCTAAAGCATGGCAATATTGGACTCATTTGATTCGTAATTAGAAGGTTTGTTTCAACGGTATCTTTTTTTCCCCAAAAAATTGATACATATACGCTCAATATTTGATTAATAAGTTTGTTATATTAAAAAGATGTAAATAGCTAAAAACTTAAACTTTTTTTATAACAATTCATATATAGGGGTTATTTGTAAAGTTGTTTTTTATTCACCTACTCAGGCATGTGGTTTAGGGATGGCAAAAGCACCCGAAACCGATGGAGAAAACCGAAATTCAAACCGATCGGGTCGGGTTGGATTCGGGTTGGCGGGTTTGGATGCGGGTTCGGGTTGGGATATTTAATTTTTCGCGAGTACGGGTTCGGGTTTGGGTTCTAGTAATACCTGCCCCGTTTACCCGTATATGTACCCGTTTACCAAAATACATATCTTTTATTGCTAGTTTATATGATTTTAAAATTTATGCGAAATAGTACGAAGATTATTAAACAAATGAAATGCTTATATTAGCTACATTTTGTATGCAGTAAAATGTTTGTGATCAAGCATATTTCGATTTTGTAACTTTAAATAAAACAATGATTTATTCGATACATTAAATAGCATGATATGATATTGAATTAGTATTCTTCATCTTCTAAAAACTTAAAAAATTATTTTATGGTATTTGATTGTTTTTCATTGGTTTTTTTTAACTTTATACGTACAATTATGTCCAACAAAATTAAATTGTGGATACCCGATACCCGCGGGTAAAAACCAAAAACCCGTTGAATAATAGTAATCAGGTACCCGTCGGGTATTGGGGCGGATGCGGGTTTGTATACTATAAACGGGTGCGGGTACGGGTTTTGTAAAACCCGACGCGAACCCGACCTGTTGCCATCCCTAATGTGGTTTCATGGCATGTTTTGAAAACGACATCCACCTTTGAGTAAAACGACATTGCAAATGCTTATACGACGTTGTTTACTTCAATAAATAATAGGGATTAAGTCGTACAATAGCAACGTACTTTCACAAATGTACTATCTTAAAACGTGAATTATTTGTTCCACTTAATGTAACGTACTTTCAGATTTTTTGTCGATTTGCACACTGAAACTTGTTTTACCGGCAACATTACATTTTTTTTCCTTTTTTTTTACGAAATTAGTTTTTGACTAAAGAAGGTTTTTCTTTGAAACCTTTTTTTATCCTTTTTTAAGATAAAACTAAATCTTTTTCTAAAAAAATAAAATGTTTTAAATTTTACTTTTATTCTTAAGAAAACTTAGAAATGTTCTAAAAGTTTCTGAAAATTTTAAATTGTTTGAAAATATTTTTTCTTAATTTTCTAACAGTTATAAATTTTTTGGGAATATTTTTTTTATAAAAGGTTTAATTTTTAAATTTTTTTAATTTTTCTGAAAATTTGTTTAGGTTCTTTTTCTAAAATCCATTACTTAAGTATTTTAAAGAAATTATAAAAAATCAACTGTGTTAGCTTGTTTTTAATCTTTCAAATATAATTTTCCGTAAAAACTTTATGTATAAAAACTTTATAAAAAATATGTAATTCTAAAATTTCTGTCTATATTTTAAAAATGAGTTTATTAAAATCGTAGTTTTAACTAAGAATTCTTTTACCCTTTCTCGTAATTAAAAAAATGTTTATACAACTTTTTGTAATTTTATATCTTTTTAAAAAATTTTGTAATTTAAAAAAAAGTTAACGTACCAAATCGGTACATTTGAAAAGTTTGTTAATATTATACGACTTAATCCCATTAAAATATATGTCCGGTGGAATTTTTTTCTGGTTTCCAAACTTTTTAACCGGTAGCCTGTAAAACTCGGTGCAAATCGACACAAAATTTGAAAGTACGTTACATTAAGTGGAAAAAATAGTTCGCGTACCAAGATGGTACATTTAAGAATGTACATTGCTATTGTACAACTTAATCCCTAAATAATATAGTATATTATAATTATAATTACTACTAACGTAAACTCACTGATTGGTTTGAAGGTATGTAATGAAGATATATCTTCATTTCCGATACAACTGTTTGACTAGTGAGCTTTGTCACTTAAGGCTGGGGGGAGTGGTAGAAAAAACCCACCCGTGGGGTTGACATGGCAAAAACCCACGCGTGGGTTGTCAAGAACCCCACAAACTCACCTTAAAAACCCACGCGTGGGTTATGATATCTATGCACCCAAAAACTCACCAACGGTGAGTTACTCACCCTTCACATATACCCACAAAATTTAATTCTTATCCCATTTATCCCTATATAATCTCCCTTTTTACTTCTTTTTTTCTCACAATTCATCATCATTCATCTTCTTCCTCTCAAACACATAATTCAACTTCTTCTTTCAATTCTCAAATTAAATGGCGCCCGTACTATGGACAGACGAGGAAGAAGTAGCTTTTTGTCGAGCTTGGATTTGGGTTGCTGAAAACACCGTGACAAACCGGACAAATACTCGTACTTTTTGGGCTGCGGTTTTGCAACTGGTTGAGGGTCATTTAAATGATCCAAGGAAACGAGCCCACGATAGGCTAATATGGAAATGGAAAGGCCTCACGTGTGCCTTGCGTAGGTTAATTCAATGTTACAACAACGCAAGGCTTGCACGGGGACCCGAATCTACTGATGAGGAGGTTATGAATAACGCCCTCCGTGAATTTGAAGTTGAGCATGGGGTCCGGTTTCAGTATCTTCATTGTTGGGAGGTTGTGAAAACTTCTCCACTTTTTTTTCCTCATGTTTAAATTATCCGTGTATCGTTTTTACTTATTTATGTGTTGTTTTTAGTATCCTTGTAATGTTTTTATTTCCCATGTATCGTTTTAATAAAAGTTTTTAATAAAAGTTTGTGTTTTTTAATAATAGGTGTATCGTTTATATATACCCGCGTGTATCGTTTTTAATTAAATGTATAAATAAAAAGTAAAAAATGATAGTGGAAAGATGAGGTGGAGGTGAGGTGGTGGTGGGTTTTTTTTTTCTTAAGAACCTTGAAAGGTGAGTTTTGAGTGGGTTAGTGAGAGGAAAGAGAAAGCTGAGGTGGAGCTGACGTGGCGGTGGGTTTTTTTTGCACCACTCCCCCTAGCCTAAGAGCAACTATCAAACTAAAAATTTTGGGAATTGATATTTAGGGCATGTTTGTTTAGTCTTTTTATTAAAATTAAAGTGTCTGTAAAAATATATGTTGTCTGTTTGTAGACGGATATATGACTGTTTGTTTTGTGTGCTGAATATAGAGTCTGAATCAGAGAAGTAGACTATTATGTCCTTTTAAGTTAGTTAAGTGAGGGGGTTAGAGGGTAAATATGTAAAATAAAGATAATAAGTCATGAGTTAATACAGAAAGCACCCTCCTGCTGGCTTTTTCCAGTAAGTCGTTAGTTTATTTTAAGCACAAAACAAACAAACTACTTATGACTTAATCTATATTCCTATTTTTTAATTAAGACTCTATAAGTTCTTATCAAACACTATCTTATTTATTTACACATAGCTAATTGATTTATGCACATAAATATAGTTGTAAATTGACATTTACGCCCTCCCTATATTTGGGGTATAACATTTAACTTTTATTCTCATTTCAAGGCCAAACTGATTAATTCTCATTTCAACGCCAATCTGATTAATCTACCATGTAAGGTGATGAGTTGTTGTCCATTACGCCAATCTGATTAATTCTTATTTCAACACCTTTTAGTTTTTTAATTGTAAAAATGAATAATCTGCTAAATTTTAGTACACATACATTATATATTAGATTGCAATCAAGATTTACAGTAATTCGTTTATTACATATGCTTGGCACTCACAAGCTTCTTAATTGTTTTCTTCCTAAACAGTTGCACAGTAGCATGCACTCTTGTTGATAAAAATCTTTATAGTGGCATGAACTAATATGAGTAAATGGGTCTAGCACCAATGTAGGCTCCTGTTTGTAATTGCAGAAAATCGCAACATTTTTAAGTTAGGACTATCAAAAAGGAATTCTTAACAAAAAAAATGCAACAGTTCAATCTTCAACAGATCATGATCACTTGTTTAATGCCTATTTTGTACAGTATTTGTACATTTAAAGGGGACAAAGGTATTCATGAGGTAGTTTCATCAACAACAATGATTTAATTAAAGGAATCCCAAAAACATTTTTCACATCTGTTTGTAGGATACGATCTGATTATTGTAGAGAAACAAAGTGTTTCACGAACATTTTTCTAACAAAAGTTGTGATACATGTAATATTGCATGGTGGATACTCAGGTTGTATATAAAAACTGATTCTAAACTTTAGTTATGGTATCCATATGTTACACTGTGAAAGACTACTAATTAATTATATAATATGCATAAGAAATAATAAATGGTCAATTGCATACATTCTTTGATGGGATTAGTCAGTGATACGTGGAGAGTAGCCGAGGTATCAAAGAGGAAGAAGATCCATATAAGCCATGAAAAATAAATTATGTTTGGTTAGAATAAGAGAGGGTTAATTACAAAAAGGTATAATAGTCCTTTCAATTTAATATTATGTGCATGAATCAAATGTTCTATGTGTAAATATCACCTCCCAAAATTTTAGCCATGTTCTTAGAGCAAGTGGAGTGGTGGTGTTTTTGCCTGGCGTCAACTTTTTGTACGAAAAAACCCAATGGCGCAGGACTCTGTGTCCTCGCGCCAAGGGTCTGGCGCCATACGAACCAGCCCACGCGATTAACATATTTTTTTTGAATCAAACGGTAATATTATTGTTGGAGGGGTTATTTAAAAAAACTTATAAACTCTAATTTTACACCTTTAAAAACCGTATAAATACCCCCTAAATATTTTATATTTCTCACACACTTTCAAATCATACTCCACATCAATAATTCTCCAATGGATCCAAATAATGTCAATGATTTCGGCTAATACGAAAATTTTGATGCATTTTTTCAACCCGATTATGATAAATTTATGCGCGATTATGAGTCATATCTACATGATATCTTAAACTACGATGTTAGTCCCCTGTCTGAGTACTTTAAATATTTTCAAAAAACCATTGATGCGATCGGTCGTTACAGTATTGGTCCTAGTTTAAAATGTACATCCGCCATACGTCAACTGGCGACGGTACTACACCTGATGCATTTTATGAGTATTTACAAATCGCTGAACGTACTTCACGGGAATCCTTGAATAATTGTAACACCCCACTTGGATAAGTGGACCGTTACGTGTATTTATGGCGTGTCATCAAAGCATAAGGTAAATGTCCTAAAACATTAACCGACCATAAAGGAAATACCGGAATCAAACATCGGCAATCCAAACATAAGCCCAAAACATGAAGAGTAAAAATACTGAATGAAAGGACTAAACAATGTCCAAATAAGCAGAATAATGAAGTGCATAAAATAAGAAGTCTGGATAACTTCCATCCAAATGCACACGCTCTTAGAATCCTAACAGCGTCCTGGTGTACCTGTCGTTAGAACATGAAAGGAACTACGGCTGAGCATAACGCTCAGTGAACGGATATGAAGCATGATAAGGAATTACCGAAATGAAATAGATGATAAATATTGAAACTGTAAGACTGATAAGTAAAGTTGCAGCGGAAATCTGTGTATAATCTGTAAAGTCTGATTCATAAATAATAAATCTGAACTGTTATCTGTTAAATCTGAAAACATGCATTTACTGTATTTTAATTGCCAGAGCTTATATAGGTCATGTGTTGTAACAATGTTGCATGAATAACTGGAGGGGTGACCTCGTCATGCTGTAGAGGGGTGACCTCTAATTAACTGTGCTGGGTGGAGGGATCAGCTCCAATGTGAAGGATGTAGAGCACACACCACATTCACCTGCTAAACTGTAAACTGTAGCCTAGGATGCATCCATACGCCCCACTAATAATACTGATAAAATGGCCAAGCTGAGCTGAGTGGGACGATGCAGGATATCACTCTCCTGCATGTGAGTCACGACACCGGTGCCTCTAGTGTCGTGGTTACGGTACCTCCGTAACTAGTACATAAACTGATCATGCTTGTATATAATGCTCAGGCAATTTATTTAATTATTAACATGATTACTGATAAGCTTAAGCATATACTGGGGAAAAACATTTGGCTGAAGATGGGGAAATTCTAATAATGCATAGAAAGGAAGTCCTTACTGAAAGGACGAAAAATCCGTACCTCGTGTCCAGTAATGAAATAAGAGTGAAAACTGAAGGATCTACTCCGACTTCACGTGAGCTACATGTTAAAAGGACGTGTATTCGAAAACGTGACTCAATCTTTCTTCAAATAATCTACAATAAGTATGGAACTATTTATCATTTATTAAACATGCTTGATAAGTATACTTAGTCACTTTACGTTTAATTCATATATTCCTATTTATGCACTACGATTACATTGCCGATATATATAGTGTTAGTAAAGATTGTTTATTATTTACTTGCCGTTTTTGCTATTCGGTTACTAGAAAATGACTTTTACACGTCAAAACCCATAATTTGATATACTCAAAACTTTGCATAGAAAGTGTTAAAATATGTTATGCTATTACTAGATGTGCATGCATTTTTAAATGAACTTATATTTGACATAAAATAACCAGTAGGTCATAAAACTTAAGTTAAACAATATTAGTTTGTGAATTTAGTAGTCACCAATGGTCGTTTTCAGTTCATTTTTTTTTATCAAGAAGCGAGTGCTTAACAAATAGAATATGATTTATCTTACGGCTCAAGAATTACCTCAATTAAACTAAATGATGGCTGGTCGAAATGATAACATATGTGCGAAACAAATCAAAGGCTTGAACTCAACATGAACTCAGCGTATAACGATCAAAACTGCAGCCCGATTCCACATGCCTAAATCAAACTCGAACTAGCAATAACAAACAAACTCGAGCCTTATTTGCAGAGCATGATTTCTTCTAAAGTAAACCCATGATTATTGGTTGGGATCTGCTACTCTCCGACACTTAAATATAAGGAGACGTAATTTTTGTTTAGGATGTGGAGTTGTTTTTGAGATATACCTTGGTGGCCGGCGACATAAACAACACACTAGGGTTCTCTATGTTTTTTTCCAACTTGTAAAAAGAAGGGTTATGTGTGGTCTTGCTAATTATTATCTAAACGGGCCGGGCTTGGGCCTCATTTAACTTGTAAGGATTTTGTAATTATAAGTCCATTTTAATGATTCATAACATAACTTGTGTTTTCCTGTATTCGTATATTATTCCTCATGATATATTTTGAGATGGATTATTTATTTCATGAATAATTAATAATTGCGTAATACTAGAATTAATACTATTATTCATTATCTGAATAAATAGTTACGCAACGTTTAAATTAAAGCTGTGATTGTACGAAATTAATGTTCGCGGATTTTTAATGCGGATTTTACAACTCTTCCCTTCTAAAAAAAATAATTCGCCCTCGAATTAGAGATACGATAATGTTGCGGGTTTTACAATTCTTCCCCTCTAAAAAGGATAAATTCGTCCTCGGATGAAAGGTAATAAGCTGATGAAGTTATAAAAACTGAAAGAACACGTAGACCGAAAAGACAATTAAGCTGAAGGATAAATTTTCTTCTAATTAAGACATAATGCTGCTGATAGGTATAAACCTGACATGACTGAAATGATCATGTAACGTGACATGGCTGAAGAGAACATGGAACGTGACATGACTGGAAGAATATAACTGAATTTATTGAAGAAAATAATGAGAGGTCCGGATGGACTCCTCCGTTTCGAGTGGCTTCCCGCTCGAAACGATTCCTTCAAAGGTCTAAACATAATGAACAAAATCTTGGTCCTGATGACCCTGTCCTGATGATACTGAATAGTTTCCGGTTCTATACTTAAGGTATATTTTCTGAATCTGAGTGAATAAGCTATAGCATGTAGGATACATGAAGTGGTACGTATAATTATCCTGAAAAGATAACATTTATATCTCTGAGTAAGCTGGAGAAAATATATTGGGAAGAACTACGTGAACAATTGTGAACATGCTTCATTTCAGTAATTCCTTATCATGCTTCATATCCGTTCACTGAGCGTTATGCTCAGCCGTAGTTCCTTTCATGTTCTAACGACAGGTACACCAGGACGCTGTTAGGATTCTAAGAGCGTGTGCATTTGGATGGAAGCTATCCAGACTTCTTATTTTATACACTTCATTATTCTGCTTATTTGGACATTGTTTAGTCCTTTCATTCAGTATTTTTACTTTTCATGTTTTGGGCTTATGTTTGGATTGCCGATGTTTGATTCAGGTATTTCCTTTATGGTCGGTTAATGTTTTAGGACATTTACCTTATGCTTTGATGACACGCCATAAATACACGTAACGGTCCATTTATCCAAGTGGGGTGTTACAATAATTTTTGTAGCTGCATTTGGAGTTTGTATCATAGACAGTATTTAAGAAAACCAACTGCAAGAGATATTCAAGATACTTATCAGTGGCACGAACAAAAACATGGACTCTCGGAAATGCTCGGGAGTATCGGTTGTATGCATTGGGAGTGGAAAAATTGTCCTAAGGCTTTACAAGGGCAGTTTAAACGGACTGGGCATAAATACCCAACTGTTATTTTAGAAGCTGTCGCCGATCAAAAATTGTGGTTTTGGCATGCATTTTTTGGGGTTCCTGGAGCGAATAATGATTTGAATGTCTTATATGAATCCCCATTATTTGATGCTGTAATTGATGATTTGGCACCACCGAGTCCGTTTGTAATAAATGGACATACGTATGGTAAAGTTTACTATTTGGCCGATGGTATTTATCTGACGTGGTCAACATTTGTCAAAACTTTTTCTGTGGCACGAGACGAACAAACGTTAAAGTTTAAGCGAGTTCAAGAAGCTGCAAGAAAAGATATTGAACGGGCATTAGGAGTCCTGCAAAGTCGTTGGGGTATCTTACGACAACCAGCACGTCCATTGGAAATCAACACCCTCAACAAAATCATGTGCTGTTGTATTGTTTTACATAACATGATATTGGAAGACGATGGATTTAAAGTTAAAATGAGACCTATGTTCGTGTATCCAACACCAGTTATTGTTAGAAACTGGATGGAAAGATGTGACTTACATATTCGGAAGACGAAGGAATTTCGAGATAGGAAAGTGTACAACGATCTCCGAGAGGACTTATTGAAGCATCTATGGAACGGGGATGAAAATGATAAAGATGATGAAGATGAAGAAGATTAGTTTCTGTTTTAATTTTATATAATATTTTAATGTTTTAATTTTTGAATTTTATTTTATGTAAAACATATGCTTAAGTTCAAAAAAAAAACCTATGGCACACCACTCCCCTGAAAAATGATGCCAAATCCCACTTTATTGACGTGACAGTACTTTTTGCCAACAGCACGACGATTCCATGTGCTCTTACCCTGTAAAAAAACAAAGGTTTACAAACCATTCTTATATCCATAATCACAATGATTCCAGGCATCACCTCAATCTAAAAGTAAAGGTGAGCATATTGGACCGTTGATCGTATCAGACCGAGAACCGAACCAATCAGATCAGAACATATTTCGGTCCAGTCTTTATTTTTCGTTAAATTCAGACATCGATTCGATCGGTCCAATTCAGTCTTAAAAAACGCGACTATTATGCGTGCAGGATCGGACTTGACTGACGGATCAGACTGAACCGAACTATACCATTACAGTCCGGTCCAACATTTTAGACAATTTCAAGTATTAATCCGATCCGGTTCAGTAAACACCCCTAATTAAAGTAGTGTATCAAGAAATGCATGAGTTAAACAAATCAGAAAAAGGAAAAAAAAACATGTCTCTAAAAAGGAGAAGAATAGAGAATAAAGCAATAAGCTGAACTCATGCTCATGCCCATACCTTCCCCCGTGACAGTTGACACAATAATAAATCACTCTCTTTTATAAAAATTCATTCTTAAAATCATCCTTTTTTTATAAAAAAATACCCGGAACAACGGACTCGAAAACCCGTCTTCGAGGCCAAGGATCCATCAAACACGACCACACGACACGCCTCACTTCCACTCAACTCTCTCCCAACGAAAACTACATCGATTTAATTGGCTTTCAGCTTTTCGCTTTCTTCTGCTGTGTTTATGCTGGCCATGAAATCCAGTTCGCCTCGTTGGCCTGATTTTGGTGATTTCAGGTAAACGGGCAACAAAGTTGCGTCACTGCTAGTTTTTTAAAAGATGATACTTATGCTAAAAAAAAATTTGACAGATTTGTTGTGGCTGCAAATGGAATTTCTGCAAATGTTTCGCGCGCCAATAAAATACTTGGAAAATACCTTTTGAACTTTTATCAAATAATTTAAGTTCGAGCTTAAGTTTAACTTAATCGTGCAAAACTTTCATTGAGCTCATGATAAACTAGCTAGAAACATATAATGAGTCGAGTTGGAATTTTTGATAGTTAATTCGACTTAGATACTTATTGTGCTTTTTAAAATCTCAGTATAAGTATATTTTTATATAAATAAATAAACGTTAACTTGAATATTAAACTAATTACAAAGAGTAATTTTATAAGAGATTGATAAATTTTATAGGATAACTCTATGTTTACACATTTATAAACAAAATTTAGGAACAAAATGTGACAAGTCTATACTGTGAAACAATTAGATAGTGGCGAACATCCTAACATGCATGTATTATTTATGAAATGAAAGTTCATTTAATGACTTTAATTAGGGCGGTAAGTGAACTGTTCACTGATTGTTCACCAAAAAATTCGTTTATGTTCGTTTATTTAATAAATGAACGAACACGAAAAATATTTTTTGTCCGTTAAGTTAAATAAAGAAATGTGAACAAATGCTTCGTTCGTTCATTTATGTTCGTGAACGTTTGATTATGTCCGTTCGGTTACGTTGGTTTATTTTGTTCGATAAATATCTCAAATGTTAAAAGATAATAATAAACTATATAACAAATATCTTTAAATGTCTAACAATAATATATTACTAATATAGTACTTGGTTACAAAGTATTTATAGTTTCTCTTAAATTATACATTAGAGCTAGAGATTGAAAGACATGACTACTGAGATGAAAAAGAAAGAATATTTTAGAATATGATAATTATATAAGTATATAAGATGATGATATGGATCGTCTAAAGTAACAACTTTAGTTACACGGTCGTTTAGCCTGTTTACATTTATATATCACCGTTTACGTTCATTTATGTTTGTTTATATTCGTTCGATTACGTTCGTTTAAGTTATATGAATGAACATAAACGAACATGAACAAGTTTAAATCCAAATAAACGAACATGAACAATATTTTTTGTCCGATTAAACATTCGCATTCATTTATTTGTTCGGCTAAAATTAAATAAACGAACATAAACATGCCTTCGTTCGTGTGCGTTCGGTTCGTTTACAGCCGTAACTTTAATCATCACAAAAGACATAAACCTAGTTGTTACTTTTCTATACAATATAGGTTTGGTTCACTATTTCGCCAAACTTTTTGTTTGGAATATTATCATAAGTTGGTTCACTATAAACATCCATGCATGCTTGTTAGGTTCGCGAGCCTATTTCAGTCTTTAGGTACGATTGAACGACCCTACGTGCACATTAGCATTATTGAATCTATTTTATATAATAAAACAAAATATTTTACAAGTCCTCTAAAGCATAACATTAAATGAATGAATTAAAAACATTTCCTAATATACCTAAAATGTACAACTTATTTAAGCTAAAACAATTAAAAACATTGCCATAAATAATCCCTAAAAAAACTAAAGAATGATCGACTTATTGTGCAATGTTTTGAAACTGTGTAATTAAAAACGTTCATTTTAATATTGTTTTTAATATTTCAAAAATTTTAAATGTTTAAACAGATAAGAAAATATTGTTTTTAGTCATTTTAATATTGCCTAAATTATAAACAACCATTCAATAAAGTAAAAAATGTTAAAGATCCAGCAATGCTTATAAAAAAATAAAAGACGTTTTTTTGTTATATCTTCTCAAAAATCAATTCTTAAATAAATAATAATATAATTTTTGTTATTTAAACACTAAAAAATATATAGAGTATTTTTGGAATCCTAAAAAATTTATAAACCATAATTGTTAATACAACAAAAAATATTTTACAATCCTAATAAAACTAAAAACCATAATTTCTTTTGATACAGCAAAAAGTCATAAGTAATTTTCTATACATAATAAACATAAACAATTATATATATAATTTAAAAAATAAACGTATGATTAAATGGTCAATTAAGTGTTACAATTTGTATTTTGAAAAACATTTACTTATAGAAGTTCATAAATTATTTTGTCTTATTTTTAGAAGCTCATAATAGTTATTTATTGCTAAACATTAAATTTTGTAACTGATATGGTTTAAATTTTGAAAAAAATTAATTGACATCACTTAATTTTGTAAAGAATAAGTTATTTATATAAAGTGATAAACATCCTACCAAAATATCACACGTTTTTGCTCAAAATATCACAGCGTGATTGGAATCGGTAGCTGTAAACACAATGCCAGAGCCAATGTGATCCTATATAAACTTCCTGTTTGTCCGTTTGAAAAATCACACCAAACCCTAATATTACAGCATAAGAATCTCTTAAAAACAATAGCTAATTTCGTTGCTATAATGCTATACTATTATTATGGTTTTTTTTCAATGCTATACTAAATCCATGTTGTTTTACAGGACTCAAAATCCAATCGACTGTGATGATGCGACTCGTGAATCAGTTCAGAGAAAAACTGGTGAAGGTAGGTGCGTTACTATTAAACGCTACACATTATGAAGTTAAATTCGATCAATGACCTTGAACCAACCCAAAAAAACTAAGTTGGTTTTCTATCAGAAGGTTGCCCCATTATTTTTCTTTTTGTTTAGGTGTTTTTATTGTATTACAATCGTAAATGTGATTTCGATACACTCAATTATCTATACTTTTTTCATCTTACTTTTTGTTTTGCCTTCATCATTGCCTTTAACTTTCAATCTGCTTTAATCTTTACTAATTATAAACATATCTATTATGTTTCCACAGCCCGCCTACTAGAGCAGGACATACACCTAGCAGCATCATCTGAATACCCCATCTGTTTTACAGGTTTAGCAGTGACATCTTTCAATAAATATGAACATGGCAACACAATCAGTTCATGGTTAATTGTAGCAGTTTTTAATGAGCAAGTGAAGCTTCTAAGTTGAGATCAAATGAGAATGTCGTTTAAATTGGGTGGCTTGAAACATCCATTGTGCAAAAAAAATGGCAATGTAAAAAGAAGCAGACGATGAAGGCAAAGTATTTGAAAGATGATTGTGATTGTATCACTAAGTATGGTTTCAAGGAACAATGCTATAACATTTAGAGCCTCGGTGGATAACTTAATTCTGACTGCTTTATTGAAATTAGTTAAATCTTAGGATATATTTGTAGAGTTTATAGTTGCTTTATTTTGAGTTTAGACAATGAAGAAACTCCATTGTACATATATTGGTACTAATACAATACAGCAAGATTTTTTTCTCTCAAGGAGATTATAATGAATAGTAAGTATCACAACTGTATTAGTGTGTTTTTTAATGATCAAATTTATATAATGCATTTATCATTTCAGTTCGTTTTGCAGCTTTTCTTCTCATTGATTGTCTTGAATTGTGGTGACCGATAATGGACAAGCTGCTGTGGTAGTTTAATTAAATACATGCTATCTTTGTTGATAACTTTAATTGATAGAACCTGCTGATATGGTAGTTGAGGTTCAATCTACGTACGGGATGTTTGTTTAAGCTTATTTGTCCCATATGAGCTTATTAAACTGATGAGATGCTAACAAGCATACAATTTTGGGCTTATACCCAAAACTGTGACCTTATTAATTTTTAGAAAGTGCAAAATGTAGTAAGCTAATTAAGTTTAAACAAGCACCTCTGTAGTATAATATTTAATGTACTTATGCTCTTATAAGTGGAAAAAATATACACTACCAAACACTGATTGCAGCTTATATTCAATTCCAAACTACACTTGCTTCAGATCAAGTTAAAGCTGGAATTTGATGTCTCTCATGGTTTTTGCATATTACAAGGATTTTTGGAATTGCTTTTTAAAGTAGCTTGCTTCAATGAAAAATAGTTTCGTGCAATTTTATGCATTAAAAATCAAGATTTGGGATCAACATCTGTTTAATATCCGCGCGATTAATGCCTAAAAGCTGCCCATTTACTCAACAAGTTAAGATTATACCTCGACGAAAACCTATTTAAAAAATGAGACTAAACCCGTGCGTACACATTATCCAACCAATTTCTTTTTACGGTGATAACTCCAGGAAATGGAAGGCAGCATAATTGATTCAAATATACAAGATGCAGGACGTTTTCAGAATTAACTTTTAGGACTGCCACACGATATCTAATACTTCATTTATTTTTTACTTTATTTTTTTTGTCATTATGATCATCTCCTTTAAAGTGCATGTCTTGGATGATAGTTATACATTTGTGTTTAAAGTAATCCGAAGTTAGATTATAATTAACCAGTCACTCACTTAACACGCCTAACCCATTTTGGTACCTCGACTCTTAACAAACTGCATAAAAGGTAATTAGTGGTACCGGTACCATACCGAACGGGATTCGGATACCGGTGATATCGCTACCGAAAAATCGTGGTTTTCTGTTTTTTAAAGAATTTCTCGATTTGGTAACGGTCCTGTACCGAATTAGTTATCCCAAGTTTTTTACACCTTATTTCGTAGTCTCTGTACCGTATCGTATACTGGGAATCGGTACGGTTCCGGAACGGTCTTGGGATTCGGGTCAAAATATTCATCCCTACATGTACGGGTTGTGTCTTAATAAGCATATAATACAATAGAATTAATCATGCAAATTATGTGTAGTTAAAGTATGCGTGCTGATGTTGGGTTACCAGGCCATATGAAGTAGTCTACAAATAAGGCTACCCCATGCCTTATTTCAGATTATTTTTTTTGAAGCAGGTTGTTTAA
The DNA here is from genome assembly GCA_025667525.1 of Glebionis coronaria. NCBI lineage: Eukaryota > Viridiplantae > Streptophyta > Magnoliopsida > Asterales > Asteraceae > Glebionis > Glebionis coronaria. Next base: position 30,135,871 of record CM046881.1, read on the forward strand.
GGTGAAACCATCAATTTTGCTCTTCTTATGGTAGCAAAGGACCTCATTCTGTTACATATGCATTGGTTTAGAAAAAATCAGCCAAATCTCAGCGTTCAGAATGGTGGCTTGCTGAAAATTGTATGTATAATCTTGATGATAAACAGCGGGTATAAAGGCAGCAATTACATTAAATATATTCCGCAACTTCTCTTTTATGTGAGATAATGAAGTCATTGTGGGCCAGCATCGTCATTGCTTGGAAAAAATCTTCCCGTGCATTGGAGGACCATGTTACAGGTTTGATGACAAAATGCGACAAATTTTCTCTCCGTGCTTATTTTCAATGTTAACACTATGCAGAGGTTTAGACAAGACAATGAAAAGAAAATAGGACGGACGTTGTCAACCATTTAACTATATTATGAATATGATAACTATTTTTTATTTTTTTTCTGAGCTTACCTATTTAGGCCAATCCGTGCTTCAATTTGTATAAATTACAAACAAATAGTAATAAGCAAATGGGTCGAAACTGCCACTGTAACTTTTTAGCATTTATTAAGATGTTTCGTTCCTTTGTTTGTTCTGGATCAATTTTTTTTACGGTACATATATTTGTAACGATGTAAAATTTTATGTTAATGGAAGTTCAAGTTCTTTAATGAAATGTTTTTGTTTGTACATCGTTTTGTTCCCTTATTATCATTACTCATGATTTCATGTTTTAATTTAAGTTTGCTCATGTGTTTTTGAAGTATAATTTCATAATATACATATACAATATATTCTATTTTTGCCAACTAAACAATGATTCATGATTCATTTAGAATGCAACATTTTGGAACTCTTTTAATATTTGACGGAAAATGAAAGGAAATGATAACATTTTTGTGTTCCTTAATATATTAAGAAGCGAAAATGGATTAAAAAGAAAAACGGAAAGAAGTTTTGTTTATAAAACTTTGTTTCACTTTTAAAATATTTGGTCAAAAAAATAAAAAATATATATATATATATGTAATTTAACAAGTTATTTTCATTTTCCTCCGACTTGAAAACATGAGTTTTCTTTACTTTCTTTTTCTTTATCTCAAAAATATATAAACAAAATTCCTTTACTTTTTCCTTTCCTTTCTTTTATTTTTTTCTCCTTCTCTTCATTTAAAACTCGAGAAATGAATGTTAAAGAATTTTTATTTTAAATAACTTCTGTTTGATTTAAAAATTTCTGTTTTTATAAATGACGTTAAAATTAGAGAAAAGATGGCTTGGAGTAATGCGTACTCTGCTATTCAAGATCATCAAAAGTAAACGATCAACACTGATGACTTTCTAATGCGTACTCTGCTATTTATGATTGTTGTTATTAAATAATTCACGCTTTATTTATTAGTCATTTCATGTATTAATAAAACCTGTTACAGTCTCTTATTTCTTGCATTTTTTGTTATTCTTACAAAAATGTTTCATTAAACTACACCTGTAAAACCCGCATGCTTTTACCATGAATAGTGCCCTTAAGATCGTACGTCCTAGATTAAAACTTACCTTATTTAGTATTGATCACATTCATGTGCTAATAATCAAGCAAGTGCATACGTGTATGACATGATAAGTATCGATTACGTACGAACTCATGATAAACAGTCAATAAATATGTCACGTGAACATAATTAAATCATGATCACCATTTAAAATACAAACTAGAATAATTACGTAAATACATATAATATAATTACGAGCGTTAAGATTACGATAAACGACATGATAAAATAAACAGAAACACTTTAAACACGAACACGTTTAACCACGAACGAACACGAAACATCGGGACACGAGAAAAGGTACGGGTACCCCATGTGGGGCCCCCATACCCACGGCACAACAACCAAGAAATGGGCTAAGCCCATCAAGTTTACATGAAAGGGGGGTAAAGGGTAAAAACTATTTTTCATTTTCACTTTTCAAGAAAGTAAACATAAAACCCTAAAAGATTTTCTCCTCCTCCTCCTTGTTCCTCCTTGTGCCGCCACCTATAACACCACCATAGGAGGGTGTTGTTGATTTTTGACATTAAAAACAAGTGCTAGAAACCGTGTTTGTTCATCCCCTTTCAAGCTACGTATTGGTATATCATTCTAAACCCTTCTTTTTAATTCTTTTTAATCTTTGATTATTTTCATGAACATGTTATTATTATTCTTATTAAAACATGATAATTAAACATTGATCTAACATGTTTTGGGGTAAATTAAAATCAAAGAATGATATAAAAAGGGTGTTTGGGAAGGCAGAAAACATAAGGGTGCGTTTGGGTATATAAACAGTGGGAAAACATGACCAAACAGTGGGAACCATATGTAAAACCAGTGGGAAATTGGGACTATTAAATGGATATGTTTAATAACGTTAGCGACAGTTTTAGCGACAGTGTTTCTGTCGCAAAACTGTTATATGTATACAGTTTTTAAAAGAACAGCTTTAGCGACAGTTTTTAGTGACACAGAATTCTGTCACAAATTCTGGTGGACAGATTTATATATGTAGATTTATCATTATTTGTTGATTTGTTTAGTGCGACCGAGATGGGATATCTCGGTAGGCTCGGGACATTATTATAAATAATAAAAAAATATTTTTATATTATACCTTTTTAAATTAAATTGTTTTATCAACGTTTAAAATATATTTTAAATGTATTAATTTAATATAGTTCCTTAATATTTAAAAGGGTATAATTTTATTAAATAAATTAAATTATTTTGGGAACTTCTAAATTAAGAAACTTTTTATTTTAGCGGGATACTTAAGGTAGTATTACTATAGTGTCAGAAATACGTTGTACCATAATTAATAGTAGAAAATAATACATTAAAATGAATTATTATAAGTTCAGATTTATCAGTTGGTATACGTACAGAATTTCAGAATCAAAATAAAATGAATAAATAAGAAGCCAATAAGATCAGTAAAATTCCATAAACGAATATCAGTTAACTTATTCGCGTCCTTTATTCATGTAGCACGCGTGAAGCCCGAGTAGTATTCGTTCAGTCTTCCATTCAGTCAGTTACTGGACACGAGGTACGGATTTTCCGTCCTTTCAGTAAGGACTTCCTTTCTATGCATGATTAGGATTTCCCGTCTTCAGCCAAATGTTTTTCCCCAGTATATGTTTAAGTTTATCAGTAATCATATTAATAACTAAATAAATTGCCTGAGCATTATATACAAGCACGACCAGTTTATGTACTAGTTACGGAGGTACCGTAACCACGGCACTAGAGGCACCGGTGTCGTGACTCACATGCAGGAGAGTGATATCCTGCATCGTTCCACTCAGCTCAGCTTGGCCATTTTATCAGTATTATTAGTGGGGCGTATGGATGCATCCTAGGCTTATATGTGTTACAAGTTATCAGGGTGAATGTGGTGTGTGCTCTACATCCTTCACATTGGAGCTGATCCCTCCACCCAGCACAGTTATTCAGAGGTCACCCCTCTATAGCATGACGAGGTCATCCCTCCAGTTATTCATGCACGGTTGTTATAGCACGTGACCTATATAAGCTCTGGCAAATAAAATACAGTAAATGCATGTTTTCAAAATTTATAGTTATATTTTAGTATCAGTATATATGAATCAGGTTTTTCAGATTTTATGCAGAGTTCTACCACATGTTACATATCAGTCTTATAGCTTCATCATTGTCTTCCATTTCATTACTTTCAGTACATTCTTATCATGCTATATCCGCCCACTGAGCGTTATGCTCAGCCGTAGTTTCCTTTCATGTTTCCAAACGGCAGGTACACAGGGACGATCTTAGGACTTCTAAGAGAGTACGTGCATTTGGATGGGAGCTATCCAGACTCCTTTATTTTTATGCACACATGACGTTACTTTACTTTGGTTGTTTGGACACCGTTTCGTCCTTTTTCTTTCAGTACTTAATCTTTATATTTTTTAGCTTATGTTGGACTACCGATGTTTAATTCCGGTACTTCCGTTTGGTCAGTTAATGTTTAATACGTTGCCTTGCATGCTTTGATGACACGCCATAAATACACGTAACGGTCCATTTATCCAAGTGGGGTGTTACAACAATTATGCATATGACTGTGTAATACCTTTTTTATTGTTTTGAGCTAAAAAGTAACCATCTAAGACAAACCCATCTAATTATAAGCACAAAACTCATAACAATCCATGATAAAAACAAACCTTAAAAAAATGATGTTTGTAGTGCCGTTGTATGAAATATTCCTATTGAACCACCTTTGTTTTATTCACAAAGCTTACAGTCTCTTCAAACCCCACATCTCTCTTTGTTGGGGACTCATCATCCTCAATAATAGTGATTTTGTTAAGAATCTTAGATACTTCAAAGCATCTAAAATAGTTGGATGACTGAGACCAATTGCACTACCTGATATTGTTGGTTGAGATATTGTTAGAAGGATTACGCATCCAACTTGCAAGAGTAGTAGGTAGTAGATGTAGACTGAAGAGATTGTAGGATATAAAACCAAAATAAAATTATTAAAATAAAACTAAAATCCAATGTTGTGAATTTGGCAGTACAACATACAAGCATAACTCTGTGCATCCAAATGGGGAAAGCCTCTGGCTTTCGATTATGTTTCGAAGAGATGCTAGCCATAAGCAACCCTCATCGTGTGTTTATTTTGACGTTTGTGACATAAAGGATTAAGTAAACCTATTATTTTAGGAAGGGGAACGGCCTCAGATGTTTATACCAGCATATTACTATAGCCATTAACCACCTTGCACTAAGACATTAAAAATTATGATTTGTGATCTTTGTGAACCTGTTTCACCATGAAAAACCAATGTAATCTACCTAAAATATACTAAGATAAAACAGGTAACTTAAAAATGTTGCATAGGACTCACAATTTTACTTTCGTCAATACTTGATTCATTTGCCCATTCATCTAAAATATGTTGGTTTGCTTACCATCATAAACCTTGTAACTGGAAAACAAACACATTCAGTCAATTTAAAATTGAAACAATATAAAACACACAAAAAATTCTGTCACCAAATAGGTAAACCACCACCAGCAAACAAATCCCCGTCACTCATCCCTTGTTGAGTCTCTTTAAGATAAAACACCAAAAAAAGATGATATCTGGTGTTAGAGAGAGAGAAATAAATAAAGAGGTGAGTTAGATGGTTGATTGGTTGGTGAGTTCTTTTAAAGAGAATGAGATCTCATAGCAGGAACAACAAAGGAAACCAAATTATATGTGGTGGTTAACATACCTTGCGACCAACAAACATCCAGTGACTTACAACACAACCAAACCGACAAACCGTTGAGCTCCGGCGAGATTCGGTTAAACACCACAAAAAATAGACTTAAAACGTCACCTAAACCACAAAACACCACCGCGACCACTAAAACATCAACGAAACCACCGAAACTCAAAAACCACTAGTTTTAGGTGGCGTTGGTGGCGGAATCAATTGACGGTGGTGGTGGTGTCTATGGCAGCGACATAATGTGGTGGTGGCGGCAGTGGTTTTACAGGTTTATGATTTCGTTTTTGAGAAAAGAAAAGAAAGTGTGTGTCTTTATGTAAAGTAATTGATAGCAAGATACATTATTTCTTTGTGTAATTAACAGTTATGTTTTTTAAATTGTTTGATATGGCATATCATTTCCTTTATTATGAATTTTAGAAGTCTATTCCAGCAATACTGTTTTAACATTGTTTTATATATGGAATTGTTGAAAAATTCAACATTTTCAACTTTTGATATACGCTCTTTATAAGATAGTATAGATATATATAAAAATAGCGTTATTTAAAACTTCAATCCTTCATGATTTTATAAATTACTTAAATTTTCGATGCACTACTTTGTTGTTCCATAATTATCTTGAATATGATACTTTCTCCGTCTTATATTAACAGTCCAGTATACTATTTTTGGACGTCCTATATTAATAGTACAGTCCAAAAATAGATAAGAAATATACATTAAATTTATTATATCACCCTCACTTGTGGGTATTATTACAAACAATAAAGAAGTTGTAAATTAATTGGTTAAGGATAAAATTGTCTTTGTGTAAAAAGTAAGAGAGATAAAGCTAAAAAATGATATTTTTATTAAACTACGTGTTTTTTTCGGTGTACTATTATTATGGGACGGAGGGATTATAATTTAGAGAGAGTGGGTGTAACAGTTCCTTAATAAGTTGAGAATGTAAGAAACTTGCTTTAAGTCTAGTAATCTACTAAAGACATTTTTAGTGAAAAGTTATGAGCTTATTTGGCTTGTATATGTGTTAGTATTATTAATTATATTATTTAATGATGAAGTATATAAAGACTAACATTAATCATGGCTGTTGTCCAGTTAAAAAAAATAATTAAAAAAATCATGGCTGTTGCATAAATTTATTTGAGCATTAGATAATAACTTTATATTTTGTTAAATTTTAATTTTGAAAATCTTAATAAAACTAAGAAGAAACGGTATAAAATGCATTATATGTATTAAATATTTTATGTCTTTAAATAAATGAATGAAAGATGAAAACATAAAATGTTATCAGGGTATCAAAACTAAATTTAAACGGATATGTGGAATATTTTTTAATTGTAATACTAGAAACGCATTGTGATGAACCGAGTGCATTTAAGAAATATTTTAAAAAATCGATATTTATTTTTTAAATTTAACATTATTTCGAAAAAAATCCATGAGATTTTTAACACCCCCGAAAACCCATTGCCTGTTTAGTATGAAACAGGGTTGTCACATTTTTATTTTCATCTCTTCGATGTTAGAATGATTAAACCCTCATAGGTATTATGTTTTATTGATCAACCATTTATAATGGTGATTACATGAAACCCTAATGGGCCCTAAACCCACAAACCGGGTCAGGCTATATTTATTTACTAATACTCCCCCACAGTTCGAGCGACGAAATCGCAAAAGCTCGAACTGGAGTAGTAAACTAGAAAAGAAACAAAATAAAGTATGGAAAATAAAACATTAATAACGCCCTGCATCTTTGATTATCTTCCTAAATTCCAACCGGATAAACACAAATCCACAAAACCCTGCACAACGTCTGATTCTTCTTCATAAACGTCAACTGTGGATTGTGACATTTGCACAAACATCCAACTAAATAGACAACCGTGTGGATTTGTGACCTTTGCACAAATCACTAACACACGAAGTTGAAACAAAAGAGTTTAGTTATTTTGTAAAATTGAGCAATAAGTTGAAAACTTTAAAATGAATGGAACAAAGATGTAGTACAAAGTACGAACAATCAAACAAAACACCAACAATAAAAGACTATTAACGTCTTTTTTTCTTTTAACAGCTAAACAAACAATAATAAATACCCTTAAAACACCAGCATCTCGTTTTCTTAATGCGGAGTTGGTAGACAAACATAAAGTGAAGATACATTGGCACACAAACAAAGAAATTAAGAGTAAAACAATTAACGGCAAAGAAATTTTTTTATTTTTATTTTTGTTCAAGAATCGGTTGTGGTAGCAACGGAAGGTTAGGGATAGATTTATGGTTTTTTTGTTTGAAGGCGGAAGTGATTTTAGGTTAGGTACGGGGCATGGCCTGATACCATGTTAGAATGATTAAACCCCATAGGTATTATGTTTTATTAATCAACTATTTATAATGGTGATTACATGAAACCCTAATGGGCCATAAACCCACAAACCGGGCCGGGCTATATTTATACACTAATAGGTATTATGTTTTATTGATCAACCATTTATAAAATTGTGATTACATGAAACCCTAATGGGCCCTAAACCTACAAACCGTGCCGGGCTATATTTATTCACTAATATACGATTTGTGACTGCTAAAAACTTACAATTTTGGGCTTTTAGTTTTTAGGTTTGATTGTTTGTATCTGAAGTGATATATGTGGTGCTCCATTTCAAAATTCTGTTCAATCTAGTTCAGTTTCCCCACCGAACCATAAATAAAATATCAAGTTGGCTATTTCACATATCAAATCAAAGTGTATATACGAACAGAAACTGTTGCTCAAGTAATTTTACATATTTATGTCATCAGATGAGATATATATCAATCGCATTGTTCAAATTATATTTCAATCGCATTGTTCAAATTATTTTAGTTATGGACGTGCGGTAATGGTGGAGCTTGAACATTTATTTTGAGAGGGCCGAACCACTTTAAACATACTAAAATAAAAAAGTGGACAATAACTTGAAGATAGAGTAATATTTACACTACTTGTAATAACCTTTGAGGGGCCGGAACCCCTCCATGTCCTTATGAAGCTCCGCCAGAACGTGCGGATATGGCAAGTAAATTGTTACATTCTTAATGCGACTAAGCTTTACTTTTTTTCTTTTTTTTTTTTTAAAAAAAAAAGAAAAAATAATAAAAAAAATAAAGCTTAGTCGCATTAAGAATGTAACAATTTACTTACCATATCCGCACGTCAGTGGCGGAGCTTCATAGGGACATGGAGGGGTTCCGGCGCCTCAAAAGTTATTACAAGTAGTGTAAATATTACTCCGCCGATCTTCAAGTTATTGTCCGTGAATCATGAATTTTAAAGGTGTAATAATGCCGACTAATGTCATGCCCGCTAGTCATAACACCGAGTTTGACCATTACACCTAAGTCTCTTATTGTCATAACATGTTATCCATTATCATTTGTATTTTCTTTAAAGTTAAATTAAACAAGATACATAACTCGCGCTTCGCGGCGGAGGGTGCAGGACCAACGGTTGCAGTGGACCGATAGTATGAAAGATTCTTCCCGTCAACGACTGGTCTTACTGGAAACGAATAACCTTATTTTAAATATGTATTACGTTGAAACATTTTTTTACAAAATCATATGTATATCTAAAGCATGGCAATATTGGACTCATTTGATTCGTAATTAGAAGGTTTGTTTCAACGGTATCTTTTTCCCCCAAAAAATTGATACATATACGCTCAATATTTGATTAATAAGTTTGTTATATTAAAAAGATGTAAATAGCTAAAAACTTAAACTTTTTTTATAACAATTCATATATAGGGGTTATTTGTAAAGTTGTTTTTTATTCACCTACTGAGGCATGTGGTTTAGGGATGGCAAAAGCACCCGAAACCGATGGAGAAAACCGAAATTCAAACCGATCGGGTCGGGTTGGATTCGTGTTGGCGGGTTTGGATGCGGGTTCGGGTTGGGTATTTAATTTTTCGCGGGTACGGGTTCGGGTTTGGGTTTTAGTAATACCCGCCCCGTTTACCCGTATATGTACCCGTTTACCAAAATACATATCGTTTATTGCTAGTTTATATGATTTTAAAATTTATGTGAAATAGTACGAAGATTATTAAACAAATGAAATGCTTATATTAGCTACATTTTGTATGCAGTAAAATGTTTGTGATCAAGCATATTTCGATTTTGTAACTTTAAATAAAACAATGATTTATTCGATACATTAAATCGCATGATATGATATTGAATTAGTATTCTTCATCTTCTAAAAACTTAAAAAATTATTTTATGGTATTTTGATTGTTTTTCATTGGTTTTTTTTAACTTTATACGTACAATTATGTCCAACAAAATTAAATTGTGGATACCCGATACCCGCGGGTAAAAACCAAAAACCCGTTAAATAATAGTAATCGGGTACCCGTCGGGTATTGGGGCGGATGCGGGTTTGTATACTATAAACGGGTGCGGGTACGGGTTTTGTAAAACCCGACGCGAACCCGACCTGTTGCCATCCCTAATGTGGTTTCATGGCATGTTTTGAAAACGACATCCACCTTTGAGTAAAACGACATTGCAAATGCTTATACGACGTTGTTTACTTCAATAAATAATAGGGATTAAGTCGTACAATAGCAACGTACTTTCACAAATGTACTATCTTAAAACGTGAATTATTTGTTCCACTTAATGTAACGTACTTTCAGATTTTTTGTCGATTTGCACTCTGAAACTTGTTTTACCGGCAACATTACATTTTTTTCCTTTTTTTTTACGAAATTAGTTTTCGACTAAAGAAGGTTTTTCTTTGAAACCTTTTTTTATCCTTTTTTAAGATAAAACTAAATCTTTTTCTAAAAAAATAAAATGTTTTAAATTTTACTTTTATTCTTAAGAAAACTTAGAAATGTTCTAAAAGTTTCTGAAAATTTTAAATTGTTTGAAAATATTTTTTCTTAATTTTCTAACAGCTATAAATTTTTTGGGAATATTTTTTTTATAAAAGGTTTAATTTTTAAATTTTTTTAATTTTTCTGAAAATTTGTTTAGGTTCTTTTTCTAAAATCCATTACTTAAGTATTTTAAAGAAATTATAAAAAATCAACTGTGTTAGCTTGTTTTTAATCTTTCAAATATAATTTTCCGTAAAAACTTTATGTATAAAAACTTTATAAAAAATATGTAATTCTAAAATTTTTGTCTATATTTTAAAAATGAGTTTATTAAAAAAATCGTAGTTTTAACTAAGAATTCTTTTACCCTTTCTCGTAATTAAAAAAATGTTTATACAACTTTTTGTAATTTTATATCTTTTTAAAAATTTTTGTAATTTAAAAAAAAAGTTAACGTACCAAATCGGTACATTTGAAAAGTTTGTTAATATTATACGACTTAATCCCATTAAAATATATGTCCGGTGGAATTTTTTTCCGGTTTCCAAAGTTTTTAATCGGTAGCCTGTAAAACTCGGTGCAAATCGACACAAAATTTGAAAGTACGTTACATTAAGTGGAAAAAATAGTTCGCGTACCAAGATGGTACATTTACGAATGTACATTGCTATTGTACAACTTAATCCCTAAATAATATAGTATATTATAATTATAATTACTACTAACGTAAACTCACTGATTGGTTTGAAGGTATGTAATGAAGATATATCTTCATTTCCGATACAACTGTTTGACCAGTGAGTTTTTTCACTTAAGGCTGGGGGGAGTGGTAGAAAAAACCCACCCGTGGGGTTGACATGGCAAAAACCCACGCGTGGGTTGTCAAGAACCCCACAAACTCACCTTAAAAACTCACGCGTGGGTTATGAAATCTATGCACCCAAAAACTCACCAACGGTGAGTTACTCACCCTTCACATATACCCACAAAATTTAATTCTTATCCCATTTATCCCTATATAATCTCCCTTTTTACTTCTTTTTTTCTCACAATTCATCATCATTCATCTTCTTCCTCTCAAACACATAATTCAACTTCTTCTTTCACTTCTCAAATTAAATGGCGCCCGTACTATGGACAGACGAGGAAGAAGTAGCTTTGTGTCGAGCTTGGATTTGGGTTGCTGAAAACACCGTGACAAACCGGACAAATACTCGTACTTTTTGGGCTGCAGTTTTGCAACTGATTGAAGGTCATTTAAATGATCCAAGGAAACGAGCCTACGATAGGCTAATATGGAAATGGAAAGGCCTCACGTGTGCCCTGCGTAGGTTTATTCAATGTTACAACAACGCAAGGCTTGCACGGGGACCCGTATCTACTGATGAGGAGGTTATGAATAACGCCCTCCGTGAATTTGAAGTTGAGCATGGGGTCCGGTTTCAGTATCTTCATTGTTGGGAGGTTGTGAAAACTTCTCCACTTTTTTTTCCTCATGTTTAAATTATCCGTGTATCGTTTTTACTTATTTATGTGTTGTTTTTAGTATCCTTGTAATGTTTTATTTCCCATGTATCGTTTTAATAAAAGTTTTTAATAAAAGTTTGTGTTTTTTAATAATAGGTGTATCGTTTATATATACCCGCGTGTATCGTTTTTAATTAAATGTATAAATAAAAAGTAAAAAATGATAGTGGAAAGATGAGGTGGAGGTGAGGTGGTGGTGGGTTTTTTTTTTCTTAAGAACCTTGAAAGGTGAGTTTTGAGTTGGTTAGTGAGAGGAAAGAGAAAGCTGAGGTGGAGCTGACGTGGCGGTGGGTTTTTTTTTTGCACCACTCCCCCTAGCCTAAGAGCAACTATCAAACTAAAAATTTTGGGAATTGATATTTAGGGCATGTTTGTTTAGTCTTTTTATTAAAATTAAAGTGTCTGTAAAAATATATGATGTCTGTTTGTAGACGGATATATGACTGTTTGTTTTGTGTGCTGAATATAGAGTCTGAATCAGAGAAGTTTACTATTATGTCCTTTTAAGTTAGTTAAGTTAGGGGGTTAGAGGGTAAATATGTAAAATAAAGATAATAAGTCATGAGTTAATACAGAAAGCACCCTCCTGCTGGCTTTTTCCAGTAAGTCGTTAGTTTATTTTAAGCACAAAACAAACAAACTACTTATGACTTAATATATATTCCTATTTTTTAATTAAGACTCTATAAGTCCTTATCAAACACTACCTTATTTATTTACACATAGCTAATTGATTTATGCACATAAATATTGTTGTAAATTGACATTTACGCCCTCCCTATATTTGGGGTATAACATTTAACTTTTATTCTCATTTCAAGGCCAAACTGATTAATTCTCATTTCAACGCCAATCTGATTAATCTACCATGTAAGGTGATGAGTTGTTGTCCATTACGCCAATCTAATTAATTCTTATTTCAACACCTTTTAGTTTTTTAATTGTAAAAATGAATAATCTGCTAAATTTTAGTACACATACATTATATATTAGATTGCAATCAAGATTTACAGTAATTCGTTTATTACATATGCTTGGCACTCACAAGCTTCTTAATTGTTTTCTTCCTAAACAGTTGCACAGTAGCATGCACTCTTGTTGATAAAAATCTTTACAGTGGCATGAACTAATATGAGTAAATGGGTCTAGCACCAATGTAGGCTCCTGTTTGTAATTGCAGAAAATCGCAACATTTTTAAGTTAGGACTATCAAAAAGGAATTCTTAACAAAAAAAATGCAACAGTTCAATCTTCAACAGATCATGATCACTTGTTTAATGCCCATTTTGTACAGTATTTGTACATTTAAAGGGGACAAAGGTATTCATGAGGTAGTTTCATCAACAACAATGATTTAATTAAAGGAATCCCAAAAACATTTTTCACATCTGTTTGTAGGATACGATCTGATTATTGTAGAGAAACAAAGTGTCTCACGAACATTTTTCTAACAAAAGTTGTGATACATGTAATATTGCATGGTGGATACTCGGGTTGTATATAAAAACTGATTCTAAACTTTAGTTATGGTATCCATATGTTACACTGTGAAATACTACTAATTAATTATATAATATGCATAAGAAATAATAAATGGTCAATTGCATACATTCTTTGATGGGATTAGTCGGTGATACGTGGAGAGTAGCCGTCGTATCAAAGAGGTATCAAAGAGGAAGAAGATCCATATAAGCCATGAAAAATAAATTATGTTTGGTTAGAATAAGAGAGGGTTAATTACATAAAGGTATAATAGTCCTTTCAGTTTAATATTATGTGCATGAATCAAATGTTCTATGTGTAAATATCACTTCCCAATAGTTTTAGCCATGTTCTTAGAGCAAGTGGAGTGGTGACGTTTTTGCCTGGCGTCAACTTTTTGTACGAAAAAACCCAATGGCGCAGGACTCTGTGTCCTCGCGCCAAGGGTCTGGCGCCATACGAACCAGCCCACGCGATTAACATATTTTTTTTGAATCAAACGGTAATATTATTGTTGGAGGGGTTATTTTAAAAAAAAACTTATAAACTCTAATTTTACACCTTTAAAAACCGTATAAATACCCCCTAAATATTTTATATTTCTCACACACTTTCAAATCATACTCCACATCAATAATTTTCCAATGGATCCAAATAATGTCAATGATTTCGGCTAATACGAAAATTTTGATGCATTTTTTCAACCCGATTATGATAAATTTATGCGCGATTATGAGTCATATCTACATGATATCTTAAACTACGATGTTAGTCCCCTGCCTGAGTACTTTAAATATTTTCAAAAAACCATTGATGCGATCGGTCGTTACAGTATTGGTCCTAATTTAAAATGTACATCCGCCATACGTCAACTGGCGACGGTACTACACCTGATGCATTTTATGAGTATTTACAAATCGCTGAACGTACTTCACGGGAATCCTTGAATAATTTTTGTAGCTGCATTTGGAGTTTGTATCATAGACAGTATTTAAGAAAACCAACTGCAAGAGATATTCAAGATACTTATCAGTGGCACGAACAAAAACATGGACTCTCGGAAATGCTCGGGAGTATCGGTTGTATGCATTGGGAGTGGAAAAATTGTCCTAAGGCTTTACAAGGGCAGTTTAAACGGACTGGGCATAAATACCCAACTGTTATTTTAGAAGCTGTCGCCGATCAAAAATTGTGGTTTTGGCATGCATTTTTTGGGGTTCCTGGAGCGAATAATGATTTGAATGTCTTATATGAATCCCCATTATTTGATGTTGTAATTGCTGATTTGGCACCACCGAGTCCGTTTGTAGTAAATGGACATACGTATGGTAAAGTTTACTATTTGGCCGATGGTATTTGTCTGGCGTGGTCAACATTTGTCAAAAAAATTTCTGTGGCACGAGACGAACAAACGTTGAAGTTTAAGCGAGTTCAAGAAGCTGCAAGAAAAGATATTGAACGGGCATTAGGAGTCCTGCAAGGTCGTTGGGTATCTTACGACAACCAGCACGTCCATTGGAAATCAACACCCTCAACAAAATCATGTGTTGTTGTATTGTTTTACATAACATGATATTGGAAGACGATGGATTTAAAGTTAAAATGAGACCTATGTTCGTGGATCCAACACCAGTTATTGTTAGAAACTGGATGGAAAGATGTGACTTACATATTCGGAAGACGAAGGAATTTCGAGATAGAAAAGTGCACAACGATCTCCGAGAGGACTTATTGAAGCATCTATGGAACGGGGATGAAAATGATAAAGATGATGAAGATGAAGAAGATTAGTTTCTGTTTTAATTTTATATAATATTTTAATGTTTTAATTTTTGAATTTTATTTTATGTAAAACATATGCTTAAGTTCAAAAAAAACCTATGGCACACCACTCCCCTGAAAAATGATGCCAAATCCCACTTTATTGACGTGACAGTATTTTTTGCCAACAGCACGACGATTCCATGTGCTCTTACCCTGTAAAAAAACAAAGGTTTACAAACCATTCTTATATCCATAATCACAATGATTCCAGGCATCACCTCAATCTAAAAGTAAAGGTGAGCATATTGGACCGTTGATCGTATCAGACCGAGAACCGAACCAATCAGATCAGAACATATTTCGGTCCAGTCTTTATTTTTCGTTAAATTCAGACATCGATTCGATCGGTCCAATTCAGTCTTAAAAAACGCGACTATTATGCGTGCAGGATCGGACTTGACTGACGAATCAGACTGAACCGAACTATACCATTACATTCCGGTCCAACATTTTAGACAATTTCAAGTATTAATCCGATCCGGTTCAGTAAACACCCCTAATTAAAGTAGTGTATCAAGAAATGCATGAGTTAAACAAATCAGAAAAAGGAAAAAAAAAACATGTCTCTAAAAAGGAGAAGAAAAGAGAATAAAGCAATAAGCTGAACTCATGCTCATGCCCATACCTTCCCCCGTGACAGTTGACACAATAATAAATCACTCTCTTTTATAAAAATTCATTCTCAAAATCATCCTTTTTTTAATAAAAAAATACCTGGAACAACGGACTCGAAAACCCGTCTTCGAGGCCAAGGATCCATCAAACACGACCGCACGACACGCCTCACTTCCACTCAACTCTCTCCCAGCGAAAACTACGTCGATTTAATTGGCTTTCGGCTTTTCGCTTTCTTCTGATGTGTTTATGCTGGCCATGAAGTCCAGTTCGCCTCGTTGGCCTGATTTTGGTGATTTCAGGTAAACGGGCAACAAAGTTGTGTCACTGCTAGTTTTTTAAAAGATGATACTTATGCTAAAAAAATTTTGACAGATTTGTTGTGGCTGCAAATGGAATTTCTGCAAATGTTTCGCGCGCCAATAAAATACTTGGAAAATACCTTTTGAACTTTTATCAAATAATTTAAGTTCGAGCTTAAGTTTAACTTAATCGTGCAAAACTTTCATTGAGCTCATGATAAACTAGCTAGAAACATATAATGAGTCGAGTTGGAATTTTTGATAGTTAATTCGACTTAGATACTTATTGTGCTTTTTAAAATCTCAGTATAAGTATATTTTTATATAAATAAATAAACGTTAACTTGAATATTAAACTAATTACAAAGAGTAATTTTATAAGAGATTGATAAATTTTATAGGATAACTCTATGTTTACACATTTATAAACAAAATTTAGGAACAAAATGTGACAAGTCTATACTGTGAAACAATTAGATAGTGGCGAACATCCTAACATGCATGTATTATTTATGAAATGAAAGTTGATTTAATGACTTTAATTAGGGGGGTAAGTGAACCGTTCGCTGATTGTTCACCAAAAAATTCGTTTATGTTCGTTTATTTAATAAATGAACGAACACGAAAAATATTTTTGGTCCGTTAAGTTAAATAAAGAAATG
Organism: Glebionis coronaria; assembly: GCA_025667525.1. Lineage (NCBI taxonomy): Eukaryota > Viridiplantae > Streptophyta > Magnoliopsida > Asterales > Asteraceae > Glebionis > Glebionis coronaria. Next base: position 30,152,442 of record CM046881.1, read on the forward strand.
TGAACAAAGGCTTCGTTCGTTCATTTACGTTCGTGAACGTTTGATTATGTCCGTTCGGTTACGTTCGTTTATTTCGTTCGATAAATATCTCAAATGTTAAAAGATAATAATAAACTATATAACAAATATCTTTAAATGTCTAACAATAATATATTACTAATATAGTACTTGGTTACAAAGTATTTATAGTTTCTCTTAAATTATACATTAGAGCTAGAGATTGAAAGACATGACTACTGAGATGAAAAAGAAAGAATATTTTAGAATATGATAATTATATAAGTATATAAGATGATGATATGGATCGTCTAAAGTAACAACTTTAGTTACACGGTCGTTTAGCCTGTTTACATTTATATATCACCGTTTACGTTCATTTATGTTCGTTTATATTCGTTCGATTACGTTCGTTTAAGTTATATGAATGAACATAAACGAACATGAACAAGTTTAAATCCAAATAAACGAACATGAACAATACTTTTTGTCCGATTAAACATTCGCATTCATTTATTTGTTCAGCTAAAATTAAATAAACGAACATGAACATGCCTTCGTTCGTGTGCGTTCGGTTCGTTTACAGCCGTAACTTTAATCATCACAAAAGACATAAACCTAGTTGTTACTTTTCTATACAATATAGGTTTGGTTCACTATTTCGCCAAACTTTTTGTTTGGAATATTATCATAAGTTGGTTCACTATAAACATCCATGCATGCTTGTTAGGTTCGCGAGCCTATTTCAGTCTTTAGGTACGATTGAACGACCCTACGTGCACAAGCATTATTGAATATGATAAATGTATAGAAGGGAACTTCCATAAATGGCCCAAAAACATTAAGATATTTCTAAAACGTCAGTGCCTTTAAGAAGTTCTTAAAATGAACCAATGCAACCAAGGCACTCGAGGCATCTCCAATTAGAAGACGACTTGTTTTCTTTTCCACCCACAAGATACAGTCACGTGATGTATTTAAAAATAGAGGCAACCCGTTGAATATACACGAGGCAACCATAAAAGAAAAAAATTAAACATGTATACGGTATAAAAAACGAGGCAACTCAAGTATTTTATATTAAAACCGAGGCAAATAAAAAAATAAATTGGCGGCAACCCTTTAATAATTGAGGCATTCTGTTGGAAATTTTTTTAAACTCAAGGCAACCACTTTTAAAAAGCGAGGCAACATTTGTTGTCACACATTTCTTATATAACCCTATTAGAAAAAACCCAGAACCAAAAACACACCAAAAAAAACACACACACAAACACACAGTTAAAAACCTTTAGTATCCAGTTAATTAAAAACCTAATTGACACTGCTTCTAATTAACAAGAGTTGTTCTTACTAATAATCATGAATATAGTGTAACAAACAATTGATATTGCACATCACATCGAGACCCACACTTACGGCGAAGGATTGAAAGCAGTTTATCCATTCAAATGGTAAACAATGTGTTTAATTATGAGGTCCCCATTTAAGTATATATTTAATTAACATTGATTTTGATTATTCCAATTGGTTTTTTCATGGTATATTAATTGATTGCATGATTAAAACCCTTTTGTATATGAACTTCTTCGTTCACATTGATTTTGTATTAAAGTCTTGGTCGTTAGAATAAACATATTATATGATAGCTTTCGCTCATTAGGATAATTCGAGGCTTTGTTGTTGAAAGTTATGATAGACGAATGTAGGTGGTATGGATAGTGGTATTGATGAATATGATCTGCATTATTGGTATTTAGTTGTTTACGCTGGTTTTATTGCTACACGATGGAAAGTATATGGTGATTTAGTTGGCATTGCAAGCGTTGCATAATTAGTACAAAACATAGGTTATATAATAGGCATTCAAAACATTGAAGGATAGCATATAGACTGAAATAATACATACTATCAAACAAAGCCTAGTGGAATAGTGTTAGAAAACACAAAAACTGCGAAACATAATGTAAGTAGATAACGTAGGTGAATAATGCGTAAGTCGAATGACTAGAAAGCTTGATTATCCAATGTTGGCTACACTCCTTTGACTATAACATATCCATTTCCCACCTGGTTTCACGAACGTCTCAATGTAGGTACACCAAGGACCGCGTATATAGTCTAGAATCCTGAAGGTCATGTCAATAGGGTTAAACAAAATGACCTGGTATCCAAATGAAATCACAAGACAACTGTCCCCTGTTATACAGATTGGAGAATAGTATCTTGTCCAACCATCTGCGTATTGGTGTAATTGATGGAGATTAGGATCGAGATTCCGAATGGAAAACAACCTTAACCAAGCTTGGTGTACAGGATGATTTGTCATGACCCAGACATCGGAAATATTGTTGTTGGTGTAGTAACACAACATGCATAGCCCCTGTCGCAACACCCCTAAGTGAATAGATTTCTAGGCTCTTCGTAATTCAGGAACAATCCTTTCAGAATTTTCTCTCGAAGAGAAATCGAAGTAGTATAGCCGACCGTCATAACCCACACCATCTCCAAAGACGGAACCTTCGCCTGGATAAACTCCTAAGCTTTTCTAGTTTTGGTTCTCTACCGAGAACATTTTGACCTTGTTGTTTCGTTTCGAAACGGCCACCACCTTGTAATCCCCGTCTATTATCATACCAAATCCATACCCAACTAGCTATGGCTTCTCCCTTACAAAACATGAGTTGATGGAATAGGTATAACGTGTTCCAGGGTTGTACAGTGATAACCTTGTTGTGTTCACCACGCATATCAATCCATCGCACGGCCCGACAACTCTATTGTAGTTGTTACTCATAAAAGGATGACCTTGTCCAGTGAATACTGATGTCGGTTATTTATCAAGGTATCGGTTAGTGGCCAAGCACGAACCCCTTCAAAACTTCTAAATACTAACCGTGAATGTTGCAAAGCATTAGCTTACATCCTGACAAATGTTTCATCCGAGATGATCGACAGCCATGTTTTGCATACGGGTTGCAATACAACAGGGAAGAAACAAGTAGATGTAGTAAGACAATGATCATGATGTCCATGGGTAAATCTAGAATATGAGCCATTTTTTAAAAGTTTAGATGAATATTGAGTTTTTATATGTATGAAATATTTTATAACGAGATGTTAATAGATAGTGGGTGGTTTTTTCTTAACTTACAGTTTAACATGATCTCAACAGTTAGTGGGGATTTATTTTTTGATATGAGCAGTTAAGAACCCCTTTGAATTTCCAAGACTCATATTGAGTAAAGGGAATTTAACTTAATTATAAAGAGTTAAGAAACATTGTCTAGGAACTCTGTATAATTAGCTTTAATCATGACAAAATATTTGTATGCTATAATTTGGGCAAGTAGTCTTAAAACACGAGACAACTCAAGTATTTTATATTAAAATCGAGGATTATAGGTTTTGTTAACAAGTCTTTCCGTTTGTATGTTATGTAGGGATATGAAGCTAAAGTTATTGTTACCAGTAAGTTGAACTACTTAAGTTTAATAAGAGGCAAGTTGAATGAAACACGCAGGAAGATGTTCAGTGAGTTGTGTTTTGGTCAGTGGTTGGATTTGTCCTTTGTTCAGCACGACCAGGTTTTGATACACGGGATGCCTCAAAAGAAACAGTTTGTTAATGATGTCCATTATGACTTGTTAATTATCTATAACCACTACGGCAAGAGTTTACATTTCGGTCACCCCGTGTTTGCCATTGTAACAGGTCTACGTTTTGGAATGGTTAACTTTTAGTTTAAATCGAGAAAGTGAAATAATATTTGTGACGCGTGTGCTACCTAAGAAAGTTGGCCAAAGTGTAACCAACCTAGACCTTTTAGGTGTAATAGAGGACGAAAAGTTATTTAGTATGTTAAGTAATGAAGATGTTGTACGTGTAGCCCTACTTCTTTCTTTGCAAATGTGTTTTAGGGAAACTTTGTTGGTTGAACCAGTCGATGAGAAGCTATTGTGTTTGGTCTAATACATTGACGCATGGGAAAAGTTACCATGGGGCGAGTACGTTTGGAGGCATTTGCATGAGGAGATTGTGAATGTAGTTTTGAAAAACGTTTAGAAACACCAACAGGAGCTTTGTAAATCTGTACATTATGTCCCTACTTATACGCTATCCGGATTTGTTTGGGCTTTCATGGTAAGTTGTTTATATTATATAACCACATCCAACTCACATTCTATATCGATTGAGTTTGATAACATTCATGATTTAAATATGTTGACCTGGATTCTTGAGACTTTTGAGGTTCACCTGTATTGGTGGAGTAAGGACGGGTCCGTGTTTCCAAGAGCATTATCCTGCTCAAGAAAGAAGGTTTTAAATAAACTAAATTATGATTTGATATTTGCCCAAGTAAACCCTTGTATGATATGATTAATATTTGAATTTCCATCATCTAATTAATGATATTTAAATTTATTGTAGGACGTTAATATTAAATTAGATCTTATACCAACAAGGGAGGAACAACAGGCTGAATGGTTTAAGATATTTCGAGAGTTCTACCAGAGGTACATACCAAGGGTGCCTTCCAAAAAATTCCCTGATCAATATGACCTTTATTTTGCAAAGATAAAAGCCAGGCGTAAGGTTGAACACACAGAAATGAGGGATTTGCCCATTTTACGAAGGTGTGAAGGCAGTGGTTAGCAAGAGATTAATCTACGGGATCATGTCTTTAAGGAGCTAAACACTCATGTGTATAAGCTTGAGGTCATTATTAAGGTATGATTTTTCTTACCAAAACATATCATGGTTATCAATTGAATGATCATATATGATAAACATGTACCTTTTAAATAAATGTAAGTGTTGGCCAGGGAAAGAATTACAGGACCAAATGTACATCTTCTTTTGTAAGCCTAAAACATGTAACTTATTATCGACTCCTTGTTATAACCTATATATTGTATTATTATTCAGAATAAATTAGAGTTCGGTGGATTACTTGTAAACTTCAATATAGACGTATATGATGACCTTAATAAAGAGTATATTTAGTTGGTTGATTCAAACGTACTTGTTGATGGAAAGGCACGTGCAAATAATTTTATAGACCTGGAAGCTAGTGATGTAATTATCTTATTATAATTATATACCAATATCCCCAACTGAAACCTTAAAAGTATATTTAATGTGTATATTTTACAGAAATATATGATGGAAGAGGAAATTATGAATCAAGAACATGAAGAGGAGTTGTGTCGTATGGCGGATACCAAAGCCAAAGAAGAATATTTATTACAAGCATTGCATGAGGAGATTAGGAAACGAGGTGAAAGGGAGGCCATGTTACGAGTTGAGGCCGCAAAGAAAAAAGTAGATATGAAATTATGAACTCGGATCATTGGAAAGCAGCTACGGAAGCGGTTAGGAAGGGTAACAAAAGTGAATACGGTAGTGATTACTCTGCCAACTACTGGAGGAATACTCCTATTAGGGCTAAGCAAAGCGAATAGTTACAGATAAAGATGATGTATAAATGGCATAATACTTGAAGGACGTTGAACCTTGGGTTGAGGTACGAGATTTTATTTCCAATTTTGAGTTATGTTTGTATTACGTAGTAATATATGTAACATAAAAGCATACTTTTTATTTGACAAGATCTTTCACGTCCTAGTCATGTGACAGACAGAATCCACATTAGTGATGAGTAGGATAGATTTCTTTGTCGCCGAGATCCACTACGTTGTAAGTTTCCATGGTTCAAAGATGTGACCATAGATCGTTTATTTTGGGAAAGCCTTGTATGCTTAGACCCACCACGGAGAGGATGGATTACGGATGAGGTTATGAACATGTTTGCTTTGTTGTTTTTGTTGTAAATTATGATTGTTCTTTATAGTTATTAAGCGTATAATAATTTTGTATTCAACAGCATATAGAGTTGTGGCCATTGTTGCAAAACAAGGTTTACAAGGCTGATTAATCGTCGATTAATCACTACAAGGCCCTCTACCTTGCTGATTAATGAAAAGACGATTAATGGTGGTCAACTGTGGTCACCGATGGTCAAGGGAGGTCAAACTTGCCGAAAACTTGCAATTTTCGCTGAAAATACCAAAAACCCACTTTAAATATGTGGTTATCACTTATGTTAACTATTTATATGTATGATAAGTTGTATTTTAAGAAGAATATTGCCAAAAATAGTTAAAACTCGTTAGAAATACCCAAAACTTGCCGAAAATACAAAAAATTTGCTAAAACTCCAATTCGATTAATCGCCGATTAATCCCGCCTAGAACGATTACAAGCTACATGGTGGCCGACCGGCCAGCTAGCGATTCACGATTTTTACAACATTGGTTGTAGGTTAGTTACATGTTGCATATGCGATCTAACGACGACGATTGGACCATGATGGGTGTTTACTTTGTCTAGCTGTTACTCCAACAGACGGTGCCGCACTAGTATGTTGACGTGATTATATATAAAGTACCGTGGTCCGGGGTGGATAAGGTATATATTTAACATCGAAAAGTATTAGCAAATAAATATAGTTATTATGTTGTAGCGTATATTGTTCAATAAATAATAACTGTTCAACAATTCAAACTAATGTAGGTGTATATGCCAATAAACGAAAAAAATAACACTGGTGTTTAGCGATGCTAGCTATACGAACATGGGTCGTCACATTCAACGATAGTGGCACCGTTTACGAACCAGAAACCCGGATTTCTATGTCAAGTTGAGAGGGTGCTTAAAGGTAACTTTTTCCATTAACTTATTTATATATGAGTGGTAGAGTAATAAAAAGATGGCAATCCATATATTAGATGGCATTACATGTTAACCGGACCCTTTACAATATAGTGCTTAGCTAGCATTCATTATATTTATGGATGAAACAGTTTATTCATGGAATGCTTTTAGTAATGAATACATTTAATGTTGGAACATTGGTGGTATCTACTTTAGGCATCTATATAAGGACTTCCTTGTTATACTTGCTTTATCACATATACTACTTCTACCCAACTATGCACAAAACACATCCCATATAATTTAGTACTAGTTGTTATAAAACATGTCTGATCACATACCGTTAGATGTCAGACGAAAATCATGAATAGGTTACCAGTTAAGTCGCTTGCACAATTTAGATGTGTCTCGAATAATTGGAAGGCGACAATAGAGTCACAAGACTTTATTAATGGTTATCGCGTCCGTGGGACGGGAAACACATTGAATGTTAGATACGAATGCGGTTTTTTAGGTCAGCTTGGTTACTTAGATTCTAATCTAAGATACAACGAACTTAAATCAAATCTTATTCAGTCTTATTTGGCCACAATAGGCAATTGTGAAGGCATATGGTGTTTTACCTTTGATGCGGAAATGTTGGTTGTTATTATAAACACATCTATTAGGAAATCTTTTTCTATAAATCATCTCATAAGAAGATCTACCATTTAGCACAGAAGAAGGCAATCTGTTAATAAGATAAGTAGCAGTTAGAACACACTCAGTCCAAAATCTCAAGGGTATTCCCCCTAAAACATAAGGCATCTAGTAACATTCAAGAGATGCTTATGTTTCCTTTCAACCACCTCATTTTGTTTTGGAGTATAAGCACAAGAGGTCTGGTGTACAATTCCATTTTCTTGACAAAATTTCTGAAAGTTTTGATTCACAAACTCAGTTCCATTATCACTTCTGAAAATTTTAACATTCTTTTTAAATTGATTTTTTAAGAGATTATAAAAAGTCTAAATGGAAGAACCAACTTCATCTTTGATTTTTATGAAATACACCCAAACAGCTCTTATGAAATCATCCACAATAGTAAAAAAAATATCCTTGACCAGTATGATTGGTCACCCTATAAGGACCCCATAAATCCAAATGAACAATCTCACCAAGCATTTTAGTTTTATGATCACTTAAAGGAAATGGTTTTATAGTTTTTTTAGCTCTTTGACATATTTCACAAAAATCAGATTGATCAGAATTTGTAATATTCAAATAATTTTTAAGAACATTTAGAGCAGGGTCAGCTGGGTGACCTAATCTACAATGCCAATCATGTTTAGACAAAGAACAAGCCAACATATTAGAATGATTCACACACTTTGTAACTTCTATATCTAAATAGTACAAACTACCACATTGCCTATTAGTCCCCAAAACATTTTTGAGATTCAAATCCTGATTCACAAAAAAAAACATTTGTTTTCATCAAATATAACCAGAATCTTATTATCATTAGCAAGTTTATGCACAAAAATTAAAGTAACACAATAATCAGGTATAACAAGAACATCAAACAAAACCAAACCATTTAAAAGTTTTAGATTGCCAATTTTAGATATGATAGCCTCAGTCCCATTAGGATGAGCCACCTTGATATTAAGGTGAGAAATATCAAACACACTTTATAATTCAGTATCATTATTGGTCATATGCTGATTTGCCCCAGAATCAACAACCTTGCCATTATACCTAAGTTTAGATTTGATGTTGGTGTTAAACAAAAAAAATTCCCAAAATTATCATTGAAAATTTTACTATTGTTAAAGTAAATACTTGCCATGTTGGCATGAACACCTTTTCTAGAATCGTTAGCATTACACTTGTTATCTTTTATACGGGAGACCAAAGTAGCAAGTTGTTCATCTGTGAATCCAAATGAAGAGGATGTTCCAATAGAATTGTTAGAAACACTTTTTCGTTTGAAACTTTGCCCCCTTTTTTCTTCCCAAAGTCAGTAGGGTAACCAATGATTATAAAGCATCTATCAATAGTATGACCATTATAACCATAATTATCACAAAAAACTTCAGCATTAGAATTTCCATAAGATCTAAACACATTATTAATAGGAGTATTAGGCCCTAAATCCAGTTGTGCTAGAGCTAGGTATAAAGTTGCCATTGTTCCCATTGTTAGGTTTGAAATTACCACTGTTAGTATTCTGAGTTCTTTGAAAGTTGTTTCTAGCAAGACCATTAGACAAAAGTAGATGTCTGAGTCCTTTAGGAGGATCCAACAAGAGTGCCAGAAGCTACCATGTGAGATTCCTCACTTGAGATTATATCACAGGCACCCTTAACATCTGGCAAGGTCTCTCTAGAGAAAATAGAACTCATAATACTCATGTAAAGATTGCATAAGTTTCAATAATTGATTATGCCTTTTAAATTCACCAGCAGCAGTACATAAAGAATAAAGCAACTCAATCCTAACATCATACTGTTTCCAATAAGCATTAAATTTATGATAGTAATCAGACAAATTAGACCCATTCTGCTTAAGTTTATTAATCTTATGATGAAGATTGAAAATAACAGACCCATCAACTTTATGGTAAGTTTCTTTCAGTTTATTCCAAACATGTTTAGCCTTTTTAGAAAAAACCTGTCCAGGGAATAATTCCTCAGAAATTGAATTCAAAATCCAACCAAGAACAACAACATTCACCATGTCCCACTGTTTTCCCAAAATCTCATCAGTTGGACCTTTTGCAAGAACCATCAATAAAACCAATTTTGTTTTTTTCTTCTAAAGCAAGTAACATAGCATTAGCCCAAACTTGATAGTTTTAAGTTCCCTTTAGCTTAACAGTGACAACAGTTAACACAGCAGTATCATTAGGGTGTAAATGCAAAAGGTCACTTAAATCAAGCTTACTAATAAGTGTGACTGGGTCAATCCCACTTTCAGTATCAGTATCACCATGAACAAACTGATCTTGGTCACTCATGGTGAAAAGTCAACAATGGTAAAAAAAGAACTCAACTCAAGGCCAACTAAGTTCCCAGGCTTCCAAACCACTCAAGGTGGTAGGTCAAGGGCAAGGGAGAGAGTGAGGATCCAGATAAAGGGTAAAAACAATAAATACAACCAACCCAAACAAATAAAACAAATATTAAAGATAAGAAAGCACAATATCAAATAGCAATTAAGAGAGAGGTGTTACAGTGCACGCAAAAAGCACAACCAAACTGATGCTCCTAGATTCACTTAGTCTAGGAAGTATCAGAACCTCCAATGAGGCAAACCCTAATTTTTCTTCTCAAGAAAAATTAGGAAAAATCAACCACAGCCAAGAAAACCGTCACTAATGTCACAAAGAAACCTAATAATAGCTTCCAAGAACAAGTCTTAAATAGTAAACCCTAATTTTTGTGAAAAAATTAGGGGTTCACCACAAAAGACAGAGAGAGTACCAAATCTGAACACCAATAACACCAATCAACCACCGGAACCCTTGAATCAAAGATTCCCAAAAAAGTCAAACCCTAATTTTTTTCAAAAAAAATGTAGGTTTTATAAATCAAGGCAAAATAAAGTTATTTCAATAGCATATCTTGAAGAAAAACAAGTTTGAAAGCCAGATCCAAAAAAGTATCAAAAAACTTATAATTTTTACGACCTTTAACGATATAAAAGTCAGATTTAATAACCTGGCTCTAATACCATGTAGAAATATATGATATAATGATCCAAAAACCTTCTATATAAATAAAAAATAATTGAGAATAAGTTTTAAACACTAAACAAAGAATCCACCACAGTGTAAAGCTAGTGTGGATCTATTATCTATATTTGATAATAGTTTTACAAGATTAAAAGGAAGAACAATTTATACAAAACGATGAAGGGTGAGAGAGTATGTAGCCACGACGGCGAAACACACACATACAAATGAATTCCCTTAACCCTAACTCTGAAAGAGTTAGGGTATTATACTAACTATTCTACCAACGGTAACAAACCTAAATGGCCTTGGGCCTTCTTTCTTCTTAAGCCCAGCAACACAGCCCGATGATCCAAAACCCACAAGCAAGTTTCCAGAGATGGCAGATGAAGTCCCTACAAATACTCAAACAACATAATAAGTCCCTATAACTTTGATATCAGATTACAAAGTGTAATTTTAATAGATCAATTAATGAAGGTGCAATTTGGTTGGATACTGATCCCGAGCGTGGTTTTGAACCTTGTGGGAAGTTGTATTTGGAACTTGGGATTATTAATCCTGTTCTTTTTTAGTGATCATGTTGGAAACATTACCCAAATGCTATACAAATTTGCGATCCAGCGGTTGAAGATGGGTAAAACAAGTTCTGAAGCAATTATTCATGTTATTTTACGAAAAATTCTTAAATTTAAGGATCTAAACATTTGCAGCTAACCGATTTGCAATCTCGTCACGAAAAGAAGCCATGTATTGCGTACTTTAAGTACCCCATTGTGCTCCATTTGTTTCTTCTTCCCCACTTCCCTCGGGTTGTTCTTCATTGTTAGTAATAATATCCTCCTCGCACTCCAAAAATAACGCATCTTCAATATTAAATTTTCGTATAAAGTTGTGTATCGCAAAACAAGCAACTACAACATTTCTTTGGGTCGAAAATTTGAAAGGCGCCATCTGCTTAAGGATTGGAAATCTGGCCTTCAAGACGCCATATGACCGTTCAATGACATTTCTAAGTTGCGCATGTGCATGATTGAATTTCTCTTCTTTAGTTAATGCCCGCCGACGTCGAAAATCTGCTAGCCAATATCTTGTGTTACGATATGGAGCCAAGAATCCTCTTGTGTTTGCATATGCCGCATTACAAAGATAGTATTTATCTGCAATTAATTAATACAAAAAGTAAGAAAATACTGATTAGGGATAACCTAAAATGTGTGTCCAATATACCTTGTTGAGGAAACGGAAAGCCAGAAGTCGGGTTAAATACAACTTCCGTTAATATCCTTGAATCATGAGCGATGCCTTCCCACCCAGCCCAAACAAATGTGAATATCATATTGAAATCACAGATTCCTAACACATTTTGGTAGCAACGACCTCCCTTTTTCTGACAATCACAGCCATGGTTCCCTTAACACCTCATATCCTCAAGTCAACCTTACAACTTATTATCAGCCTACTTTAGACCCCAATCTAGCCAGAGTCTTGACTGCAGCTAAATTTTTAAACTTTCGAGCTTCTTAACACACTTGCATTAATCTAGCTTCATACTGCCCTCTTATATACTGTACAATCTTATCTAGAGGGCCCTGACTCCACCACTTGTTCATACCATATGTTTTCCATCACCAACATTTTAATTTACAAAAGGCTTAATTCTATCTCTGATATCTAAAGGCTTGAAGTTGCTGATGTTGCAGCCATAAAGGCTGATATGGTTTCTATCACTAGAGTTTCTGGGAATTATGTTATTTCTATTAGTCCTAATTCTGATGATAATGGTACTTAAATAATGAAGCTTTCATTTGGAGCCAATAAAATTGTCCTAAGTGCTCTAATGGGTCAGGTCCCTGGTCGAGGTTCGTGGTGTTGCTATTGAACCAGTTGAGCATCTCTACGGTGCCAATAGATGAACTATATATCAATGAAGACAATTAGGGTCAAACAGATCGGCAACCAAAGATGCTAGTGATCAAGTGGATTTAACATAAGTTTCCTACTTCACTATAAGCATTTACTTCAAACATATGCGACAAAACTTTCACATGTAATAAGCTAGTTGTAATAAGTACTAGGTAAACACAAATCACCAGGTCATTATATAATAAAAACCAGCAAACATAAGCAAATTCACAATGCTAAACCAAAAAAATATTCATTAAAAGCAAAAAAAAATACAATAAGTTCCAGAATGTTAAACCAAACATAAACAAATTTGCAGAAAATAAAAAACAGTGGTCATTTCCTAAGGATAAACTCCAACTAGAAAATAGAAAGCATCACTTAAAACGACTACTACGAGTTCAACTCGCTTCTTGAATTTTCCTATAGAGATGCCATAATATAGAACAATACTAGCTACCACATGAATCCCTTGCTACGCCCGATCATCTTAACCCAATTAGCACACTTTTCGACTTTCATCTTCATCCAAGCTTCCCTATAATGATCATTTGGCTCACAAAAAATTGCAAGTGCCACATCATAGAGCTGGTTATCATCGTCCCACCCAATCTCGTTCAACTTTTTGAGGCAATCATCAAATGTAGGAGGTTCAAGTTTTTCAGTCTTTGGAGGTGGTTCAGGTGTGTTGTGTTTTTCAGCCATGATTTTCAGAACACCCATTATTTCTTCTTCTACGATTGTCATCACTTGTTTTCCCTTTTTCTTACTTTTTTCAGCTTGAGGGCGAGACAATGGTTGTGTTGCTACAAAAATGGGTTGTGCTGATTCCACGATCTCGATCTCTTGATCATCTTCAATCACAAGAGGGTCATCACGTGGTACAGGCTCATGTGAACTTGGTCCCCAACTACGAATTCCCGTGGACATTGCTCCATCAAATAGTTGTGCACAAAGGTCGGGAAAAGGCAAGGTCGTCTTCCTCAATGTTTCAACATGCCTATTTTTCTGTTTAAAAAGACGTATATAACGCATGTCTAAACCAAATAAAAATGTACACATGTATTAAGTATAAGAAATTAACCTTCATTTCAATATCCCATTCCTCATCAGTCAAATTAAAGGTGTTAGTTGATGGGTCATAGACATTCCCAGTCTTGTTCCTTAGTATTAACCACGCTCCATACTTCCCTTTGAGATAGTCGTAATGGTTTTTCATTTGCTTACGGTCAACACTAAAATTATGGTTTTAATTGAGTACTTGTGCGACTTTTTTCCAGGAAAGTGCTTTTAGACTACCGCCTTCTCGTCCATTGAGAGAAATCTCTTGAATACAAGCATCTAGAAAGGTTCTTACCACACTCAAGTTTTTCCAACTAACTCTAGCACGTTTTGCTTTTTCGAGTTCACCAGTTTGATCCATGCCTAGAAATATGAATAAATCCCACTTACATCACAATAACTTAGAATAACACTATATATGTAACTGATATTGCAACCCTAGTTCTGGTACTAATTCTGATCCTTTACACAATTGAAAGATTATACATTTATACTTATGTGCTAGTTTTGGTCCCATTACTAATATCCCAGCTACTGATTTTAAAGTACTATCAATACTCTTTGCTGGCCTCGGTTAACAAACTTATCACAATATCAAATTTTTAGTAATAAACCGATCATACATATAAAAATGACAAAGAATCACATATTCGGTAACAAACTAGCGATGGCTAAACTTTAACATTACGCGTAATTTTAATAATCAATCAGCATACATCCGTATATATAAATCATATTTTCATTTGTTTAACATTAAGCGTAATTTTCATAATCAATGAACATATATCGCTTTATATAAATCATATTTTGATCACAAGATATTAGTCATGCCTAATTTGTAACATAACTTCTCACAACAATTCAAACCATAGTATGTTAATGATATGATCAAGTAGTACGTCAGGCAATTGAATCTTTAAAAATACATAAGCATGGATAGATGTGATAACAAGCAGAACCATTATTAACATGTTACTTAGAATTATAAAAAAAAATTAAAAAAAAAGGAGAACACATACCTGCTGATTGATTGCAATTGGTGATGGAAACTGTGCAGCAACAATTTATAGACCATTGTTAAGAGATTTTGGCGGCAAGAAACTGGTACTGGGAGTATTTGGCGGCCTAAAAACAAGTAACGTGGGGATGATAGGGTATGGAGTGGGAGGGTAAATGTGTAAATTTGCAAAATAAGTCATTGACTTAATACAGAACACCTCTTTGGTCTGGCTTTTTCTAGAGAATGACTTGTTAAATTTAAGCCCAAAACAAACAAAGCTCAAGTGACTTAATTAGCTTACCTAATTTTTAATTAAGACCTAATAATACATTATCAAACACCACCTTAGTGCCCTAATGTCTTTTTAGTTAGTTGTCATCTGGAAAAAAAAACATGGTTTGGGCTAACTAAATGGGCCAAAGCAAACCCAACAAAAGCAAACCCTAGCTGTGATGAGTTATAAAAAGTAGCAAACCCTAGATCTAAATCTCATACTTCCAAACCTAGCCTCCTTTTTTTCTGATAGTACACATACACTCTTTCTAACACATCCAACCTTTTAAATCTACAACTCATTCACAGATCTATATTCTACTTCCCCCAAAAGAAAAGAAAAGAAAAGAAAGCCTAAATTTCATCAATTCACATAAACCAATTCCTCCTGATTCGGATCGGAGTTATGTTGATGAATATGAAAGAAATTAGTTTTGTTGATGTTTTCTTAGAGATACAGAAGAAGAAGATATTACATGTTTTTGGCTACACCTTGATTCCTTTGTTTAAATTAGTGAAGCGGCTGGGACAGTAGAAACTCTTAAGTGTTATTCCAAGTGGATACGGGATATTAAGTCCTTGTATGTCTTCTCATTGCCAACACTTACTTCAAAACCCTAGCCCTTTTTAGATCTGAAAAACTTATTCTTCACAGATCTATTATTCTTTACATGTTCTTGGGAGAGTAGAAAAACTGGGATATTAAGTCCTTGTATGGACTTTGGCCAATCTGAAGGCCATTGAAGCGTTGCCTGGAGACGCTCGATATATAAAGTGTGGGTACGTGATACTTGTTGCAATAAGGTGAATTGTTAAACTAGGATCTGTGTCGATGAGAAGCGAAACACATTGAGATGTGTATAGTAAAATGGGTTTTTTATTGTTAAAACCTCTAAGGTACCAAAACACATGATGGTACAAAGAATGTATGTATGGCTGAATTAAGTTGATGTTCTTATTTTAGTTAATTTTGAAGCTTAGTTGTTGTTTTTGGTCTTTCTTGATGTAATTTTTTTGCCCACTAACTTGTGTTGACTTTGTGTGAAAAAGCGAAATGACTTGAGCCATAACACTTATGATTTGCTCTAAATTTATGCGCCTATGTTTATTATATGGTGTGATTGAGAAAAAAAAAAGATTACCGCGTAAAAAAGATAAAAAGTTTATATACTCAAGGTTACCGCATGTGTGTGTTGGTTGAACATATTTGGTTATGTCCAATTTGATGCTCACATTCCTTTTTGAGTGACCTTCTATTGCATCCGATATGAAATAGTTTTATATGACTCGCCGTTTTATCTGTGTCGGAAGAAGTCAATAACATTCATGGAAAAATCAAGGTCAAATTGACTTAAGTTGGCCAAATGGGTCCAAAGTTACATACACATTTTTAGAGGATAGCTGAAGCTAGTATGGGAACAATGGAGCAGCCATGCTTCGTGTGTCTGATGTATCCTCTCTTTGTGTGTCTGCTTAACAGATTAAATGTGCGATGACATGGGAACGATCACCATTATCTAACATCCCAAATTGGGTTCTGATCGCAAGCAACCCCTTTGTGTCTGACACTGAAAATAAGATGCACAAAATAGTAGAGGTTGGCTGGTGCTTGGAAAACGGGTCAAAACAGCATGTTCCATTTTTAACTAAGCTTCCTATCTTCCCTTATTTAAAGTGACATGCAACCCAAATTTGAGCCATTCGTAAATAAACGAGCCACTAATAAATAAATTGACAATGTAACACCAGGTGCCACAAAGAAACTTCAAAGAAGACAATACCAGATAAAAAGTTATAGTCTAATTTTGCTTTGCTCATCGTCACAAGGCAGTATGGGTATGAATTGTCGGATACACCGTGACACTCTTTCAAGGGAAGACTAGCATAGATATACAGTCATATAAGTCAAAAAATAATTCTTCTGCTGGAATATTCAGCGACACAACCAAACCACGTGCTCTTTGACCAAAAGATATATAGGCCCACGATAGATGATAATTTTTGTTAAGGTTCGCTTGGTACAAGAAATTCAATCAGCATGAACCTCATCAAACTGTATAATGCGTTCATTTTAGCATGAAACTCTATCCTACCACACTAATCTAGTTGATTGAAGGACTGCATGGAGAACAACATACCGGAAGCTTACTATCGAGCTCAGAATCAGCATGCCATCAATTAATTTATAAAATGTGTTATCACGACATGGTTGCAAGGAAAGAATATTTGCCATAAATGCCTCAATGTTAAAGACATTTTGAGGTAGAAAAAACTCAAAATTCAAAAATTCAAAATTAAGGACTAAAATTTGAGGTAGAAAAAACTGTGAATTGTTGCCTTTGACAGTAAATGCTACAAGAAGTCCGAGGAACATACGATATACAACCAAAATTCAATGATCTTGAGACAGCAAATGAAATAGCGAAAATAATTAAGTTTCTTTGGGCCACTGGGCTTTGTTTAGATTGGGCCATGAATGACTGGATTAGACACTAAATAGGCTTAATAGTAAAACGAAATAGTAACACACAAGCATTGGATCTTTTAGGACTGTCACGTTTTTTATTGAAGCTTTAATTTGGTATATTGGTTTCATTCAAAACCAGACCGTGATCCTATTAGTACTCCCCCCATCCTTTGTGTCAAAATATAAGATGCACTTTATGACACTCTCTCTCTGCATATCTAATTCAGGAACGGTGATCAGGGACGAGGTTGGGTTAACCCTTGAGAATGTCGCAAGTGAGAGGTCTTAAGATTCGGTGCTAATGTGGTACTCGCTAAGGATACTTAACGATTTAGTGTGTGAGTTTCAGTTTGTGGATTTGCACTCTTACTTTCGACTGATCCACTTCTTCTGTCTGTCCGATCCAAGGCATAATTCTCGGACGAGAGCCAAACCAAATCTAACGAAACCGAACCGACTATTTTCATTTTTTATAATTATGTCGGTTTTGCTCGGTTTAGTTCGGTTTGGTTAGGTTTTGAGTTAAATTACGAATAATACGCCTAAACTATATACTTAGTTTCGGTTTTATTGGATTTAATTCGGTTCGTGTTTTTTTAAAATCGGTTTACGGTTCGGTTTGGTTCTATACCGATGCACCCTACTCGATTGTGCATAAAACCGGACCGAACTAAACCAAACCGAACCAAGGACAAAATATGAAGTAAAGTGTGAACTGAAAGCCTGACCGAAATAAGCTCAGTCAGGTTCAAGTTAGTATTTTTTATGAAGATCGGGTCGTATTTAATATCAGAAAGAACAGGGATGACCAGGTCAAAACGAGTTGGGACACAGGAATATTTGTACAAAATATTGTTTTTGAAGGAATTAAAAACTCTTCGAATTGTCAAAAAGAAGGAAATTCAAATTTTCTAGTGGTTTTTTATCGGGTATTTACTCGTTTAAATAGAAAATTTTAAAATTTTAATTTTTTTATATAAAAATGTTTATTTGATTTTTACTCAATTAAATAGAAAAAATAACATTTATGTAAAGATATATATAATTTATATAAATATAAAACTTATAAAAAATATTTATTCGGTTTTTACTCGTATAAACAAGTAAAAAACTTTATATGAATACTTATAAAATTTATTTTATTAAATTTATACAACTTTTTTATAAAATTTATATACATTTTTTATAAAATTTATACAAATTTTTTATAAAACTTGTAGAAATTCTTATTAAATTTATAAAAATTTATTAGTAAAATTTATAGAAATTTTATAAAATTTATATAAATAAAAAATAAAAATTTGATTTTTACTTGTTTAAATAGAAAATGTATATAAAATATTTATTCGAGTTAATTGGTTCGACCCAAAATTAAAATTTCAATATTTTATTAATTTTAACCAATTAAACATGCGTAGGCATTCTATATTCCGAAATTTTAATTCTCAGAATTTCAAAATTTTGAAACAAACGACACCTTAATTTTTTAACAAAGTAAACTTAACTTAATATACCGAAGTTTTGATGCTCTTGATAAAATAAAGAGCCTTTTATTTACATAACTGAAAAAAGTATAAATACAAGTTAAATTTCCTTAGCATGTTTTTCTATAAAAAAAATATTTTGCTCACACTTTTTAAAAACTGTAAGTAAAAGGAATATTTTCACTACGTATTTATCGTAGAAGATAATAGAAATTCTAAAGATATATACTTTATCAAGTATATGTTTTCTCTAGAATTAACGCAATATGATTTATAATCGTTTGCGAGAAAATCAAGAAATATTAATTTCTTACTTCTCAATAAAATAAGTATGAAAGGAAATAGAATGATTTATAGCACTTTTATTTCATGCAACGCGAATATGGAATGTTTGTAACACATTAATTTTTAAAAAAGTCTAAAATACAATATCATATTTTCATTCCATAATACAAATACTTAAATACAGTTAAAAAATATATTATATTATACTTTGAATAAAGTTATTGAACGTAAAATAAGTAATGTATAAGATCTGTAGAAATATTATCTAATGAAATTTTTAGAAATCTTTGACATCTTCTTTGAAGCTCTACATGTACACCTTTTTTTTTATAAACTACGTCAAAGCAATGGCGTCTGTTATACACGAAAACGATATAGGATTAGTTGTTTACTACTATATTCATCCCATAATAATTGTTTACTTTGACTTTTTTCGGTATTTCTTGTTCAACTTTAATTATAAGTATTTTTTTGTGCTATATAATAATAGATGAATTTTTTTAGTATAGATTGAGATTTAAATACATTTTTATTAAATATATATTTTTCGTCCGATGTTATATAACACAAATGAAGAAATTTATTATTAAAGTTGAATAAGAAAGACCAGAAAAAATCAAAGTGAACACTTATTATGAGACGGAGAGAATACATATTTTGAAATTAAAAGATAGCTACCATTAGTACAAGATTATTGTGTATTTAATTACAAACACCAAAAAAATCCTATAAATTTTTACAACATCATTTAAGTAGTTTTCAGATAAATCTAAACAATACGAAATAAAGTAGATTTAATAGAATATACACATCAAGTTTTGGTTCCTTAGATGAGGTGTGGTCAAATTTTTATCTTTTATGACATATAACCATTCCAAATCCTCTAATGTATCAAAATTAACGTAAATAATCATTATAGTCAAACTAGCACTTTATACAAAAGGCACTTATACTATTTATATCATGTAGTGGAATCAAATAAAATGCGAATTACAAATATGTACCTTTTACAAAACATCATTGTAACCAGAGATGGCAATTTGAAATCATTAAACTAAAAGTAAGTTAATTTGGGTCAGATCTTATCGAGATGCAAGGATGATCACTAGCACTTATGAAAAATTTCGTATTTGATGGAAGAAGTAAACATATTAATATAAAGTACCACTTTATAAGAAAATGCGTTTACGAGAAGACATACAAGTCGAATACGTAAGTGAATAATATCAAAAAAGTGACATACTCACAAAAGCACTACCGAAAATCAAGTTTCTAGCAATGAGACAACTAATTAGAGTTAAAGATGTACGACACATATCAGAAAACATTAGTTCAATTTTAATGAATATTTATTCTTACGAGTCCGGATCATGTAGAAAGGGACCCACTTCTACAAATTCTAAAAAGCAACTAAAAACTAACACATGGCACCAACTTTTCTTGTCCACCTTCTTTTACTATTTTCATACCTCATGTACGTAGTAATTTTTTAAAAGAAAAATTACCAAAAGAGTCCGTTGCCCAATTCATAATCGTGACATATGTCCAAAAACATTTTCAGGCCCAAAAGAGTCAATATTTTTTTGGCAAAAAGGGCAACTTAAGCAGAATGTGCCACATGTAAAAAACGTCACTTTGTGACGGATATACATACGGTTTTTGACTTCTGGGCAATCTAGGAGAATTAGGCAATTTATGTTTTGGGCAATGGGGTTTTTAGTAATTTCCCTACTGACATCGGGTGAAATTCCTTTTTGGCCAACAATACTATATAGGGCAACAAAATATTTGTGAATAGGGCAACAATACAATTTTACCCGATTTACTAGCCATTTGGGTCTTACTTCAAAAAAAACACACTTTCTATCATCTTCTCCCGCCTATCTTCGTCTTCCTGTGTACGTTTTCGGGTGCCGACCAAAACCAAGAAAAACAAACCCATCGTCTGAACATTGACATCCTAATCGTATTATGTTGTTTGTTAAGGTAACAAAATGTAATGTTATCGTCTTTTCGTTTATCATTGTTCAATCTTCTTAGCTAATTTTAATTTGATGTGCATTTAGTGACCATATAATAATAGTCCATGTAAAAAAGTGACCACTCCATCTTTATGAAATCTGAAATTTTTAAATATTAAGTACATTTGGGATGAATTAAAGAAAGTTAAAATTCATTAAACACCTCTAATTTTCATTACAAGATATGAAAAAAAAAATTGCAGAATGAAAGTAAAAGAAAACACAAATCTAGAAATTAAACTTTGGAGACTTTTCAGGATCAAATGAATGATGCATATCATCATACTCGTAAAACTCTCGATGCTCATCTTCTTCTATGCCGATTTCCTCATCAGATTTGTATGGTTCGTCATCTTCAAATCTTTCCTCATCATCATCCTCATCCTCTTCTAGCAGGCTTCTACCCGCAGCAAGCCGTTCCTCCCTTTGCTGTTGTTCAATACGCTCGTTTCTTTCATCTTCCTCCTTCCATTCCCTCTGTTGTTCAAGCAATATCTTTTGATCTTTAATTACTTTAGATTTTGAAGATTCCGTTGTTGATTTCCTGAAACGTATAATACAAACTGTTAGTCATAGTAATAAAATGAATAGAATATACATTAGTAAATAAAAAATATTACTTGTTTTCATTAGCTTGGATGTCTTCAAGATCAGCAACAGACGATGTCCTTTTTTTAGATGAATCTATTTTTTGAATTTTGAAAAAAGATTAGAAAGAGTGTAGGGTTGGATTATCAAGTTTGGAGATAGCCATTACACAAAACATGTTTATATACACTAATTGCAGAATACTAATAGTCTCCGGTTTATGCATACATCAAATGCATATACATGAATGTAATTATGATATGTAAACTTCCAAGAAAAAAGTTGACATGCGCGTGTAAATGCATCCACGAAATATTTATGTTGCACAACAATAAGTTTGTGATTGAAATTCCAAAATGTCACATTATTAAGTTTAAAAACAAAATTATTAATAGAACCCTAAGCCTTTTTAATTTCACCAATTTGATAATCCATTTTTTTTTGCATCTAGAACCCTAAGCTTAATGGATAAAGGCAAAAGTATGATCCATATCAAGCTTCATTTTGTTTACAGTCAAGCTTCATTTTGTTCACATTTTCATCATCATTGGCTTTTTATTCAATTTCCGTTATATCCATGTTGTTTTTGTTTTGTAGGATTTAATTGGTTGGTTTCTCATTAATTTGCATTAGGTATAACTGCAATTATTAGTGGGCCTAAGCCTAGTAACAGAGTTTCACATGTTGCTAGTGAATCATCTTCCTCTAGTTATGATCTAAAGTATTCTTTAACATAGATTCATTTCCTTTAGATCATGGGTCGCCTGTCACAACAGAAGCAGTACACGCCTTTTCTAAATTGAGAACTGAAGGTCCAAGTCTTGAAATGCTTGACTATCATGGTTGTAAGTCTGTCCAACACTATAAAGATATATGCATGTATTCAGGGTCAAACTATTACATAAAATCTTTTGTGAAACATACCATTGGGGGGTTTTAAGGAAAAGGGTAAACATAAAGATTATGAAGAAGATCCTAGGTCGCCTGTAACAGCAGAAGCAATACAAGCCGTTTCCAAATTGAGAACTGAATGTCCAACCCAAGAAATGCTTGACTATCATGGCTTTAGGTCAGTTCAACACTATAAAGCTACATGTATCTTCTCTAGCTCTAAGTATTACATGAAATTTTTTGTGAAAAATACAATTGGTGGGTTTAAGGGAAAGGTTGTAGGAGAATCAACTGATGAAGTGTAAAGCAAACCACGTTTGGTAGTGGAGACACCAAAACAGGCTAATGTTGGTCCATCCAAGAGTGTCAAAACACATAAATAGGCTGCAGTTGGTCAATCAAAGAGTTGTAAACAAGGTAAGAAGGCATGTAGTGGTCCATTACTCAGTTGTAAGGAATTTGATGATTTGCTTGACGAAAAATATGTTTGCTTGACACATAAACAGGCTGCAGTTGGTCAATCAAAGAGTTAAAAATTCAATCGCAAGACATTTTCATTTATGCATTTGTTTGTTTTGTTATGTTTGCTTATTATACTTATATATATCTTTATATATATTTTAGTAGATCAAGGATTACACTAATATGGCAAAATCTGTTGGTGATTTTAGTGTCATCAACTATTTTAGTTAATCGGGATTTATTAGAGACCAATGAGATTTCATATTCGGTTCTGACACGAGTTAGGGGAAGTGCGGAGTGCACACTCGTTGAGCTAATATGTTATCGCCCACGACGAAAATGCAGGGGTCAAGGGGGTTGCGCCCCCTTGCGGGGTCAAGGGGCAGAGCCCCTTGCTTAATCGGTATTAAGGATTCGTCTTAATTTTCCCGCGAAAACCCAACCGACACTCCTGTTGGAAGACAGTTGTAACTGTTCTTTTCAACTTCTTTGTAACCGTCTTTTATATCTGTTGATTAACAGAATTTGGTCTCATATGAACATAACGAAAAACACAATTCCTCTCAGTTCCTGCTTTTATTTCTTGTGCCTAGAAACAAAGTGTTTTCTGCTTGCATTATCCCGATAAGGATTTCGTGTAACCCAGGCACCATAGGGTCGAAATACTTTATACGGAAAGTGAACTTAATACGATTCAAGTAGATATCCAAGATTATCACAACTGTCGTACAGACACCCTATTAACTTACAAAATCCTAGTTGCCTACAACTTCCCAATATTACAAACAACAATTTTGATTCCAATAAGAGGAGTACCTTTTGGATGGCATGTTTCCAGGGTAAAGGATGAATGGGCGCGCGGTCTACCTTAGGAAGGTTGATGATTTCACGAGATAAAGGATTGATGAGTTGTGAAGAAAAATATTTTCCCACTTCAGGAGCCATCCACACGAAGACCTACACACCTTACCATATGCTTCAGGGAGTCGTATTTTGCGGATGCTCTTGTTTGAGAGGAGGAACAATTCTAGAGACTCCCCCTCCTGATCATAACTATTTTCTAGGCCCGAGAAAAACAACAAAACAATTTTCGGTTAGGTTTGGTTTTGAATAGAGGCCATGTCCTACTATATATTTTCGTCAAGCAACACACATGGCAACCGCGAAGGAGGTCCATTTGAATTGTGGTATGTTCTTACGGCCGCCAGCCGCCAAGACTTACACACGCATGCGAAGCTTGGATAATCTTCGTAGCAAGTGACATATTTTTGTGCGATTATATCAAGTAATTCAGGCAACATCTCTAACGATTCCATCGTAAAGACTGTATAAATCGTACCTTGAGTTTAAGGATTTTAGAATCAGTGTGACTTTTTAAACAAGTTTTGATTTGTATTTTTATTAAGGGCCAGGATTCATCAAGATAACTTTGGGCCGCGCAAAAGTTGTCTACCGTCGGTGTGCTTTACGTCTTATATTATGATCAATATTTAATTACACAGATGTATAAGGCAAGCGAACAACAAGGTGAGCCGCAAGCCCTTTTTGATTTGTCTTATAGTAAAGTTTAAATTAGAAGACAAAAACTATTTTTAGAAATCATATATATTCTTTACGGAAAGTTAACAGATATAATTTATGTGATCCGTTCTTTTTAATCAAAGTTTGACACATTTGAATCTAATGATACTATAATTTAACTGCTTTCGTATATTTTTTACCATCTTCGACTTTTTTTACTATTTATGGTCTTTTTTATTCGATTTTGCTTTTTTGGTTCGTAAAAAAAGCGATAACGGCCACATCATGCAACTTGTAAAGATTTGAAAACAATCAAGTCAACTTTCTTGAACTAGAACTTCATCAGGAGTTGGTGCACCGGCCAGTGACAGATTACATTTTCTTAAATATCGAAACCTTTGTTGGCGTTATGAAACTTAAAGGGACATGCAGTTTTGTTTTACCAAAAAAAGTACTAACAAATAAAGAAATGCGTGCATACGTAGTAGTCATGATATAACCGAACACGTACTAATCGAACAAAAGGACTTGTTTGGCTTGCCCGTTGTAAAACGCAAGAATGCTACTAATCTATGCACATCTGCGACTAGATTCAGATAAGTGAAACTCAAAAGTTCGCGTACACAACCATGTGAACGTGTATTATTGAAAAGTTTGCACTATCAGTATGTCAATGTCGATCATGAAAGATATTCTTGGCATATCAAGAGCGGCATGACAGAATGACAGTTGAAGATGATTTATAATTTGACTACATGAAAACGTTAGGCTCTCATATTTCCGATCATAACGATCACTCATGACAACATAGGTGCATTTCGGTCATCTCAGACGCTAAAATTATCTTATAAGTTATATCTCACATGTCTATAACAATGATTCAACGTAAAATCTCTGGGTTGTTGGGTCACTCACTGTATATTTTACGCTAGGTGAAGAGGCCTTCGGTGAAACACTTGACTTTTTAGTGAACCAATCCATGTGGTGTATGCCCAAACTTGACAATGAATGACAAACATTTGTTAGAGGAGAGGGTGTTGGT
The DNA here is from genome assembly GCA_025667525.1 of Glebionis coronaria. Classification (NCBI taxonomy): domain Eukaryota; kingdom Viridiplantae; phylum Streptophyta; class Magnoliopsida; order Asterales; family Asteraceae; genus Glebionis; species Glebionis coronaria. Next base: position 30,177,875 of record CM046881.1, read on the forward strand.
TAGGCGAGTCTCGCCGTGCCTCGGTGACAGCCTCGACGAGGTTTGTCGTGGCTCGCCGCCATACCCACCCCTCCACTCGCGGCGAACGTACGAAAAGGAGAGAGAAGAGATTCGACCTTTGGCAACGGTCAGAGTTTAAAAAAAATAATTTAAAACTTTTAACTATTATATATTTCTCTTTATTTTAACACTTTTAACACACACAATTCTTTCAAATCTCTCTATCTAAAAAATTTGTCAAAGTTTCCAAATGATCAATTCTCACATCTCAACTTCACCGGGCTTCTCAACACAAGCAATCTGAATCCTTCATCATCCTTAAACCAGCATACGATGCCAAAAAAGCTAAGGAGGAGAGTTGTCGGAGTTCCAGTTTCTCGTGGTTGATGTCGACGCAATTCTGGAACCAAAGACGTTGTTTGTTCTCCGACAACAAGCAGAAATAATTGCCAAATATTCCAGCCAAAAATAAATTGTCGTCGTTTTTAATTTTCGTAATTTGTTTTCCGTATCGTATTTTAAATTCCGTATTTTATTTTTATTTAACTATTTGAAATTTTTATTTGAACGAAATGAAATAAATTGTGTGAAAATAAAAAAATAAAGATAGAGGTAGGTGCAAATTGGAGAGGATAGTGTGTGCCATGATAAAACAGGTGTTTTAGTTAATTGTTTTGTGGTGATGTGATGTAGCAGAAAGGGACAAAATGAAGAAGAGTTGGAAACTAAACAAAGTGAGGGTGTGTTCTCACGGTGAGTTCTCACCTCGGGCAAAAAAGTCACGCGTGGGTTCAACCGATGTTTTCAAATCCGGGTCGACCCCCGTCGGGTTAACCGATTGACCCGGTTCCGGTTGAAAATACGAGTCACTTTGACCCGGGTTTCATATTTTCGAAACCGGCAAGACCCGTCCGGTTTGGGGTGACCCGGGTCAATCCGGTTCTGGAGACCCAGGCGGGTTTCAATTTTTTGGGTCTTTTTTTAAATATGTATATTTTAAGTATTTGCGATTAAATTTTATTTTTACATATTATATTGGTTGGTTAACAATTTATATGTTCAATATACGGAAGATTTTATAGTTGTTTTATATAATTTTTGTTAATTATTAAAATATGAAAAATAATTTTTTTAAAAAAACCGGGTTGATCCGGACCCGGTGACTCGACCGGGTCGATTCAAAAATCGGGTTTTAAAACATTGGGTTGAACCCACTATAGTGAAGTCTTCACCCAAGTGAGTTACAATCTGGTGGGTCTTTTTGTTTTTTTAATTTAATTTTATAGTTTGTGAGCGTGTTGGTATTTAGTAGGTATGATGTGGTGATGAGTTTCTCAATGCCGATAAGATTAAAATGTGGGTTGAGTGAGTGTAAAGTGAAAACTAATGTAGCGTTGAGTGTAGCGGTGGGTTTTCCACTCACCAATTCCTTTAGCCTTAGGATTGAGCTTATGCTCAAAGAATATGGTTTGGTAAGTTTAAGTAGTCAAATATTTGACACTCGATATTAAAAATTGAATCCACATTGATGTGGTAGGTTTTGATAGATTAGTGTGCATTTATTACGTTTCTTTTATTTGCAGCCATATATCACCTTTTATATTTTAAATAATGTTTTTTAAATACAATAATATTTTATGATATTATATAAAATAATTTTATGATATTATATAAAATAGTATTTTTTTAAATATTTTCACTTTACATAGAATTTAAAATTCAAATTCAAACTCACACACAATCCTAAACTTCTACTTTATAAACTAACGTTTAAAATAAAATTCAATTTCAAACTAAACAGACCCTAAGGCCCCGTTAGCAACATGAAACGATTGTTCATCAACATATATATCTGTCCAAGTCTCATCGGGTTCAAAAGGTTCAAAAGTCAAAGTAACATTGGGCAAGACGACAAATACAAGATAAAATGTGTGTGGTGTAAAAACTAAGTGGGATTAATACTTTTGGTATTTTATGGGGTTATAGCTAATGTTTTAAAAATTAGTTTTTTAATTAGTCTGATCGACTTATTAGGTTACGATTTAACCGGTTTAATTAGTAATTCAATCTGCATATTTGTTCAAAACTGTGGTCTGATCATTCAATCGGGTGACAATTCAACCGGTTGCCAAGTCAATTCGAATTTCAAAACACTAATTGTAACTTAAAAGGCAACATTTAAAGATATATATATTCCCTCCGTCCTATTTTAATAGTCATCCAACAAATTTTTTAGGATTTATGATAAATTCAATTCCATTGACTACATGAATAGTTTTCTTATAAGACGTTAATGACATGGTAAAAGTGAAAAATAATTAATTTATGCTTCTTAATTAAGAAACTGAACAATGTTTTAGGTTAAATTAAAATAATAATGAGAACACTAAAAATAGAGGGGAGTATGATTTGAAGATAAAAAAAGAAATGTGATGACACTTGGATCATGTATATCTATACTACTATATAAATTATTTGGGACCTTCTTAAAATAGAAAGACTGAAAGTTCAGACTTTTTTACCTACTAAATAAAGCAACTTGTTGATATCTCCATCAACATTATATATTATAACATTTTCTAACAACCTTTTGTAACAAATTTTTGTAATAACCTTTTTAAAATAACATTTTTTCTTTTATCTTTTAAATTGAAAAAATCTTTTTATTTATTTATTATTTTTATAATCTAATTTCATTATATTTTTTAAAATTTTGTGCTTTATAATTCGATATCCATTTTGATATATTTTTGTTAACTTTTAGTCTTTTTTTAATTTAGTGTGTTTTTTAATTAATTTTTTATAACTTTACAATAAGTAAAAAATTAATAAGTATTTGTTAGTCTCATAATTCGTTATTAGATACTCGTCACCGCATTGCGCGGGTACAATTCTAGTCTAGTTAAATAGTTTATCTCACAAATAAAAAACCAGTCAATATGTTGGCCAAGTTGTTAAAGTGCTTTGCATTTCTAAACCTAGTTGTCATTTGTTTTATAAATTCCCACAATTGAACTAATTATACGATGTTTAAGAAAGTAGACAAGTTTGCAAGTTTACTGTTCATAATATCTACGCTTAACATAGTATAAAGATTTTTAATGCAACTGAAATAGACCAAAATCAAGTTTATATATTTAAAGCTAGCATAAGAATTTTAGTTTGCCAGAATACATGTTCATTCTTTTGCTCGTTCCTATAACTGATTCGATGATAATAAAAATTCATACTTTGTGTGTCGAGTTCTTTGTGATCACGTATAAGTCTTACACCGTGTCTTGTGTTTTCGAGAGTTGAACCATCATCGCCACATCAAAAACGCCACACCGCGTCTTGCGTTTTCGAGAGCATAGGTTGGATTAGGCTACGACTCAAGCCATTCCAAAAACGTTACTTGATGACACAAGTCTCAGACCGCGTCTTGCGTTTTTTAGTGTTGAACCATCATCGTCACACCAAATGATTTTTATAAACGCCAAATAATAGCACGAGACCATGTACCGAGTGGCGTTTTCAGATATTTTTCTCGTGTGTGTGAAAAAACGTCTAAAATTGAGATATTTGACGACACCAAAAATATAGTGATATGGATGGAGAGCTATTTATAGATGATTATATGAAAAAGTGTTGATATAACAACACTTTTCTCATAACAGTATATGATGAACAGTACTTTTCTCATAACGACATACGACAGAGTACCTAAGAGCCGGAGGGGTGGTGGTGCCATAGGGTGGTGCCAAGCTATGGCACGAGATTTGTGCATGGCGCATCACTCCAAGGGTTGGCGTCATGGCTTTGCGTCGTGGTTACCAGCCCACGCGATAAATTCAATTTTGTTTTTTTAATCTAATGGGTATATACATTTTATGACACTAAAAATACCCTTTATAGCACAAAAAATCACTAGTGCCACTAAAAAGTAGTGTCATATTAGTTCTCGTAACATAACCCATCTTACGTACTAACGTCGCACCACCTTTTGATCGATCATAGCACCACCACGGTTCCTTATGCTCTGCTCTTACTGTTCATTAGATTTCATGTTGTTGGTGTACGTTTGAGGTTTCAGTGTTCAATACTCATGTTGTCGTCGAGATCTTACAACGATAATATGAATCTTAGTCAGATACATACATATCTTAGTAATGTTGTCAAGTTGATTACCTTAACGAGTCATAATGCTCGATGTCGACTTAATAAAGTACATCTTTTTTCGAGATGTTTCAAAATAACGTTGCTTATAAAACATGCATACGTAAACAATTGTAGTTGTGCCACTTAATACAATGCCGCGTTCCATTGTCACCAAAAAGAGTTGCACACTGTCAAGCAGAGGCGGTGCTAAGAAATTTTGCTCAAGGTCAAACTTTGATATATTTTATAAATTACATAATAAAATGGTTTTTAAGAGGTTAAATTATAAGAAAATCGGAAATATTTTCGAAAATTTATACTACACTTTTTTCGTTAGGGGGTTGGACGACCCCTTGACCCCTCCCTACCTCCGCCGACAGTGTCAAGTGACTCTTTTAAGTAGTATTATGAGCCATCCACTCGATAGACAATGACTAGTCCATAAAAAGAAAATTTCACCATGATCGATTGCTCGCTAATTTACTAGCTACTTGAACAGTAATATCAAATATATCTGCATTCCAAATAGTTAATTAGCTTATAATTTGATTCTTTCTGCATCTTTGGGTGATGATCAGTGTCGGATGGAACACTTCTGTTTAGTGACAAAAGCTCATCGATTAGGGCTGGTCTTTGGGGAAATTAAAGGGTCAGCTGGAATCTTGAAGATGCATAAGATCGGGGTGTTTCCAACTGATTTACACATTTGGATGATAATATTTTCTGTCGAAAAGGTCGTGAGTGGCAATTCACATTTTAACAAAAGCCTTTTCGATTAATTTTCTGTTAATCAAAATGGCTAACGTCGTAGCTCGTTTGCCTTCAATACTACTCATGGTCATAGTACGTCTATAGTTAGCTCTAGCATTCGATCAAGGAAATATATGCTCACGCATAAAAGTACAAAGTAATGTAACACAAAATACCGCAAGTTTTAACTGTAGTATCTGTCAAAAACCAGTGTTACTGCAAAACTTATACGAAAAGATCGATATCATGGTATAAGTAACGAGACCGGCCAGAACACATCTTTTCCGTAAGAAAAAAATAAGCTAAGGTAGTATGCATGTTAACCTAATAGACAGTACTATGACCATGAAAAATCCTTAATCCAACTGAACTCATCGTTGCTAAAATAAAAGCCATCCTCAACAAACCACGAACATTTAATTTCCTAAGATTTCCACATTTGGGTCCGTCTTGGTGCACCCGAAAAGCATTAACCTTCTTCCTGGTTCGATCCCATTTCGTTGTGCAAGTGAAAGAAGGGTTTGAGGTCCAGAAACTAATAAGTGTCACGCGCGTCCCAAGCTAAGTCGTCAACTTCTTGAAGAGCTCGACCACCAATAGCGTCACCATCTCGCGAGGTGCACCATATGATGAGAGGCAGTGAGGAGTTGCTCGTGAAGCCGTTTACGACACAAACCTGGTATGTAATGCCATTGATGGAAAAGTATTCTGGCTGGTGGTGCTTTATGGACATGAACACTATGTATGAAGCTAACAAGGAAACAAGAAAGATTTGCCATATTTTCATGATGTGTTATAAATTTTTGGTATTGGAATTTGATACGTTTTCTTATGAGAGTTTAGTGATGAATGAGGTTGTAATTTAGAGCCTACTTGCGTTTATAGGAGAATATGAGACTTAACAAGTTGGATTGGGTTATAAAGTTTCATACATCAAAACTTATGTAGGAGCATTATAACTAGGGACGGAACTAGGATACAACGATTAGCTGTATTTATAATAAATTAAACAATATTACCATCATTAGTTTTAAAGATCACAAATATAACAAAAATTAAAGTTTCTTACCATATATAGTAATACGTAAAAAAAATCTACAGGCATCTCTAAACCCACTCTGATTTCGTCCTGATTATAGTAACTACTATTCAGTCATCCTATTCCACTTTAGTAAATAAGTTTAGTTGATGATTATCTGAATATTACTTTAAATATAATTATAAAGATTCTTGATAAGCATTAGCAACCAACAAAAGTAAACACATTAATTAAAGTAAGATTTCAATGTTTGTTAAGCGTTTTCTTTCTAACAATTATAAATACCGTGAAGCGTGGCGTGACGATATATCTAAGCTACACATTTTAGCGGTTAAAGCGAAACTTTAACGTTTTTAAAGCGTGGCTTATAGCGGCACAACATATAAAAATATTTATTTGTTTTATGTATTTTTAAAATTATATTTATATTAAATTCATATTAAGTGTTGTACATAATAATTAAAGCTAGAAAACTCTTCTTACATGTAACAATATTCATTTTTTAGTGTTGAATTCAAAAATCACCGCACTTCATGTCGTAGCGCGCCTTGACATACCGCGTAGCGTGGAGGCCACGTCTCAAGCTTTAGCGCGCCTTAAGGTGGGCTATAGCGAGCTATTTAGAACTATGCTAACAACTGTACTCACGCGATGTGATGGCGGATACCTGTGATTAAGTAGAAGATAATAAGAAAATGATATCGATCATGTCAGGTTCACTCATTTATAAAGGTTCCGGTTCATTTTCGGATGACTTTTACTTGCTAAGCAAACCGATGACCACTCATGTTCACGGTTAAACTCGTCTTCAGACAGTTTTTTTAGCTATATATTATTGTATGTAAATATATAATCATATTTTTATGTATTACAATGTACTAATTATATATTAATAGCATGTAACCTGCGCAAAGCGACGGTGATACCAAATATATATTTTTATCGTGTTTTGATTTTAAATGGCATGCAATGATTGTGGGTATTTGACAGTACGGTAAAGTTCTAAAAAAGTACACGTTTGTCTAAATTAGACAAATTTTTAGGAAGTATATAAACTTAGATGACAGGTTTCGTTGGAGGTTGTTGTGGCAATTGACAAGCAGGTGGTTAGCAATTATTATTATTGAGTTCATAACAAATTTAATCACAGATTATACTATAAGAAGCAAGTAAGGTTTTTTAAATTTTCAGACTTTTTATTTTAAGAATAGTTCCAAACGCTTTAAAATGTAGTATAGATATCCCGCCAACTTAGTACTACGGGTATTTGGTTAGAAGAGTGTGACCTGTTTACATCAATAATAAAATGATGAAATGTTCTGTGAACCTCAACCATGAGTCATGACTTGCAAGATGCTTTTGATCCGTACATACACCAACTAATTACTATCGTGCAAACAACTCTTTCGATTGTGTAATCTTGGTCCCTCGCTCCACTCATAAAGGTCTTCGAGGGCGTGTATCAGGTGCAGTTGCACAGAGCTTTTACGTTTAACGGGTCTCATTTTTATTAATTTTACATATAGATATATATATATATATATATATAATATTAAATATATATGAGTTACATAATTAAATTTTACATTTAACGTTCCTTAATTTATGAGCATAAATGGGTATTTTTGTTGTTATTTTATACAGCAACCGAAACGAGACGTCATGACTCGATCCACCGTACACTCAAAACTTATAATTTCATATCTTCGGAAAACAATACAGTACTAAGCAACTTGTAGTGTGAAAGATGACTTACGTTTACTTATCGTAAATATGCCACTCCCCCAAATCCGACCCAACATGAGTATGTTGTGGTCATACTCGACACTTGCAAGTACTGAGTGCCTGTTCGGTATTATGTAAATCTCAATTAGGTGTCGCGATACCGTAACACGGAAACAAGTTAATAAACATATTTGATCAGACCTAACAGTGTCTTAATCTTTTTTTGAAATAACCCTATTTAAGTGACAAGACTTAACTTGTAGACCACAAAAGTTTAATATCAAAAGCTAGTAGGAGCATTAATAGATAATTTAGACGAAAAGATGTCTTTTTAGTTCATTTTAAGCAATCGTAACTCGTCTTGCGCACTTCACTTGCATTGTCATAAGCTCTGATTAGCTGCCAATCTCCTGAAAATTCATCATGTCGTAAGGCTTATATATGTGTGTGTTACCATAGGAGCAGATATGTTGTTTCTGGTGTCGCTGTGTGTGACTATCTATACTAGTATATAAAGCATTTGAGACCTTCTAAAAATAGGAAGGCTGAAAATTCAGACTTTTTTACTTACTAAAGAAAGCAAGTTGTTGATATCTTCATCAACATTATATACTATAACATTTTCTAACAACTTTTTGTAACAAACTTTTGTAACAATATTTTTTCTTATAAATTGAAAAATCTTTTTATTTATTTATTATTTTTATAATCTAATTTCATTATATTTTTTAAAATTTTGTGCTTTTTAATTCGATATCCATTTTGATATATATTTTTATTAACTTTTAGTCTTTTTCAATTTTAGTGGGTTTTTTAATTCGATTTTTAGAACTTTACAATGAGTAAGAGACTAATATTTATTAATCTCAAAATTTGTTATTAGGTACTCGTCTCCGCAATACGCGAGTACCGTTCTAGTTTTCTATAACGTATATAGTTTTCTAAGCCCCCCAAGCACGTCCCACTGTCACAACAATTATGATTGAAACGTGATTAATGATGTGACCCTCTTTGAAGCCATGCACATGAGTAGACTTAATATGTATAATGGGCTTCATGTTGAAAATAAGGTCAAGTGTGAAACCATATCACGCATTTTATGTATCAAAAGTCGTTGTTGGCGATGTAAGTCGCATCCAGTTCAGAGTACTTGAGAAGGTTGTTAGCATCGGTCGGGTTGCATCTGTGCAAAAGTACTTGACAACCGTCGTTAGTGATTAGTAACTATTCGGTCTAGATATAAGAATACTACGACCCTGACCATCTTTTTCATTAAAAGTGTTAAATGGACTTCAAATGTGCAGCAAATGTCAATGTGTTGAGCTTGTGCTCCTCTATATCCATCTGGGTCTATGATTGTTTATGATAATAACTGAAAGTTAAGTATTTTCTAGCATCGTTTAGGTTGCATCCGTTTGAGATTATTCGAAAACTGTTGCTGGCAGCTTAGAGTGCTTAGGTGTCGTGGCATTGATCCCTCGCCATTCTTATGTGGCATCTCGCCAAAGCTAGCCACTACACCGTCCAGCTCCTCACTTGATGTCTCGCCACCCAACTGAGGAAGAAGAAAACAAAAAAAATGGGGCCCACTTGATTTTTTTATGTTTTAAAAGGGTATTTTTAAAATAAAATGTGTAATTATGGAACCAAATCAGGAGAGGGGTATGCTATGGTAACATGTGTTTTTCGTAAGTAAGAGTGTCAAGTGACGTGGCACCCCGTAGATCCCAAATAAGGAGTAAAACTTGCGCCATAATATCTAGCCCTCTTAGTGACAACCTGTTTAGATATAAGCATTTTGATTTCAAACTATATTTTTCATTTAAAAGTGCTACTTTAACATTTTTAATTTTTTCGAATGAGTTTGAAATTCTCAAATTCTCTCAAAAAGTAATATTGTGGTGTACTTTCTCACAAACCGTAACTTAGTGATTCGATCGAGTTAATTAAGTAGTCAAGTCCGTGACCTGATAACTTGACCAGATTGACCCGGTGGTCAAACATTTAACCTGGTGAATTGATCGGGTTAACCCGACGATCGAACTTTTGATCCAGTGACTCGACAGAGTTGATTCGGTAATCAAACCTTTAACCCGGTAACTCGAGCAGATATACGTTTATGATCTTTTGGTCAAATAAAAATACATGCTTCCCTTAAAACGTGGGAAATTTCAGTTGGGCCTTTCATGCATCGGGCTACATAATACTACACAATTAGCTCAAAGAGGCCAAATCTTGGCCTGTGGAGATCTAATCTCTAATCTTCTAAGTCAAAGGAAACCTAGATACCTTAAATATTGATCCTCCCGTTACACTCCTCCAAAATATGTTAAGGACTAGACGAATACCCGCGCCAAGCGGCGGGATAACCTGGCGGCGTATAATTAACGATACGATATTTTGAGATAAAACTAAAATGTAATGGAAAGTCTCGCACCACCATATGAGATACAAGTCCCAACAGTCTTTGATGGTCCGGTAAAAGATACCAATCTAGTATATTGGTAGTTGTGGTAGCGGCTGTGGTGGCAACAAGAATCACAGCACCAACACAAGAAGGTTTCAAGGATACCAATCTAATAAAAGCACAACTTAAATAACTCTTGTTGCACATAAGCTATAAAAGTCAAGAAATTAGTCCTACTTGATTAATCAACAAAATATTGTTTCGAATCGAGGCTCTCATCCACACCTTTAAGAAAACAAATAATCTTCCTCAAACTCTCCCATCAAAAATAACTTTAAAAAAGAGAAAGCCGTTGTTTTTAACCAATAAGAAATATGACATCCAAATATCGACTATAAGAATTTAAAAAAATATAAAGATTAAGTACCATAAGATGAATAACGACCAAGCTACACGCCATCGTCGCCAACCGACGACCAAGGATAGACACCATCAATGGCGGCAACCAGGGTCTCGAAACCACCCAAACCAGAATATGGATGAAACTTCTATTCCTCTTACACAAAAACAACCGCACACAAAACCTCCTAAGTATCTCAAACCATCAACCAGAAACATCAATCAACCATCTTTGATGGCGACGATGATGGCAATGGTGGATCTGGTGGCTGTCGTGACAGTTGTAATTTTTAGAGAAACAAAACCAACAAATAATACCCTCAATCAGAACTACCCGAAACCACCCAAATCATAAAAAGATGGTGGTGGATTCGGCAGATCAAGAGGTAATATGATTGTGGCGGCTGTGTATTTTAATTTAGGGTTTACAGACATGGTGGCAGAACCGTGAGAGGGTGTGTGTGTTTTATGTTTGAGTTATATGAAAATTAAAAAAAAATCAAAAGTTAAATAAGGCAGTATAGTAAAAAGATTCCTATACTTTCCTATTTAGATTCCTAATTTCCCCTATTAGATGTACTGAAAAAATTAGTCTTAACATTAGACACTATAAAGTATGCGAGAAAAAAATGTATACTTTAATGTCATACTAAAAGAATGCAAATAATTTAAACAAGACATTCTGCGGTTTATCCTGATAGATGTGTACCCGCGCATAGCTGCGAAATTTTACGAGCGGCATATATTTAACGATATGCTAACTGATTCAGTGGTTGAACCGGTAATCGGGTGACTGGACTAAGTTAACTTGTTGGTCGAATCAATGAACTGGTGACTCGGACGGGTTGACCCGGTGACTCGATCGGGTGACCCGGTGGTCGAATTAGTGAACAGGAGACTCGCCCGGTTGACCCGGTGGTCGAACCGAATTGACCCGGTAGCTCGACCGATTGGATCTGGTGGCTCGACTGGGTTGACATGGTGGTCGAACCTAGGCCAGGAATGATGGCCATCAATCTTGACTTGAAGAGAGGTGGAAACTACAGGTACCAGAAGACTGCTGCTTACGGTCATTTTGGACGTGAAGACCCCGACTTCACCTGGGAGACCGTCAAGACCCTCAAGCCCAAGGCCTGAATGTAACAGTTCATGAGAATGATTCTTTAACCCCTTAAATCGACATCTGGAGAATACACAGGCTTTCATCGCATGCAGTTTTCCTGAAGCCGCCCAAAGGTGGACAACACGCAAAAAGATACTTACAGATTGTTACAAGCTTTTGATTGTCTGCTAATTTGTTTTAAGAATAATGGTAACAAACTGCCTAATTGTAAGGTCTTATTTACTACGTACATACATAAACTACAGATTTTAGGTGCTTATTTACTCTCCCATATAGACTATATAAGCAGTGTTATGAAGACTCAAAAACGCAAGAAACAGATAGGCACTTCAACAAGCAACCACAAACACCCATATGTTATCTTGCTTATGTTGTCGAGATGGCCGATCATGAGATAAGTAATTTCTTAAGCGTTTTACAATTGTGCTTATTAGAGAGAAAATATGAAAAATGATATGATTCGGTAAAGACGTCGGCATAATCAATCCGTAGAGGGTGTTTGAGATTGCTTATGTAAGTGCTCATTAGCCTATTTATAAGTCGATAAGCAGTTTTGTGTGTTTTGATGATTGTGTATCAGCTTATATCAGAATACCTACTTAAAATATGTTGGTTGATATATTTTTAGTTAAAAAAAGTATAAGTAGTTTAAAAAAACAATCCCAAACACACTCTAGATTGCTTATTCACAATTACTCAGCGAATGACAAAGCCTCTCTAACGAGTTCATATGCTAGGCCAGTTTTTAGCGACTTAAAATGTGACTTGATACCTGATATCTATAACTCAAAGAAACCTTCTGTTAGTATTCTCAAAATGTCCATTGAGGAATTTGGTAGAGTTGCTAGATTGGTTTGTGCTTCCTTCAGCAATTGCTTCTGGCTTATTATACTCAAACGCCTCCACCGTAATATTACTTTGTCCAATATTTCACTGACCATACTATCTTCCTATAGTTCTTCCGCACCTGATGCCCTCTCACGTGAGCCTACATCAAATCACAAATCAGAAAGATGTTAATTTCAGAAGGAAAAAGAATGGACGTCGTTCTAAGACAAACATATTAGGTACAACAGAGATGTCAATCTTTTACATTCGGGCCTATAACCAATGTCATATTTAAATAGAGATACAGGTCTATTTGAACATCTAAAAAACGTTCACATGCCTTTGAGAACTTACATACTTTAAATAGAAACAGAGTTCAATCTGTTTTGGTGTTTTTTGATCAGCTTTCAGAATTTACTTACGTGTACAATCTGAAGTGATATTTTTACAATCGAATAAGACTGACAACTGCCTATTAGCTCTAAATATTAAAAGCTGTATATCACATGTACACAATGATAGACAGTTTTTTTTAAGAGACCACTAAGAAAATAAGGGGGCATGTCTCTGGGGGGTAAATGGCTGACGTAAAAGACTGTGGCTGTAAATACCTTATCCGTGCACATCAATATTGCGAAAAGGACACCTGATTCAGCGAATCTTGCAAAATAGCACCCCACAGCTTGCCTTGTAGGGCAAATCAACATGACGAAAAGTAGCAGGGTTCCTGATACAAGAGCAACTAAGATTATGCAGACACGTGAAAATATAATGAAAATCTAGTGAGCATCACTTCAAAGAATAAGTATCGTAATCATACCTCCTCACCCCCTCTATGTAAGGACATGTGTAAATCTCTCACGGCTATACTCTAGAAGTTCCGCGACCAGGGCGCTATATCAGTCTAATCTTGATTTTAAGAACACTATATGTTGCTGACTTTTGCAGGCTAAATATTATGTAACAGTAACTACTTAATACCTATGTACCAAATCATTTTTCAGAAATAAACATAAGGCTTAAGTACATGTGGAGTTAGCAAAAGCTGTCAAACGCAATGACACGCACCTTCAAAAAATATAGCGAGGACTTACTTAATCGCAGAAAGCATATCTTGGACAAACCGGCCCGCGCCCATATGACATTTTACGGGTCTGATCTACCAATTTTTTTCCGCCTGAATGAAGCCTACCCTGGAGAAACTGACATGCACCAGTTTGACAGTTTATGGGTCTGATCTACCAATATCCTACCGCCTAACGACAACCTACCCTAGAATTTTTTGATACAGAGTGTTACTTAACCTGCCATGGATACTCTAGAAGTTCCGCGACCAGGGCGCTATATCAGTCTAATCTTGATTTAAAGAACACTATATGTTGCTGATTTTTACAGCCTAAATATTCTGTTAACAGTAAGTACTTAATACCTATGCACCGAATCATTTTTTTAGAAAGAAACATAAGGCTTAAGTACATGTGAAGTTAGAAAAAGCTGTCAAACGCAATGACACGTTGTCACCTTCAAAAAATATAGTGACGACTTACATTAATCGCAGAAATCCTATCTTTGACAAACCGACCCGCACCCATATGACATTTTACGGGTCTGATCTACCCATTTTTTCCGCCTGAATGAAGCCTACCCTGGACAAACTCACATGCACCAGTTTGACAGTTTATGGGTCTGATCTACCAATGTCCTACCACCTAACGACAACCTACCCTGGAAAAAAAGTTCTGATACAGAGTGTTACTTAACATGGTCGTTAATTATGTAACGTTCGCATTATCTATACTCTACTTCTTAAATCACTTAAATAATGTAACACAGAGTCGGACACAAATAACTACCTGTTTGCACCCAAATATTTGAATTTAGGATGCTTGATATCAAAGGGGTAGGAACAACAAAGAGGAGGTGTGTACCTACATCTTCCGAATGCACTTGTCTGCATCCGTGATGACACTATATCGAGACGCTACATGATAAACGTTAATGTTACATATAGAACTGGTAGTTATAAGCCTAAATATACTAACATGTCATAATGGGGCAAGTTTGCTTTTGTGGTTTTAGTACATATAATAAGTTTCTTTGATTTGAAACTAAATAAAACACTAAACTCTAATCCCCTTCACGGCTAAGCCAACCGTATTGAACCGATACCTATGTACCAGATATTCACCAAACAATATGTATATAAAATTACACAATTAAAAGTAACCATCAACAATTATAAATTAACGGGTGTTTGTTTTGGCCTTATATGCTTATATGATTTTGGGCTTATGTTTAATAAGCTCACTTTGTGCTTGTTTTGAAACATTTCAGCTAATATAAGTTCATTAAGACACATTAAAAGAAAAAGGTAAAACCAAATAACCTATAAACCGACTATATAATCTGAAATACTCACTTGAACAAAGTCCCAACAGTCTTTGATGGTCCGGTAAAAGATACCAATCTAGTATATTGGTAGTTGTGGTAGCGGCTGTGGTGGCAACAAGAATCACAACACCAACACAAGAAGGTTTCAAGGATACCAATCTAATAAAAGCACAACTTAAATAACTCTTGTTGCACATAAGCTATAAAAGTCAAGAAATTAGTCCTACTTGATTAATCAACAAAATATTGTTTTGAATCGAGGCTCTCATCCACACCTTTAAGAAAACAAATAATCTTCCTCAAACTCTCCCATCAAAAATAACTTTAAAAAAGAGAAAGCCGTTGTTTTTAACCAATAAGAAATATGACATCCAAATATCGACTATAAGAATTTAAAAAAAATATAAAGATTAAGTACCATAAGATGAATAACGACCAAGCTACACGCCATCGTCGCCAACCGACGACCAAGGATAGACACCATCAATGGCGGCAACCAGGGTCTCGAAACCACCCAAACCAGAATATGGATGAAACTTCTATTCCTCTTACACAAAAACAACCGCACACAAAACCTCCTAAGTATCTCAAACCATCAACCAGAAACATCAATCAACCATCTTTGATGGCGACGATGATGGCAATGGTGGATCTGGTGGCTGTCGTGGCAGTTGTAATTTTTAGAGAAACAGAACCAACAAATAATACCCTCAATCAGAACTACCCGAAACCACCCAAATCATAAAAAGATGGTGGTGGATTCGACAGATCAAGAGGTAATATGATTGTGGCGGCTGTGTATTTTAATTTAGGGTTTACAGACATGGTGGCAGAACCGTGAGAGGGTGTGTGTGTTTTATGTTTGAGTTATATGAAAATTAAAAAAAAATCAAAAGTTAAATAAGGCAGTATAGTAAAAAGATTCCTATACTTTTCTATTTAGATTCCTAATTTCCCCTATTAGATGTACTGAAAAAATTAGTCCTATACCCTTTATAAGTAGTAGGGATATTAACAGAGGGAGCGCGGAAGGGTGTGCAAGATGTGTAGTCAAGGGCGACATTTATTAAGTTTGGATATAAATACATATAATATTAAACATATATGGCCGTTCAAGAAAAAAATATTAAATATATATGAGTCATATATATTTCAATCTTATATGTAATTTCTTTTTAATTAACAACTCTAATAGTTATGTTTTCTCTTTTATTAAGTTTGCATACAAATAATTTCTCTTTAAATTAACAACTCTAATAATTTCTCTTATATGTAATTTCTCTTTTATTTAGTTTGCATACAAATACATAGTTATGTTTTCTTCTAATTGATTGAATAACCGGGCTTCCAAAGTTAAAGTTTCTTGGAATGCTTGGTTGATGTGTCCTTTGTAGTTGTTTTTTTCGGTTTTAGCTTCCTGCTTGCCCGTTTAATGAAATCCCGTTGTTCAAAAGAAAACTTAACAACTCTATTATGACCTTCGTATTGTTATTGTCATACAACGTGATGATCTTAGATATTATCTTACTTCTTACTATATTATAAAGTATTTGAGACTTTTGTAACAAACTTTTTGTTGGCTGAATTTTAAGACATTTTTACTTAATATATAAAGCAAGTTGTTAGATTAAAATAAAAAAAAGTAAGAACTTTTATAATAATTTATTAAAATAACATTTTTAATTTTTAGGTGAAATATTATTTTAAAAATCTAAATTCACCATATTTTTAAAAGTTTGATGCTCTTTAATTCAATGTAAATTTCGATTAATTTTATTAATTTTTTTTCCTTCCTTTTTAGCGAGTTTATTTTAATATAACTTTTTTATCATTTAACCTTTTTTATCGTCATTAAGTACTCGTCGCCACTTTGCGCGAGCACCATGCTAGTTATTTATTAGAGTAAGTATGTCACCTGATCCTATAGCCTCTAAGCTGAATAGGGCCAACATCGAGGATGAGGACAAAAATGTCAGCTCTGGTGATTGAGCATCGTCAAGAATGTCGTCAAAGAACTCTTCCAAAGGGTTTCACCATTGAGTAACTTCCTGATGAAAAAGAGTTCCCTAAAGATAAGGTTACGTTCGTTATGATGTGCACAATGAGATCATGAACAGAGGGATCTAGTAGCATATCTATAACCTGTTCAAATAGAAAGCAGAATACTTCACTTCAATATAAAAGCTAGTAAAATCAAATTGCAAATGGAGTAACTTTAAACATAGCAGGATCCAACAAAACATTAGTCTAACAACAAAGTTATCAAAACCTTAGATAGAACATCGTAACTCAAACCTTTATATCGTGATGTATGACATTTAGTTTCCAAGGTAACTCAAACCCTTGTGGAAGATGAAAGCATATTTGTACATGCCGAGAAGCATCCATACGAAGCATGATCGTCTCACATACTGTGGGATCTGGTGATCAACTAGAAGAAATGTATGACCAAATTGTTAGTTTGTGGACATATTTAAATAGTCGTGTGTTAGGATCGAACTCGAGATTATAGGATTGCACACAAATGTTTAGAGCTATTTAATTTAAATAATTATGTTTTATTTATTAAAATGTAATTTATTAACGAGTAAATCGTGACTAACGACCGTTAAGTATTTAATGGAAAATGACTAACGGGCGTTATCTTCGTAAAAATGGAAAAAATATTTTTGGTCCCCTCTATTTTAAGGGGATTTTTGGCCGGACCTTATGAGGTTTGGTGGAGGTGTGTTTGTTGATAAGTTTTGGTTAAAACAAAGTGTATATTCTCTATAAACACTTTGTCCCCTAACCCTAGCTTTTGACACACTATAAATACAAAGGCTTTCATTTGTTTTCTTTGCTCATTCATAGTGAAAGAAAATAATCTCTGAAACCTTGCCAAACACCACATTTGGCCGACTATAGCCTAGAGCATACTCGGTTCGGTTTTTTCCATCACTACGACACGGTTCTGCTCGCGTGACCTAGCTTGTCGAATAGCTTGTTTGAGACATGTGTACAAGAGCATAGATTTAACCTCCTTTGGTTAATCTTGGATTGGTTTGAAGTGTTCTTTTGCTAGGAAGCTTTGCAAGGTAAAATACCCTTTTAATTTTAATTCAATTAGTTATATGCATGTTATGTTAATTGATCCTAATCGCTTCCGCATGTGCTATGATGTTTATATATTTTATTTATCAAATAAATGTTATGTTAGATCTAACAAATCAACAGTGGCATCACGAGTCATATTAACATTGCAATAATTATTGAACACCTAATGATCTTAATAATTGTATTGTTAAAACATGAGATTTAGGGTTTATACATTATTTAAAAAAAATTCGAACCTAATTATCTAGATCACGCGAATTTTTTTTGTGTTTTTGCTAAATTAAAAAAAATTCATTGTAAACCCTATTTACATGTTAAATCTTTAGGTTTAATTACTTGATTAAATTGTTAGTTCATATAATTAAATTAATTGGGTAACGATCCTATAAAAACAATATAATCTTTACTATATTCAAGTGATTATATGTTTTAGACATAATCTTTACATTTTTTTAGTTGATTATGTGTATCCATGATTTACATGCATGTTGTCATGGATAAAAACTTGCCATGTGGTAAATGTTACGAATATTTGGCCTATATTTTATTTTTGAATGAAATTATAAAATCTTTAATTAGAGAAGACTAATATTCTATTTGAAACCCTAGTTGTAAAAGATTTTATTTCATAAATAAATTCATGTGGCTATGTGATTTATTTTTTAGAGCATATATTTATGATATTTATGCTTAGAGTTATTCTTGTCTAATATATTTTGTAATATGCCATTTGTTTAACTTATTTTTGAATAAATGTTGTAAACAATGGGTATTTTTTCCAAAAATATAAATGGACTAAATAACTATATAAAACTAATAGATTTGTTAAGAAGTTTAAATGAGACCTATTATTGAATCTATCTAGTGCTTTAATTATAAGTTAGTATCCTTATTCGTAGAGTGTTCCATCTCGATATTTCATCTTGGCTGAGTGTGATGGGTTTACGAATTAAAGTGCCCTCGCTCCCCAAATGATTATAGAATGGCGTCGACGAATAATGGTTACTGAACAGATAATCTAGCACTCTATAATTCTTTAATGTGGTAATTTAATCTTCAAGAAAATGTTTATAAAAAGTTTTATAAAACTTATGCTATGGAGTTGTATACATGCTTCTCCATACATAAAATTTTGATTTGAAACATCAAAATAATACCCACAATTTAAGTTGAATGCCATCTAATTGAGAACACTTGAAGTTGCAATTTTAATCAAGTGAGAGCCTTGGATTAAGATTGTGATGGAAAGAAAACTATTCATATGAGTGAGATCTCGATTGAAAGTTTTACGTTCAATAGATAAGAAGACTTAATTGAGTTAGTTAGTGAGATCTAGAAACTCAAGGCATTAGAAAGGGACTAAACATGTTTACAATGCAAAGTTATTAAACTTGCAATGTAAGTCCTTTAAAATACTAGAATTACAAAATTAGTTTGTCAATTAAATTGTTCGACAAGTTGCCAAGCTGAATACATTTATTACTAGCAGATCAACTGATGTAGTAAATTTATGTCACCATGGGTACTAGTAATTCAAGGAAAATACTATGGTTAATTTATTAACTTGGGTAATTTTATTTTCTTAAAAGTATTGATTATCGAAAATACTAATACATGAACTTTTTCTGTAGAAATGAATCATACCCAAAACAACTCTCAACATGTGTCTTCTGCCCTCAAAACTTTCTTTGAAGGCGAGAAGCTGACTGGCCCAAACTTCAATGATTGGTATCACTCCCTAAAGATTGTCTTGAGGGTGACTGATACTATTGATTTGTTGTACCAGCCTTGTCCTCACCTTCCTGCTGAAGATGTTTCCGAAGAGGACCAAGCTCTTTTCAAAGCTGATTACAAAAGGTACTTTGATGTAGCCTGCATCATGCTTAGCGGAATGAAGGCTTCTCTCAAGCAACAAGTCGAGTACTATACTCCAATGGACATGCTTGCTGAGCTCCGCAATATGTTTGAAAAGACACCAGCTGTTGAGCTCTACGATCTTGTAGACGAACTGCACAGCTACAAACATCAAGCAGGACAACCCGTTAGTGCACACTACATGAAAATGAAAGCGATGCTAGATCAGCTTTATGTGCTAGGGAAACCCTATGATGATGTAATGTCGATCAACTTGATCAATAGGTCCCTTAACAAGGACTTTAATGAGTTTGTCAGAAACTTCAACATGCATTGCGAGGGGAAGACATTGAGTAATTTGCACGCAATGCTCATTGACTATGAAAAGGGTTTGAAGGACAAAGCACCTGCACATGCACCTACGCCTCAAGTACTTGCAATAAAAAAGGGTAGGGTTGCTAAGCCAAAACCGCAATCGAATAAGTAGAATAAAGGCAAAGGAAAACATGATAAGGGCAAGCAAGTTGTGACTTATCAGAACAAAGCTAAGAAGCATCTTCCAAAGAAGAAGGATGATTCTCAAAAGGATAAAGATTGCCACTACTGTCATACTGATGGACATTGGAAGAGGAACTGCCCTTTTTACCTCGAGGATTTGCGTACAAGTAAAAAGAAGTTTGAGCCTGGTGCGTCAAATTCAGGTAACTTACTTGTGATTGAATTATTTAATCTATCATACAAATCTAATTCCTGGGTATATGATACGGGATGTGGTATTAACATTTGTAATACCATGCATGGATTTAAGATTGAAATGAAGTTATCTTATGGTGATCAATTTCTACAAGTGGGCAATGGCGCACAAGTAGCGGTTGAAGCCATAGGAACATTTAAGCTAGTTTTACCTTCGGGTTTAGTATTGAGTTTGAATAAATGTCATTATGCACCTTCTATTGTTAGAGGTGTAGCTTCTGTTTCTTGTTTGATAGACCTTGGTTTTCACCATACTGTTTCTAATAAGGGAATTTGTGTTTCTTTGAATGGCGTTTTCTATTTTACTGCTATTGCTGTGAATGGTGTGTTTGAAATTGATATGAATGATCATGTCACCAATGATAATAATAATTCTAATTTTAGCATCAATAAGAAGAGAAAGTTAGACTTATATTTTTCTTATCTTTGGCATTGTAGACTTGCCCATATTAGGAAGACTCGCATGCAAAAGCTTTCGAAAAAAGGACTTTTGGATAGTTTCGATGATGAATCATTGGATAAATGTGAATCTTGTATTTCTGGGAAAATGACAAGGAAACCTTTTAATGCTAACATTGAAAGGGCTACTGATCTAATTGGTCTTATACATACGGATGTGTGTGGACCACTTAGACATGTGTCAAAGAGAGGTGCTAGCTACTTCTTAACATTCACGGACGATTTCAGTCGATATGGTTTTGTTTATTTACTTAAGCATAAATCTGAGGTGTTTGAAACATTAAAAGTATTTAAAGCTAAAGTAGAGTTGCAAACTGGAAACAAGATTAAAACTCTTTGATCCGATCGAGGTGGCGAATACTTAAGTCAAGAGTTTAAAGATTATCTTGCTAAGAGTGGAATTGTCTAGAATCTTACTTCTCCTTATACTCCACAACAAAATGGTGTATCTGAAAGGAGAAATCGTACATTATTGGATATGGTGCGATGCATGTTTAATCTTACTACTCTACCATTATCCTTTCGGGACTATGCCTTAGAATCTACGACTCGTATTCTTAATATGGTTCCCACAAAGAAGGTAAGTAAGACACCATATGAAATATGGCATGGCAAGAAGCCTAATATGTCTTATCTTAAGGTCTGGGGTTGTGAGGCGTACGTGAAACGTGACTCAACTAATAAACTCCATCAAAGATCTATGAAGTGTTTATTCGTAGGATACCCTAAGGAAACTATGGGTTACTACTTTTACTTCCCACCCGAAAACAAAGTTATTGTTGCAAGATATGGAAATTTTCTTGAAAGAGAATTTGTATCTCAAGAATTTAGTGGGAGGAACTATGATCTGGAAGATGATCATGAAGATACATCACCTTCTGAAATTACTAGCGAAATTCTCGTAGAGCCAGAAAGTCTGGGTCCTCCGCCAGAATTAGTATAATCCGAAGGTCTGAAAGGACTATTCGAGCACCAACCGTCTAAGTCTAAACATAGAGGTTGAAGATAATGAACCAGGTGACTTCGGTGAACCTGCTAATTATAAATCTGCTATGCTTGATCCTAAGAGCAAAAAGTGGAGAGGTGCTATGGATTAGGAAATGCACTCCATGGATGTCAACGAAGTTTGGACGAAAGTGGATCCACCTCCTGGTGCTAAAGTAGTGAAAAGTAAGTGGATTTACAAGTTGAAAATTGACATGGATGGAAAGATACAATCCTATAAAGCTAGTTTGGTGGCCAAGGGCTGCACTCAAACGCATGGTATTGACTACGACGAGACCTTCTCGCCGGTAGCCGACATTAGAGCTATTAGGATTCTCATAGCTATAGCCGCGTACTATGACTATGAGATATGTCAAATGGATGTTAAAACTGCCTTCTTGAATGGTCGCTTAGATGAGGACATCTATATGGAGCAACCTGAAGGGTATGTTGATCATGAATATCCAAATCGTGTGTGTAAACTTCAACAATCTATTTATGGTCTGAAGCAAGCCGCACGACAATGGAATAAACGATTCGATGAAGAAATCAAGAAGTTTGGATTTGTTCAGAATCATGATGAGCCATGTGTATATCGCAAAGCTAGTGGGAGTAATGTAGTTTTCTTGGTCTTATATGTTGATGATATATTAATCATGGGAAGTCATATACCAAGTCTTAAAGTTGTTAAGGATTATGTTGGTAAATGTTTTTTATGAAAGATATAGGAAAAGCTGCATACATATTGGGTATTAAGATCTATCGTGATAGGAAAAGACAGTTGATTGGACTTAGTCAAAGTGCATATCTTGAAAAGATATTAAAGAGGTACAACATGCACAACTCTAAGAAAGGTTATCAACCTATGGATGTTGATCATGGTTTAATTCATGAGAAAGATGCATCAACTCCTGAAGAGGAGGAATATATGGCAAGAGTTCCTTATGCTTCGGCTGTAGGATCTATCATGCATGCTGTAAGATACACAAGGCCCGATGTGGCGTTTTCTCAAAACTTAGTCAGTCGTTATCAGCAGAAACTTGGTAAGCTCCACTGGGCTGCTGTTAAACACATTCTTAAGTATTTAAGGAATAGGAAAGACATGTTTCTTGTTTATGGGGGTAAAACAGACACAGAACTGAATGTAACAGGTTTCTGTGATGCTTCTTGGCAATGTGATAAAGATGATACGAAGTCCCAGAATGGTTATGTTTTTGTCGTCAATGGAGGAGTTGTAGACTGGAAGAGCCGTAAGTAGTCAACAATTGCTATGCATGCTGCCCAGGCCAAGTATGTAGCTGCCTCAGAAGCTGCAATGGAGGCTGTTTGGATTAGGAAATTTATTGATGATCTGGGAGTGATGCCATCAATAAAGAATCCTACTGATATGTATTGCGACAACTCAGCTGCAATCATATTCGCTAATGAACCTGGAGTCATGAAAGGCGCCAAACATTTTCTGAGGATATTTCACTATGTTGGAGAGCAAGTTGCTGCCGGTGAAATTAATTTGTTGAAAGTTCACACATATAGTAACTTAGCTGATCCTTTCACTAAAGCATTGTCTGGTAGGAAAGTCACCGAGCATGCTAAGGGAATATGACTTATGTTAGCTAGTGACTTCATGTAAATCTGTGATTTAGTATTTGGATAAGGGGTGTTAAACATTATTACCTTGATGAAATAAAGTTTGGGTTACGTTTATTTCTGTTAGTTAATTTTGTATCCTATATTTGCATGTTTATAACCATGAATATTAATTTTATTCTAAATTGTCCGTTGTCGATTAATAATATGGGAATATTATTAAATTAAGACAATTTTGGTGGGAGTAGTCCTTGAAAGAATACTTGATGTGATTACATACCAAATTTAGATGATATTCGATGATTCGAGATATAGGACTTATCCCAACTACAGTGATATTACTTTATGGATCTTTGTCATTAAGTATATCATAAATAGTTATCTTTCGACCTGAGATACTAGGAAACGTTGTGGATCTAGTGTATTTCTGTGAATCAATCTAACGCTATACGTAACTGGTGGCTATACGGATTTGATTTCAGGGGTGTTGCAAAATTCATGAGTTTTTCTTGTAGTCAAAATGGGATTTTGATTCCTTTAATATTCTGTTGGAGTTTTAATACAGCTGGGCCCCTCGTGGGATTAATTAAAGATGTATGTGTGGCCGCACCCAAATTGATATTTGGTAATCTTTAATAATCAACGAACGAGAAAGCATTTGGTTAATTAAGGAATGAATGAGATCTATATCCTTATTAACGTATATTAAGATACAAAAGGATAATATTAATGATGTTTAATCATTAAAAGGTTTTGTCCAGGAGAACTTACTCGAGATCGTACTAGAGGCATCGACGTGTAGCTAGACGCCAATCGATGTGATCACGATATTTATGAAATAGTCCAAGTAGGAGTTGTTAGTTTGTGGATGTATTTAAATAGTCGTGTGTTAGGATCGAACTCGAGACTATGGGATTGCACACAAACGTTTAGAGTTATTTAATTTAAATAATTATATTTTATTTATTAAAATGTAATTTATTAACGAGTAAACCGTGACTAACGACCGTTAAGTATTTAATGACTAACGGGCGTTATCTTCATAAAAATGGAAAAAATATTTTTGGTCCCCACTATTTTAAGGGGATGTTTGGCCGGCCCTTATGAGGTTTGGTGGAGGTGTGTTTGTTGATAAGTTTTGGTTAAAACAAAGTGTATATTCTCTATAAATACTTTGTTCCCTAACCCTAACTTTTGACACACTATGAATACAAAGGATTTCATTTGTTTTCTTTGCTCATTCATAGTGAAAGAAAATAATCTCTCAAACCTTTCCAAACACCACATTCGGCCGACTATAGCCTAGAGCATACTCGGTTCGGTTTTTTCCATCGCTACGACACGGTTCTGCTCGCGTGACCTAGCTTGTCGAATAGCTTGTTTGAGGTGTGTGTACAAGAGCATAGATTTAACCTCCTTTGGTTAATCTTGGATTGGTTTGAAGTGTTCTTTTGCTAGGAAGCTTTGCAAGGTAAAATACCCTTTTAATTTTAATGTTCATTTAGTTATATGCATGTTATGTTAATTGATCCTAATCGCTTCCGCATGTGCTATGATGTTTATATGTTTTGTTATCAAATAAATGTTATGTTAGATCTAAAAAATCAACACAAATAATGTGAAATCCTAATTTCTTAAACTGAAAGAGAAAAAGTAGGTGCGTAGTTGTGTTTGAGGTGGGTATTAAAGAAAGATAAAATTTTATTACCCAGTGGATATTTGTGTTGTCTATACTTGTGTTTGTTTTAGTTTAATCTTAGCCTTTTATTTATCATATAGCTGAATACTTTCAAGGGCTGTGATCAATTTTAGTTAAATCCGTATGAATGGTTGTTATCGAATCACACACTTACATGTCAAACATTTGTTATGGGACAACTTGTAGAAATGAATGACATAATAAATTAATAACACAAAAATACTAAAGTTAACTACTATATTTTTTTTGTCCTTATGGTTTAACGAGTGTAACGATTTTAGTTCTATAGTTTAAAAAGATTATCAAATCCAAAGAGATCCTTTCACCCGTTCTTGACAAAAAAAGTTCTAGAACAACACCAATAAAAAACCAAATAGCTACTACGTATAATTCCTTATCCCCATTTTTTCGAGATATACCAAACAGAAAAGAAAACACACTATAATCTATACAAGTCACACAATCTTACTTAATGGATGTTTATACTTTATTTCTCATCTTCAATTCTTCACCACATGCAAGATAAAAACCATATCAACAACAAAACCTTTATCTTCATTTTTTTCTTTAAATCCTCACCATATTCATTTGCAAAAATAATAAAGGGTTTCACCTAGTTTAACTAATATGAGCCTTTTTAATTATTTGCGTCATCAGTTGGACTCAAGATTGGATCCACTCTACATGTTCATTATACCCACCACGATGTAGGTGAAAAGACATAAAAGCCCTTGTATTAACGGTCAAAGTTAGTCAAACTAACAGACATCTAAAAATTGGACCAAAAGTGTTACAAGTCGATCAAAATAGGACTAGATCCGTTACTTTTCAAATTATAGGACCAAAACCGTTATATCCGGTAAATTATAAGGACCAAAAATATAGTTAACTCAAAATACTATAAAAATTTTATCAGTTTTTTTAGCATCAAAGGTGTTATTATTATACTTCAAGTTTTACTTATTAATTTGATATTCTAATATTACTCGAGTTAAGCTTAAATATATCGCTTACTTCACCAGCCTTCTATGCCACACGTATAGTAAAATGTCTTAGTCTTTTGAAAATTACGTATTTGACACTTTCATCGAGCGCAAGATTGAAAATTAGTAGTACTCGATCGAGTTATGATTTATGAGCTAGATATAGTTTGACTAGGCTCCAATCGGCTCGGTTTTTTTAAGTCCCATAATTTCATAAGAGTATTAAAGCTTCTAGTACACATAACATGATAAGCTAGATATCAAAACTCATGAAAATCCGGACCAAATACATGTAATCTAAAGCTATGAAAAAACTAATGCCAAATTTGGATAACAATAACAGGATCAATAAGAAATAATCAAATTCAATAAATCCATTTTGTGAACATGAATTGTTGGTATGCTCAAAAGACTTATATTTGTATTTCATTTCTAAAGCCAAATGTCGTTCTTTTAATAGCATGTGAAATAATTCCCATCGACTAAATCACTTATAAGATACGACACAAAAGTTGAATAATCTCCTTCTCACAATTACTTAAAAGTTACAACACAAAACTAATTCAGTTATGAATAAGTTTAATTTAATTTCGTAACATTTCAAAATTAAATTAAAATTATTGATATATGAATTAGTTTTAGCTAGTGGACTATTATCAATAAGTTTAATCAGTTTCCTACATTAATTACGAAATTGTCAAATCCCATGCGCCGTCGATCACTCTCACGCACGGCTTGTGTTTTTTGTTTTCCCGCGTCTTATTTTTATTCTTATACTTTTTGTTGCAGTGGAAATGGTGTTGAATTGTGTTTGATTTTGTACTTTTAAAGTTTTGCTTTTTAGACCCATCGGTTACCAACTTGAAAGAAGGGCTCCATGCAGTGCTCTTTCATCAGCTCCCAGAAAGTTGTCTGCGGATACTCAATTCTGCATAGATATGTCAGTAGCAATAGAAGATTAAACAGCAAAATATATGAGTTTAACAAAGAAGAAAGAAAATAAAGGACGTCAATCTAACTTACACATTGCGTCCCCATTTGTCTACCACAATCTAGAATTGAGCGTCTATATCATATCTAGTGTTGTAGCCAAAAATTTCCTTGGTTGGGTAGGGAAGCTTGTAAAAAGTTCCCTTCTTTTGCGAATAGAAGAAACGCTGCTTTTGGATATGAAAATATAACTCCTCTGTCAAAGATCCTACCAGCTGAGCCAACCAAGCAAAAAGAAACACGATTGGTTAGTCGAAACAAGTTTTTAAAGTATGATTATGGAACTTGAAGGAAAATACATTAATGTTGTATGACCTGAACCTTTTGTTGTGTATTTAACTAAAGTAAATCGAGCTATGTTTAATAAAAATATTAACATAATAGTGGAATACAAAATTAGAACCTTGTGCGAACGTAGTGGAACTATTTGCGCGAATGCAGTAACTTTGCATGCATCTGCACGATGAATATCTTCAACCTACAAATATCATGACACACATCACAGTTCCACTGAGAACCAAAAAACAATGACAGTTCCACTCTTACGGGCCGCATGACTTTATTTGATCGTTCTGTATCTTATGTGTCTCGAATCTATGTCTATGCTTTTAGCTAGACTATGTTATGTTTAATAAATGGATTTTTGGACCTTAGCTTGTGTGTTATGTGCTAATGTTAGTAGATGGATCTATGTGCTACGTGTAGCATTAATTTTTTATAAGTGTCGTCATAGGAGGGAGTACATTAGTGAAAGGGAACATGTATAATTATGGAGGCCTACATAATTATATATGTGCCACGACACTAGTGGGCTTTCAAGTATGATATCATGAAAGAGAGTTAATGCATGCTTGGTTATGTATATTGGTAATAGTTATATGTATGTAGTACTTAGCATACTGAGCGGGGCATTTAGTAGCTATTAACGAATGACTTATGTTATGATAGTATGGTGAACAATCGAAATGGAGCTGGAAGTAGTGGTGGTGGCGACAATCCTGACTTAGCTGCATTGATTGCTACTCAATTAGCCAACATGATACCGACTATCATTCAGGAAGTGACTAACAACTTGAACAACATCAACAGCAACGGTTAAGGGGGCGATAATAACAATGGTTGTACCTATAAGGCATTCATGTCTTGTGGAGTGAAGGAGTATGACGGTAAGGGATATGCAATAGCCCTCACACAATGGATTGAGAAGATGGAGAACGCAATGGAAATGAGCGGCTGCATGCCAGGACAAAGGGTCACGTATGCAACTGGGTCGTTTGTAGGTAAGGCTTTGACTTGGTGGATTACTCAAGTTCAAGCAAAGGGGAGAGTAGCTGCGAATGCAATGACTTGGGAGCAGCTAAAATCTCTCATGACTGAAGAGTTCTGTCCAAGCAACGAGTTGGAGAAGCTGGAGAAGGGGTTTTGGGGACATGTCATGAAGGGAGCTGCTCATGAAGAATACACGGATCGCTGCCATGAGTTGGCAAGGTTAGTGCCTCATTTGGTTACTCCGGAGGCGAACAAGATAAAGCGATACATCGCTGGACTACCAACTCAGATTAGGGGAATGATTAGGGCTACTCAGCCAAACACAATACAACAAGCCATTTTGACGGCTGCGGTGTTAACAGGGGAAGCAGTTAAAGGTGGTAGGCTAAGTACGGTTGGAGAAAAACGCAAGGAGCTGGAGGTAACAGAGCAAGACGGAGGTAGCTGGGAAGTTAGTAAGAATAAGAAGAAGAAGAAGGGGAAGAATGTCGTGTCAATGACCGATAGTGGGAACGCAGGTAGTACCGAAGTGTTCCGCATGCTCTACATATCATGGACCTAATAAACCATGCTTGGTATGTTTTAGCTGCAATGGACTGGGGCATGGCATAAGGGAATGCCAAAAGCCTATTGTAAATGATGCGTATGCGATAACGATTAGGACGGCGTATGAAAGACGAGCTTGCTACGAGTGTGGAGAAACGGGATACTATAAGGACCAATGCCCAAAGTTGGAAAGAGCACCAGGACAAGCCGGAAACCTGTTAGCTCTAGAAGGGAATCAAGATGGTGGGATCATTGGGTACCGTAATGGAAGAAGAGTGTTCTATCCAACTGGAATAGAAGAGGCACGGGATATAGATGGGATGACGGGTATGTAATTTTCTAACAAATTTCCTGTCACTATATTCTATTTTCCTCTAGGACTGATGGTAGCTTAATATTTTCCTAACAAAAATGCTATTTCCTCCTACAAAAACCTCCTACAAATCTTCCTACACCTTGGATCCTGATATGTGGCAGAACTGACGGTTAAGATCTAGAGAGATAATGAGTGGAAAAAATGAATATTATATGATTGTGCGTGTAGGCGGATAAGTAGGATGATTTGGTAGGAGGATTTAGCAATGCTCTTTTCCTAATTATGCCTTGTTAGTTTAAGTTTTAGGGTGGTAGAATTAGGGTTACGTAATTTCGACGACGGGTTGTAAGCAAGTAGAGGTAGATGATAATTCCCGAACATAACTAGAGTTAGGAAATTTAGGTTCCCTGGAAATTTAATTTCTTTAAGGCATGGAGGTTGAAGTGATCATGGAATTGGAGTGGTAGCAGCATGACGGACTGAGTTTGTATGTCGTGATAAGCCGTTAGAATGATGAAGACATTGGAGGAGTGTGATGAGTGAGAAGGAAGTAGAAGAGTCGTATGTGAGATTTTCAAGCGTGAGAATGTCAAGTAGATAGTTAGAGGTGATGGCATTTCGTGGAACCAGCATGGAACAAAGTGAAGCAAGATGAGGAAGCACTTTTGAAGGCTGAAGAGGTGGTTTTTTATGGAGTAGATAATGAGCCGATCTTGGCATTGTAGAAACTAGACGGGGGGGAGGGGGGGTTGAATAGTTTCTCTTCGGTTTGTCTCCTAATTAAAATTCCTTTCAATTAGGTGAGTGCCAAAACTATCTTTTACTTGAAAGCTAGTTGCATAATGATTAGGTTCAATTCTAATGCATTAACAATGACAAGTAGTAAGTGTAATGATAATGGAAGTAAGTAAAGAGTAAGGAAGGAAACAACCTAATAGGAAGACACCAAGATTTATAGTGGTTCAGCAACGAAGCTCTATCCTCGTTCCTACTCCACTCCTCGAGTACACCTACTCGAGATTTCCACTATATCCATAAGCTCCCTTCTTGGCGGAGAAAACCTTACAACGTCGCTTACATTATTTTTCGACACTAAGCTAAATGTCGAGACCTAATCTTAGATAGGACCAATCTACACAACGTCGCACACTTCACTATTTTATGACACAAGGCTAGATGTCGAGTTCTAATCAAAAGGTAGAACCAATCTTCACAACGTTGCCTACTTCACCATTTTCCGACACAAAGCTAGATGTCGAGTTCTAATCCAAAGCTAGAACCAATCTTCACGACTCTTCACTTTGAAGCTAAGTGAGAACTTCACACGACACAACTACACATCACTTTATAGTTTAGTGAGAACTCACAAGACACAACTACATCATTTTATAGTTTATTGAGAACTTACACAACTTATTACAACTCAACTAAACATATCCAAGTACACACATGTAACTTGGATTCACACAAGACAAATCCAAGCACACACATATGCAATGGACTTACACAACTCTAATCCAAGTATTCACAAATAGCTTGGATGAACACAACTAGTCCAAGTATTCACAAATACGTTAGATCTACACAAAACACAAATAAACAAATGATGGACATGATTATATCTTTAGGAGAGGATGATCTTCATCAAGGCTTCATCTTTAATCACATTACAAGTGTGTAAGTGATCTTCTCTTTGGACAAGGTAAACAGAAGGAGATCAAGAGGATAATCATAAGTAAACATACTTAACACATTAAGTGATCATTTACAAATGACTAGGATTAGAAGGGAGAAAGAAGGCTGAAAGAAATGTCCAAAAAGGGTTGTAAAGAATGAAGATTTGATCCACTATTTATAGAAGACAAAACCCAACGGCTAGCTGCGCGCGGTTCTTTATTGCACTAGGTGGTTCCTTATCGATAAAGAACCGCATAGGCACTTAAGGAACCGTGGAGATAGACTCCGCTCCTTTTTATCTTTTAGTGGATTTTAAATATCTTAGGCTGTTTAAAACCTTCAAAGGATATTCTTATGGCATTTAGATTATGCCATATTCAAATTTTCATTTTCCATTTTAATAAAACATTTTCTTAAAAAGAAAGTTTATTAAAAAAATCTTTTGTCACATTTGACAAAAGTGAGTTTTACGGTTAATCACTTTTATGATCACTAAACATGATTAAGATATGTAAGTGTAATGATTATTACCTTGATGATAATGTTTGTTAGATAATTTTTTTTACGATTGTGTTTGACTATAAATGTCTTGTATAGTTTGTTGTGATCAAAACTAAGAGAGATTAGTTAACACTAATAATGTTTTTAGGCATCACTTGGATTAACAATCTCCCCCTTTTTGATTACGACAAACTATAAACTCATTTACGTAAAATACAAAATTATTTGAATTATTAACGAGTTTATTCACTATCATTTCTCCCTCTTTGTCGAACCAAAAAGGTTAGCAAAAGTCTTTGGAGAAGAGAAGAATCGATTTGCTAGTAGCTCCCCCTTGGTGCTTACTCCCCCTTGCTTGGGGAACCAAGTAATAGAGCTAAGGTGACATGCTACATAAAGGTTAGAAGAAAGAAAAGAAACACCAATGTATATATTTGCAACACCTACTAACTAACTTAAGAGGGAGGAAGAAAAGAAATCTCAAATTAGAAGTAAGTATTTTCTAAGTATGTCCAAAGAGTGTGTGTTGACCACATCAAAGTTCAACTGGTAGAATAGAGGAAGAAAAGAACCATCCAAACCAAATGAATTGATTATAATGTCAAGGGGTTAAAAATTTAGAATTTATGGAATCACCCATAAGCAATTATAAATTTTAGCCATGATCAACTCTTTAACAAATGTATGAAAAAGAATTAGCGGGAAAAGGATAACACACATAACATTCATATTACACAAATATGAAAGAACATACAAGAGAAATATTCATACACACAATATGAATATTTAAAGAAAAAATATGAAAAACCACAAATCATAAACTACTCTAGTAGTGATAATCTTCCAAGATTGCTTAAGTTTTATTGACTGAAACAGTTAAAGTACAAAATGTGCCTTAGTTGGAAAAGAAAGACGACGAGGCATCATTTAAAGTTTTGTTCACGGGAACGAAAACTTTGAAAGGAGGTAAAGTGAGGAGGAATTCAAGGAAATTTAGCTTGTCATAAACATGAACAATTTCAATTTGTTAAAATCGACAACAAGCACACGAGGATCCATGATGCAAAACAAAGTCGTTATATGGGGGAGGACCATCAAGATGAGAGTTTGGTGGAGAGGGAGATAATGGATAAGAGATGTTTTCACAATGCCTAGTGAGTTTTGGGAAATAAGATAGGTTATTGAGTTGTGGAGTGTTGAAAGGTTTAGGTGGTGGTGGAAGAATTTCCTTTTCTCCGGTAATTGGATTTATAAAGTAAGTCTCATTCCAATATTTGATCAGAGAGAGAAGAATTCTTAAAAGGTTTGGGAGAAGATGAATCATGAGGATTCTTGTTCTTATTGATCCAAACGGGTCGAACCGAGATTTTTCGGTTTCTTTGAAAGCTTAGAAGAAGAAGCTTTATGTTGAGAAGATTGTGAGAAAGATATGTCAAGCTTAGGAATGGAAGTGTTATACATTTTGAGGGATGAAGAGGAGAACTCCCAAAAGAGAAGAATTTAAAGAAAATAGACAAGGAAAGATTTGAAATGAAAACAAAAGGTTTTAAGGAATGGTTAGCCAATTTGGGTAAACAAAGAATCTTGACAAAGACAATGGTTAAAGAAGAAAAGACCAAAAATAAGCCAAAAACAGGCTTACTGTCTGCGGTTCCTTATAGGGACCGACAGTTCCATATCGATATGGAGCCGTGATAGGTGTGTAAACACCCATCCTTTTACCACTTATTTCTGGCTAAAACAAGACCAAAACACGTATTTAATATCATTTGTTTGGAATTATGCGTCGTTTTTGTGTTTATTGTGTTTTCAGAGTCAACCGGATGAATATTGAAGAAAACATGGAATTGCACGGGTTTTATCGAGGAAAAAGACTCAAGACGAAGTCTATTGTCCAAGAGATGCAAAATATTTGAAGTCATTGTGCCTATTTGAAGATTTATCGAAGAATAGAGCCAAAGATGGAAGATTCATATATGTCGAAGAACTCGAGTCTATTAAATAAAAGATTATAAGACGAGTTGGAATTATTCACCGACACTTCTTAAAATCCAAAGTCGGAAACGTTTATTTAAAGAGACGAGAAGACTAAAGAAGGAAGAAGAAAAGAAGCCCAAAACCAAGCCCATGCACAAAGCCCACAAGACTTGCCTATTTATAGGACCTTACTTCACAAAAAAAGGACACTTAGTTTTTTAGGTAGTTTTTAGTTCTTTCATTTTCTCTAGTTTTAGAGAGAGAAAGTTCTAAACTTTCTCTCACTAGTTTTCATTTTTTTCTATTTTAAGATCAAACTTTTGTATTATCTTTGATTAATCAAGTTCAAGTTTTTAGCTTTTAATCTTTAATCTCATCCTTCCTTTCTTTGATTTTGATTGACTTTGGTACAAATCTAGTATGATCCGTGTTGTTCATCAATGATTTGTGCTTAAAAAAGTTGATTTCTTTTTATGTTTCTTAAGTTTATGCACGATTAAGCTTTAAGATCCTTGTTCTTATTGGCTTATTTGTTGATTTAGCTTATTTACTTTTTAAAGTTTTTATAAAAAGTTCATCTTTTTATCATTTGATTTATGTTTTTGCTTATTTGAAGCATAGATAAAGTGTTCTTAGTGCTTATTTGATCAGCTTATTATTGGATTCGAGCTAGTTTTGGAGTTAGCTTATTCCATAAGCTTATTTCCCTAGCCCAAGTTTCGGATCAGCATAGTTTTCGGAAAGGGCAAAGCCCTTTTCCGATCGGGTATTCCGACCTAGCATCACCCCTTTTTCTGATCGCAGTGATCGGAAAAGGGTTTTAATACTCCGATTGGTGGTATTGTCATATTCCGACGGTAAGTGTTTTAGTTTTTCCGATTGTAGCCCTTTTGCTATTATTCCGATCTGCCCCTTTTTACCATATTCCGATTGCAGCTTATTTCCAATTATTCCGATTGTTATGCTTTTAGTCTATTCCGATTTAGGCCTTTCTCCAATATTCCGATTGATTCGTTCTCGAGTATTCCGATTGTGCAAGTTTTAGTACATTCCGATTGGAACCCTGCCCCATATTCTGATTATTAGCTTTTCTCAGTATTCCGATCACCCGATCGGAATATATTCCGATCTATGCCCTTTTTCCAGATATTCCGACCACTTGTTTTGCTATACTCCGATCTTACTTTCTTTTAGTACTTTTCAACTAAGTTCATATTTTCACAAAGTTCTCCAAGAGTTAGTTTTTATTGAGTTTCAAACATTTATTTTTAAACTCGTCTTTTTACTTTAATCATTTAAAGCCTTAAGTTTATTCTTCGAATCTTAATTATTTGCCATTAGTTTAAAATAGATAAACAAACCATCACCTTTTCGTTAACCAAGAACAAATCATTCCACTTAGAGCCGAGATCAATTCGAGGAGATTCCGAGATTAACCTGAACCCATTGCAAATCCGCGTATCAAATGGCGCCGCTGCCGGCTCTTCTCGTTAAGATCAACAGTTTTTGTGAGAACTTGGATTTTGGGATCCGTTCGCCGTGAACGTTACTTTTTCATAAAAATTTCAAAATATATATATATATATATATATATATATATATATATATATATATATATATATATATATATATATATATATATATATATATATATATATATATATATATATATAATTTTCAAAAATCCTAAAAAATTAAAAAACATAAAAACCAAAAATATTTTTGCTTTGTTTTTCCCTTGTTAGTTCTTTTGCAGGTGTATGCGCACTCGATCAACGTCTTATCAAGAGCCCGGGCCTCTCGATAACTTAGACATGGCCGGTGTACAAAACAACAATAATAACCCACCTCAAAACAATAATAACAATAACAATCCACCGTTCAACAACATGAATAATAACAACAACAATGAGCCTCTACCGGATAATCGCCCGATGATTGAACTGCTGCAAGCCCATGTAGATGGCAACACTGATCCAATTTTTATACCCACGTTTGCAGCCAACAACTTTGAACTCAAATCAGGCTTTATCCAGATGGTCTCTGCTCAACCATTCTTGGGGCGTACCATTGATGATCCACATGACCACATCAAGAGATTCCTACAACTCACAAATACGGTCAAATTCAATGGTGTTCCACAAGAGGTAATCCGTTTACAACTTTTTCCCTTTTCTTTAGAGGGACAAGCCCGACATTGGCTTGCTAAGGAACCGCCACAGAGTATTCTTTCGTGGACGGATTTGGAGACCAAGTTTATCAATTACTTTTTCCCACCCTCTCGTACTACCGCTTTGCGGAATGAAATCATAAATTTTGAACAAAAGTACGATGAGTCGTTTAGTGAATCTTGGGATCGTTTCAAAGATCTTTTAAGAAAATGCCCACAACATGGTTTTACCAAAGTGCACCAAATTAACACTTTTTATAATAGTTTAAGCATGAATGACCAAGATTCACTAAACAGTGCCTCGGGGGGTAATCTTTTGGCTAAGACTTCAAATGCTGCTTGGGATATCATTGAGAATAAGTCTCGTGTGCAAACCAAGAGTGTGCGGACCAATGTCGCTAGTGCTAGTACTAGTGACAGCGACAAGCGAATTGACAAAATCACTGCGCTTCTTGAAACGCTTGCTACCCAAACCGCCAGCAACACCAACAGCATTAACGCTAAAAACGCTAAAGACGCTCAAGTCAATGCTGTTAGCCAACCATGTGAGATATGCGGGGGTCCTCATTCTTACACCACTTGTACTGCCACCCAAGACCACCCTTCTGAGAACGTGAATGCAGCATACGGTACCTATCCTCAACCTGCTTATCAAGCTCGACCTCAAGGTGACCGCAACCTGCTTAGCTACCGTTCGAACAACTATCTCTCACCACCTGGTTCTACTCCTAACAACCCAAACCAACAACAAAACCTTAACCGCCCTCCTCAACAACAACAACAATCTCGTGGACCATACATACCTCCTCATAAACAGCAACATACACCTCAACAAAACAACCAAGTTTACCAGCAACCTGCTTATCAACCACCCACATACAATGCTCCTCCCAACCAACCCACCGCTTTACACCAAGAAATGGAAACCTACATGAGGACTAACGATGTGATCGTGGAAAATCTTCAAGAGGAAGTGCGCAACTTGAAAGCAGACCTGATGAAACAAGGGAACGATCTGAGAGCTGATATGAGAAACACTATGGATAGTCAAACGAATGACTTAAGAAACATGATGGCTAGTTTCTTCCACGGTAATCAACCCTCTTCTTCGGGTACTCTTCCGAGTAACACCGTTGCGAATCCAAGAGGGGAGATGAAAGCAATCACCACTCGCAGTGGCAAAGGTACCAAGGAACCCGAGCTTCCTATACCTCCACCGGTGGTTGTGACTAAGGAGAACGAGTCACCTGCTCCTATTCCTCATCCTTCTACTTCCCCAATTTCTCCACCTCTTACTGCTACCCCTCCTCCACCCAAGGATGTGAGTGATCCTTTGATACCAAAGACTTCCTCTTCTTCCGATATACCTTATCCATCAAGGTTGAGGAAAGAGAAGCTCAAAAGCAAGGATGATATTCAGGTTTCGAACTTTCTTAAAATGTTCAAACAATTGAATTTTAACATCTCCTTCGCTGAGGCTCTCGCTCACATGCCTAAATACGCTAAAATGTTTAAAGATCTTCCCAGCGACAAGGATAAGCTTCTTGATATCGCCAACACCCAACTTAATGAGAATTGCTCTGCAGTGATCTTAAGGAAATTGCCAACCAAGCTTGGTGATCCGGGTCGTTTCTTAATCCCTTGCAATTTCCCGGGAGTAGAGAATTGCATGGCCCTAGCCGATTTAGGTGCCAGTATCAACTTAATGCCTTTAAGTGTGTGGAAGCAATTATCTCTCCCTGAGCTAGTCCCCACCAAAATGACTTTGGAATTAGCTAACCGTACGGTTGCTTATCCAGTGGGGATAGCCGAAGACGTCTTTGTAGGAGTCGACAAATTCACTTTTCCTGCCGATTTCGTCGTCGTCGACTACGAGATGGACCCTCGTGTTCCCTTGATCGTGGGTCGTCCATTCCTGAGGACCGGTCGCACTCTCATCGATGTTGAAGCCGGTGAGCTTATCATGAGAGTGGGTGACGATAAAATCGTCTTCAACATGGGAAAGTTGTCTAAACAACCTTATTCATACGAGAGTGTTAATTGTATTGACGTTCTGGATGAGGCTTGTGAAGAACACTTTAATGATGCTTGTAAAAATATTCCTACCTCTCTTCCCAATGTTGAAACCGTTTCCTCTATTGATTCATCACTGTCTCTATTTGGAGAAAGTGATTTGTTTTGGAACAATCTTGAAGCCACCATGGGAGATGTGAACTTAGCTAATGATGATTCTCCCACCGATGGGGATGAAGACATGCATTTCTTTGAAAACCTTCTCATCGAAGACAATCTTTCTCCACCATCTCCCACGGTTATTGCTATCGATACTCCGACTTTGAAAACGCCTCCCATCAAAAATCCTCCGGATTTAGAACTTAAGGAGTTGTCGCCCCATCTCGAGTACGTGTTCCTTGAAGAAGAGAAGAAGTCGCCCATCATTATCGCGAAGGACTTGAAAGATGAAGAGAAAACTCGCCTCATCGCCGTGCTTAAAGATCATAAGAATGCAATTGCTTGGAAAATTTCTGATATTCGCGGAATTGATCCTCACTTATGCACACACAAAATTCTCATGGAGGACGACTTTAAGCCCACAATTCAAAGCCAACGAAGGGTGAATCCAAAAATCCATGAAGTCATCAAATCAGAGGTTATCAAACTTCTTGATGCGGGTATGATTTACCCTATTTCGGATTCACCATGGGTTAGTCCAGTCCATTGTGTGCCTAAGAAAGGCGGCATCACCGTTGTGCCCAATGCAAACAACGAGTTGATTCCTACCCGTCTCGTTACTGGGTGGAGAGTTTGTATAGACTACCGCAAACTCAATGATGCCACGAGAAAGGATCATTTCCCTCTACCTTTTATGGACCAAATGCTTGAACGTCTAGCGGGTAATGAATATTACTGCTTTCTTGATGGTTTCTCGGGTTATTTCCAAATACCCATCGATCCCCAAGATCAAGAGAAGACAACATTCACTTGTCCCTATGGCACATTTGCTTACAAAAGAATGCCTTTTGGCTTATGCAATGCCCCGGGACTTTCCAAAGGTGCATGTTAGCTATCTTCCATGACATGGTTGAACAAACCATGGAATTCTTCACGGATGATTTCTCGGTCTTCGGGGATTCCTTCTCTTCTTGCCTTGCCAATTTGGAACGTATGCTTAAGCGGTGCGAAGACACTCGCCTGGTTCTGAATTGGGAAAAATGCCATTTCATGGTAAAAGAGGGCATCGTGCTAGGACACAAAATCTCCAAAGCCGGTCTTGAAGTAGACCGTGCTAAAGTCGATGTTATCGCTAAGTTGCCTCCACCTTCAACAGTGAAGGGTGTGAGAAGTTTCCTTGGTCATGCGGGCTTCTACAGTCGATTCATCAAAAAAATTTCTCAAATCGCTCGCCCGATGACCCACCTCTTGGAAAAAGATACTCCTTTTATCTTTTCCAAAGAGTGTCTTGAAGCCTTCAACTCGCTCAAGGATAAGCTAACTAAGGCACCCGTCTTGGTTACCCCTAATTGGGAGCTGTCTTTCGAGTTGATGTGCGATGCTAGTGAATTTGCTATTGGTGCGGTTCTGGGACAAAGAGTGAACAAACACTTCCAACCAATCCATTACGCTAGCAAGACAATGACTGGGGCTCAATTGCATTACACGACAACCGAAAAAGAGCTTTTAGCTGTTGTCTATGCTTTCGAAAAGTTCCGCCCCTATCTTGTCCTTTCCACCACTATCGTTTACACCGATCATTCCGCGTTGAAGTACTTGTTGACAAAGCAAGATTCCAAACCAAGACTTCTTCGCTAGGTTTTGCTTCTCCAAGAATTTAAAATCGAAATTCGCGATAAAAAATGAGCTGAAAACCTAGCCGCGGATCATCTCAGTAGACTTGAGGATCCTTACCAGGGGGATCATCCGAACAAAGAAATCAATGATTCTTTTCCCCTGGAGACCTTAATGTCTATCAACTCGACTGCTGATGAAACCCCGTGGTTTGCGGACATTGCAAACTACTTGGCGGGTGGAATTCTCGTTGACGGGTTAACATCCCAGAAAAAGAAGAAGTTCTTTAACAACATTAAGACTTACTTTTGGGATGACCCGTATCTATTCAAACAATGTGCTGACTTGATTATTCGTCGTTGTGTTGATGGACCGGCAGCTTTAGAAATCCTTGACGCTTGCCACAAAGGACCCACCGGTGGTCACTTTGGTCCCAACTACACCGCCAAAAAAGTGTTTGACTCGGGATTTTATTGGCCCACCATATATCATGACGCTCACGAGATGGTTAAACGATGTGATGCTTGCCAAAAACAAGGCAAGATCACACATAAAGACGAGATGCCTCAAAATTTCATACAAGAATGTGAAATCTTTGATGTTTGGGGTATCGACTTTATGGGGCCATTCCCTTCTTCTAAAGGAAACAAATACATCCTTGTAGCCGTTGACTACGTCTCCAAATGGGTTGAAGCCAAAGCTTTACCCACTAATGACGCAAGGGTGGTTTGTAACTTTTTGAAATCGCTGTTCGCTAGATTCGGCGTTCCTCGTGCTATTATCAGTGACCGCGGGACTCATTTTTGCAACGATCAATTTGCAAGAGTCAAGGCTAAGTATGGTGTCAATCACCGTCTTTCCACCGCCTATCATCCCCAAACCAATGGGCAGGCCGAGATATCCAACCGTGGATTGAAGCGAATTTTGGAGCGTACTGTGGGAGAGCATCGTGCCGCGTGGGCCGATAAGTTAGATGATACTCTGTGGGCTTTCCGTACTGCTTATAAGACCCCGATCAGTTGTACACCTTATCGTCTTGTGTACGGAAAAGCATGCCACCTTCCCATCGAGCTGGAACATAAGGCGCACTGGGCCTTGAAGTGGGCTAACTTCGACATCAACAAAGCCGGTGATCATCGCAAGACTCAACTCAACAAGCTCAACGAACTAAGGAATGAAGCTTATGAGAACTCGCTGATCTACAAAGAGAAGACGAAGATCCTTCATGACGCAAAAATCAAGAACCGAGAGTTCCACGTTGGTGATCAAGTCTTACTTTTTAACTCTCGGTTGAAGATCTTCTCTGGCAAGTTGAAGAGCCACTGGTCTGGTCCATTCACCGTCGCCAAAGTCTTTCCATATGGGACCATTGAGCTTTCTCAGCCAAATGGGCCCAATTTCAAGGTGAATGGCCAGCGTCTGAAGCTGTACTTTGGTGAGGACATCTCTCATGAGATGATTCCGTCCCTCACCACGTTCCCCATGAACTAATTTTGGGTCGAGTCAGGCTCGTGACTCGGTTATCAAAAACAAGCGCTCCTCGGGAGGCAACCCGAGTATCTATACTTTTATGTTTTAACCTCCTAAGTGTAGGGGGACCTATATAGGTGTTTGTTTTTGTGTGGTGATGTGATTACAGGGATGAATGCACTCTTGGAACCTTTGAAGAACCGTGCTCCCGTGTTATCCGAAATCCAGTTTTATCTCTCAACTATCGTGATTCAATTTTCTTCATACTCTCATTTGAAATTGATCACTTTAGTCGTCTTTTCCTTAACTTGAGTTAACCAACGTGCACAATGTCATAAGTGTAGGGGAGACTTTTTCCACATGCTTAAACATTGAGGACAATGTTTATCATAAGTGTAGGGGGGACTTCTATCGAAGTTTAAGTGGACTTTTCCATGAAAATGCCTTCATTTAACCGGAAAATCATCTTTTTCAACATTTTTCAAATTTTTAATTAACTTTGGCCATTTATTCATAATTTTTAAATTTTTATCGTTGCTTTCATATGTATATATCCCGCAATAAAGTCAAATTTTAATAAAGTGGTGTAGCTAGTTTAGAAGTCTTTGACATATTAGGCCCGTTGCGATTATTTTGACTCAACCCGAATAGACTTATCTAAGTTTATTCTAGCTAGTATCCTTAACCATGTAGACCTTAATTGGTTTATTAGGCTAAGCATCAACGAGTCTCATTAATTGAGATTTTAAATTGTGGAGAACGAGAGATGATAGAGTCAATTATAAGTCGGTATTCTTGCGCAAGCTCACTTGGTGTAATTATTTGCCTATTCTCCCATCACTTGCTATTAATTTATCTGCAATAAGTAAGGTCGTACGATTTGAAAAGTTACTTAGCTTCTAGCCCAAGATCGTTTAAAAGTCGCTCGGTAATGATAAGAGTTCATAGCCAAGGCATAACTTATGAAGCGGGGCGCGAAGATTGGCGAGTCCGAAAAGGCCCTAACAAGGCATGAGGATTCCATTTTATTGCTGAAGATCCAAAAGTGATGTGAAAAGCATTATTCCCAAAATCAATATGAAGGATCAAGACTCACGACGAAAAGCAATCAACTCCCATAAAGATGATGGAGAAGTCTATCCGAAAAGACCCTAACAAGGTATGAGGATAAATAGATCCAAGTCCGAAAAGGAGGCGAATCGTTGTATCTCGAAATCCCAATTAGAGATTGAAGAAATAATCATGAAGTCGTGGTCAACAAAGTTGGAGTACCCCTCAAAAGTCTCCAAGTGAAGAAACTCTATTACGATGAGAAGACCATTATCTCAAGAACGTCTCCTAAGATATGAAGTATGATGTACATGCCAAATATCAGCCCGAGAAAGGTCTCAAATCACGAACCAAGTTATGCCAAGATATGAACTTTTTGATATCCCGAGAAGCAGTTTTAAGAGATTTTGTCCTTTAGCTAACTATTGATCAAATCGTCCTACTTTGCTTTCAGCCTAAATAACTATCGAAATAAGTCCAAAAATGCATCTTCATAATCATTCTAAGAAAAAAATAAAATATAAGAGATACACCTAGGAATAAGGGAGTTTAAGTAGTTAATTAAGCCATGTGTGTAAGTGTTTGATTTGCTAACTTATAATAACAATGATCTCGTTTTTAAGCTTAGTTTGGGGAACGTGAAACTTGAGGGTGATAGATCTTCGCAGCACCAAAGCCCTAATGTATGTCCTTGATCTCTTTGCAAGTTATTTCCATCCTTTTGTTTACTTTAAAGTTTTAATTTCTCTTAGTACTTTCATTTTCGTAGTATATTAATAAGGCCAAGGTTGATTGATTATGAGAAAAGTGTAAATGTGCTTTGTCACTAAGCATTGCATGAGGGCATGGCAATGGTTAAGTGTAGGGGATTTGATAGGTGTGTAAACACCCATCCTTTTACCACTTATTTCTGGCTAAAACAAGACCAAAACACGTATTTAATATCATTTGTTTGGAATTATGCGTGGTTTTTGTGTTTATTGTGTTTTCAGAGTCAACCGGATGAATATTGAAGAAAACATGGAATTGCACGGGTTTTATCGAGGAAAAAGACTCAAGACGAAGTCTATTGTCCAAGAGATGCAAAAGATTTGAAGTCATTGTGCCTATTTGAAGATTTATCGAAGAATAGAGCCAAAGGTGGAAGATTCATATATGTCGAAGAACTCGAGTCTATTAAATAAAAGATTATAAGACGAGTTGGAATTATTCACCGACACTTCTCAAAATCCAAAGTCGGAAACGTTTATTTAAAGAGACGAGAAGACTAAAGAAGGAAGAAGAAAAGAAGCCCAAAACCAAGCCCATGCACAAAGCCCACAAGACTTGCCTATTTATAGGACCTTACTTCACAAAAAAAGGACACTTAGTTTTTTAGGTAGTTTTTAGTTCTTTCATTTTCTCTAGTTTTAGAGAGAGAAAGTTCTAAACTTTCTCTCACTAGTTTTCATTTTTTTCTATTTTAAGATCAAACTTTTGTATTATCTTTGATTAATCAAGTTCAAGTTTTTAGCTTTTAATCTTTAATCTCATCCTTCCTTTCTTTGATTTTGATTGACTTTGGTACAAATCTAGTATGATCCATGTTGTTCATCAATGATTTGTGCTTAAAAAAGTTGATTTCTTTTTATGTTTCTTAAGTTTATACACGATTAAGCTTTAAGATCCTTGTTCTTATTGGCTTATTTGTTGATTTAGCTTATTTACTTTTTAAAGTTTTTATAAAAAGTTCATCTTTTTATCATTTGATTTATGTTTTTGCTTATTTGAAGCATAGATAAAGTGTTCTTAGTGCTTATTTGATCAGCTTATTATTGGATTCGAGCTAGTTTTGGAGTTAGCTTATTCCATAAGCTTATTTCCCTAGCCCAAGTTTCGGATCAGCATAGTTTTCGGAAAGGGCAAAGCCCTTTTCCGATCGGGTATTCCGACCTAGCATCACCCCTTTTTCCGATCGCAGTGATCGGAAAAGGGTTTTAATATTCCGATTGGTGGTATTGTCATATTCCGACGGTAAGTGTTTTAGTTTTTCCGATCGTAGCCCTTTTGCTATTATTCCGATCTGCCCCTTTTTACCATATTCCGATTGCAGCTTATTTCCAATTATTCCGATTGTTATGCTTTTAGTGTATTCCGATTTAGGCCTTTCTCCAATATTCCGATTGATTCGTTTTCGAGTATTCCGATTGTGCAAGTTTTAGTACATTCCGATTGGAACCCTGCCCCATATTCCGATTATTAGCTTTTCTCAGTATTCCGATCACCCGATCGGAATATATTCCGATCTATGCCCTTTTTCCAGATATTCCGACCACTTGTTTTGCTATACTCCGATCTTACTTTCTTTTAGTACTTTTCAACTAAGTTCATATTTTCACAAAGTTCTCCAAGAGTTAGTTTTTATTGAGTTTCAAACATTTATTT
Organism: Glebionis coronaria; assembly: GCA_025667525.1. Lineage (NCBI taxonomy): Eukaryota > Viridiplantae > Streptophyta > Magnoliopsida > Asterales > Asteraceae > Glebionis > Glebionis coronaria. Next base: position 30,222,265 of record CM046881.1, read on the forward strand.
TTAAACTCGTCTTTTTACTTTAATCATTTAAAGCCTTAAGTTTATTCTTCGAATCTTAATTATTTGTCATTAGTTTAAAATAGATAAACAAACCATCACCTTTTCATTAACCAAGAACAAATCATTCCACTTAGAGCCGAGATCAATTCGAGGAGATTCCAAGATTAACCTGAACCCATTACAAATCCGCGTATCAAGCCGTACAGTTGCTATTGAGCCGCATAAGTGGACTTGAAACCATGATTTTTCAAAGTTTTGGAGAAAAATAAGACTCTTTCAAAATTTTGCAAATCTTGGATTTTTACCTCTTTTAGCACTAGAATATGCTAGGGTTGCATAAAAGTAACACACTCACAAAGAATGTCTTGACAAAGGGTGACAAAATATTTAGATAACATTTTGAACCAATTTTTTTAGTCAAGTTTTAGAGGTTGTGATAGATTTAGGTTCAATTTTAAATAAATTGAAGTTGATTAATGTGACCACATAGGTTGAAACACATAAAACTAAATCCATAGAACAACTTCATGAAAAACTCATGAAGGAAAGGAAATACTAGAAAAGAAATAACAACTAGCTAATACAAAGTTAGCTTAAACTAGTTCTTGATAGCATAGTCTTCTTTCGCTTGACTTTCTTTAAAAACATCTATTTTTGAAAATCATCATTCATCTCCTAGGAGGAGGAGGCATGGAGAACAAGGCAATCAAGAAATCATGCAACTTCCTATGGATACCAAGCATCTCCAACCTTAGGTTTTGAATTATATAGTTGTTATAGAGACAACATGGACAATTTACGCCATGAGCCTCTAGAAAACCAAAGAAGTAAGGATCACCCATGAAGTGAGAAATGGGAATGCCCAAGAGAGGAGGCATAGTGTTTGAGGGAGGAGGAGGTGGTGGAGGCATAGTGTCCAAGGGTGATATGGGTGAATTTGGTGGAGTGAAAGAAGAGGTAACCATAGGCTCAAGAACAAACGGAATGCTTTGTAGAGGTTGAGGTTGAGTATCCACATCCAAGGGAGGACTAGGAGTGAAGGGTGAGGACAACTCATTCATTCTTGATTGTAATGAGGAAGAGGTGGAACCATGTGAATGGTTGGTACCATGAGTTGAGTTGGTCTTGCATGGAGCAAGGGGTGGTGAAGGTGATGAAGAAATGAGAATTGGAGAAATCTCATTTTTGGGAGTATGGAAAGATGAAGAACCAAGTTTGGGTAACTTAATCTTGATCTTAAGGTTTATTTTGGAAGATAAATTTTTGGGAGAATTAGATGTTCTAGTGGACACCATGGCTGTGAAGAGATTTAGAAAGAAGTTTAAGGGATGAAGAACAAGATCAACAAGGAGGGGTTTAAGAAGAGGAAGGGATGATCCAAACTAGTAATGGGTTAAAATCATTTTATGTGAATAATAAAATTAGGTAGCCTAGTTTAGGAAAGTGCAAGTTTTTGCAAAAATTTTATCAATGTTTACACATATTAAAGGAAAACAGTGTAAAGCAAAGATTCTCTCGGAACAGACGACGAAGGTTCCTTATAGATAGGCGCGGTTCGTTATCACTAAAGAACCGACATAGATAAAGAACTGCCCCCAGAGGGTTCGATAAAATGCACTTCCTGAAACTTTTGCTAGCCCAGATTTCACACAAAGGTTTATCAAGCCAAAGTGAACTATTAATTAAAATCAAGGAAGCTAACTAACACATAAGATGCACAAAGCTATGCAAATCGAAAGATCAATCACATAGACAATTAGGATTAAAATACTAAATAATCCAAACACAATGTATTAATTAATAAACATAACATCTTAAAAATAAAGAAAGATAAAAGGAAGTTTTTCAACAATCCAAACATGTTCACCAACATGTTAACCATTCAAGAGTAGGATGTAGCATTCATCCTTGAGCATTTCCTCATTGCCTTGATTCACTTCTTATGCGTCTTTGAAGATGAATTTTGAGACTAAATTGATAGTCGGAATCAATGTCTAGAGAAGACAATTGAGATGGAGGATGATAAATCATAGCTAGGGTTGAGAGATCGTCTTGAGAGACATTTCCATCTTCATTTGAATCATGTCTGGAATCAAGAGAGATGTTTCCTTCAATGGGAAGCATGACTCGATCCACGCAGTGAAAGGATGAAGCATTTAAAGGTGGAAAGTCAAGAAGAAGTTTTCTAAGAAGCCGTGAGAGAATCATGGTAAAAGGAAGACTAGAGCGAGATCCATTGAGAACAAATCTTATTCTTCTAGCCATGAAAAATGAAAGGTTGTATGGAGTGGAAGTAGCAACACAATACAACATATGTGCAAGACAAGCATGCACACGGTTGCGATTACCATCCAGACACATTGCATTTTCCCTAATGATTTCGGCCCAAGGGATCATAAAATCATTAAGATCGCTAGTTAGTAATTCCCAAGGAGTGAGAGCACGAAATTCTCCTTCAAAATTACCAAGAATAGGATGTTCACGAGGTTTAGCAATAGCAAAATAGATGGCCGAAGCCGAGGGTAACTCGGTCACATAATTCACATCAATAGGGGCTGATTCTAAAGAGTTTAAACTCCAAGTATCGGTGAACCTACATTAACCATCGTATGGAACATTGAGAATTTCACCAAATTCTTCAAGAGTATATATAAAGGTTTTCCCCTTAATGGAAAATATTATAGATAAACCATTATTGATGCAGATTAAAGTGTACGAGCTAAAGAATTCCAAAGGAAAGGAAGGAAAGATTGGATCATTAATGTCAAGCAAATAATCAAAGCCAATGGATATGAACATGAATTGAATGAAGTCAAGTCCAATAAAGTGAGAAAGAACAATGCGTCCTTCATGAAAACAACGAGATTCAAGACCACGAAATGTGTTTTGAATAGAACGAGTTCGACGTGAAGAAGAAAGATTAGGCATGTATTCTCTAGTACGTTACCATGCACTGTAAAGGGTACAACGCGCAGTGTTTTTAGCGATGGCTGTCCTATTATCCCGTTGTACGATGATTGGGATTATACAACCATGAAATCCATCCACACAGTTGTTGAGTGATCTGCGCTTGAAAGATCAACAATGGTGGAAAAAGGGAGAAATCGTCAGCTCTATTGGAGAAGAGAGAGGGGGTTGGTTTGAAAAATGATTTTTATTAAAAACCTGGCGCTTTAGTCGAAATCTCTGACTGCGGCTCCTTATCGATAGAGAACTGCGATTTAAGCCGCGACAGAGAAAGAACCGCCTACAGTGGCGAGTTTTTATCAAAGAGAATCGAAGAATTTTTCAAAACCAAATTTTTCTAAAATCCTTAAAATATATCTAAAGCCTTTAGGAAATCATTGGACCACCACAACACTAGGTAAATGCCTTAATCATGTATTACGAGTTGAATCGATATAGGAAAAGACCAAAACGGACAAACCACTACTCGTAGTGAAGAAGCAAAGAGGAGAGAAGTCAAGAGGAGTGAATCAAGACCAAGAAAAATGCTCAAAAGAAAAATGATAATCTTCAATTCGAGGAAACGAAGAGATTGTGTCATATATAGTGGTTTAAGACGTGCCTTTCCGACGAAAGTCTAAACGGCTTTGGTAATGAACTATACCAAGAAATTTTATGCATATAATAAGATCACTTTCAAGAATAGTCTTACTCTACATCAAAATGTGAGCAAAGTATAAATTCACTTTCTCTCCTACATGATCAGATAGTTATTGTTAGGATTAACAATAACAATATCCTTGGAATATTTCAATTCCAAATGTGTAAAATCCAACTACAACTTATGAAGTAGTTTGGTATCTCAAGGGATTAATCAATCATCCTAGAGATGAGCTCAATTGCACAAGTTACACATGATATAGGGCCTACTAACTGTGAGGGTGCAAACCATGGAAATCATACTTGATACTTTAAGCTTCTACTAACTCACTCTACATCCCCATAGTGAGTCAAGTATCCAAGCAATGAAGGTTTGAGAGGGTAAAAGAAGAGAATCACAAACCACAAACAAATATCAAGGCAAGGATGCCAAGAACAAGCACATAGTCAAGTAATGATTAGAAGAGTGATCAAAAGGGCGTGTGGAAGAACAAAAACGTACCTTGGCCACAAAGTGTATCCCAAGCAATCAAGGAATCAATGCAAAGCCCAATCATGACTAAAGCGACTACTAAGTCTTCAAGGACTAGTATCACTCCCATACATCTTGATGTCATCATTCAATGATGTTGGAAATCAAAGAAGATGGGTCTTCTACAAGTGTAAGTAACTCAATCCACAATCAATTGAATGATTAAACTTCATGAGTACCTACACATAACAAGATGCAAACTAGTAGATACATTTCACAAGTAAATCTAAAATACATAAATACTACTAATTAAAAAGAGATGCTATATTACCAAATAAAAGTCCTATTTTCAAAGAAAAAATAGTTTTGACCAAAGTGAAACTTTAGTACAACTTAACCTTATAATTTAAGGAGATAATGGATCGATCTAAGTTTTAAAGTACAACATACTTCAAAGATCTTGAGTGACCATCGCTTTGATACCAATTGTAGAAACTAGAAAAGGGGGGGGGGGGGGTGAATAGTTTCTCTTTGGTTTGTCTCCTAATTAAAATTCCTTTCAATTAGGTGAGTGCCAAAACTATCATTACTTAAAAGCTAGTTGTATAATGATTAGGTTCAATTCTAATGCATTAACAATGACAAGTAGTAAGTGTAATGATAATGGAAGTAAGTAAAGAGTAAGGAAGGAAACAACCTAATAGGAAGACACCAAGATTTATAGTGGTTCGACAACAAAGCTCTATCCTCTTTCCTACTCCACTCCTTGAGTACACCTACTCGAGATTTCCACTATATCAACAAGCTCCCTTCTTGGCAGAGAAGACCTTACAACGTCGCTTACATTATTTTCCGACACTAAGCTAAATGTCGAGACCTAATCTTAGATAGGACCAATCTACACAACGTCACCCACTTCACTATTTTACGACACAAGGCTAGATGTCGAGTTCTAATCAAAAGGTAGAGCCAATCTTCACAACGTTGCCTACTTCACCATTTTCTAACACAAGGCTAGATGTCGAGTTCTAATTCAAAGCTAGAACCAATCTTTACGACTCTTCACTTTGAAGCTAAGTGAGAAATTCACACGACACAACTACACATCACTTTATAGTTTAGTGAGAACTCACAAGACACAACTACATCACTTTATAGTTTAGTGAGAACTTACACAACTTATTACAACTCAACTAAATATATCCAAGTACACACATGTAACTTGGATTCACACAAGACAAATCCAAGCACATACATATGCAATGGACTTACACAACTCTAATCTTAGTATTCACAAATAGCTTGGATGAACACAACTAGTCCAAGTATTCACAAATACATTGGATCTACATAAAACACAAATAAACAAATGATGAACATGATTAAATATTTAGGAGAGGATGATCTTCATCAAGGCTTCATCTTTAATCACATCACAAGTGTATGAGTGATCTTCTCTTTGGACAAGGTAAAGAAGGAGATCAAGAGGATAATCATAAGTAAACATACTTAACACATTAACTGATCATTTATAAATGACTAGGATTAGAAGGGAGAAAGAAGGCTGAAAGAAATGTCCAAAAAAGGTTGTGGAGAGTGAAGATTTGATCCACTATTTATAGAAGACAAAATCCAACTGCTAGCTGCGCATGGTTCTTTATTGCACTAGGCGGTTCCTTATCGATAAAGAACCACATAGGCACTTAAGGAACCGCGTAGGTAGACTCCGCTCCTTTTTGTCTTTTAGTGGATTTGAAATATCTCAGGCTGTTTAAAACCTTCAAAGGATATTCTTATGGCATTTGTAATATGCCATATTCAAATTTTCGTTTTCCATTTTAATAAAATATTTTCTTAAAAACAAAGTTTATTAAAAATCTTTTGTCACATTTGACAAAAATGAGTTTTAAGGTTAATCACTTTTATGATCACTAAACATGATTAAGATATGTTAGTGTAATGATTATTACCTTGATGATAGTGTTTGTTAGATAATTCATTTTACGATTGTGTTTGACTATAAATGTCTTGTATAGTTTGTTGTGATCAAAACTAAGAAAGATTAGTTAATACTAATAATGTTTTTAGGCATCACTTGCATTAACAGGCATTATCGAAAGGACTGGACGAAGTTCGCGGAGCACGACGATACGTAGGGCAAGGATTAGGATGCGTACGAAGACGGCAAGGAAAGGTGATTGTTTACGCGTTGTAGAAACTGAAGATCTGGAAGAACTATATTAGACTTAGTTAGTCGAGCTGAATTATTGGATCTTCCTAGAATGATAGAGGCATTTGGTGTACGAAATATAGAGAATGATCTATACGGATCATGGACGTCTCCAACACATATTCAATCTTCTTGATTGGACATTATGCAATGATGACGGATGGAGATGAGTAGTGACAAGGACGTGCAAAGGCTACATACCATCTGGGAAAGGTAAGCATAGTTGATGAGACATGGGATACGAAGAAGGGAGCGAAGTTGAGACGATATTGAGCTATATGGATGACGTGTTAGGATGGTTTGGATGAAGGATGTAGGTTGTATGAGTTGAGTTGTATAAAGCAGAGAACGCGTCAACATTTATGTTGCATGGCTTGGATAATCACATGGAAAAAGGGACGTATACTATCCTTCCTACATAGATAGGAGTAGCTTAGAAAGGACGGAGATGGTAGAAGAAATGCATAATGGAGCGGAGGCAGAAGGACGATGAGAATTGGATGATAGTCGATAGACTAACTAGATCATACCATATTATAATTCGAAGGAGAAGTCGCGAAATTAAAAGGATTGTGTACGAATGTGATGGATATGAGGTTCTGCGTAAAGGTTAGCCTAATGAGTATGGAATGCTCCATGAAGAATGATGGAAAAGGAAGAAACGATAGGAAGCAAGCGTAGTATACCATGGATAGACTAATGGTTGATGTAAGAATACTATGGGGATAATTGAGGAAGTCACCTAACCATTGGCGTAAGGTTTAGAGATAGCTGGAAGAACACGTTGAATAGAAAGAATTTTTCTGCAGAGAGAGGGTCACCAGTGAGAGGAGCATATTCCTCACCGATGGGAATGTAGAGAATAAGAGATAACATCTAAGGTATAGGCTGAATACAAGGTGGAAGATGACATGGAAATTGAGATCGTGGAGAGGCAAGCGGAAGGTAGTATGGAGGAAGAACGGAATGATAAAGCAGAAGATTGTCAAGAGGGTGGAAGGATATTGAAGGGAGAAATGTTAGAGCGAGAGGTTAGTAATCATGAACAATGAAATGTTCACTTAGAGGAAAGGGCGTAGCAGCTGTTAGTATGAAGGGTGGTTAGTTACTTGGTGCCGACCATGAAAAAGCGAAGAGGTAGTGGTAAATATGACATGGTCATGTGACGATCATGTGAAGGCATAGCTATGCAATCCTGCATATGCCATTGGATATGATAATGGTTGGGAGGAACTTTTGGATGATGGAAAATCCGTAGAGGATAGAAGTTGTAGGTTTGGTGATGGGGAGAGGTAGTAGAAATTGCTGGAATAAATTCATAAGAGACGGGGTGGATCATTGTTATGGTGAGATGAAGTTAGAAGCGACCAACGTATTAGGTCGGATGTGGATCGGATAACTATGGAGGTGGTGGTAATACTTAAAGTGGAAGTTGAAAATGGCAAAGGACCGACAAGAGAGCAGTGTGGACGGGAGGCTTAAGCCGTTGGAAATTGAAACGGGAGATAATGTAATATGAAAGGTTTCATCATGGAAAGAGGTGAGGCGGATTGGAAATAAAGAGAAGTTAGCACTTAGAACCGTGAACCATTTGGGATCTTCGAAAGGATCAGGCTAGTGGTATGTAGGTAGAGGAAATGCTTAGTAAGAACCGACTTGTAAGTATCATAGGAAGTTATTAATATAGATATAAGACTTCGTTTTATTGAAGGGCCGGTAGAGGGCACGGATCGTGAAGTTAAGACACACAGGATAAGTAAGATACGGTAGTAAGGATAGATGGAATGTGGAACGTGGACTAGAGTTCACATGGGAACGAAAAGGAATGATATGAGGAATACGTATCCTCATTTATTTGTTAATGAAGGTCCTAAGGAGTAAGTCTCGAGGACGAGATTTTTATTAGGAGGGAGTGATGTGACAACCACGGTTTTGGGGTTTGTCACTTAGTCTTATTTATAAGTTATTTTATGTGTGACTATGTGCTTTATATGTCTATGCATTTATTTTATATGAATGGGGAAGGAATGTACATCGTTTATGGGTACGTAATACTCATAAGTAAATCGATGAGCGGATATTTCATGATCATGAGCTCACAATATAGTGGCTATGAAATGAAATGCAATCATTTTGGTAATTTTGGTAATTTTACGTATACGTATAAGTATTATAGTGAATCGTATTTTTACGATTTTGAGTTTAGCATTTTGGGGTCTCGGATAAGGTAATTAGTCACGGGAATATTTTTCGGGATGGTTTTAAGTCATTTAGGACTTAAATATAAAGTTGATTTCATATTTCAAGAGTTTTTATAAAACTGTATATTTTTACGGTATACGCGTAAAATCAGCTAGTTTTACGGTTTTGAGGTTTGGGAGGTCTTAGAGGCTGAAATAAATTAGGGAAATTTATTTAAATCATAATAATGTAATAATAAACAATAAAAAAAATTAAGGGTGTGGGTCGGTTGGGGGTCGACACAACAAAGAGAAAGGAAAAAAAGAAAGAAAGGTTTATGGGTTGGGCTAGAATTTGGATTATGACCACTATATAATGTTTTACACCAAATCATAAAATCACATATTTTTCTCCTGGGAATCATTAAGGTCGCGACATTCAACAAAATTTTAGGGTTCTTTATAAAATTTTAGGGTTTTCATAAATCAAAGGTAAATCTTTAAACCCTTTTAAATTAAAGTGTTTTTAATTCATTAATAATCATCCTATGATGAACTTAGGTTAGGGTTTATATTAAAATCAGTATATTAATGATGTTAATGATTAGATTAATTAGGGTCAGTATATTAATGATGTTAATGATTAGATTAATTAGGGCTTGTAACTAATTAGGTTATGGGTAATTAATTAGGTTTATTTAATTAAATTCGTAACTAAAAACTGTGCAGAATTTTATGTCTAATGTTTTGATCATATCTAGAGTTCTAGGAACATTCATTAATCGAACCAAGTATACCTGAAAAGTTATTTGAGTTGGATTTTGAATGCAAGAAACGAGGACTAAATTGGAGGTCAGGAAGTGAGTCAAAAACAGGTTACAATAGTCGAAGGTCAAAATAGTTTGAAAATCAGTCGGGTTTAAATTAATGTTTTAAGATGGTTAGGGTACTTAGGAGTACAATTTGACTTTCAAACGGACATGAGAGTTAGTTTATGCGTTTTATAAGATATCTGAAATAGGGCCAATCAAGTGGGATAATGGAAGGCCCTCTGACCAACTTTTTATATGTTCAAAATCAGTAAAATATGGATAGACAAAAGTATATACATGTATATCGAGGCGTTAACAGTAGCTTTAAGGGTGGATAAAAAGAGAGAAGTTAGATAACACATGTAAGGGCATATGGTTTTCTTTATAGAAAGCATGGGTTTGGCTAGGTGGGCGTTTGGCTAATCATTTAGGGACTCAAAATCGGGACTGTTTTGGGTAAACTGTTAACGGGATAGGTTATGAACTTGGATAAGTTAAGGGCTTTAGAGAAGGGTGTAATGGGATGCATTAGGCATATTAATGAAGTTAATATGAAGGTAAGGGTTAGATATCCATCACAGATTGATGATCCATTTTAGTATATGGTTCATGTCTTGATGATTGTACATTTATTTGTTTAGCTTTTGCTAGTACGCGGGATATTTAGAGAAGCTCAATCAGGTGAGTTTCATAGTCCCATTTTATTTATCTTTTTACTTCCAGATGGGATGGAAGGGACACTTTCGTTACATGTTCTTTTAAATGAAATTGTTGTGAATTTTTTTATTTGTTAGTTCCTGGACAGTTACATGTTTACTTATGCATGGAACTTGCTATGTGGAAATACTTAATATAGTTAAGTATACTTGATATCAAGGAGGACAAGGCTGGGCCTTGGGGACAAGACTAGGTCTTAGGGATGGATGTTAGGTGTATGGGTGCCTAATATGCCATGGAAAGGAATGAAGGATAGGCAAGGCTTGGAGCCTTGGGACGGCAAGGATAAGCGCTTAGTACTGAATAGTTATGCATGATAGTAGTACACCGTCCAATTGTCTGAATGTTATTGAATGTCATTATACACAGCTAATGTACTGAAATGTTATATATTTTGGCGTTGGGGTCTAAACCTATGACTCTCACCAACATTATTGTTGACGTAATTTAGTGTCTCTTTCAGGTAATTTCGTGGTTAAGCCAACGAATAGGAGTGAGTAGACTTAGAAGCATAGGATTGCATATAGAAGGAGATCCCTGTTCCTTCTTAGTTTATTTTTTCATTTTGAACAAGTGATACGTGGACACCTAAATGTTTGTTTGTTTATGTTATTTGTTTGTCTTGGGTAAGCGGTAGGACTGTTACCTACTTACATAGACTCCTGCATTTGTTGAGATATTGTCATGACATTTGTGTCACCATTTTATGACATTTCTGATTTCATTTAGTTATCTCTATAGACACGCCATGTTGTGATAATATCCATACGTTCGCGCCCCATATTCCGCCATGGTGGTGTGTGACATTAAACGTGTAAAAGTTGACATGCTTTCATTGCTTTAAAAGTGTTTTCAAAACTTAAATCACATGCGAGGTAACTTATGCTCGTGACTTATTAAATGATGACGGTGATGGTTGGAACAGGGAATTAGTGATATCTTTGTTTCCAACTTATGGTGCGAGCAAGATTTCATGTTGCTATGTAAACCAATCAATACCCGACACTCTCTTTTGGTTAAATAGTCCCGACGGACAGTTTTCTAGCAAAATGGCTTATTTGTTGGCTTTTGATTCAACATTTAAAATAGATCCGAATATTACACAAGAACGTACTAGATTGCGGCGGGCACTTCGGAAGGCAAATGTTCCAAAAAAATTCAAATTATTTATGTGGCGAGCCTTGAACAATTATGTCCCGTGTGTCGTAAATATGCAGCTCCGAGGCCTCATACTAACGTCATCAACTTGTACACAATGTGGGGAGTTTGGTGAAGATGTAATGCATATTTTGTACAAATGTATGATGGCTAAACATGTGTGGACACGATGCGGCTTTGGTTATTTGTACAGAGGTAATGATCCTGATACTTTAGAAGACCTTTGTTGTATAGTTCTACAAGCTAGTTCATCGAGTTGGGAAACATTCATAATGATACTTTGGGGGTTATGGACTACATGAAACAATAAATTTCATGGCCAACATAACGAAAAGGGACAGGAAGTGGATGTTGTTGCAAAGCACATACTTGCAGAATACCATTTGACGAATAAAAAAGACAAGCCGAGAAGGTGCGGTACAAGAAAGGCACGCTTCCGTATGGGCTAAACCACAACTTCACCAGGTTAAAGTCAACTGTGATGCATCTTGGATCAAAGAGTCTGGTAAAGGTAGGTTTGGGTCTTGTTGCTCGTAATCATAATGGGGAAGTGTTATTATCAGGTGCTCGGGGAGAGTGTTTCGCTAGTTCCCCATTAGAAGTTAAAGCGAAAGCTCTCATGTGGGCTATGACTCATGCTCAAAGTAGAAGTTTCACGAACGTGATATTCGAATGTGATTCTTTGCTCCTAGTTAATGCACTGCGTGCCAGATCTACTCTTTTACAAATCGTCAACATGTTCTCACAAATCTTGTCTACTTCACTAGCCTTTAGTCCGTGTCATTGGTCGTTTGTTAAAAGAGAAGGGAACAAAGTTGCTCATAGTATTACTACTTGGGTCGTTCAATGTAATAACGGCATCGTTCTTGAGAGTATAGTCCCTGATTGTGCTCTTGAATGCACGATGTAAGATTTAGTATTAAACTCCAATGAATGAATTTCTCACTCTTTTATAAAAAAAAAGAAAAAAAAAAACTTAAATCACTTGTTAAATGTAACAATTTTCAAAATAGAATAATTATGTATCACAAATTTCCCATTTCTCTCTCAGTTTTGGAGAACAAAATTTTAAAAGAATTTACTCGCACGCAATAAATATCAACCTCAAGCTAGACAACTAAATCATTCAAGTTTCAAAATTGTTCGTTGGTTATGAAGATGTTCAACAAAATAATATTTAAGATATTAATATGTACATTGATTATATCGTAAAAAAGTAAAATACTCACTCATGAATTTAACTAACATCAAACTTAATGTAAAACCACTTTATATATTATGAAAAGAATTATAAGTCATAAAATAATGAAGTTCAAAAACTGTTTTGTTTCGCCCCTCAAACATAAACAGTCCCGAGATCTGTTTGGCACAATAATTTTTTCAGAGTTGTAAGCTTTTATTTTAAACAAATAACTTTTAAATAAAAAGCTGATTTGAAAAACTTTTTAAATTTTCAAGAGCTGTTAAAGCGGATAATTACTGACATACTCTCCAACCATATTATAATTTATTTAAATATTGTGTTTAAAAAAAATACAAAGTATAATAAAAATGTATTTGTTATTGTTTTGTTATTTTACTTTTATCAAAAACAAGCATTTTTAAATAGTCAAATGATAAGTTTGCTTGTAATTTACATACTAGGAGAAGGCAAACGGGCAACAAGCTGCACCGCTAGTCCTTTTTTATAGCAAAACCAAGTATATTAAATACAACGTTTGTGGATTTAGGAGTCAAAACATTACTATTCATAACACGTTGTATTCCGGTAAATAGCTCCACCGCCTCAGGTGCAAGGAAACCAAATGTATCAAACGCGAAAGGAATAAACACGTGTTGATAAAATGACAATTTTATTTTATGATTATACAACAAATTAAAGTTTTATTTAAATTTTTGGAAATAAAAGAAAGACAAAACCCCACTCTCATTCACAGACACTAAAATACACATTCTCATTCACACACACTAAAGTACACACTCTCATTCACACACACACTAAACCCTTAATTCTGTTCATACACAATTTTAAGGTAAAATTCTTTTTATTTGGTTCATTTATGTTTATCGTAACTTTTTACTTGTTTGTTTTAGTAAATCATGGTTTAGTTAAAACCCAAGGGTTTTATTTTAATAACTTTTTAACCATGGTTAGTGTTTTTTTTTTTTTTTTTTTTATAGAAAGGCAATCATGGTTAGTTTTGTTAAAACCCACTAAGGAAAGTTTTTAGTTAAAAATTTACCGAGGGTTTTGTTTTAGTAACTTTTTAATCATGGTTAGTTTAGTTAAAACCCTTTTTAATCATGGTTATTTTAGTTTCGGATCTTGTACCTTTTGCATTCATGCTTGTACATTACTTATTTGCCTGAAACCATTGATTTTTTTATTTTTTATTTTTTTTGTTTTTTGATTTGCGAAAAAAACATTTTCTCATCATTTTTAGGGGTGTTTGGTTTGGCTTATATAACGTAAGCCCATTTCGGCTTATTTAACATAAGCCTTGGTGGCTTATTTCGAGACTTATGGGCTTATTTATAAACTTATATAAGCCCCTAAGTCTCAAAATAAGCCACCAAATTAAGGCTTATGTTAAATAAGCCGAAAATAAGCCATATTTCATAAACCCTAATTTTTAAACTTATTTGGAGACTTAGGGGCTTATATGAGTTTATTATATCATAATAACTCATATAAGCCCATAAACCTTCAAATAAGCCACCAAATTAAGGCTTATGTTATATAAGCCGAAAATAAGCCATATTTCGGCTTATATTTCATAAACCCTAATTTTTAAACTTATTTGGAGACTTATGGGCTTATATGAGTTTATTATATCATAATAACTCATATAAGCCCATAAACCTTCAAATAAGCCACAAAATTAAAGCTTATGTTATATAAGCCGTAATGAGCTTGCATTATATAAGCCAAACTTAGTTGGGGAAATTTGATGTGTTTTGATCCGGTGGAGTAATGTGAATTGCGGAATGGTTTTAGGTGTGAATGGGTCCCCAAATGCATAATGTACCTTTTTATGGTGGATCCACGCGTGCTTCTGGGACCATTGACGACGCATCTGCTATTCCTTTAGCAGCTCGCGTTCCTGCATATTATACAAGGTAGCTAATAATAGCTCTTCTCTTCTGATTAGTATTTGTAATCCCAATGTATATATATAAAAATATGTTTATGTTTGCCATGAACTGATTTCAGCGATTTAGGACCGTGGCCTGCTGTAATTACATACGAAGCTTGTGTGCGGTTGTGTTTGAACAACTGCTCTCCTGAAGCTGGTGCCTTCTTGAAAAATAAATGCTCTCTCCTTCGAGATGCCTTTAGGTAAAAATAGTGTTCTTCTACTTTTCGGATGGTTTGTGTCGATTTTGTTTTTTATTAGATTATTGTTTTTCTCGTAGCTTGGATGATACTTTATTACAACCAGAAGAAGACTTGCTCAATAAAGAAATTTCAGAAGTAGTCGTTTATGGAGTTACCAAGAGACAAATAAAAACACGTGGAAAGCTAAATGTTCAAGGTATGATTTATAGTCATGTATCATAATTTAGTTCACATTTTACGGTATAGATATATGATTTCTATATTGTTCTTCTGAATTTTGATTTAGTACGCAAAATTAAAATGGTCTCGGATAGCGGCTGCACTTTTCAAACAATAAAAAACCGTTCAGCAGAGAAGTTCCAGAAGTTGAATCGCCGTTTGTCATTCATGAAATCTCGAGTTTATTCAGAATGGGAGGCGTTAAGTAGAGTTCGGGTGGCACCAGTTATTTCTCCTAACGCATCATTTTCAGCCAAGAGTTTGGCCTATATACAATTTGGCACGCGGTATTTGAAAGATGTGTCAGGGATCGTGAAAGTTAGTATAACAAGTTTGCATAATGCTTCAACACCTCGTGAAGCAGTACAAGGTAAACATATATCTTTACTTACTATTTAGTTTTCATTAATTAAAGTTTCTGTTATTAAATCATTGTTTTGTATAACAATGCAGAAACGTGTATATGTTCGTTGAAGTTAAAAAGTTATTGTGATGCCGATGTGGCTCGGATGCAAGCGGGATCTAGTGAAACACATGTATTGTGTGTACATCTCCCTACTCTTTCCTTCTTAATTTAGCAAAATTTAGATGATTAAAATTTAGTATTTTGTTCAACTGCAGTTTTCCAGATGGCGTGAGGGATGATTTAATTATTGAAGTCAATGATTCGAAAGGAAAATATTGTGGTCATGCCGTTGCTCAGCTGGTAGATATAGCTGATGATATGGTATGGTTAAATACTACGTATAATTAATTTAGTCTTGATATGAAAACAAGTCTAATAATGTAAAGATAATTACAGAGGGATACAGTTTGTTGGTGGCCAATATACCATGAACCGGATCATGAGCTCGTTGGGAAGATACAACTGAATATACACTATTCAAGCATTGCAGACGAGAATAACAATATTAAGGTAAAATAAATATAATGATTTCCATTTTTTGGCAATTTATACACGTTTGAGAAGTACTTATACTGTATGTTTAATTTGTTTATTCTATAGCGTCGTATTGTTGCTGAAGCTATAGCTTATGACTCGGTTTTAGAGGCAGCAATGAAAGCCCAAAGTTTTAAGCAAAAGAATTTGCTGCTTCGTGGCGAATGGGGGTGGCTGGTCACCGAATTTGTCTCTTACTATGGGGTATCTGATGCATATACGAAGCTAAGGTGTGTTTTAAGTCGAAATGTATATTCATATCATTATGTGGTTAAGCATGGTCTATTGTATAAATACTAAAAGGTTTGTTGTTCAGATACCTTTCATATGTCATGGATGTGGCCACACCAACAGCGGATTGTCTAAATGTGGTACATGACCTGCTTTCTCCGGTGATTCAGAAATGCAATGACACCTTGAGTTCCCAAGAGGTGAGAATAATTTGTCTCTTTTGATCAGATAATTGGACTGTAACATGGCACGTTTACCAACAACACAAATTTCCAAGGATTTGATTTAGAGGTGGTATTTGACCAATTTCATTTCGAATTAGTTAATCTGAGTTGGTTCAAATGAAAAATAGGTACAAACGGCCTTGTAGTCATTTTATTTTTTTGTTTCAAAACTATTATTTTTACAACACGTTATCAATGCAGTCGATATATATATGAAAAAATGGACAAACTGTTAGCAGGTAAACTTGGCCTGGCCAATTTTGACCCATTCCATAAACGACCCGTTTCTACTTTCAACCAAAACCCATTTTTTAAATCGTTACCCAATGTCCCTCACCCACTGATCTTGGTACCTCAAATTTTTCCAAGACACTTGTGGATTATTTTATAAAAAAACATTGATGTTTCTACTTATTAAAATGAGATTATGCCATTTACATAACGACATAGTGAGATAATTGCTGCTTAATTTTTCCAGAATCGCATGCTGGGGTCGCTTTCTGTTCAAATTGAAGAAACAATCGCATTAGTTTTTGAAAACTATAAGTCGCTTGATGAAAATTCACCATCGGGATTAACTGATACACCTACAAACTCTGGATCCATATCTCCTGCCTTAAAATCTGCATTAAAATTATATGCTCTTTTGCACGACGACATCGAGTCTCCAGAAGCAAAATTGCAGTTATGTAGATATTTTCAGGTACGAAAATGTATAAATTAAAATTTTTTTTTCTTTCAACCTCTGGTTTGCATCTTCTAAAGATTGTCATTCTTCCAGACTGCAGTAAGAAAGATTGTAAAAAGACATTTGGCAGAAACCAATGAGTGTGTTCCCGGTAGCGGCGAAAAGTCAAATGTTGACCAAAGTTCTTATGCAACTCGTTACGAGAAAATGAAGTCATTTTGTATAAACATTAGAGACGAAATCGTTAGTGATACAAAAATACACAGTCAGCATGTGCTTCCTACGTAAGTGATCCTTTTTAGTCTAAATTCAGTTTTTACACAAGTTATTATTACTGATTATTAATCGTCTTCCACTTTTTTGTAGATTTGTAGACCTTCCAATTCTTTCGACAAGTCTATACAGTATTGAGGTTTGCAAAATAATGCGTGCTTTTCTAGTTGTATGCCCACCTATTAGCCTCGCAGCACCTCCTGTCACAGACCTGATTATCACAACTTGTGATCTTCAGAAGGATCTTTACAGGAATATTAGGTAAATGCTCTTTCTTTCATATCTTAAAATAATGTCTAATGTTCTAAAAGTGTTTATTTAGAGTACCATCTGTAAAATGATGCAGCCCTGTTAAAGGTGGTGTTAATGCCAAAGCATTGTTCGACGTGTACATAACAAAAAGGGCTGACGACAAACACCATGAATTGCGTGAATTATGCAAGGTACATGTTTCTATATTACAATACTAAATAAGTTTCATATGTTTTGGGTTGATCCAGTTTTTTATTTATAAATAATTAGCAAGTCCATTATGATCATAAGAATTACGCTCATATGATTGATTTGAATAATGAATTAGTAATAAAGGATGTAGGAGGTCTTATGCGTTAAAAATAAATTCATAGCAAATGGGTTAAAACAGACCTGTAGTTTTAGATAACACGGTTAAGATATATAGCGTAGTGCTCGAGTCAAGTTTGCAAATTTTCACATCTCACTAACCAATAACTTCTATGTCCTACAGTTGAGGTTGCAGAGTGGTGGACCACAACAGTCGGCACCCGCTTTTGTTGATGACATGTACAAGCAGTTAGGGGAGACCTTAGGCGAATTTGAAGTCATCATTTCTCGCTGGCCTGAATATACTTTGGCATTGGAAAAGGTATTTATCATAAACCTTTTCATATTTGTGGAATTATATATCTGATTCTTATTGTTTTTTGTTGCTGCTTATAGGTTATAGCAGACACCGAAAGGGAGATGATGCAGACTCTGGAGAAAGAACATGATGAATTTTTATCAGCATTAAAGGAGAACACAATGCCTGTTAAGGCTGTACAATATGTTCAAAGAATCGTTAAAGGAAACTTAGATCCTTACAGTTTTCCCGAGGAGGTTAGATGTTTTCCCGTAGAGAAATGATATATCCTCCTATATGTATTCCTACTTATCGCATATAGTCAGATAAATAGATTATTGCATGTAGGCTTTTTTCGTAGCGAATAATAGACTTTAATTTTTAGATACTAATTTTGAATCTTTTGTTCTTCAGTTAGGAACTCTTTTCAATCTGATGAAGAAGATGCTTGATGTGCAACACCCGGAATTACAAAACCAGTTCAAGTCACACACGTTGTCTGTTTCAGAGACTGAAAATGCAGTTCCAGGAGAACTTCTCAGTGAAGTGACTGTAATGCTCAAAGCTAAATTCCGAAATAAACTTCAAGGAGCTGTAGAGAAACTCTCCCGAAACGTGAGTTCATTTATATATTTTTCCTATATAGAACTACCTAGTTTTTAGTGATAATCTACCGTTGGTGACGTTTTAGGAGTTTTATAATTTGTAATTTTGTATATAGACAAAGTTGCGAAACGCTACAAACTTGAAGAAGATAATTCAAGAAGCAAAGGAGGGTGTTAGCGAATCTGATATACGAAATAGGATGCAGCCTTTGAAGGATCTCCTGACAAAGATGATTCGTGATCTCCATGGATCTCTTGATATTCAACTCTTTATAAGCTTTTGTCAAGCTTTATGGGATCAAATTGGAGAGGTGACATACATAAACTTCGGATTGTCCTTTTTTCTTTGCTTTCAGTTGTTCTAATAGACTAATGCTTTTTTTTTGTACTCTCAAACAGGATGTGTTGAAGGCGTTGACAAATGAGAAAGAGAACACGTCCTATAAATCCTCTCGACTTGCAGTCTCTGTATGTCACCACTCTTGCAGTCTCTATACTTGTCACTAAATAGCAAAAAGTTTTTTTTTTCTTCAAACCAGTTCGTTTTATATATAATCTGAGACGGGTCAAATACGTCCAATATAATATTCTAGTTTACAGGGTAACTAGTCAAACTGGTTGAAAGTCGACCAAAGTGAATTTTAGAGGCATATGCATCCTAAACTGCTTGATTCAAACATATGAATAATCCATTTTGTAATATCATTTCTTAGTCATATCTAATGCAATGATCGTTTATTAAATTTAGACATAAAAGCGTTTTCGGGTCAACCCACCGGTACTAAAAATAACCTGTTTCAACCTGTTACTGCTATCCCACTTCTAAATGTTTGAAAAGAGCGGCTAACTTTCTGAGCCTTCATGCTTGACTAAACTTTAATAAGCATTTGCATGGCAGGTTCTAAACGAAACATTTATGTCAGAAATGCAAGCATTAGCTGGCGGTGAACTAGAAGATAAAGACGTTGAGGCACCCAGGTCAATTATAGAGGTTCAGTCGATGCTGTGCCAATGAGAGAATGGAATTAACTGGTCTCTACTTTGTGGGTTGACATCCATTTGTCAATCAGAAGAATTGAGGAAACCTCATTTTTTGCGATGTGACTGTAATTCGTTGATAGAAGTCGCATTTTAGGCTGTAGAAATTAAGAGCATAGTGTATATAATAGCAAAAGCATCTCTAGTTCAGATAGAATAGCTGCTTGATGAAAAACTGATCAATATTGAATCTGTCCTCCTAATGGTATTCTGCTCCGTGTCGATTAACACATTCTTTAGATACTAACTACAGGAAAGGAAAGACTGGAAATTTTGCTGGAATCATCTATAGAAATAACTCCTTTTCGTATCACATACACTAGTGTTCGAGCGCAGGCGAGTTGGTGTGTATTTATGACACATAGGGCTGAGCATCGGTCCAGGACCGGCCAAGACCGGACCGGACCGAGGACCGAAATAGTCTGAAACCCCGGACCGTGACTGGACCGAAATAGTCCGGTCCGGTCCGGATCGGTCCGGTCCTATTAGGCAAAATCGATAAGATTATTTGTAAGACCTATCCGGACCGACCGGACCGAAGACCGAATTTGTCTAAAATCTTGGACCGAGGACCAGACCGAAATTATACGGTCCGGTTCGATTCGATTTGATTCGGACCATGCTCAGCCCTAATAACACATAATTGAAGTATTTGTGACATTAAAGAAGTCAAACTAAATGGTTTTTTTAATCTTTAATGTGATTTATCTCTAAAGCTGTTCAAATAAATGGTTTAAAAACACCATTGGAACATTAGCCCAATGGGTGGAGCTCTTGTGCTTGAGTCAAATGACTTAAGTTCAATTCCCATCCTTGGCATTTGTTTCAAATAGGCACCCGCCTCCGCAAAACCTATGGGCACACGGGAGAGACTTTGTGGAATAAGAGATCGAGGGTCGAGTCTCGGCTCGTCTCACTCCAGGTGTTGCTCTTCTGGGCCAGGAGAGTTGCCGGAGCTATTCCTTGTGGGGTGGATAATGGCTGGTGCCAAAAGACACCCGGGGTTAAGGTGTTCCCGCCAATCTTCACTAACAGGAGTTTTACTTTGACTCCATCAATTGCAATTGAGTGGTGTTTGAGATTGCTTAACTAAAATAGATTAAGATAATCACCATTTTAAAAATTTCATTTTGAAAAATAGTGTTTGGATTTGATTATCCAGTTTGAAATCGCAATAATCAGAAAATCAGTTTTTGAGTGTTTGACAAATTTGATTATTTGATAATAAACTCTATTTTGAAAAATTACTTTTCCAAAACTCCATTTTGAAAATGAAATAAGTAGGTTCTCATTAACTTTTTCAAAACACTATTTTGGAAGCTTCTAAACACAAATAATCACTTATCTCCATTTATTATCCAAACAATCATTTTAGCTTATATCCATTTTGAAAATGAAATAAGCAGATAATCTGGTTGAAAACGCAATTCCAAACACCCACTAAATATGTGGTTGTGTAACAAGCGATTAGAAAAACAGTGACATTTTTAGTTTAACGCAATTTTCTCACACCTTGGTTGATTTGGCCGGGTAAATCGGTTGACCTGGTTTTAATCGAAAAAACGTGTTATATTGATCTGGCTTTCATATTTTCGAAACCCGGCTAGACCTGCCGGGTTTGGGTGACTCGGGTCAACCCGACTCTCGAGACCCGGTCGGGTTTCAATTTTTTTGATAGTTTTTTTTTGAAAAAATATGTAAATTTTACATATTTGCGATGAAAATTCATTTTTACATATTATATTGGTTGGTAAATAGTTTATGCGTTTAATATACGGAAGTTTTCATGGTTTTATATAATTTTTGTTAATTATTAAAAGTATGAAGATTATTTTTTTAAAAACTGAGTTGAAACAAGTCGACTCCGGTTGACTCAGACTCGATGACTCGACCGAGTCGATCTAAAAATTGGTTTTCAAAACATTGATTTAACGTACACGGATGAACGTTTATATTTAATAATTAATAAAAAATAATTAATAAAACTTTAGTATTTAATTTTAAATAAAAATGATAAAGTTAATAAAACTTATAATTATTTTTTATATTTTATGAATAAGAATAAACAAATAATTTTTAGACTTAATATCATTTCTAAGCTTTATATCTTAAAAATACAAAATATATTAAATTTATTTAAACACTTACGTTACTACATAATAAAATATTTTATATAAAATCGCGTACATGATTATTATTTTTACATATATCACAATTATAAATCATTAAATAAAAAATCAATATATTTATATATTGAATTAAAATACTAAAATATCGTGTATATTCACTAGCGGAGGATCTTCGGGGTCTGTAAAGGACATGTTAAACAATGCAATGCATAAAAATTTATCGTCGGTAACTTGCGTATGACGTTAAAAAGGTTAAGGAAGAAAAGTAGACGAAACTGTCCGAGTTCCAGTTTATCGTGATTGATCCCGATACACTGCTCAAACTGAATAAGTCGTTTATCTAAGGAAACAAGCAGCAGCGATGAATCTATCTCCGTTTCACCCTTACAGTACATAGCTTGTTTGATTTGCATAATAAAAGGAATAGCTTGTTTGATTTGCATAATAAAAAGAATTGTAATTCACTTTACATTACATATATTGTTTGGTTTGTGTTGTAATTGTAATTCAAACATTACAATCACACCCATGCGAGGAATTCAGATTATATAAGAAATTGAATGAAAAGTTTTAAATTACGTTATAATTCAATATTTTTATACTTTAAAACATCAGTATTTATAAATAATAATAACAATAATAACAATAATAAACGTGCTAAGTATGAGGTTAAGTGTGCAGATATTGGATATGAGTTCCTCCCATTTTTTTCTTCTTTGAGGGAACTAGAGGGGGACGTAATTACATTGCTAAAACGGATCTGAAAGTTCTCTATTATTCAGGATATTGGAGCGCGTGCTACTGTTCATATTTTTAATAGGATCAGTTTCGCTATTGCCAAAGGAGTGGGAGCTTAGATAGTATCTTGACTTCCCACTAATTTCTTATAAATCCTATTATTTATAATGAAGTGATGTTTATAAAAAAAATAAAAAATAAAATAAATAATAATAATAATAAAAACAATATTTATATAATTAAAATAATAAATAATTATAAATAAAAAATAAAAAATAAAATAATAATAATATTAATACTAATGTTATTATTAAAAATATTATTAATAAAAAAATTATTATTATTAAAATTTTTATTATTAGTTAATAAAAAAATAGTAATTGTTATATTAGTAGAATATTTAATTAAAACAAATAATAAATAAATTATTACTATATAAAATGTTAATATAAAAATAATAATAAAATATTAATTAGAATATATATTATTAAATACATGAATAATTATTTATTAATATAATTATTATTAAAAATTAATTATAAATAAAAATATATAATTTAAAAAACAACAAATTTAATATTAAAAATAAAAATATTAATTAAATATTTACTAACAAATTAGTTATTATAAATTTTTTTAATATTAACTAATTAAGTTATTATTAAAATTATTATTATTAATGAAAAATACAGTTTTATATTAATAACATATTCGTATAATAATTATTAATAAAATAAATAAAATAAAAAATAAAAATTATTATTTTTATTGTTATAAATTAAGTATTATTAAAAATATAAAATAATATAAATAAAATTATATTATTATTATTATTATTACTATTATATTATTTATATATTAAATAATAATAATGTATCATTATTATTAATATCATTTATTTTTTATTTTTTTATAAGAACTTTATTTATTAATCACACAAAATTGGAAGGGAGTCGAGAAACAAGCTGCACTCCCACCCCTTTCTGGATTAAAAAACCAAGTCTATAAAATAGAAAAATACCACTCCTAACATCATTAGAATGACAAACAGATAAGCGCTTGAGACGCGAAAGAATAACCAAGGCTTTTTCGTCAAGCTCCCCAAAAGTAGAGAAGGCAAAAAGGATGAACGAGTAACCATGCTCCGCACAAATAGAGGAATACTTCCTCCTCTTCTTCTGAACAGCAGTCCGCAAAGCAACCCCGAAACCCAAGAATCTAAACCCGCATCACCAAACGAAGAGACACCCGTAACATCCAAGCAAACGACCTTGCCTTGGGACTAATTATACAAATTTTTTTATTTAATATTAATATATTTGTTTTATTTATTTTTACTATTAATATATTTTTAATTTATTATCATTTTAAGTTTAAAAAAACTTAACCAAACGGCCGTGTAGACACTAATTCATTCTAATTTTTGTTTTACGAAGATTCTGAAGAAGCTCGCTGACGTATAATTATTATGCTTTAATTCACGGTCATTATTTTGTTTTAGGTTAAATTTGTTGATTACTCATCAATTTTTACCTACAGTAATTTTTACTGTATTTCTTTCATTTTATAATGGCCAATACCCGAATATCATGTTTTCGATCTAATTTTAGTATTTATACTGTTTTATTGTTTAATTTAGGTTATTAGTCATCTATGTTGATTTGTCTGGCTTAGTCAGATGACTTAAGTAAGAGCGCAAGGTATCATGGCGAAGCTGGCTCGTCAATCCTACATGACAGCTCGCCACAGCTCGCCATGACACCACTATAGCTTGCCATTCGCTCGCCACAAGCTATCTCGCCAGCCAAGCGAGGAAGTAAAAAACAAAAAATGGTGGGCCCTACTATTTTTCCAACGTGCATATTTTTAAAAAATCGACTGTTGTGAAACGAAATTTTTTTTTTCTTCAGTTTATTAATTATCCTACTTTCTATTATAAATATTACTACTAAACCAACATTTTTACATATAATTCTCTAAAATCATCTTTTTATAATAAAAAAATATCTCAAAGTCCAAATGACGGGTATTACACATGTTAGATCTCGACAACGCAGGACCTGAAAAACAGACAGGGAAGTGACTTGGAAAGAGTGTCGGGAGAGTTCCTCATGTTGGATCCCGACAACGCTTGACCTGAAAAATCCCCGTTTATCCGAGCAAGGCAAAAAGCCATCATGAAGCGATACCCAAATGCTTTCGACGAAAAATAAAAGTTATTTCGGATTCGTTATCTTATTTCCGTAATTTTATTTCCGTAATTTTATTTTCGTTTTTTTTTAAGTTTATGTATTTTTATTTTTATGTATTTCAATTTTAATTTATGAAATAAAGTAATTTTGGTTGAAAATAAAATGAAAAGAAAATAAAATAGGTAGTGATGGGGTCAAAGTGAGGAGGGTGGTATGTCATGTTAACATGAGTTTTACGTGTCAAATTACGTGCACCCGTGCGACCAAAGTAGGAGGCACTCTAATAATACAACACATGTAACCGTAAAACGTACTCATTTGTGTGTTCTAGTCACCGATATTGACTTTATTTTGCTCTACAACTGTTTCAGTAACGGTAAACGTTGTGTTTTGGGTTTAAGGCATTTAATAGCTACGTATTTTCTCAAATATATCCATATCATACTTGTACTTATAAATTTGTCAAGATAATATTTGAACTTTCGATTTACCTGTTAATATGGTATATCAAACTTTTTTCTACCTATTTTACCCTTCAACTTAATAGCAAACTTTGCATCATTAGTCCTTTAACTAACGATCGTTTTTGTTTTCCAAAAAAAACTTTAACTTATAAAAAAATTATAATTTTTCCAAACATATTTAAAATATAAAATAATTGTGTTAAATTTTTTTTCAAAGTTACAAAAACCTTTTTTTTTACTTTGAAAAAATTACAAATTGTTTTAAATCTTGTTTCATTTTTTTTTAAAAAGTTTATATTTTCAGAAAAAATAATTTTTTTCTGAATATTTATTAAAATTTAAAAATGACTAAATGATTTTTTTCAGAAAAATTTAAACTTTTTTAATATATTTTTTTGTATTTTCGGAAATAGATAAACTTTTTTTAAAAGTAATTTGAAATAAGAGAAAAACGTAAATTTTTAATTTAAAACTAAGTTTTTTTTATAAAATATCATTAAAGGAATAATTTAAAATGATTTTAAGAAATGTTTTAAAATGTTTTAAAATTATTAATTTAGAAAATACAAATATGTTTTTAAATATTTAAATTTTTTAATTTATTTTAAAAAAAGTAAGAGAAAAATTTTAAAAAAAGAATAACTTTTTTCGAAAAAATAAACTTTTCTTTTTCAAAAAAAATATCGAAACTGAATGTAAACCATTTCAAGAAAAGCGTAAAAAGCAAAAAAAAATAAATGTTTTTAACTCTAAATTTTTCTTGGAAAAATTATAATTTTTTTAAGTTAAATATTTTTTTCTGAAAAATATCATTAGTTAAAAGACTAACGATGCAAAAATTAGCAATGGGCTAAAGGGTAGAATACGTAGAAAAAAGTTTGAGGTACCATATTAACAGTTAAAGTTAAATATTATCTTGGCAATTTTATGAGTACATGTATGATTTGTATATATTTGAGAAACTATGTTGTTATTAAATGTTTTAAACCTTTGTGTTTTAGGTTAGATGTGCTCATTTGTGTGGCTTACTGATCTATTTTGATTCGTTTTACTGTTTTAGTGTGTTTTCCGATAATTATTGTGTCAATTGCGTTGAATATCATGTTTAGGTTAATGTGTTGTTCATTTTTGTTTTTTCCTCATCTGTTTTTACCTAATTTTACTCTATATTTGTTTAAATATGGCGCGGATATTATATCTATACTATTATATAAAGATACTAACTCCGATCTTAACTCCGATTTTAATACCGAACCTAAAATTTCTAAACCTAACTACAAACCAAAAATTAAGAAGGTTAAATTTAAACCCTTAGATCATATTTTTTTGAATTGATCTCATCCATCCATATGTTTTTATAACAAACTTTTGTAACAACCATAATAACAAACAATTCAAAAAACTTTTATCTTTAAATTAAAATATATTTTGATAAATTTATTTTTTTATAATCTAATTTCACCATATTTTTAAAATTTCGTGCTATTTAATTTAACATCCATTTTTATATAGTTTTATTAAATTTTAGTTTTTTCGTTTTTAATGAGTTTATTTAATTAATTTAATTTTGTTTACTACTTTAATTTTAGTAAAATTGTAATATTTGTTCGCTAAAATAGTAATTATCACATACTCGCCGCTGCATTGCACGGGTACGATACTAGTTTTAGTTAAAACGTCTAGTGATAGTGTTGCCGTTAGTTATTCTGAATATTTTCTTTTAGGTAAATGTGACAATTTGTGTGTGTAGGGTTTAATCCCTACAACCCTGATTACTAGATGCGGAATACACGATCGTGAAGATAAACCCACAGAATCGACAGAAAAGTAAACACAAGGTAAATCCCTAATCGACTCCGATTAGTTTATTGAAAGAATGACGTAATTTAGTTTGTTCCCCCTCACCTCCTTTTATAGAGATGAGGGGAACCGACTCTTACAATGACTCCGGGTCGGGTTGGGCTTAGACATTGCCATCCGACCTTTATTCTTAGCTATTAGGAAACTAGGCTATTCGACACTATCCCTAGACACGACTTAGGCGAATATAATGACTAAACATAACAGTATATGGTGATAAAATATCATGTGTGTTTTAGTCATCGATTATGCTGTATTTTGTAGAAATGTTTCATTTACGTTCAACATAATGTCTTTAGGCCAATGTGCTACAACTAATTTGCCTTAATAATATTACTGTAATTTTGTAGAATCATTCTTTACTTTACGATTTTACAATATGTATCGTATTTCAGGTAGACTATGCACGTTTTAGTAATCTGTTTTGCCTAACTTTAGCGTATACGTGCTCATAGCTTCTATAAGTTTGGCTAAATTGGAGCTGAATGAGTATTTTATAGTATTGCTTATAGGGTGTATATGTACAAGATATTTGATATTGTGAATTGTAACTTGTCGGTTTAACGTATAAGAGTGATGTTTGAGTTTTAATTCTAAGTTTGAATTTTGATTTGTATGTGACAGATGCTTTGAAAGAGATTGCGCTGTAGTTGTAGAATCTAACTGCCCGTTGTTCATATGCACTTTGACAGACAGGAGCAGGGAAGACCTATACTATGGAGGTGATGCACGTATAGTGAATACAGTTTTGAAAACCGCATGTTTCAAAGGGAGGGAGGCAACATTCTGGAAACTGACGATCTCAAGAAAGGATTACTACCTAGAGTAGTAGATGAACTCTTTGAGGCTATAAACCTGTGTGGTGACATGACTACTTACAAAATCAAACTGTCTATGGTATATAACTTTTACTGGTGCCACTTGGATTCAAAATTTGTCAAGTATTTCAGTAAGTTTACTCGCGTGACCTACACATTTTGTGACAGCAGGTCGAGATTTATATGGAGAGAGTAAGGTTAGTGATCGACTGCCAACTTATCATATGATTCATATCTCTTGTGTGTTCGTTCTCTCACAAAAACACACAAGTCCTAGCTATAATCCACATGTGTTTTCAATTTGGAGCGTTTCTTGCAGGGACCTTTTTTATTTATCAAAGGACAATATACAGATCAAAGAGCAAAAATGACACGGGATTTTGTTGTCTGGAGTAGCAGAGGTAAGTTTTTATATTTCTTTCATATGGATTCCTTTCAGTTTTACTCAATTCCTTATATCTGAGTTATCAAGTCTGCTAAGAAGTCCTAGTTTTCTTAACAAGCTTGTAAAATAGAATATGATTCGAGCTTTCTACTATAATGTATTCCAAATCGAGAGTATTCTGAAGTCTGAACTGTGAAACGAGTGATGGACGTAGTTGTCTGCAGTTTGCATTCTTATACGTTTCACTCTTACATTTTCATTAGTTCTGCTGTGTTCCTAAAATCATGTGACGTAAATTATCACCATTTGGAACTGAAACTTTTTCCTGGAAATACATCTCAGTACTTATATAAACATGTTATTTCTCTTTTGAACATAATTTAGCTTTCTCTTTTGAAATTACTGCTACGTGACTATGAACAGGCTGAGCACCCGAAAGCTTGTTCTTGTAGACTTGGCAGGATCTGAGAAGGTTGAGAAGACAGGTGCTGAGGGGAGAGTTCTTGAAGAAGCCAAAACAATTAACAAATCACTTTCTGCACTCGGAAATGTGATTAATGCTCTGACTTCCAGTCCACATGGAAAAGCAAATTACATCACCTATCGTGATTCGAAGCTAACTCGGATCCTACAGGATGCTCTTGTTAGTACAATTCTTTAAGCTTCATTTCATTATTCTTAAAAACCTTAATATCTATTTCAGTTACATTACCAAATTCGACTCATTACTAATGAATGGGTCGATTTCAGTTACATTACTGTGAGGCCGATAAATGAAAAAGACTAACTTGAAAAGGAAATGGCTCAAAAATCACACAAACACACAGATTGTCAAAATTAAATATTTTCAAGAAAATTAAACTAAGAGCTACAGTGTAGGCTAGAACAACTTTGTTTTAGTCCCTATGGTGAAATTTAGCTTAACATAAAAGCTTCAAAAAGCTTCTAAACCACCAAAGCACTTCAAACAGATTTAAATAAGTACATAAGCTAACAGTAAACTAAAAATCAAAACTTAAGTTCTAAAATCAAAGGAGTTCTAGCTGCCGATGTGATTTGCACTAAAATAGGCCAAAGTTTGCAACTTCAAATGCTCAAATATTCACTAAATGAACTCAAACCTAAAGAGGTCTATCAGATATGCAAATATAACCCAGACAACACAGAAAACAACCTCATCAGACAAATATACCAAATAAGGATGCCGCTAGATGGGACAAAATAGATGATATAGGAAGGCATGTGATCTATATTGGTGATAAAACATGTTTATGTATGGAAGCCAAAACAGCAAAGATGGATAACAAGATATATTTTCCAAGATCGCATTCCGGGAAGATAGTGTTTTATTCTTTCGAAACATGCAAGTTTCACACTTTCAGTGGTGGAAATATCTTGGAAAGTTTTAAGGATTTCTCTGGAACAAGAAAGAATCTCCCAGCTAATGCATGGATTGAACCAGCTTGGTCTTAGATATTACTTGTGTTCTCGATTTTAAAGCAGTGTTTGGCAGTACGGAATTCTAGGAGAATTTGCTTGCTTCGGTTAGTGTTATCAGCTTTGATTTAGTTTGTTAAGTGTAGAGTTAACTCAGTATGACATAGTCAAAGTACAAATTAGTCAAAGAGGCAAATGGCAAAGAAAATAGTTTGGGTCAGTTACTTTGAAGATTGATTTCTCTTTGCACACTAGGAATTAGGCTAAAATTCTTTGAAGTTGTTAGGCTGTTTAGTTCTTGAGGTTAGAACTGTTTCTCTCCGTTAGTCCTTTAACTACACTCAGTTAGATTTGTTGGGTCAGTTGGACTCTTGATTGGGCCATTGATTTCTGGTGGGTTAGTTTTAATTGCTTGAAGATTGATGCAGAGTCGCCGCTGGCTGATGACACAGCGCATACGGATATGTTGGAGACAAAACGCGACGATTTAGCAGATTGCGCCAAACAATTGCGCAGACTGTGGGATTATTTATTGACACGGGCTCAGGAACTGGAAGAGCACCATGAGTCTTTGGGACAGGCTGATGCATTGCGTACCCGGGCTAGTATGTTGATACCACGGGCTGAAGCTTTGGGACGGCGTGCTGCTGCACTGGATCGGCTTGTTGCTCCATTAAGACACCGGATGGATGCATTGGTACAGCATAACAAAAGCTTATCACTTTTGCAAAATCAACATGCTTAAAAGTGAAGATTAGACTCATTTTAGTTTGGTCTGGTCTTGTGTCCCTTTTGTTCTGCTTTGGAATATATTGTGTCTCGCTTTAACACTAAACGGGTTGGTTACTTTGTGTTAAAACTGAAATGACCAAGTGACGAATTGAGCTAACATACAAATCGCATAAAATTCACAGTTTGTTCTAAGTGTTGCGATCCACCTTTTACTTACAGGTGACGAAATGATCGATGTCTGTTTATATCTACTTGAACTAGTGACGTGTGTTTGTGAATATGTCGGCTATGCTCACTAGATACACAAAAACATTACCAGAAGCTCCATAACGCGCGCAATCCCACATACCTTCAAATGTAGACTAGTCCACAGGACCTCTAATTTATTTTGTGTCAATGCGAAACAGAAAAAAAAATGAGTTTTTTGTTTTGTGTGCAAAAGGGTAAAACAGGGATTTTGCATTTTCTAGAAAATAATTCTAAAAAATGATGGTTTGAACGGGTTTTCTGTTTTCCTTATTTTCTAGAAAACATTTTATAGAAAATAGGCTGTTTTCCATCCAAATAAACGCAGCCTAAATATTTGGCATCTTCACCTTATCCAAGAAACAGGAGTTAATAGTCTTGAATAATGATCAATGATTTTCTATCGAAATCATAAAAGCACTTTGTAAGGTAGTCACTTCATCAAAGACGGAAGCTAGTATTAGATATATTAGCTAAAAGGTCATTGGCTTCGATATCGGTATTCCGGGTTTCATATACTCTAACTGACTCGAAGCATATGTTCCCTCACT
Source organism: Glebionis coronaria (assembly GCA_025667525.1). Lineage (NCBI taxonomy): Eukaryota > Viridiplantae > Streptophyta > Magnoliopsida > Asterales > Asteraceae > Glebionis > Glebionis coronaria. The sequence continues at coordinate 30,253,409 of CM046881.1, forward strand.
TATTTTAGCTTCTGATCTTTGATGTTTTGTCTTCGAAGCATTCTTAATTACTGTTTGATATACTATCAGGCAGTACAGAGAATTTCAAAAGTAAGAAATGAAATAAAGATTGAATTCTTAGAAATGAAATCCAAGGAAATAATTTATTGAATTCTTTTTTTTGATAGCGTCGGAGATTTGAATTTTAAAATTATTAATAAAAATATATTAATAAATAACAATTAAAAGTTAATAATTAATAATAATAAAAAAATAAAATAAAATAATAATAATAAAAATATATTCAATTTGGTTGATCGAGAGGTTATGTTGCGAGAGGTTCGTCTTCATTGTCCCTCTATCTCGTCTTGGGTGGAGTTTTGTTATTCTAGTCCGGCAAGGTTGTATTACGGGGAACATGTATTAAGGTCATGTCAGGGGGTACAGCAGGGTGACCCTCTTGGTCCGTTACTCTTTGCTCTTGTACTTCAACCATTGATATGTAAGATTCGGGACTCCTTCCCTCTTTCTCTACAGGCATGGTATTTGGATGATGGCACTATTATTGGGGATACTTTGGTTGTGGGGAAAGTTTTGGAGTGCATCATGGAGGAGGGTCCAGTGTATGGACTGCATCTGAATATTGATAAGACTGAAGTTTTTTGGCCGACCGAGGATCCTCGCAGCAAGTTTATTGGTGTGTTCCCAGATAATATTGCTCGACCTACGAGTGGTGTTAAGTTACTTGGGGGGGGGCCTGCGAGTGTAGATCTTGATTTTTGTAATAAGCTTGTGTTGAAGCGTGCGGTTAAGACTATTGAGTTTATGGATGCTGTGGCCAAAATTAATGACCCCCAATGTGAGTTGCTGCTTCTTCGTTCATGTGCCGGTATTTCCAAGTTATATTTTGCTATGCGTACTTGTTCACCTTGTGCTTTCAAGTCTGCCCAAAGTTCTTTTGATTTGGCACTCCGTTCTTCTTTGGAGCGTATCGTTGTTGCTTCTGGACCGGGATTTGGTGATTGGCAGTGGAGACTTGCTACGTTGCCCTTTTCCTTTGGAGGGTTGGGTGTTTATTATGCGGGTGACGTATTGCATTATGCTTTTCTTGCTTCTCGGTTGCAGTCAGCTGATTTACAGTCTAAGTTACTTCAACACACTGATATTAGATCTTATGGACTCCAGTTTGATGATGCCTTACGTGTGTTTAACTCGGTTATGGAGATTGATTTTCTAAGTAATCCGAGTGAGGTCGCTGCCCCAAACTCATGAAGAAAATAGCAGATATATATTTTGCTCGGGTTATTAAGAATGCTGAATCTACTTTCGCTTTATTTGCTCGTCAGTTGGCTTTATGGGCATCTTAGAGGGAGGATCATACGTCTGACTGGCTTAGGACGGTTCCTATCCCCGGATTAGGTCAGACTATGAATGGGAGGTCTTATCGATGTGTTTTGTGCTATCGCTTAGGTATTCCCTTGTTCTCTGTTTTGAAGCCCTGTTCAGCTTGTTCTAGGGTTTTTGATGGGGATATATTTGGGATCATGCCGTATCGTGTGCTGGCATCGTTGGGATTAAGCATCGTCACAATTTGGTTCGTGATACTCTTGCTGACATATGTTACCGTTCTGGGATATCTGTCGGAAAGGAAGTTAATATTGGATTAGATGGTGGACCTGATAATGTCCTACGTCCGGCAGATATTTTGTTTTATTCTTGGGAGGGAGGTAAAGATGTGTGCGTTGACCTGACTGGTTCTTCTCCTTTGACTCGTACGGGGATGAATGACTTTGTCCCTGGCCGAGCTGTGATTGATGCTGCACAACGTAAACGATGCAAGTATTTGGCTAAGTGTGCAGCTCTCGGATATGGGTTTCTTCCTTTCTCCTTTTCTTCTTTAGGGGAGTTACAGGAAGATGCAGTTGCGTTGCTGAAGCGGATCCAGAGATTTTCTATGGCTCAAGACATTGGAGCACGCGCTGCTGTACATATTTTTCATAGAATAGGTTTTACCATTGCTAAAGGGGTGGGAGCGCAGATAGTATCTCGACTCCCATCCAATTTGCTGTAAATCCCTTTTTGTTTCTAATAAAAGTGATTAAAAAAATAAAAATAATAATAATAATAATAATAATAATTATTATAAAGTTGATATCGGGTTGGATGGGGATTTCAGCTGGTAAGGAAGTTGATATCGGGTTGGATGGGGGTTCTGACAAAGCATTACGTCCAACAGATATATTACTTTACTCGTGGGATGGAGGGCTTGATGTTTGTGTGGATCTGACTGGATCTTCACCTTTGACACAAACCGGGATGGTTGGTTTTGTGCCTGGCCGGGCGGTGGTTGATGCTGCAAAACGTAAACGTGTTAAGTATATGGCTAAGTGTGCGGCTATTGGTTATGGGTTTCTCCTATTTTCTTTCTCTTCCTTTGGGGAATTAGAGGAAGATGCAGTTACCTTGCTGAAGCGGATCCGAAAGTTCTCCATCGTTCAGGACATTGGAGCACGTGCTGCTGCTCATATATTTAATAGGATAAGTTTCGCTATTGCTAAAGGAGTGGGGGCTCAGATAGTATCTCGGCTTCCCACTAACTTTTTGTAAGATATTTTTAGTCTAACGAAGTGAAGTTTATAACAAAAAAAAAAAAAAAAAAAAATTATAAAATTTAAAAAATAAAAATAATAATAAAAATAAAAATAAATTATAATATTAATATTAATATTAATAATAACAATTAAAAGTAAATAATTAATAATAATAATAAAATAATAAAATAATAATAAAAAATTTTAAAAATAAAAATAAAAAATAAAAATAAAAAATAAAAATAAAATAAATAAAAATAAAAATAAATAAAAATAAAAAATAAAATTAATATAAATAATAAAATAAAAGATAATAAATAAGAAATAAATAATAATACATAATACTAATAATAATAATAATAATAATAATAATAATAATTATAAAATTTAAAAAGAAAAATAATAATAATAATAATAATAATAATTACAGGGATGGAGATGATGTTACAGGGATGGAGATGATTATTATTTCCAATCCATTCTACCGTATCATCTCCATCCTCCATCACTTTCAACCGTATCCCTGTAACATCATCTCCTTCAACCGTTTCCCTTTGTTTTTGGATAACCGTATCACCAATCCACCTTTTTGGATAACCGTATCATCTTCATCATCTTTTGAATAACCGTATCATCTTCATTACTGTGGGCGATTTGCGTATCATCTTCATCACCAATCCACCTTCATCACCATTGCCGTATCATCTTCATCACCAATCCACCATTACCGTATCATCTTTATCACCATTCCACCTTCAACCGTATCATCTCCATCCACCTTCATCACCAATCCACCATAACCGTTTGATTCGTGGATTTATCAGTGTGGGTTTGTAGGGTTGTTATCACCATTTTCGTTGGGTTGCAGCGGGGCGTGGGTACAGCTTTTAGGTTGCTGCCTTCTTGGTGTTTCGTTGGGTTGCAGCGGGGCGTGGGTACAGCGGGGCGTGGGTACAGCTTTAGGTTGCTGCCGTTTGTTGGTTCGTTGTATTGGGGTGTTTGGCTGTTTTTTTGGTGTGTGTGTGTGTGTGTGGGGGGGGGGGGGGGGCGTGTGGCTTGAGGTTCGGGCTGGTTTTTGAGTGGGCGTTTGCGTGCAGATTGTTGGATGTTTGTGGTATCTAGGGTTGTTCGCTTGTAGCATTAGGTCTGGGTTTCGTTAGCGCGTGGTGGGTTAGTACTTCAGAAGTGAACAGTAGGTTGTTTGGCAGTGGTTCGTTTCAGATTGGGGTTTTGGAGTGGTTGGTTGTGAGTGTTGTTTTTGAGTAAATAACCTGCTAATATCCTACAGGGGTGGTTTTACAGGTAGATTTGCGACATTTGGTTCGTTCATTTACTTGTTGTTCGTTTGTTGATTGTTTTGGGGTTGTGTTGTGGGGTTTGCGCGTACTATTGGTTGTTTTGTGTTGGGTTTTATTGGTTTGATTATGGGTGATTTGCTTAGAATTTCTTGCCCTTTGCAAGGGGGAGAAGGGTGTGGAGCTCGTAGAGGTGGGCGGGGGCATTCTAAAAAGTATTTTATCGACCACTTGGGTACTCGCCATTTTAAGACGGATGTGTTGAAGGGAGTTTACAAAGCGCGTATCGCGAATATTTTTCCTTGTTTTCGGCCCTTGATCTTGCTTTGCATCAAGCGGGGATTTGGTTATGTGGTGAGTGTCTTTGTACGCATACTTTTGGTAAGAATTGTAGACATATGGATGGTGTTGTGGTTGAGTCTCCAGATTTTGAGGATTGTGCGATTTGGGGGATTGTTTTGCCGGTTTGTTCGCCTAGTGTGGATGTTGATGTTGATCGAGGTCAGGTTTCGGTGTCAGGTTCTGGGCCTCCCATAGATTGTGACGAGGGTTCTGTTAGAACTGGCTTAGGGGTGGGTTCACTTTGTTTAGATGTTGACCTCCTTGACCGTTTCTTTTTGACGCGCATACGCACAGTCAACTGCATCCCGCCTAAGTTGAGGCTTGGTTTTGCTAGGATTTTTCTTAGTGCTCTTGACAAAGTTTTATCTAGCCCAAGTGATATTGCAGCGTGGGTGGAACTTCTCATCTTACCGGGTTGTATTTTGGCGGTGTTCGTACCGTCTTGCAGGGCTCAGCGCCGATCTGGTGAGAGGGAGTGTGGTCAGTTTGTTAGTATTTCTAGTGCTATTGCTCGGTGGAGGGATCCTGGGGAGAGGATTGGTTTGATTAGAGATCGTTTAGGTGGTATTTCCTTTTCTTCGCGTAGGTACTTGAGGTCGAAAGATGCTATGGCGGCTAATATTTCTCAGTGCAAGCGTAAGTTGAGTGATGACCACTTTTCAGCGGCTATTAAGGTCCTCACTTCTTCGGGTGTTGCCCCTGATTCTCCTGACACCCTGGGGGATTTGGAGGCTAAGCATCCCTTTGCTTCTCCTCCTGTTGTGCCTTCTTCTTCCTGTGGGGTGGACGCGCTTTTTGTTCGCAAGGATCTGGTATTGAATCGGATTCGAAGTTTTACCAAAGGTACTTCTTGTGGTCGAGATGGGCTTAGAGCTCAACATTTTTTAGATGTTTTGGGAGGAGCAGCTTCTGCTGTGGCTGATGATCTTTTGGTTTCTATCACTGGTGTGGTTAATCTGTTTCTTTCTGGTAAGTGTCCTAGTATGCTTGGTGAGTTTATTGCCAGTGCCCCTTTGACTCCGCTTGTTAAGCCTGGAGGGGGCATTCGGCCTATTGCTATTGGTACTGTGTGGAGGAGGCTTGTCTCTAAGGTTGCATCTTCTTCTGTTGGTGATTCGATGACCTCTTATCTGCATGATTTTCAGTTTGGTGTGGGGGTGCCAGGTGGGTGTGAGGCGGTTCTTCATTCTGTCAGCAGGTTTGTGGAGGTGAGAGGGGATGAGGCCGGACTTTCTATGCTTTTGGTGGATTTTCAGAATGCCTTTAATCTTGTTGATAGGAGCACCATTATTCATGAAGTTCGGCTGAGGTGTCCGGCTATCTCGCCTTGGGTGGAGTTTTGCTATTCTCGGCCAGCTCGGCTTTATTATGGGGATTCTATTCTTTGGTCTTCTCAGGGGGTTCAGCAGGGTGATCCATTGGGTCCCTTATTATTCTCTCTTGCTCTGCATCCACTTGTTCATGCTATTCATCAGGCGTGTGAGCTCTCCCTTCATGCATGGTACCTTGATGACGGCACTATTATTAGTGATACTCTTATGGTTGCTAAGGCTTTGGATATTATTAGTGTGGAGGGACCGGCTCGTGGGCTTCATCTAAACGTTAATAAGTCTGAGCTTTTCTGGCCGGTGGAGGATCCTCGGGGGTTGGTAGATGGCCTCTTCCCTGCTTCTATTTCTCGTCCGAGGTCTGGTGTCAAGCTTCTTGGTGGCTCTATTAGTCGTGATTTAGGTTTTGCTGGTAATTTTGTTGCGCGTCGGGTTTCTAAGGCTATATCTTTGTTAGAGGCTATTAGGGGGCTTGATGACCCGCAATGTGAACTTCTTCTCCTTCGTTATTGTGCTGGTGTTTCAAAGTTGGTGTATGCTTTGAGGACTTGCCCCCCTGGGTTTCTTGAGGGTGTTTTGTCACAGTTTGATCAGGCCTTACGCGCGTCTTTGGAGTTGATTGTTACGGGTTCAGGGCCTGGGTTTGGTGATTTGCAGTGGCGTCTTGCTACTCTTCCTATCAGTATTAGTGGCCTAGGGGTCTTATGTGCTGAAGATGTCAGGTGCTTTGCCTTTATTGCTTCTCGTTTACAGTCTGGTGATTTGCAGGATCGGATTTTGGCGAGGTCTGGGGTTGTTTCGCCGGGCCCTATTTTTCAGTCTGCTCTTGATGCTTTCTCGACCTGTTGTGGTGTCGATCCTCTCTCTGTCACCACTAGCTCTCCTGTCCCCCAGTTTATGAAGTCTTTGGCAAAGAGTTACTTTGGTTTCATTGATGGTTGTTTGACGTCGCGTTTCGGGTTGAGTCGTCGTCAGGAGGCACTTCTCAGCTGTGTGCGTGCTCCTCATGCGCAAGATTACCTCTTCGCTATTCTGATTGATGGGCTGGGACAACGGATGAACCCGAGACAGTTTCGTGCGGTATTGTGTTATCGTTTGTCGATTCCTTTATTTCCTGATGGTTCTTTGTGCTCGGGTTGCCATGTACATCGGATGGATCTGTGGGGTGATCATGCTGTTCATTGCGCTAGTGATTTGGGGGTTAAGTTTCGGCACAATCTTGTTCGTGATGTGTTGTTTGATATTTGTTCTAAGGTTGGTGTGTCGGTGAGGAAAGAAGCTGATATGGGATTTGTTTCTGATGGTGGGCGTGATCTTCGGCCAACAGATTTATTGTTACACAATTGGTCCCAGGGCAAAGATGCGTGTTTAGATGTTATAGGGGTTTCTCCGTTTGCAGGGGCGGGGTTGGATTCGTGGGTTCCTGGGAGTGCTTTGCAGTCGGCTGTTCAGAAGAAGAAGAGGAAGTATTCTTCTATTTGTGTTGAGCATGGTTACTCGTTTATTCCATTCGCCTTCTCGACTTTTGGGGAGTTTGAGGAGGAGGCGATGGGTACTCTCTCGCGTCTTAAGCGGTTAGCTGGTTGTCATTCTAATGACGCGAGGAGTGGTGGTTTTTTGATGTCTAGACTTAGTTTTTGTATTCAAAAAGGGGTGGGCGCGCAGCTTGTTTCGCGGCTCCCTTCCAATTTTGTGTGATTAATAAAATTGGAATTTCGATAAAAAAAAGAATATAATAATAAATAATAATAATAATAATAAATAATAAATAATAACAATAATAATAATAATGATAATAATAATAATAATAATATTATTATTCTTATTCTTTTTTTATTATAAACATCAATGCATTATTCTTATTGTTATTATTATTATTATTTTTTTTTATTATTATTTTTTAATTATAATAATAACTTTATTAGAATAATAGGAATTACAAAAAATTAGTGGGAAGCCGAGATACTATCTGGGCCCCACTCCTTTACCTATAGTAAAACTAAGCCTATTAAAAATAAATAATAATAATAAGTATATATAATTAAGAAATAGTTTCTTTACCAAATATAATGTAAATGATTTTCACAAAATTTACAAAGGGTGAACTTTTTAAGAATTCAACTCTCTTACATTTTATTTCTTTACCAATCAAACAATGAAAATAAAATTATTTCTATTTCTCTCCCTCTAATTCTTTGTACCAAATACACCCTCATGTGACCAAGGACTAGAATATTCCACATGTATATATGATTGTACCTTAAGATAGTTGCAGAAAGGCTTTCAGCATTTGGAACTTCTAGGTTTTGGTCTCATTTTACGCTGGGCTATATATCATTGGTGGACAAAATGTGATTGGTACATAATGCAGTAGTAGCAATATTCATAGTAACATAAATTTGTTATTGTTTTCGTGAGAAATTATACTTTTCGAGCCATCGCATTTGTTATTTTTTGAGAATTGATGAAGATGGTCCGTAGAGTTTCATTTTTTGTCTATTTTGGTGACATGATATTGTGATGTTTTGCACTGTTGAGAGCAGTTGGAACGGTGGTGCGATAGGCTGGTGCCAAGCTATGGCGCGAAAAATGTGTTTGGCGCGAGACTCCGTGGGTTGGCGTGATGACTGTCCGCCACGTTTACCAGCTCACGCGGTGGATTTTTGATTTTTTTTGGAATCTAAAAGGTATATACCCTCTATGACACCAAAAGTCATCACACCCGCTAAAAAGTGGTGTCATAACATTTCTCGTGCCATAACTTATTTTGCTGACGTAACACCAGTATTTGGCTATGACACCAAACCTACGGCCCCAGCGCCCCTTGTGCTCTAATGAATATCTTCTTTCTGATTCTGAGTAGTTTTTTTGTTTGTTTGAAACTTAAATGGTATTGGTACTATTAACTGACTAGTAGTCAGGGGTGGAGCCAAAAAAAATTTAGAGAAGGGGTAATTTTTTTTATGTTAGCTGTAAACTTAGAAAAAAAAATTTTGATGATGCAAACTTGTATACTCCGATATCTAATTCAGTACATTTCGAAAAATAAAACAATAACAAGATAAATTACCTGCCTACATGTAATACGGAGTATAAAATATTGATAGCTCCTTTTTATGTGCACATGTACTTGCACCAATGTGACAAAACAAAACATTTGTTAATATTGGAGTACTTTTTCTCATATTTAATGTATATTCACCATCTTATTCTCCGATGACATCTTCTCCATCACATATCAACAAAGAAACACGCTTCTCAACTCTCAAAACTCTCTAAAAATCAAAATTAACTTCCCAATTTTATGAGTCAGACAATTTTCAGAGGGGTCAAGTTCGAAAAATATCTCAAATTTTCAAAAATTTCACACTATAATTCTGTTGGGGGTCACCTGACCCCTTTGACCCCCTGTGGCTCCGCCTCTGCTAGTAGTAATACAAAAACAGAAACACATCGGGCGAAAATCAAACTGGACCGAGAAAAACCGGATAGGACCGAAACCGAGTTAAGCCAAAACTATGATAATTTTCTTCTAGGGATGAGCTCGGTACCAATCCTGTCCCGAACCCGTCCCGACTTAGTGCTTCCGATTTTTTCCCGATCAAAAAAGTTATGTACCGATCCCATACCAAACGAGATTCGGGTGTCGGTATCGGTACAGGAATCGGTACCGGTACCGGGAAATTAAGATTTTCCCGTTCTTTTTCGAAAATTTCCCGATTTGGTACCGATCCCCTCTCGAATTAATCATCCTGAATTTTTTTTCACCTTATTTCGTAGTCCCGGTACCGTACCGAACGGGATTCGGGTACCAGAAATCGGTACGTTCCAGGTACGGTTCGGATTCATATTTGAGATTCGGGTCAAAATATTCATCCCTACTTTCTTCGTATTTTTTTTTCTTCTAGTGATTCGTAATTGTTTAAATTACAAATTATTTGGGCCTAACTGGACCAAAAGAAAGGCAACATGATAAATAGTATGAAATTGCATAGTGTTAAATCGAAAGAAGCCCAAAATAGAAAGAAGCCCAAAATAAACCCTAATTTAACTGCTATGTCGAATTTGATGCTCACATTCCTTTTTGAGTGACACTCCTATTGCAAATCCCTCATCTGTATTTGCTGCTTGTAAAAAAATGTTTCCAAAAGGTCACTAAGACCAAACTTAGTGCTCAACCCATTTCCGGTTTATCTTGATTCTGAGACAACCCAAATGGCCACATTTTATTATAAATGGGTCGAATTTGCCTCCTCTGCGAGGCAGCATAGATGGTATATAAAGCTGAAAGCTTAGGGCAGTCATTTGCTGCTTCTCATCATGAGAAATCTGTGGTAAGAATTGTATTTAAGCTACTGCATATTTCATCTTCAAATGTTCTCCACTGGTTTATAGCAAAAGACATATTCGTATCCATCCTAACAGGGAACTCGTCAAACTGTTCTTTTTCCGACAATTGTATACATCACACCAAGATCTTATCAGGCCACTCAGATGGTACAATGTAACTCCTGTATTCTTTCTAGATTATATTATATATATAAAAATGAAGCGGGCGTATGGGTCAACATTCACCCAGACTTTATGATCAACCAAGCCCATTTTTTACCTGTACAAAAAATGGTTATTTAGACCCATGTTTGAAAAGAGTTTCGTTAACTGAAATGATGAAGGTTTAGGCGGGTAATCGCAGCCTTCTACATCCTATCCGAGAACACTCAAAGGCAGTCACTAGCTTAACCGTTCTACAAACAGGGATACTACTAGTATTAAGTGGCTTCGATGTTCCACTCCATGTATGAATCTGATGAAAGATTTTTTAAATGCATTAACAATCGGAAAGAAGGGGTGGCAGAATGGGTGTCTCCGGGCAATGGGTTCATGTTAACATGGGTCATTTTGTGGCACTCGTTGAAAATTAGCCCGATCGAATGCATTCACGCACCTGGATAGTTTTATCATGTGAACGGCTATATAATGTAGAGACATGTCAGTGTTTGATTATTGTTTTAGGGAGATTGTATTCAAGATGTCATGATAATACCATTCAAGAATCAAGAAAGATACTAGATATATATATCAAATCTGGTCCATGCCTTGAAAGTTCCTGATAGACACGTATACTCAGCCACTTCTTCTATCAAAGGGACTGTATTATAGGGATGAGCTTGCACCATGAAAATGCTGAAACTAAATGACCAAAATGACTTCAAATTTCAACAGAGTAGGCAAACTTGTTCGTTTAAGTTAGATTTCTTATGAAGGGGTAAAAGTCATAAGCAATTAAGCATAATGTTTACAGCAGTTATTGTAATCATGCTCAATTTGTAAATTATTTATAATATCAGAAAAAACAAATAAATAACGGGTCTCATCTACCTGACCTGCTTTAACTCGCCCTAAATTCAGCATGTTCTGGCCTATTACCCAACCGGCCCATTCTTCCACCTATACAAACGATGGTTCCAAAAGAAGGATTGTTACCATGTTTTGTTACTCAATGCCTAGATGGCTAGAATGCATACGCATGATAAGCATTGTATTCATTGTAATTATCATTTTTCTTTTGATCAAAATTAATAGCTTTTGCATTTCCGAAGGTATGGAATGCCTCAAATTACAATCTAGTCCAATCAGTGTTGTTGGGGAGCGAAGTACGCATGATGGTCATTTGCTCATATATGATTAATTTGGGTTGCAGAGTTATTTGCATGGCTTCACCTGGCCCTTGTGATCAACTTCCACCAGATACTTAAGTAGATGGACTGTCATATCAGCTACTTTATCGGTTGTATATTCTTCCTAGTTCCTTTGACCAAATGACGACCTCACTCTTTTCATGCACTCGATCCTGTTTGGTTGATCAAAAGTTCTCTCAAATTGTCCTATATGTTCTGCCATGGCGACATTCTGTATCCATATGACACAAATAAACTATTGGGCTTCTTGCTGTCAAGACTTGTTTTCGTATTTCGAATAAAAATGGCAATGTGGCATTCATTATCTGCCCGGTTGGAGCAGAACCTTTAGGTGCCCAAGTATAATGAGGCTGATACACGCCCATTGCAATTTCCGTGTCACGATCTTTTAACGAACATTGATTGATGTTTTCAGAATCCAATATCACAAACTCGTCATCCATGATCATTCCTTTTGAGTTTACTAAATGCCAGCCTGTCACTATGAAGAAAAGGCTAAAGATATGATTGCTTTGTTTGAACCACGCATTTAGTAATCATATCGTCATCCACGATCATTCCTTTGTTTTTCATCCACGATCATTCCTTTTGTACATCTGAGTAGGTTAAGTAACACATTAAAATATTTAGCTATTTTTGAAAGGCCACATGGATTGGAAACTCATGACCACTGCTCCTCAAAGTTTTAGAGTACATCATATGCTGTTGGACCTTCAAGTTGGCAATGCTAATCATGCCATGATTTTCTCAGACGACCATAAATAGGCCCCTGATGAGAAAATGTAAGAACGATATAAGGCACTTAGTCACTTATCATAGGCTCAAAGATCAAGAGGTTTTAAGTTTAAGAATATTGTGGTATCATAACGACCCGTGCATAGGTCAAGACCTCCAACAAATTCCGTGATCCTTCTTTTGATACCAGCATCAACATCCAGTCCACTATAAGAGTATTCTCTGATGATGAGAATAGATGGTTTCAGCATCCTGCAAACCAAAACCAAAATCACGAAGATTCAGAAATTATACTATATATAGTCTAACCTTCTTGGTCCTACTAGTGTTTGATAATGAACGAGGACATAGTAATACTTGTAATGAAATCGAAGCCAGCTAATCTCGGTTGTCACGTTTGGTGTTTAAAGACCCACCATTTTATGCCCCAAAAGCTCTTTGAAGCAAGATCGTCACGTTTGGTGTAGTTTAGAGTAAAATGCATAAATGATCCCTGGGGTATCCTAAATTTTCAGATTGACTCCCCAACTTCGAGAAAGTACAGACGGCCTCCCGGACGACGAAGGTAAGTAGTAACCAACCTCTGGTCGTTACCTCTGTTAAATGACAATATTTCTGTAGGGGTACATTTTCCAGGGGTACATTTGTCAGTTCACGTATTAAACCCAATTTGAATCCATGGACTAACCCGGTTCATTTGTTATAACCCGATCAAAACTAATCACGGTTTGTTTTTTATACCCAAAGTTGCACCTACCCGTTTCATATTCTTCATCTTCTCTCATTTTCCTCCCATAAGTTTCTTAATAATGGATGATCATGTTCGTTGTACGAACCGTTGTTGATTCTGAACTTCGTTCGTGAGAAGGAAAAAGGACTCATCCTTTGTTGCATCTGGCGCGAGATGATAAAGAGAGAGCATCGTCTATCGATGAACAGTGGATTGACGGAGCTCTTGGCATTGCTTTGTTTTCTCTCCCCAAAAAGGGAAGAGCTCCTTCTCAATCCCATTTGTACCATTCTACTTCTTTACTATGGATCATGTCTTCGGAGGCTAATGCACAGGTATTTACTAGGACTGCTACATGGGGTAAGCTAGCGAAGTTCTTTCTTTCACGGTGCCTATCTCGATTCTTAAACAACCTCTACCGTCCGGTCGAGTCAGCTTCGCTCCTTTATTCGTACATCTCTTTCTCGAATGGAAATTTCTAGACTTTTTCACCAGATCCGAAGGTGAAGGTTTTGGTATTGTACTTTATGGTAAATTGTTTATTTGATTGTTTAATTTGTTGATTAATTGCCTCATTGTTTATTTCGACCTATTTATGGTTTATCAAATATTCATAATCGTTATTTTCTATGTAAAGAGATGTCTATGAACAAATTTTTAGCATTAAATGTCACTACTATGGAAGGTTTAGTGGTGGTTCGAAAATGAAATACATTGAAGGTGATATTTTCTTTGTTGATATGGTGAATAAGGATGATTTTTCTGATGATATATTGAGTACCATTATGAATAGCTGAGGTTATGATATGGACCAACAAGTGCTTTACTACTATAAGATACCACTTAAGACTTTAGATGTTGGTGTAAAACCTTTGGTTAGTGAAAGTGATTACCAAAAATTTTTAAGTTACGTTGATAGGCACAAGGTTACATATGTGTATGTTGAATTAGTTGAGAATGAAGATGAAAGTGAGAGTGGGTCTGAAATAGAAAATGAGCCTGAAAATGACTTTGTAGATGATGAACATGTAGTTGAGGACGTAGAAGTTAACATGAATGAGTTCCATTTTGAAGTAGGTGATTCAAGTATTGAAAAAAATGGCAATGATCCTATGGCACCTAACGTAATTGTGTATGAAGATAACTTAGAGGTTCTTGATTTTGATTCACTGGAAAGTGACATAGAGGATGTCCTAGAAAATGCTAGATGATTAGGGCTTAGAAAGTTAAAAAAATTGCACTCATCAGCCAAGTTCTATGTAGGTAGAGAGTTTGCTAACAGAGATGTTGCTAAAGAATTGATTAGAAGCCATGCTGTTGAGAGTAGGAGAAACTTGTATTTTTTGAGAAATGATCCAAAAAGAATTCGGGTGATTTGTAATGGTTTTGTTCCTAGCAAAAATTAGAAAAGTGAGAAAATACAAGGGCTAGATAAGGACACCGATATAAGTTGTAATAAGATAAATGAGATTGCAGAAAAGGAAAAATATGTTGTCCTTGGTTGTTGTATTTATCAAAAGGAGAAAAAGGAAAGTGGGTGATAAAAACATTCAAAGATGATCACCACTGCTTGCAATCTAGAAAGATAAAATACTATACATCAACTTTCCTTTCAAAACACATAACAGATCTACTGATTATGAATCCAAACATCCCTATCAAAGCTGTTCAAGAACGAATGTAGAAAAAGTTTCATGTGGATGTTTCAAAGGATAAAGCTTTTAGGGCTAAGGCAAAAGTAGAGGTGTATTTGAGAGGTGATGTTAAGGTTCAATATTCTCTATTGAGAGACTATATAATGGAGTTAAAGAGGTGTAATCCGGATACAACTTTTAAGATTGATGTTTATGGTGAATAAAATCATGAAAGTCCAACCAGGATGTTTAGGAGAATCTATGTGTGTTTGGGGGCTTTGAAGAGGGGATTTAAAGAAGGTGGTAGGGAATTACTTGGTTTAGATGGTTCCTTCATGAGAGGCCATTATCCAGGTCAGATGTTGACTTCAGTGGGCGTGGATGCCAATAGTGACATCTACCCTGTTGCTTATGTAATAGTTGAATCAGAGAACCAACACTCATGGACATGGTTCTTAAAGTGTCTAGGTGATGATTTTGATCTCTACACCAACTCAAATTTTACCTTCATCACAGATAGGCAAAAGGAATATCTTTATTCTTTGAATTGAAATTGTTTTGCTTACTTGTGAATTGTTGTATTTATAACTTATCTGATGCTTCTTGTAGGGTTTGTTACCCGCACTTGAAAAGTTATTTCGTAGTGCAGAGCCTAGGTATTGTGTTAGGCATATTTATGAAAACATGAACCAGACATGGAAAGGAGTTAAGTACAATAAAATGTTGTAGAAGTGTGCATCAACCACAACCACTATTTTGTTTGAAGAGAATATGAAAGAGTTGAAAGATTTCAACCTAAAAGCATATCAATGGCTTAAAAAGATACCTGTTGAGCATTGGAGTAGCGCATATTTCTCTGGTATGGGTTATATTCTATAATATTTTAACCTTAATCATATGTTTACTTAATATGTTGTCTAATATATAGCATTTCCTAAAAAATATAGGTAGAGCACATTGTGACCTGTTAATAAACAATGTTTGTGAGGTCTTTAACAGACAATTGTTAGATGCTAGAGACAACCCTATAATTACAGCCTTAGAACATGTGAGGGAATATCTTATGAAATGGATTGTAATTGTGCAAAAAGTTATTGAGAAAAGTGATGGGCTATTGACTCCTGTTGTTGCTAAGGTGTTTGATAGGATTAAGGATGTTGCAAGTGAGTGCATTGTTGGTTAGAATGGTTCTGATCTTTACTAGGTTAGAGGTTTCCTACAAGAACTGTATGCTGTTAACTTGCCTTAAAAGACATGCTCATGTAGGAAGTGAAAGATATCAGGCATACCATGTAAGCATGCAGTTGCTACAATACATGATATGTTAGACAATGGTTATGATGTAGGCATACATGAGGATTGGGTCCATGAGTCATACAAATTGACTACCTGGAAAGCTGTTTATTTACACAAGGTTAACCCAGTCAATGGCAGGGATTTATGGGCCAAATTTAACTGTCCAACTACTCTTTTGCCACCAAAAATACATCCACGGATTGGGAGACCATCAAAAAAAAGAAAGAAGAGTAAAGGGGAGATTGTGATTGTGAAAAGTAATAAACTAACCAGGGCTGGTAAAGGATTACATGTGGTTTGTGTAAAAGTGTAGGACACAACAAAAAAAGTTGTGACAGGAACAAAAAAGCTGTTGCTGGAACAAGCAATGTCACTGCAACTAATGTAGGAAAAAGGAAGAAGGTTGCTGTAGGAACAAGCTTTGCTGCTGGAACAAACACTACACAGCCTGCACAGCCAAGACAGGCCGCACAACCAAGACAACCTACACAACCAATACAGGCTTCACAGGAAAACACTCAACCATCACAGGCTAACACTCAACCTTCACAAGGTGCTATGATTAATCTTTAAAAGTCTTGTTTAATTTCTTGCTGAAGACAATTTGTTGAATGTTTCATGTTCTAGATTGATGTCATTTGATTGTTTGTTTAAGACATTTGTTATTTGCTTATTTTAAACGATTATTTATCAAATATTTTTGCTTTCTGGTTGATACTATCTGTCTTGCTCAAAGTCATGGTTGGATTGCTAATTCTTTCATTTTGACCCATTGTAAATTGTGGAAACATTGGTCTTAACATTTTTTGACCCATTTATACTTCTGACTAAGTAGTTCAGAAAATGGATTAAAGTCTCACATTTACTTCCCCACCAAACACACAAGTTAAATAGGACTAGAAAGAACATTGTTTACTCACTACCTTTTATAACAACTTTTGTATCAATGGGACACCTTCCACCTTTTGGATCACCACAAAGACCTTGGCCCATTGTAACACCAGGTATTGCAAAACGATTTAGGGAAGGAAATGTTTTAGATGAGTTGGTAGGTTTGTATGGATATGTGGATTACTTTGAGTATCTGGATGATGATTATTGGTTTGAAATCTCTAGTGCTGCTAGCGAATCCAGTGAAGAAGATACTAACAATCAAAGCCAATCATCAAAAGCCCTGAAGCCAATCATCAAACTCCAAGATGGTAAGTACATACCTGTATACAAAATTACATCCTCAAAGCCAATCATCAAAAGCCCTGAATCCATAACTGGGGTCGTGCTTGGACTTGCCAATCAAAGGACTTGGTCTTCCATTGAGGAAAAACTAAGGAAGAGGCATGAGACTCTCGAAAAGGATGAAAAGGACAAGGGAAAAGGCAAAATCTAATGTACTATATTGCTTTTATGTGCTTTTACTACTATCGTTATGCTTATCTTCTTTTTAGTTTCATGTTTTGTATGCTAATGATGTTCAGTTTTGGGACAATCCTGTATTGGTTTTTATGAATGAATGAATGAATGCATTAGCTTATCATATGAACAAGAACATAACTATACTCGTAAGATACTTAAAACTTGAACTTCATTAATCAAGACATAACTATTGACCATTACATAATATGGTCAATTTGTTCAAGACATCATAAGCTTAATCAACCATTAACCATTACATCAAGTAGAAAAACAAGAAAAAAATTCAACTACAGATCAACCAAATCTCCAACCTTCGATTTCCAGACTCCATTGCATTCAATGATTCTTCAAGTGCATTTCTTGATCTTAAAAACCTGAAATAATCGCAACAGCTCGAGCACACATTGGGGGATCAACCCACGAAAAAAATTGACACATATTAGAAGAACAACAACGAAATATCCTTCCTCGATTTGTGTTTGTCCATGATCTACGAACAACTGACTGGTTTCCATAAAAACAGTTCATCAATAATTAATTAGGGTTTATGTGTTTTTGAAGAAGAGGATTTTGATCCTATGTGTGTATTTACTAAAGTGTTTGGGTGGATTTGGTATATAAAACATAAAGGCATGGGAGGACAAATGCAAACAACTAAACCTAGACATATAAGCATATACGAAAAGACCTTATTACCCTTGTAAAAAACTAAGATAACGACAAAAACATAACAGTAGTTACGACTAGGGAGGTTGGTTACTACTTACATTCGTCGTCCGGAAAGCCGCCTGCACTTTCTCAAAGTTGGGGAGTCAATATGCAAATTTGGGATACCCTAGGGAGCATTTATGCATTTTACTCTATAGTTAGCTTCTTGATGAGTTGAACCAGGCATCTCAACGCCACTCAGGTGTACAAAAACTGAACCGATGCAATGAAGTGATTTATGGAAATATATGAAACTGTGTTGGAAGAAACGAATAAAAATTAAGGTCAAAGGTTTGGTATTTTTAACCCATTGGCTTAAGAGTTATCTAGAAGTTACAACGGCTTTTATCCTTTTTTCACTTTGTTTTCTTACGAGTACCTTTTATTGCCGGCGAATCGGTTTGTTGAGTGAGTGATTGATCAGTTGGAGATGTGAATGACGGTGGGTCTTGGAATGTGTTCATGGCTAGTGATTGTTGCCACCGAAGAAAAGCTTGTTGTTGTTGTTATTGACGTTGTTGAAATTCTTCCATCGAAGTAAAGCCGGGAAATGGTGGATTTTGATTCGAAGGGTTTGCGGCACAAACCTCGTTCATCATTTTTTGATAAGTACCGTAAAAAAATTCTTTTATTATTATTATTTTTTTTTAAAACTTCACGTTAAACCGAGGTGTAAAATGAAATTTTTCTCTAGACAAACCCCTAACGTCGTTGCCTTGGCAACGCCCAACTTGGGTTCAGAAGAGTGAGGTATCGTAATGCTGACCAACACTCATTAGGGGCATTACGATACCTAGCCCTCTAAGATTCTATATATTTGATGCCTATATCATGATTAAGATTCCATATCAAGTAGTAAATGATATAAAATTGAAACAGGATATAATAATTTATGAAATTTAGGTAAGAACAATGGATACCTATGGGATCTACGATATGAGATATAAAATTAAGAACCTTTAATTATTTTATTTTAGGGTTTGTGCTATATGATAAGAGAAATGAAACGGCGAGTCAGTGGCGACCAACTTTTGGTTTGGTGTAAGAATGATTTAGGGTTTTAACTTTTCCTTTTTTATATGGAGGACAAAGAAAGGTAAATACATATTTAAACACTAGCATGGTATCCGCGCAATGCGACGACCGATACTCAATGACTAATTTTGAGGCTAACAAATATTAATCTCTTACCCATTAAGTTTGTATTGTAAAAGTTGTAATAAAAACCACTATAAATGAAAAAGACTAATGTTAATAAAAATATATTAAAATTTATATCGAATTAAAGAGCACAAAACTTTAGAATGGTAAAATTAGATTATAAAAATAATAAATAAATAAATAAATTTTCAATTTAAAATAAAAAAGGTTATTTTAATAAGTTGTTACAAAAGGTTATTGAAAGGGTTATATGATATAATGCTAATGAAGATATCAACAATTTGCTTTATTTAGTAGTTAAAAAAAGTTTGAATTTTCAGCCTTACTATTTTAAGAAGATCCTAAATGATTTAGGATGTAGTTATAGAAAAGACAAATATGTAATTTTACAAAACATTGTTTAGGCTCGCGAGCTTAACGAGTCGAGTACCAGAAAGCTCGAACTCGACACGAAATTTTACACGAGTAGCTCGAGCTCGGCCCGTTTAAAATCAAGTCGAGTCGAATATTTTTCAAGTCGATCCCGAGTTGCTCACGAGTTGTCTCAGCTCGATTACACCCTACTACGCGTCGCCGCATTATGTAGATACCACATTAGTATTAGATGACATGTCTAATATATCTACACTGGCAGGTTTTCTTTTGTTATGGTAAACATTGTGAGAAGATTGGTGCAGGTGCGGAGGTATGCTTTGGCCACCTGTGGCACGTGCCACACATAGATTGGCTATGAGAAACGGAGCAGGTTTGGCTAATATAAATCGATTTTAAGGCACAAAACTGTAATCAATATGATCAAGAATGGAAACTATGAGATTTTACAAAGAGAATGAACTCAAATTCGAGTAGTGGAACTGTATAAAGTAAATCTATAAACTGGGTAGTGATGGTGTAAGTGACATGTTCTTAGCTGGATGAAGAAGATGACCAAAAAATGAGTTATTTTCACATTTGCTCCCTAAAGTTTTTAGAATGTACACATTTATATCATGTTTTTAATTTTAGTTAAAAAAATAAAAAATACGCAAAAGTGACACTATTAACCTTGTTTGAAAACACTAGAGGACTAATTTGGTCAAGTCATTGGAAGCGTATTTATACATTAAGATGTTTTCAAAAATAGTACTAGCACTACAACATTCGCGCCCTACCCCAGCGATATTTTTGGCGTTTCCCCAGCGACATGTCGCTGGGGATATATTTTCCCAGCGACATTTCGCTGGGGAAAATTCGCTGGGGTATGCTCGTTGTTAAAAGTATCCCCAACGACTTACCCCAGTGACATGCGGGCCCCACAGACTTTTCCTGGAAGAATAGATTGCCACGGTGGCAACATTTTCCCCAGCGACATGTCGCTGGGGAAATCCTTATTAAACAAAAAAATTAAGTTGAACTTAAACATTTTAGCTAATTACAAAGTTTCCCCAACGACATGTCGGTGGGGAATCTTTCCTTTTATTTGACTTGTCAACGCGTTGTCGTTGACTTGTCAACGATTTCTAAAGTTTCCCCAGCGACATGTCGCTGGGGAAACTCTCGATATGTTTGACTTGTCAACGCTTTGCGTTTGACTTGTCAACGAATAACCAAAGTTTCCCCAGCGACATGTCGCTGGGGAAGAGTCTGCAGGTTTTTTTTTTAAATTGCCTGCACAGCAGGAGTTTTCCAGATTTTTTCCGGAATTTTTCCGGAAAAAATCTACCAAAACCTGTAACAAAAACCTGTATTTGCTCACCAAAAGACACATATAAAGTATACTTAGAATACAAATCAACACAAACGCGGAATAAGTTCAAACTTGCACCAAAATATAATATAACGTTCTAATTTAGTCAAAGATATTAGGAATAAGTCGGGATAGTTAAGGATACTAGGGAAACAAGCATTCTAATTTAGGATAATAGGGAAACAAGTCAAGATGAACATAAAGAAACTATGTACCATACTAACAAACACATATATGACACGACTAGCTCGCGTCATCGCCACCATCCTCGCCACCCTCCCGATCCTCAACATCATCACCCGGGCGACTCCCGCTCCCGCTGGCACCAACATCATCACCCGGGCGACTCCCGCTCCCGCTGGCACCAGCACTCTCATATCTCGAAAAATGATCGCCATACCTGCCGTCGTTTCTCAGCAGGCCCATCATGAAATCAACATCCCGATCCCGACGAGTCTCAGGGGGTGGTGACGAAAAGCACGAGGGAGTACCGGTGTATCCCGGCAATACCATACCCACGCCAGGATGGTGGCCGCGAAACTTGCCTCCTCGCACCATCCTGTTGATCTCGGCAGTAGTGTGCTCACCCGTCGCCTCTAGCTCCCTCATCTGATCCTGTGTGGTGACAATAACACAAGATAGTAAATATATTAGTCGGGTTGCTAGATTATTAATCAATGATTCATTAAAGTGTGTTTTGAAAAGAATACTTACATACAACTGGAGAGACTGCTCATCTATAAATACACCATCTGAATTTGTATGCAAACGATAGAACATGTCGATCTCTGAAGGCTCCTGTTGGGGTTCGGACGCCTTTTACTGTACATACACACGTAGGTAAGATCAATCTAATTAAATGCGGCAATAATAATATGTATGTAAAATCAATAATGATAATAATAAAATAATAAAAATAAAAAACAATAATAATAATAATAATAAAAAAACAATAATAATAATAATAATAAAAAAAAACAATAAGAATGTAAAATCAATAATAATAATAATAATAATAATAATTACCATGAGCTGTCGAGTGCGAGGGATCGACCGAGAACCATGTCGGGAGATAAGTGTTGCCTTGGACCGATTTTGGTTGTTTGTTAAGGATCGCTTCTTGTTAGCTTCGTCAGTCCAAAACGCTATCTGTTTCTCCCACTCTTCAGCTGTGTGCTCGTCGGGTCTGTTCCGCCTAATTTGATCCACATCGTATTCTCCAGTCTCGGGGTCTTTTACACAGAAATCTCGCTTCAGACTAGCCTTGCTGGTGTTGTATGATTTTTGTAACTGGTGATTAATGGTATCATAAATACTCTCCCACCGAGGGGTGCTCATGTGCGGCGCGAGATCATATTTTTTCTGCAATCAAATACAACATATTGAAAACAAAGTTAGAAATATAATTTATATATTTATTTAAATTCGTTTATTTATTTATATGATATAAATAAATAAACGAATTTAAATAAATATACACAATACAACACATTGAAACAGAGTTAGGAATATAATTTATATATTTATTTAAATTTGTTTATTTATTTATATGATATAAATAAATAAATAAATTTAAATAAATATACACAATACAACACATTGAAAATAGAGTTAGAAATATAATTTATATATTTATTTAAATTTGTTTATTTATTTATATGATATAAATAAAAAACAAATTTAAATAAATATATACAATTAAATAAATGAACACGATAATTAAATAAATATAAAATGATAACTTACCCCAATAGCTGCCCTGGCCATCGCCTTGTGCCCTTCGGGGACCTTGCTCCATGAAGGGTAATACAAAGGTATTTCCCTAGCGACACACCCGAAGAAGTTTCCCCAATGATATGCGTAGGGGCCGACAGGTGTAACAAGGTTACCTCTAGCGGCTACAAAGTCGATCTCGACCGGCCGGTTGTGATTATCGGCCACCGCATCCAGTCATTTCAGGCAGCGGGTCTTCTCCCGGGTATTCTGCCTGTCGGCTCTCCTCCCGCCCAAATTGGGCTTTTTCTTTCCTTTTCCTGCAAAATCAAGTGAGTGATAAAGTCATAAAAGTTAAGGCAAACAAGTTAAATATGTGTATCAAATTTGTATTACAATAATCCAGAAATTCTTACCCCGGTTGACGAAGCAACCCCCGCAACCGAATGATGGAGGACGTGGACGTGAAGGATCCTCGCCACCACCGTCCCCGCCGTGTCCCCGTGCAACATCAGTCATCTGTATACAGGTACAATTAGCATAACATGTAGAAATTCATGAACAAAATAATACAAGCATGCACAAATCTAAATATCAAAATAAATTTACACATTTAAACAATGCACTACAATTTCATTCATTCATTCATTCAAATATATAAGTGTATTTTACAAGTTACAACACAAAGTTAATCTTCTTCGTCACTAGAATTAAATTTCTCAACACCATCATCATCTTTAATGAGGTCTTCAACATCAGAATCTGCTAAATCATGAGGAAGGGGGTCTTCATCATCATCGTCTTCGTTAGGAACATCATCGTTATCTGGCGGTGCGTCAACCTCCGTTGATTCATCATCTATATGCAAATCTATATAGAAGGTGTAGTTACCGAAGTCATTCCCACTAGTAGAAGGTGGGAGATCACTAGTAGAAGGTGGGAGATCACTAGTAGAAGGTGGGAGATCAGATGAGTTGTCCAAATGTATAATATCAGGTTCGTTCTCTACCACGATTACACCGTTGTTCAAAAACTTTTTATGATTAACATGTTCGACGACCTTCACGTTGGGTTTGGCTGGATCTACAAGGTAGAAGACTTGTTTGACTTGTGTTGCGAGGATGTATTGTTCACTTTTCCACCACTCACCAGAGCCGACGATTTGTGTCATTCCATTTCTAACGATAAGTTTCTTGACTCTACCAACGGTGTTGCGAGTGTCGAACCACTTAACTTTGAACAAAGCAACTTTAAACGACAAATAGTCAAACTCGAGGATTTCTTGAAGCCGACCATAAGTGTTAGTTTTCCCGTCAGGATCAGTCGAATAAACTCCGCTATTTTGAGTTACGCGACGTTCATCGTGGCTCTGCACGACATACCTCACACCATCTACTACACAACAGCTTACTGACATTGGAGCCCTTGATGGTCCATTAGCCAAAGCGAATAACTCGCTGGTTGGGAAAAACTCTGGGTCTTGGGGATTTTGTGCGTGACGTTCAAAGATCTATGAAGAAGATAGGATTAGATAGAAAAATAAAAATATGATATTGTTATTTTTACACTTAAGTACACAAAATAAGTGTTAGTTTACCAACGTCTTAAACCAGTGGGGGAATTCTTCTAGCATGTCTTTTTCTGTTTTTCCTGGAAATAAACTGAAAAACGATCATGCTATTAGAATAAGTCGTCGAAATGATAAGTTAAGAAAAAAAAGTTACAAAATTAAAAAACGCGTACCTCCGTAACTGGTCTTGGTACGTGTCGATCTCAGGACTGTTGTTAAGTAAATACCATCTCGCTTTCTTGTACTCGTCGGTAGGAAAATGAGGAAAGGACAGTAAACCAATCGGCTTGCATACCGATCGGAACACATGAAACTTACACGTTGAGGGAGGGGGTCCACATTACGATCGGGACGATTAAATTTCGTGGTAACACCCCGAAAATATTGAGAACTTATAGTCAATGCTTCTTCTGCAACATAACCCTCCGCGATCGAACCTTCTGGCTTAGCTTTATTTCTTACATAACCTTTTAGCTTCTTCATGAATCTTTCAAATGGATACATCCACCGAGGTTGAATAGGCCCGCCTTCAAGAGCCTCTAGAGCTAAATGGATGGGCAAGTGAATCATAATGTCAAAGAAAGCAGGAGGATATATGCGCTCAAGCTCGCATAGAATTTCAACCACCTTGACCGAAGCTTTCAACATGTCCTCCTCCATCAAAGTTGTAGAGGAGAGTTGCTTAAACAAGGAACACAGATTGATTATTGGTTTTGCAATATGTTCGGGCAAGTAATTTTGAAGTCCGTAAGGAAGTAAACGTTGCATCATTATATGACAGTCATGAGACTTCAGGCCCGTTATATTTGTATCATTATCGGTCACTTTGTGCTTGAAGCATGATCCGAACCCATCTGGTAGTTTAACACTTTTGATGTACTGACAAAACTTTTTTCGGTTCTCTGGTGTTAAAGAATACGCAGCCTGGGGCTTCACAGTCTTCCCCTTGTGGTTTACGGTTAGCCACAAAGGTCTTCGAATGCCCATCTTTTTCAAGTCTTGTCTTGCTTTTGCGGTGTATTTACTTTTGTCATTCATTAACAAAATGTTCAAGATGGCCTCCAACACATTTTTTTCGATATGCATGATGTCTAATTTGTGTCTTAGTGAAATAAAAGGCCAATACTCAAGCTCGTAAAAAATAGTCCGTTTAGTCCAGTTAAGCTCGACTATAACATTGCGGGAAATCTTCACACCCCCATGCTTTGGATGTTTACCCGACGTACGCCTTAGAAATCTAGCATGTTGCGCTTTGATTACATCCGGCTGGTTATAATCTTTAGGTGGATCTTTCTGTTCAGTTTGGCCATTGAAGTCAACACGTGAACTCCTCCATTTATGGGGCTTCTTTAACCATCTTCTATCGCCAACATAAGCTGTTTTGCTTGTGACGGGAATAGATGGAGTTTCTAGGTTACATGTAGGGAATGCATAGTAACCTTGCCCACTCCACCCAGACAAACTACTTCGAGCAGGAAAATCATTTATGGTCCATAAAAGCATCACTCTCATCTTGAACTGCTTTTGTGAAATAATGTCTGTAGTATCAACACCATTCTTGTGCCACAAAGTCTTCAGGTCTTTAATCAAAGGCTGCAAGTAAATATCAATGTCCTTGCCCGGGGATTTAGGGCCAGGAATTAACAACGTCAACATAAAGTTACTTTCTTTCATACATAACCAAGGAGGCAGATTGTATGTTGTCAATACCACCGACCACATGTTGTAGGTCTAACTAAGGTTGCCGAACGGATTGAAACCATCAGCACACAACCCTAGTCGAACATTTCTTGGTTCTGCTGCAAACTCTAGATACTTCAAGTCAAACTTCTTCCAAGCTGCGCCATCAACCGGGTGTTGCATCTTACCAGGCTCCGCACACTTTCCAGTAGCATTCCAAGTCATGTCTTTTGCAGTGTGTCTAGACTTGTACAAACGTTGTAGTCTAGGAATGATCGGAAAGTAACGCAACACCTTCCTAGGAACTTTCTTCCCCGGTGTGTTAGTGTCTTTCCATCTACTCGTATTACACACCGGACATAATTGCAGATTGTTATTATCCTCCCAAAACAAGCAGCAGTCGTGTTCACAAGCATGATCGACTCGTAACCTAACCCGATCGTTTTAAATGTCTTCTTTATGTCATAGTAGTTCAGTGGGAACTTGAATCCTTTACTATCGGGTAATGCATATCGGAGAAACTCTAATATTTCATTGAATAAAGAATCTGGCATTTTTCCTTTAGCCTTAAAATAGGTAAATTTTACCATAAAGTCTAGTCGAGACACATGTTCACAACCATCATACAGCGCCTCGTTGGCAATTGCATACAACTCTTCAAACTCGGTACGAGTGGCTTGAGGCGGTTGAGTCGGTTGGTTACTGGTCTCACCAATATTATCTCCTTGTGTTGGTTCATTCGAAGGAATATAGCTAAAATCATCGAGTAACGCTGTCATGTCACTCATCATAGGTTCTCCTAGGTTATCTATCACTGGCGCACGTGGAGCCGGTTCACCGTGTTTGAGCCATGTGGTATAAAGTGGGTCCCACCCGTTTATAGCAATTTCCTGTCCAATCCAATCGATGGGTTTTCATAATACATTTCGACATTTTTTGCATGGACATCTAATTTTCCCCGCAGAATTCACCAACCGCCGGTAATGATTGACGAACTTTGTAAGACCGTCATTAAATTCTTTGGAAAGTTTCGGTTTTTTTATCCAACTCTTATCAGCGAATACCATAACTGCGTTTTATCCGTATATTTAGTTATTATTACATGGAAGGCAATTATGGAAAGCAATCCTAGATGTTTTGTTAACCTAGTGCAACTATGGAAGACAATCCTAACCCACTCTTTGATGCTTCGTCTCATATATGAATGCGTATAACCGATTACTATTTGAGAAAATTTCGGTAGCATTTCCCCTCAACTCCCCAAATATGTGTTTAAAGACATATTCGTAGGAGTAAAGGAGAAACACTGTCGAAATCATCTCAAATAGTAAACCAGTTATACGCATTCATATCCTAAATGAGACAAAACAATCAAAAAGCAGTCCCAAACAGGGGACTTTCCGAAGTTAATTCCTATTAAATTAACTTCGGACGGGTTTTCTATAGGTTGATCAATTTCAGACGGGAATTTTCTGAAATTAATCGCTAAAATCCTAAAACATTCCTAAGGTTTAATTCAATAAAACATTTATATCAAACAGCTTATTCCGATAAGCTTTATCAGAATAAGCTGTTTTCAAACAGCTTATCCTGATAAGCTTATCAGGATAAGCTGTTTGAAAACAGCTGGATAAGCTGTTTTCAAATAGCTTATTCCGATAAGCTTATCGGGATAAACTGTATTCAAACAGCTTATCCTGATAAGCTTATCAGGATAAGCTATTTGAAAACAGTTTATTCAGATAAGCTGATTAGGATAAGCTGTTTGAAAACAGCTTATCCTGATAAGCTTATCAGAATAAGCTGTTTTCAAACAGCTTATTCCGCTAAGCTTATCGGGATAAACTGTTTTCAAACAACTTATTCTGATAAGATTATCCGAATAAACTGTTGGATAAGCTGTTTGAAGCAGCTTATCCCGATAAGCTTAGCGGAATAAGCTGTTTGAAAACAACTTATTCTGATAAGCTTATCAGAAAAAGCTGTTCTGATAAGCTTATACGAATAAGCTGTTGGAAAACAGCTTATATCAAAATAAAGTGTTCTCTTCGGTTAGGCATCATATATAAGGAGTGTTTTGGATTTAAATTTAACACAAGAAAATAACATTTTTAAATCCCCAACGACATGTCGCTGGGGAAACCAAACGAATTTTTTTTATATAAAATATACCTTCCCGCTGCTTGCCACTGCTACAGTTGCCTACCGCTGCCTGCCGCCGCCTACCGCTACCTACGCTGCCTACCGCTGCCTACTGCCGCCTACCGCTTCCTACGCTGCCTACCGCTACCTACGCTGCCTACTACTACTGCTACCTACGCTGCCTACCCCGCTGAAATTATATAAAAACTAATTTTAATTATATAAAAACGAATTTTAATTATTTTAAATAACTCAATTAAGAAAAATATACCTTTAATTAACAGAAAAAATAAATCCACCACCACAAACTTGTTAATAGAATTATCAATTAGAGAGAAAAGAGGGTGATGTGGTGGTGGTGGTGGTGATGACGTTCGGTGGTGGTGTGTTGGCGGCGATGTTGGTGGTGATTCTTGGTGGGTTATGTGGTGGGGATGGTTGGAGATGACGGTGGTGGTGGTGAAGACATTCTGGTGGTGGTGTGAATGGTGGTGATGAATGGTGGTGATTCTTGGTGGGTTATGTGGTGGGGATGGAGGAGATGACGGTGGTAGTGGTGATGAATGATGATTGGTGGTGTGAATGTGGTGATGATTGATGATTGATGTTGTACGCAGGTTTGTTTGAGAGAATGAGAGTGTGGAGATAAGTGAAGTTTCTGTAAATCGTCTAAGAATAAGATCTGGTCAATAGTTTCCCCAGCGACATGTCGCTGGGGAAACTTTCCTTTTTTTTGACGAAATTTTCCCCAGCGACATGTCGCTGGGGAAACCTTAGAATTTGTCATTTTGCGCAGCTGGTTTAATAAACCTTAGAATTTGATGAAATTTTCCACAGCGACATGTCGCTGGGGAAACATGTATTTTGTCGTTTTGTGAAAGAAGCGCGTTAATGAAATTTTTTGGAGGGATTTCTAAAATTGATAAACAAAACTTACCCCAGCGACATGTCGCTGGGGAAACAGTTTTTAACCATTTATGTTATCTACTTTTAAATGATTAATAATAATAATTTTATATATTTGTATATTTTACTTTTATATAATTAAAAATAATAAGTTTTATATAATTGTATATTTTTTATATATGATATTTATGTAATTTAGTTTTAAATGATTGATAATAATACGTTTTATATAATTGTATATTTTACTTTTAGATAATTGATGTTATCTACTTTTAAATGATTAATAATAATAATTTAATATATTTGTATATTTTGCTTTTATATAATTAAAAATAATAAGTTTTATATAATTGTATATTTTTTATATATGATATTTATGTAATTTAGTTTTAAATGATTGATAATAATACGTTTTATATAATTGTATATTTTACTTTTAGATAATTGATGTTATATACTTTTAAATGATTAATAATAATAATTTTATATATTTGTATATTTTACTTTTATATATTTGTATATTTTACTTTAATAATTTTATAGATAGGGTTCATCATTAGAGGTTCAACGTATTAGATAGGTTTCAACATTAGAGGTTCAATGTATTAGATAGGGTTCAACATTAGAGGTTCAATGTATTAGATATGGTTAAACATTAGAGGTTCAATGTATTAGATAGGGTTCATCATTAGAGGTTCAATGTATTAGATAGGGTTCATCATTAGAGGTTTAACATAATAGATAGGTTTCAACATTAGAGATTCAATGTATTAGATAGGGTTCATCATTAGAGGTTCAATGTATTAGATATGTTTCAATATTAGAGGTTCAATGTATTAGATAGGTTTTATCATTAGAGGTTCAATGTATTAGATAGGGTTCATCATTAGAGGTTCAATATATTAGATAGGGTTCATCATTAGAGGTTCAATGTATTAGATATGTTTCAACATTAGAGGTTCAATGTATTAGATAGGTTTCAACATTGGAGGTTCAATGTATTAGATAGGGTTCAACATTAAAGATTCAATGTATTATATAGGGTTCATCATTAGAGGTTCAACGTATTAGATAGGTTTCAACATTGGAGGTTCAATGTATTAGATAGGGTTCATCATTAGAGGTTCAACGTATTAGATAGGGTTCAACATTAGAGATTCAATGTATTAGATAGGGTTCAACATTAGAGATTTAATGTATTAGATAGGGTTCAACATTAGAGGTTCAATGTATTAGATAGGGTTCAACATTAGAGGTTCATTGTATTAGATAGGGTTCAACATTAGAGGTTTAATTTATTAGATAGGTTTCAACATTAGAGGTTCAATGTATTAGATAGGGTTCATCATTAGAGGTTCAATGTATTAGATAGGGTTCATCATTAGAGGTTTAACGTATTAGATAGGTTTCAACATTAGAGGTTCAATGTATTAGATAGGGTCCATCATTAGAGGTTCATCGTATTAGATAGGTTTCAACATTGGAGGTTCAATGTATTAGATGGGGTTCAACATTATAGGTTCAATGTATTAGATAGGTTTCAACATTGGAGGTTCATTGTATTAGATAGGGTTCAACATTAGAGATTCAATGTATTAGATAGGGTTCATCATTAGAGGTTCAACGTATTAGATAGGTTTCAACATTGGAGGTTCAATGTATTAGATAGGGTTCAACATTAGAGGTTCAACGTATTAGATAGGGTTCAACATTAGAGATTCAATGTATTAGATAGGGTTCAACATTAGAGATTCAATGTATTAGATAGGGTTCAACATTAGAGGTTCAATGTATTAGATAGGGTTCAACATTAGAGGTTCATTGTATTAGATAGGGTTCATCATTAGAGGTTTAACGTATTAGATAGGTTTCAACATTAGAGGTTCAATGTATTAGATAGGGTTCATCATTAGAGGTTCAACGTATTAGATAGGTTTCAACATTGGAGATTCAATGTATTAGATAGGGTTCAACATTATAGGTTCAATGTATTAGATAGGTTTCAACATTGGAGGTTCAATGTATTAGATAGGGTTCAATATTTGAGATTCAATGTATTAGATAGGGTTCATCATTAGAGGTTGAACGTATTAGATAGGTTTCAACATTGGAGGTTCAATGTATTAGATAGGGTTCAACATTAGAGGTTCAACGTATTAGATAGGGTTCAACATTAGAGATTCAATGTATTAGATAGGGTTCAACATTAGAGATTCAATGTATTAGATAGGGTTCAACATTAGAGGTTCAATGTATTAGATAGGGTTTAACATTAGAGGTTCATTATATTGGATAGGGTTCAGCATTAGAGGTTCAACGTATTAGATAGGGTTCAACATTAGAGGTTGAATGTATTAGATAGGGTTCAACATTATAGGTTCAATGTATTAGATAGGGTTCAACATTAGAGGTTTAACGTATTAGATAGGTTTCAACATTGGAGGTTCAATGTATTAGATAGGGTTCATCATTAGAGGTTCAATGTATTAGATAGGGTTCAACATTAGAGGTTCAATGTATTAGATAGGGTTCAAAATTAGAGGTTCAATGTATTAGATAGGGTTCATCATTAGAGGTTCAATGTATTATATAGGGTTCATCATTAGAGGTTTAACGTATTAGATAGGTTTCAAAATTAGAGGTTTAATGTATTAGATAGGGTTCATCATTAGAGGTTCAACGTATTAGATAGGTTTCAACATTGGAGGTTTAACGTATTAGATAGGGTTCAACATTATAGGTTCAATGTATTAGATAGGGTTCATCATTAGAGGTTCGACGTATTAGATAGGGTTCAACATTATAGATTCAATGTATTAGATAGGGTTCAACATTAGAGATTCAATGTATTAGATAGGGTTCAACATTAGAGGTTCATTGTATTAGATAAGGTTCAACATTAGAGGTTCAACGTATTAGATAGGGTTCAACATTAGAGATTCAATGTATTAGATAGGGTTCAACATTAGAGGTTCATTGTATTAGATAGGGTTCAACATTAGAGGTTCAATGTATTAGATAGGGTTCAACATTATATGTTCAACGTATTAGATAGGGTTCAACATTAGAGGTTCAATGTATTAGATAGGGTTCAAAATTAGATGTTCATTGGAGGGAAAACATTAGAGGGAAAACATTGGAGGGAAAACATTGGAGGGAAAATGTTAACAATTTCCCTCACTTTTTTAGCATAAAAAGAGAACCACACACACTCCTTATCATCACAACCACCAGCAGATCACACACACTTATCATCATAAACAAATTGTTATTATGTACATGTTGAAGCATGAAGCTTTTCCGTGCAGGTGTGGACATGGAGATGTAGTTCTTCGAGAATCGTGGACAACTGAAAACTTTGGTAGACTGTACTATGCTTGTCCACGTTCACGGGTTCAACCTCCAGTTTCATATGGATGCAAATTTTTTTTATGGAAAGACGAACGCGTCCAACTACTAATGAATTCTCTTGGAGGTTCAATGAGCTTTTCTCCTCCAAGCTCTTCTTCAAGACCTTCAACGAGCTTTTCTCCTCCAAGCTCTTCTAGCAGACCTTCAACGATTCCAGTTTTTTCTCCAAGCTCTTCAGCGTGTGCAAACTGTGTGCGCTTGAATGGAATGATAATGGTACTTGAGCGTACGATAGAGTTGTACCGCAACTTCGATAGGCACACATTGGATTCAGCTGCACTACTTCACGACCTTTACGATGACATGGGGAACATTCGTTTGAACTAGTTTATGATGTATTTGTTTTCGTGTTTATGAGTCTATTATCGGTTTAATATTCATGTTTAATTAAGCGCGTGTTTAAGTGTCCGTGTAGAATAAAGTTAGGTTTAGGCGTGTCTGTTTGTAAGCCTCAATGAATGTTAACAATTTTTAATTAATATTAACAATGAATGTTAACAATTATCAGTGAATGTTAACTTTTGGCGGGCAAAATGTTGGCGGGAAAACATTGGCGGGAAAACATTAGCGGGAAAATTAACCATTTGTCTAACTTTTTTTTATCATAAAAAGAGACATACTATTTTAAATTTTAATAACTATATTTTTTAATATATATATTATATTTACTAAAATATTATATAAACATTACACTTTTTTGTGAAAATTGGTGCTCAAATAGAAGTCAACGTTTCCCCAGCGACATCTCGCTGGGGAAAGTTTTGTTCGTCGTTTTGTTAAATAGGCGCGTTAACGAAAAACTTTTGGAGGGAATCCTAAAAAGTTTCCCCAGCGACATGTCGCTGGGGAAACATTTGGACATAAAATAAACAACGCATTAACACTAATCACTTGGATTAGACGTGGAAGAAAGTTTCCCAAGCGACATGTCGCTGGGGAAAAGTTGGCGGGTTAATCTCCCGCTTGCATTTTTGTGAAATAGTTTGGTCAAAATTCAGTCAATGTTTCCCCAGCGACAAGTAGCTGGGGAAACTTTCCTTTATTTTTTGGTCAAAATTTTTACGAACAAGTTTGCCACGTCAGTTAGATTTTGTCGTTTAGCGTCGTTTCTCCAGCGACATGATGTCGCTGGGGAAAACCCCGATGGGGAAGGGCTGGATTGTTGTAGTGTAGTGTCATAAATTTGATATAAGCTATTGTTTCTAAGTGTATGATTTTTATTCTAACTTTTAAAATTTATATTTTTTTGTGTGTCTTAACGTTTTTGTGTTCAAAGACCCATGTCTATAACTTGAGGTAAAAAAATCGTTTGTGCCACACATATTTAGAATACCTGGATCTGCCGCCACTGTTGGTGCCGCATCATGCCAGCTCACGTGGGAGCCGGTGTGACACGGGTCAGACGGGTTTAAGGCTACGGAGGGTAATTTTTCTAGAAAATGTTACTTTTCTAATATGCAACACCCAAAAATATTTTTTTTACATGGGTTTACTCTAAAAAAAATATGCTCCAAAATTTCATTATCTACTAAAGATGCAACACCCACGGAAAATCCTGTCTCAAATCTAGGTGAATTTCCATATATATTTAAAGGACAAATTGTCGGCAACTAACAAAAAAAAAGGAATGATAAAGAGATATGTCAACGGGCTCGGAATGAGGCTGTGGGCCAGGCTTATCAGACATATATATATATATATATATATATATATATATATATATATATATATATATATATATATATATATATATATATATATATATATATATATATATATATATATATATATATATATATATATATATATATATATATATATATATATATATATATATATATATATATATATATATATATATATATATATATATATATATATATATATATATATATATATATACACAGCTACGCGCATACCTCTCCAATATAATACATTCTTGTTTCGATCGATCGTTTTCTAATGGCAGAGGTTTTACCCTTTGAGAATATACTCGCCCTATTGGATGTCCGAAGTCTACTTACATACAAGAGAGTTTGTAAGTCATGGAATACTTTGATATCAAGTTCTGGTTTTGCCAAAGCTCATCTAATCAATACTTGCAACAACAAACATAGGAAGATCGCTATAAGTGATGCCAATCGTAAGAGTTTAAAGGCATTGTTTCGAAAAACGAGACATCATATTGTTGGTTCTTCGAATGGCCTTTTATGCATCTATCTTTGTGATAATCAACTTGAAGTAGCCAATCCTTATACTAGAGAGGTTAGAAAACTGCCAAAGCTTACTGAAATTCCTAAAAGAGCTATATTATGTTGCGGTTTTGGGTATGATTCATCTACCGATGATTACAAGGTTATAGTAGGGTTCAAGAAACTTAAGATAACAAAATTCTATGTCTTCAAGTTGAGATTGAATAGTTGGGAATTTATTAAAGATGTAAACCATGAGTTTACTGAAAATTGTAACCATGGTATCCTTTACCAGGGAACAATTAACTGGCTTATGAAAGCTCAAAATAATAAGAAAATCATTCTTTCTTTTGATTTAACTAAAGAAGGATTCAAAGAAATTCGCCTGCCATATGATTCTAAGAAATCTCAGTGTTTAGATTTTAACAGACTCGGGGTAACTGATGATGATCAATGCATGTTAATATATAAAAATGAATTGTATCAAACTATCAGATACAAATGGGTAGTGGAAAACAACACTGTAAAAAAGTCTTGGAAACTCAACCCACATGATAGAGAGTTGTGGAGTGATAATGGAAACCTTGTGAAAGAGCTGGAGTACAATCCACGAGAGAATTCTTACTTTACCAGGATATATGTTATGACAATGAAGTCGCCTTGGGACTACAAATTTGTGAAAGTTTATGGACTTAATAATCGATTGTCGTGTGATAGGATCGAACTCGAGATCACGGGATTGCACATATTACGTGAAGGGTTAATTTTTTTATTAAATATATTTATTCTATTTATTAAATCAAACCGTAGCTAACGATCGTTAAGTAATTAAAAGTTAAGTATTAAACGACCGTTATAGAAGGTTAAAGAAGCTAAAAGAAGGAGTCAGAAAAGTTCCGGAAACCTCTTTTGGAGGTGATGTATATCCGGCCTAAAGAGGAGACAAAAGAAAAGGGGAAAAGATTTTGTGGCTTTATTTTGTTTAACCTTGGAAGAGAAGTTTTCCAATGTGTATATAAACAAACCAAAAGCCTCATAATTTTCACCTCATATCTCTCTTTCTCTTGCTCTAAAATCCGGCCAAACAAACACCCTATTAGGGTTCTTCTTTAATTTTTGTTAAGCTATTCTAGATCTAGTCCTAGCCCCTCTCTAGGGTTGTTGGGTAGATCTTCCATAGACTTGGAAGCTCGGTTTGTTCGTGCTAGACTCACGATTAACTCGCTGTATCACGTGTGTACAAGATCGTGGTGTAATATTGCTTTAGATTACATCCTGGTGGTGTTCGTGATCTATCTCTACCGGTGACCGTTCCGTCAACTTGTAGATCTTGCTAGGATAAAGGTATGTAACCCTAGCCTTGATTAATTATAATCGTGTTAATTAAAGATCTTGTTAATTTGCTTCCGCTGTGTGTTCTTTGATCCATATTAGGGTTTTTATAATTGTTATGATAAACATAAACCATCAGTGGCATCGAGAGCCGTTTTAACATGATTTTAATTATCAAGATCTAAACTTTTTTTAACTAATATTGATTGATGTTAATAATTACATGTTGTTTTTAGGTTTTATAAAAAATTAGGTTTTTGTTTTTGTTTTTAAATTCAGATCTGCCGAATTTTTATAAAAAAAAATATTTTTGATAAACCCTAAAATTACATGGTAATTAAACTTTAGATATTTTGCATGAATTAATTGTTATGTCATGCGTGGTTACGATCCGTAGTTTTTTAATTGTTAAGAGAATGTGGGAGATCCGTAATAAACATGCATGTTTTTTTACGGATCATATAATTTTGATTGCTATTTGCTTTATTTGATTCAAAATTTTAAAATTAGAGAAGACTTTTTATGTTCATAAAAAACCCTAGATTTAATGTTCTTTGAATAAATTGTTATGCATGTGGCTATTTGATTTAGTTTTTTTTGTACTACTTGTTTTCATGCGTTTTATTGTATGTTTGTAAACAAGGGTAGTTTTTTTTAAGAAAATTAATATGGACTAAATCCTATCAAAATTAATGAATTGTTTTGAGATCTAAATTACATATGATTTGTATTGATTAGAATTGCAATAGCAACTTAACAACCTACTCAATTTTGACAAACTATAAAGTGGGTATAACGCACCGCTGGTCAAGTACCCGGTTAAGGAAGGAGGTGTTATGCTTCAGCGCTGACCATGTTCCCGGCTCGCCTGTGCGTCAAAAAATTGGAATTACCTACGGTTGTTATTGGTATAATTCTTTAAGGTTGATTTTAACTACATTAATTCACATCCGAAACATAATGAATAAGGTTATTGCTTTGTGCTTTAGCTTCGTTCTAGAAAAAGTACGGTGTAAATTTAGTTGTGTGTAAAATCTTTAATTGGTTTAACCAATACCTCAACTTGCAAATATATGATGAACTTTTAGTCTCACCAAAAAGTTTACTAAACGTTTTATTAAACTTATGTTATGGAGATGTATGCATGCTTCTCCATACATGATTTTGACACCAAAATCTATACCCTAAAATTTAAGTCATATGCCCTCTAATTGACGAACACTTGAAGTTACAATTGTCGTCATATAAGATATCGGACGATGTTGTAATGGAGAGAAAACTTCATGACTGAATAAGATTGCACATGAAGGTTTTAAGTTCTTTAGATTAGTCGACTTAATTGTGTTACTCAGTGAGAACTGGAAACTTAAGGCATAAAATAGGGATAAAACATGTTTACAATGCAAATGACTTTGGCAATGTAAATCCCTAACATATCTAGAAATTGCAAATTTGTTTGTCAGTTATTGTTCGACAAGTTACTGTGTTGAATATAGTTGTCACTAGCAGATCAACTGATGTGATAAATCTATGTCAATATGGATTCTAGTTTTTCAAGGAAAATACTATGGTTTTATTACCGGGGTAATTTTATTTTCTTGAATTTTATTATCGAAAATACTAATGTTTGAACTTATTTCTGTAGAAATGGCTCAACCCGAAAACAATCTGACAATAAGCTCGGCGTTCAAAGCTTTTTTTGAACGGCCTGAACTCACTGGCCCTAATTTCAATGACTGGTACCGCTCACTAAGAATTGTTCTGAGAGCAGCGGGTACTATAAATATCTTGGAAACTCCTTTTCCGGAGGATCTTGCTGAAGGAGCAACTGATGCAGAAAGGCTTCAACACGCTGCTAACGTTAAGAAGCACCATGAGGTGGCTGCGATAATGTTAGGGAGAATGGATCCATCGCTTTAAAGGAAGTATGAGCTAGCTTCACCTCAGCAAATGCTTGATGAACTCAAGGCAGTGTATGAAACGCCGCAAGCTGTAGAGATCTATGATCTAGTTGATGCTCTACATAGTTGCAAACAAGCTCCTGGAAAGTCCGTAAGTGCTCATTATATGGAGATGAGGGGTTATATGGAACAACTCATAGCACTAGGACAACCCTTTGATCATAATATGGCTATTAACTTGATCAATAGGTCCCTTAATAAGGATTTCATTGATTTCGTTCGTAACTATAATATGCATTGCACGGGGAAGACAGTTAATGATTTGCATGCAATGCTCATTGACTTTGAAAAGGGTTTGAAAGATAAGGCATTCACTGCTACTCCTCAAGTACTTCATGTACAAAAGGGTAGAGTGTCGAAACCAAAACCGCAAGTGAATAAGAAGCAGAAAGGCAAAGGCAAGGTTGATAAGAGCAAGCAAGTTGCGACTACATCAAAACCAAAGCAGAACTTTGCTAAGAAATCTCTGAAAGATGAGACTTGTCACTACTGCAAGATGACTGGACACTGGAAGAGGAATTGCTCTCTCTATCTCCATGAAATGGCAGAACATAAGAAGAAGTCTGAGCAAGCTGTTGCAGCACCATCTTCTGGTAACTTTTTTATGATAGAGTTATTTAATCTTTCATACAAATCAAACTCCTGGGTATATGATACAGGATGTGGTATTAATATTTGTAATACCCTGTAGGGATTTGAGTTGAAAAGGAGGCTAACCTATGGGGAACAATTTCTGCAAGTGGGCAATGGCGCACAAGCAGCGGTTGAAGCTATAGGAATATTTAAATTAGTTTTACCTTCGGGTTTAGTACTGTTTTTGAATAATTGTC
Source organism: Glebionis coronaria (assembly GCA_025667525.1). NCBI lineage: Eukaryota > Viridiplantae > Streptophyta > Magnoliopsida > Asterales > Asteraceae > Glebionis > Glebionis coronaria. Next base: position 30,291,783 of record CM046881.1, read on the forward strand.
ATTATGCACCTACAATTGTTAAGGGTGTCATTTCCTTTTCTTGTATGTTGGATCTTGGATTTACTCACACGATTGATAATAATAGAATTTCTATTTTCAAAGATAGTTTATTCTATTTTGATGCAATTTCTGTGAATGGTGTTTTTGAAATTAAGATGCATGATAAAAATTCCAAGAGGAAAAATAATTTTGTTTTTAGCATGAATAAGAAGAGTAAGTTAGACAAGAACTCTTCTCATCTTTGGCATTGTAGGCTTGCCCATATTGGGAAGACTCGCATACAAAAGCTTCAACGTGATGGGCTTTTGGAAAGTATCAATGATGAATCATTTGATAAATGTAAATCTTGTATCTTTGGGAAGATGACCAAGAAACCTTTTAATAGCAATATTGAAAGGGCTACTGAACTACTTGGTTTAATACATACTGATGTGTGTGGACCACTTAGACATGTGTCAAGGAAAGGTGCTAGCTACTTCTTGACGTTTACGGATGATTATAGCCGTTATGGTTATGTTTATTTACTTAAGCATAAACATGAGGTATTTGAAACATTCAAAACGTTTAAAGCCGAAGTAGAGTTACAACTAGGAAAGAAGATTAAAGCTCTTCGTTCTGATCGTGGTGGTGAATATTTAAGTCAAGAGTTTAAAGATTATTTAAGTGAGAATGGAATTGTTCAGAAACTTACTTCTCCGTATACTCCATAACAAAATGGTGTATCTGAAAGGAGAAATCGTACATTATTGGATATGGTACGATCTATGTTTAATCTTACAACTTTACCATTATCCTTTTGGGATTATGCTCTTGAATCTGCTGTTCGTATTCTAAATATGGTTCCCACAAAGAAGGTTGATAAGACACCATATGAACTATGGCATGGCAAGAAGCCATATTTGTCTTATTTGAAAATCTGGGGTTGTGAGGCGTATGTGAAACGTGACTCTCAAGATAAACTCCAACAACGCTCAGTAAAATGTATCTTTGTAGGTTACCCTAAGGAAACTATGGGTTACTACTTTTATTATCCGGCTGAGAACAAAATAGTTGTGGCTCGGTATGGAGACTTCCTTGAAAATGATCTTGTAAATCAAGAATTAAGTGGGAGAAATTATGATCTTGAAGAAATTTAAGAAGATACATTGCCTTTTGAAAATACTAGCGAAGAAATTCCTGAAGAACCAGAGAGTCTGAGTGTTCCACCGGAATTAATTCCTCCATGTAGGTCTGAAAGGACCATACGTGCGCCGGACAAACTATGTATTTACATAGAGGATGATGAGGAGGAAGTAGGGGATCTTGGTGAACCTGCTAACTATAGGTCCGCAATGTCTGATCCAGAAAAGTCAAAATGGATAGTTGCGATGAATGAGGAAATGAAATCTATGGAAATCAATGATGTTTGGATTCTTGTAGACGCACCTAAAAATGATAAAGTAGTGAAAAATAGGTGGATCTATAAGAAGAAAACAAACATGGATGGTGATGTACAATCCTATAAAGCACGTTTAGTGGCTAAAGGTTTTACTCAAACTTTTGGCATAGACTACGAGGAGACATTTTCTCCTGTAGCAGACTTACGAGCTATTAGGATTCTCATAGCTATAGCAGCATACTATGACTATGAGATATGGCAAATGGATGTTAAAACTGCCTTCTTGAACGGTCGCTTAGATGAAGACATCTATATGCAACAACCGGAAGGGTATGTTGATCCTAAATATCCAAAGCGCGTGTGCAAACTTCAAAGATCTATTTATGGTTTGAAGCAAGCATCACGTCAATGGAATAAGCGATTTGATGAAGAAATCAAAAGGTTTGGATTTATTCAAAATCGTGATGAGCCATGTGTATACTGCAAAGCTAGTGGGAGTAATGTAGTGTTCCTAATTCTATATGTCGATGACATATTAATCATGAGAAGTAACATTCCAAGACTTAAGGAAGTTAAGGATTATCTTGGTAAATGTTTTTCTATGAAGGATTTGGGAGATGCTGCGTATATTCTGGGAATTAAAATCTATCGAGATAGGAGTTGACGGTTAATTGGTCTTAGCCAAGATGCTTATATTGATAAGATATTGAAGAAGTATAACATGCATAACTCTAAGAAAGGTTTTCTACCGATGGAGGTTAAGCATGAGTTAAGTCATGAGAAAGATGCATCAACACCTGAAGAGGTGGCTTACATGAAAAAGGTGCCTTATGCTTCGGCTGTAGGATCTATTATGTATGATGTAAAGATGCACAAGGCCTGATGTGGCGTTTGCTCAGAACTTGGTCAGTAGATACCAATAGAATCTAGGAAAGTCCCACTGGACGACTGTTAAGCATATTCTAAAGTATTTGAGAAGTACGAAAGATATGTTTTTGGTATTCGGGGGTAAACCAGACACAGAATTGAATGTAACAGGATTCTGTGATGCGTCCTGGCAATGTGATAAAGACGATACGAAGTCTCAGACGGGTTACGTGTTTGTCATCAATAGAGGAGCAGTTGACTGGAAGAGCAGTAAGCAGAAAACCATTGCTATGCATGCGACTCAATCCGAGTACATGGCTGCTTCAGAAGCTACAATGGAAGCTGTTTGGATTAGGAAGTTTATTGGAGATCTTGGAGTGATGCCTTCAATTAAAGAACCTATTGATATATATTGCGACAATTCTGCTGCAATAATATCCGCCAATGACCCTGGAGTTATGAAAGGCGCCAGACACTTTAAACGTAGATATCACTACGTTCGAGAACAAGTGGAAGCTCGAGAAATAAAATTAATAAAAGTTCACACAGATGATAACGTAGCTGATCCTTTTACTAAGGCTTTATCTAGGCCAAAGGTAGTTAAGCATGCCAAGGCAATTGGGCTGCAACTAGCTAGCGAATTCATGCAATAAATCTGTTGATTAGTATTTGGATAAAGGATGTAAGATATTATTGAATTGATGAAATAAAGATTGGATTTCGTTTATTTTCTGTTATTTGATTTTGTATCCTATTTTACATGTTTTAATCCGTGAGCATTATGATGTTTCTAAATGTCCGTTGTCGATTAATAATATGGGAGTATTATTAAACTAAGACAATTCAAAATAGTGACAGAGTATACTTGAAAGTATATTGGTCAATTTTGGATGATGTTTGATGGATCAAATATTGGACTTATCCCAACTATATGATTTTACTTTATGGATCTTTGTCATTAAGTAAATCATAAATAGTTATCCTTAGACCTGAGATACCAGAAAACTGCATTGAATATAGTGCATTTCTGTAAGGTAACCTAACGCTAAACGTAACTGGTAGTCATAAGGGTTATTTTCAGAAGTGTTGCAAAGTTCATGTGTTTTGCTTGTAGTCGAAATGGGATCCGTTTCCTTTAAATTATTATTTGAAGTATAAATACAACTGGGCCCCTCGGGGGAATAGTAAGATGTTTGTGTGGCCACACCCAAATTTGTTTATGTAGTCTTGCTATATCCGTAAACGAGAAACAGAATAGTTAATGAAGGAATGACTAAGATCCATATCCTTATTAACGATGTATTTGAATGAAATGATAATAATAATGATATAATCATTAAAAGGTTCTTGTCCAGGAGGCCTTACTCGAGTTGTACTAGTAACATTGTTAGTGTAACTAGACGCTAATCAATGTGATCACGATATTCGAATTTTGTCCAAGTGGGAGCTGAAAGTTTATGGACTTAAAAATCGATTGTCGTATGATAGGATCGAACTCGAGATCACGGGATTTCACATATTACGTGAAGGGTTAATTTTTTATTAAATATATTTATTAAATCAAACCGTAGCTAACGATCGTTAAGTAATTAAAAGTTAAGTATTAAACGACCGTTATAGAAGGTTAAAGAAGCTAAAAGAAGGAGTCGGAAAAGTTCCGGAAACCTCTTTTGGAGGTGATGTATATCCGGCCTAAAGAGGAGACAAAAGAAAAGGGGAAAAGATTTTGTGGCTTTATTTTGTTTAACCTTGGAAGAGAAGTTTTCCAAAGTGTATATAAATAAACCAAAAGCCTCATAATTTTCACCTCATATCTCTCTTTCTCTTGCTCTAAAATCCGGCCAAACAAACACCCTATTAGGGTTCTTCTTTAATTTTTGTTAAGCTATTCTAGATCTAGTCCTAGCCCCTCTCTAGGGTTGTTGGGTAGATCTTCCATAGACTTGGAAGCTCGGTTTGTTCGTGCTAGACTCACGATTAACTCGCCGTATCACGTGTGTACAAGATCGTGGTGTAATCTTGCTTTAGATTACATCCTGGGTGTTCGTGATCTATCTCTACCGGTGACCGTTCCGTCAACTTGTAGATCTTGCTAGGATAAAGGTATGTAACCCTAGCCTTGATTAATTATAATCGTGTTAATTAAAGATCTTGTTAATTTGCTTCCGCTGTGTGTTCTTTGATCCATATTACGCTTTTTATAATTGTTATGATAAACATAAACCATCAATTTGCGCCTATGTTCGTGGAGAGCCTTGTATCACCTCACAGAAAGAGGATTCATGCTAAGGTGGGGTTTTTTTAGTTCTCTTGATAAATACTTATAGATCTTGCTCTATTTCTTATTACTGACTAAATGTTGCCCAATCATTCTATCATGTTACTATATACAGTATTAACTTTTTGGACGAGACGTCCATCGTCCAGTTGATACACATAAAGGACTTGCCATGCTAATTTCACATATGCATTAGCAGAGTATTGCTTTGATATTCTAAAGACAGAAAATTTGATTGCAATGTGTACGCAAACTATATAACTGATTTCCTGGAATTTAATTTCAATTGATACTTTGCTATAATGGCCAAATGACATCCTCATGCGTTACCTTAGCTTAACGTTGTACTTATGTGTTCACATGCAGGAAGGTGATGTGACTGTCGAAACAGCTGAAAGTGGAAGCCGAAAAAGAAGAAGAATAGATCTCCAAAGCACCCAAATTGAATCTGTTTAATAATTCTCTTTTACATATATACTACTATATAAAGCATTTGGGACCTTCTTAAAATAGCAAGGCTGAAAATTCAGCCTTTTTTCCTACTAAATAAAGCAAGTTGTTGATATTTTCATCAACATTATATAGTATAACTTTTTCTAACAACCGTTTTGTAACAAACTTTTGTAACAACCTACTTAAATAACATTTTTTCTTTTAAATTGAAAAATCTTTTTATTAATTTGTTATTTTTATAATCTAATTTCACCATATTTTCTAAAATTTTATGCTCTTTAATTCAATATCCATTTTGCTATATTTTTATTAACTGATAATTTTGTAAAAATTTAGAGGTTTTTTTTCGATTTTTTTACAATTTTAACAATACAAACTTAATGGATAAGAGATTAATATTTGTTAGCCTCAAAAATGATTATGAGTACTCGCCGCCGCATTGCGCGGGTCCATGCTAGTACATTCTAATGGTAAAAGAAGATATTTTTTTAGTTGTATCTTTGTAGTTTACAAACTTTTGATTGCTAATGTCTTTGTGATCGTAAGATTTGGTTTAATTTCATATCTAATTCATGAAATTGAAAAAGGGGTTAGAAGTCTTATTAAATTACAACCAAATTTACTCTCATCCCATTCTTTTTTGTTGGATATAAGTTATAAGGCCTTGCTGTTTTATTTTATGCATAGATATATAGATCAAACAAAATGCTATTTCATTATGACCGTTATCGGTTGAAAAGGCATGACTTATCAGAAATTCTTACTTTACCAGGATCCCGAGTTGCTCACGAGTTGTCTCTGCAACATGGTTAACACTAATACCTAATTGGAGAGAAATTGGGAGACTTGGAAGAGAAGTACCCCTGGAAAACAGTTTTTCAGTTTTGGCTCAGTGCTAGAGTCTGATGCTGCAAGTCGAAAGAACATATCTCCTTAGATCCAAATTTCAGAAGCCTCTATTATCTTTCGTATTCTAGTTTCAGAAACTTTTGTTTAACAGATTGAATATGCTGGTATTTGGATTTTTTCTAAACTGTTACTTGGTTGCTTTTAGCATTGCTTAACAATAATGTTTAAAATACTATATTTGGTATTGTCTTATACATGTTCCAGAGTTCAAACCATATTTGGTTAAATTTTAGATTGATTTATCAGACTAACACGTCTGAATGTCCGAGCTTAAGTGACAAGATGTACAACTAGACCTATCGCAGTGAGAACTATGCTCATGCGTGGTTGACTGATTGCGTTTAGGTGACGCGTTATGAACCACTACATCCAATTGGTTTCGTGTGTGGTTGAACGATTTGATTTATGGTTTGGTCGACATAAACTTACCCGAACAAAATTTTGGTTATTTTGTTTGTATGTTAGTGTATTGTGGGGTATGTTTGTGTTTAAGTGGGGTATCTTAAATTTGTACTCGGGAAAGATGGAGTGAAGGTATGCTTTTAATATATGCTAGAAAATATGATTTATTTCTAAAAGAGGAGGCAATTTCAACCCATTTACAAGTTATTGGGTCAATTTGGGGGTATACGGAAGATGGGTGGAAAACTGCCGAAAGTCTGTTTTTTAAGAATAATGTTTGATTATTTATAAGAGCCCGACCCAGCCTATATTGATGCTTCTTAAAAATAACCTACACCCATTGCCATAGACATTTGACTTGCTATCTTGCTAGTTGCTACTAATGCTTAGTTATTTTTGTAGGTTCCTGTATCTGATCTGGTCAGTAAAGACATCTTACTATACTTTTCTGCATATTGGTGTCCCCCATGTCTTGCTTTCACTCCAAAGCTCGTTGAAGCATATCACGAGATCAAAACCAAACATGAGGCATTTGACGTGATGTTCATCTCTAGTGACGAGTACTACTCCACTATGCCATGGGTGTCACTTCCCTTGGGTGACAAAAGGAAACAATCTCTAAGCCGTCTTTTCAAAGTCAACGGCATACCATTGTTGGCAGGTTTAGGAACAACAGGAAAAACAATCATAACAGAGACTAGAGGACTAATCATGCTTCATGGTGCTGAGGCATTTCCTTTTACTGATGAACGTAAGCTAAGTTTGCTGAGATGGCAAAGGAGGACTGGCCTAACAAAGTGAAACATGATATGCATCCCGAGCATGAGCTTGTTTGTACACGTTCAAAAGGGTATACGTGTGATGGTGACGTTTGTTATAAAGCTTCCTAAATGACAACATATGTGGTATGATACAAGAGTATGGTTATGCATGATGACATTTGTTATAGTATGCGAAAGTATTAATTACTTGTTTTCAGTTTTGCTGTTTTGTAATAGCTGCGATTGTTGTTACAGCGTCGAAGATGGTCGAGAAATTCGAATATCCAAGTAATGATAAAAACAAATCCTTGAAACATTACTGGTATTAATAAAAAAGTTTCCGTTGCCGGGACTTGAACCCGGGTCTCTCGGGTGAGAGCCGAGTATCCTAACCAACTAGACTACAACGGATCATATCTATTAACTAGAAAAAATAGTTATTATTTTGAGACTCGGTAAAGGCAAAAGGAAGTTGGCTGATAGGTTCAACCACAACAGTTTTGAGCAGTGCTGTTTGATGTGCATGCGAGTGGGAGTACTGATATTACACGGCTGGTATATGAGCAGTGTAAAACCAGCCGGCTTTCGAATGCGCCTGCTTCATGTATTGGTAGCGACCTGGGTACTTGCAGCTCAACTTAAACATGTGGCTGCTCAATTTGTCGTGTGCCAAAGGCAAAAGGAGACTGGCATATTTACACAAATTAATACACACATCTTGAAAAATCTAAAAATAAAACACACATCCAGAAAAATCCTAAACAAGATCCAAAACATGCAAGTTTTCTTCAGTCACACATACAGCTTGATAAGTCTCGAGCATCGTTTCAAAAAATCTTATAAGGTAAACTATAATCTAATAGGTATTTTTTTGAATATATTTGTTTTTTTTTTAATTTCTTTTTCATGGCGGATTTATGTTAAACAAATCACATATTTGGTTTTGTTAAGATGTGGTTATCAGGGAGGTAGTTTAGATGGTGATGAGGACAGCCGAGTCTGTTTATAAGGTTATGGTAGACAAGTATAGCGTTTGTTACATCCATGTTAGGTATAACATCCATGTTAGGTATAGTTAAGAGTAAAATGCATAAATGCTCCATGGGGTATCCTAAATTTGAAGATTGACTCCCCAACTTCGAGAAAGTGCAGACGGCCTTCCGGACGACGAAGGTAAGTAGTAACCAACCTCTCTGGTCGTTACCTCCGTTAAATGGCAATATTTCTGTAGGGGTACATTTGTCAGTTCATGTATTAAACCCAATTTGAATCCATGGACTAACCCGGTTCATTTGTTATAACCCGATCAAAACTAATCACCGATTGTTTTTTATACCCAAAGTTGCACCTACCTGTTTCATATTCTTCATCTTCTCTCATTTTCCTCCCCTAAGTTTCTTAATAATGGATCATCCTGTTCCAGACTTTTTCATCAGACCCGATGGTGAAGGTTTTGGTATTGCACTTTATGGTAAGTTGTTTAATTGATTGTTTAATTTGTTGATTAATTGCCTCATTGTTTATTTCGACCTATTTATGATTTATCAAATATTCATAATCGTTATTTGCTATGTAAACAGATGTCTATGAACAACTTTTTAGCATTAAATGTCACTACTATGGAGGTTTAGTGATCGTCCGAAAATGAAATGCATTGAAGGTGAGATTTGCTTTGTTGATATGGTGAATAAGGATAATTTTTCTGATGATATATTGAATACCATTATGAATAGCTTAGGTTATGGTATGGACCAGCAAGTGCTTTACTACTATAAGATACCACTTAAGACTTTAGATGTTGGTGTAAAACCTTTGGTTAGTGAAAGTGATTACCAAAACTTTTTAAGTTACGTTGATAGGCACAAGGTTACGTATGTGTATATTGAATTAGTTGAGAATGAAGATGAAAGTGAGAGTGGGTCTCAAGTTCAATTCCTGCTAGGTGCAAACAAACTTGAAGTGGCCACGCCAACCTCCTGAAAAGGGAGGGCTTTACCTGGTTTGAGTCTGTGTGGCGGTGGGCTCAAACCCCGTGGATTAGTCGGCCAATGTGTCGGAAATCACGGTTACCAAAAAAAAAAAAAAAGTGAGAGTGGGTCTGAAATGGAAAATGAGCCTGAAAATGACTTTGTAGATGATGAACATGTAGTTGAGGACGTAGAAGTTAACATGAATGAGTTCCATTTTGAAGTAGGTGATTCAAGTATTGAAAAAAGGGCAATGATCATATGGCACCTAACGTTACTGTGAATGAAGATAACTTAGAGGTTCTTGATTTTGATTCACTGGAAAGTGACATAGAGGATGTCCCAGAAAATGCTAGACGATTAGGGCTTAGAAAGTTAAAAAAATTGCACTCATCAGCCAAGTTCTATGTAGGTATAGAGTTTGCTAACAAAGATGTTGCTAAAGAATTGATTAGAAGCCATGCTGTTGAGAGTAGGAAAACTTGCATTTTTTGAGAAATGATCCAAAAAGAATTAGGGTGATTTGTAATGGTTTTGTTCCTAGCAAAAATTAGAAAAGTGAGAAAATACAAGGGCCAGTTAAGGACACTGATATAAGTTGTAATAAGTTAAATGAGATTGCAGAAAAGGACAAAATATGTTGTCCCTGGTTGTTGTATTTATCAAAAGGAGAAAAAGGAAAGTGGGTGATAAAAACATTCAAGGATGATCACCATTGCTTGCAATCTAGAAAGATAAAATACTATACATCAACTTTCGTTTCAAAACACATCACAGATCTACTGATTATGAATCCAAACATCCCTATTAAAGCTGTTCAAGAACAAATGCAGAAAAAGTTTCATGTGGTTGTTTCAAAGGATAAAGCTTTTAGGACTAAGGCAAAAGTAGAGGTGTATTTGAGAGGTGATGTTAAGGTTCAATATTCTCTATTGAGATACTATATAATGTAGTTAAAGAGGTGTAATCCGGATACGACTTGTAAGATTGATGTTTATGGTGAATAAAATCATGAAAGTCCAACCAGGATGTTTAGGAGAATCTATGTGTGTTTGGGGTCTTTGAAGAGGGGATTTAAAGAAGGTGGTAGGGAATTACTTGGTTTAGATGGTTCCTTCATGAGAGGCCATTATCCAGGTCAGATGTTGACTGCAGTGGGTGTGGATGCCAATAATGGCATCTACCCTGTTGTTTATGGCATAGTTGAATCAGAAAACCAACACTCATGGACATGGTTCTTAAAGTGTCTAGGTGATGATTTTGATCTCTACACCAACTCAAATTTACCTTCATCATAGATAGGCAAAAGGCATATCTTTATTCTTTCAATTGAAATTGTTTTGCTTACTTGTGAATTTGTTGTATTTATAACTTATCTGATGCTTCTTGTAGGGTTTGTTACCCGTACATGAAAAGTTATTTCCTAATGCCGAGCATAGGTATTGTGTTAGGCATATTTATGAAAACATGAACCTGACATAGAAAGGAGTTGAGTACAAGGAAATGTTGTGGAAGTATGCATCATCCACAACCACTGTTTTGTTTGAAGAGAATATGAAAGAGTTGAAAGATTTCAACTTAAAAGCATATCAATGGCTTAAAAAGATACCTGTTGAGCATTGGAGTAGCGCATATTTCTCTGGTATGGGTTATATTCAATAATATTTTAACCTTTATCATATGTTTACTTAATATGTTGTCTAATATATAGCATTTCCTAAAAAATGTAGGTAGAGCACATTGTGACCTGTTAATAAACAATGTTTGTGAGGTCTTCAACAGACAATTGTTAGATGCTAGAGACAACCCTATAATTACAGCCTTAGAACATGTGAGGGAATATCTTATGAAATGGATTGTAATTGTGAAAAAAGTTATTGAGAAAAGTGATAGGCTATTGACTCCTGTTGTTGCTAAGGTGTTTGATAGGATTTAGGATGCTGCAAGTGAGTGTATTGTTGATTAGAATGGTTCTGATCTTTAATAGGTTAAAGGTTTCCTACTAGAACTGTATGCTGTTAACTTGCCTTAAAAGACATGCTCATGTAGGAAGTGGGAGATATCAAGCATACCATGTAAGCATGCAGTTGCTACAATACATGATATGTTAGACAATGGTTATGATGTAGGCATACCTGAGGATTGGGTCCATGAGTCATATAAAATGACCACCTGAAAAGCTGTTTATTTACACAAGGTTAACCCAGTCAATGGCAGGGATTTATGGGCCAAATTTAACTGTCCAACTACTCTTTTGCCACCAAAAATACATCCACAGATTGGGAGACCATCAAAAAAAGAAAGAATAGTAAAGGGGAGATTGTGATTGTGAAAAGTAATAAACTAACCAGGACTGGTAAAGGGATTACATGTGGTTTGTGTAAAAGTGCAGGACACAACAAAAGAAGTTGTGGCAGGAACAAAAAAGCTGTTGCTGGAACAAGCAATGTCACTGCAACCAATGTAGGAAGAAGGAAGAAGGCTGCTGTAGGAACAAGCTTTGCTACTAGAACTGTAACACCCCACTTGGATAAGTGGACCGTTACGTGTATTTATGGCGTGTCATCAAAGCATAAGGTAAATGTCCTAAAACATTAACTGACCATAAAGGAATACCGGAATCAAACATCGGTAATCCAAACATAAGCCCAAAACATGAAAAGTAAAATACTGGAGGAAAGGACTAAACAATGTCCAAATAAGCAGAATAATGTAAGAAATGCATAAAGTAAGAAGTCTGGATAGCTTCCATCCAAATGCACATGCTCTCAGAATCCTAAGAGCGTCCTGGTGTACCTGCCGTTAGAACATGAAAAGAACTACGGCTGAGCATAACGCTCAGTGAACGGATATAAAGCATGATAGGGAATTACTAAAATGAAACAGATGATAAAATACTGGAGCTGTAAGACTGATAAGTAAAGTTGCAGCGGAAATCTGTGTATAATCTGTAAAGCCTGAATTATAATTAATAAAGCTGAACTGTTATCTGTTAAAATCTGAAAACATGCATTTACTGTAATTTAATTGCCAGAGCTTATATAGGTCATGTGCTGTAACAACGTTGCATGAATAACTGGAGGGGTGACCTCGTCATGCTATAGAGGGGTGACCTCTAAATAACTGTGCTGGGTGGAGGGATCAGCTCCAATGTGAAGGATGTAGAGCACACAACACATTCACCTGCTAAACTGTAAACTGTAGCCTAGGATGCATCCATACGCCCCACTAATAATACTGATAAAATGGCCAAGCTGAGCTGAGTGGGACGATGCAGGATATCACTCTCCTGCATGTGAGTCACGACACCGGTGCCTCTAGTGTCGTGGTTACGGTACCTCCGTAACTAGTACATAAACTAATCATGCTTGTATATAATGCTCAGGCAATTTATTTAATTCTTAACATGATTACTGATAAGTTTAAACATATACTGGGGAAAACATTTGGCTGCAGACGGGGAATCCTAATCATGCATAGAAGGAAGTCCTTACTGAAAGGACGGAAAATCCGTACCTCTAGTCCAGTAACTGACTGAATGGAAGGCTGAATGAATACTACTCGGGCTTCACGCGTGCTACATGAATAAAGGACGCGAATAAGTTAACTGATATTCGTTATTAAATTTTACTGATCTAATTGGTTTCTTATTTATTCATTTATTTTGATTCTGAAATTCTGTACGTATACCAACCGATAAATCTGAACTTATAATAATTCATCTTAATGTATTATTTCCAGTATTAATTACAGTACAACGTATTTCTTGACGTTATAGTATTGCCATATTAAGAACCCCGCTAAAATAGAAAGTTTCTAAATTTAGAAAGTTCTTAAATACTTTAATTCATTTCCTAAAAATATACCCTTTTTAAATATTAAAGAAACAATTTAATTTAACCCACTTACAATATATTTTAAATATTTATAAAACCATTTAATTTAAAAAGGTATAACTAAAATATTTATTTTATTATTTACAACCATGTCCCGAGCCTACCGAGCCCATCTCGGTCGCACTAACCGAATCCACATATAATGCAAAATCTGTCTATTTGAATTTGCGACAGAATCAGAGTCGCTAAAAGTGTCGCTAAAGCTGCTGTTTAAAAAAAAACTGTCTAAAAGCCATTCTGTGACAGAAAAAGTGTCACAGAAAACTGTCGCTAATCTTAAAACAAATCCTCCATCTTTCTGTTTGTTTTTCCCACTGCCGTAACCCTACGTTCCCACTGTTAGTTTAATTATTCCCACTGCTAGTTTAATTATTTACAGTTTATAAAACCAAACGCACCCTTATTTGTGTGCCTTCTGTACAGCAAGCCAAACACCCCTACTGATTTGATTATGCTGTTCGAACAGCCAAACACTCCCCTGCTGGAAACTACAGTCCAAACGCACCCCCTGCTGGATCATGGCTGGGCAGAAGGAGGCCACCAAGACCTTTTTGGTCTCGGTATAACCCCTGTTTGGGGTGGTTTTGGTTCGCGGCTGGCCAAAGAAAAAGGACACCACGAGACTGTGTCTCGGATGGAGATCAACACACGCCACCAAGACTGGTGGTGTCTTGGTTTTTCGTGCAGCCATCCATTCTGACATCTCGTGTATGGATCGTGAGTAAGCAAACAGAAAGAAAGAAAACCGCGAGTGGGATTACCTTGGTTTGCATGAAAGGAGAGAAAGTAAAACTCACATCTTCTGTCTGTCTTTTCTGTCGGTACCCACAAACCCTAATTCCTTTTCTTCTTTTTTTTTTTCTGTTTGGAACTAAAGGGTGGTTACCCCGTCCCCCTTTTTTTTTCTCTCTTGTTGGTTTTGTTAACCCTGGCTAAACCAAAACAAATGGGCTACAACCCATTCTCATTTCCTTTTTGGGCCCCCCACCGACCATAACAACATATGCATTGATTTGTTCTATTTTTGTTCAATTTAAATACTCGCGTGTATTCGTGATCGTGTTTATTTTCCCGTGTTTGAATTTTATGAAAACGTAATACTCTTTCTGTAAATATATAGTACATTCGTAATACGTTTGTAGTGTTCTTCTGAATTTTATTAATTATTTTCTAAATAATTATCTTTTGTAATATTTAAATAAAACTGTGTGCGTAAATAGTGTAAACGTTTTACTTACGTAACCTCGTAATTTATTTCCCGTGTTTCTATTGAATTGATAATTACTCTTTCCTTTATCGTAAATAATGTATAAGTAATATTTTCTGAAATCTAATAATTATTTCTGAATAATTATTTATATTATTTAAAATAAACTGGGATTGCGTATTTAATTTTTGCGTTTATACTTCTGTCTAATAATTAATACTTATATAGTTTATTAATATTAAACCGCGTATTTAAATAATCTGATTTAAATACGGGTTTTACAATTCTTCCCCTCTAAAAAAAATAATTCGTCCCCGAATTAAAGATACGACTATACTGGGTTTTACAATTCTTCCACTCTAAAAGGAGAAATTCGTCCTCGAATTAAAGGTAATAAGCTAATAAAGTTATAAGAACTGAAAGAACACGTAGACTGAAAAGACAATTAAGCTGAAGGATAAATTGTCTTCTAATTAAGACATAATGCTGCTGATAGGTATAAACCTGACATGACTGAAATGATCATGTACGTGACATGGCTGAAGAGAACATGGAACGTGACATGACTGAAAGAACATAACTGGATTTATTGAAGAAAATAATGAGAGGTCCGGATGGACTCCTCCGTTTCAAGTGGCCTCCCGCTCGAAACGATTCCTTCAAAGGTCTAAACATAATGAAAAAAATCTTGACCTGATGACCCTGTCCTGATGATGCTGAATAGTTTCTGGTTCCATATTTAAGATGGATTTTCTGAATCTGATAGACTGAATAACTATAGCATGTATGATACATGCAACGATACGTTTAAATATTCTGAAAAGATAACATTTATAACTCTGAGCAAGCTGTTGAAATATATAGGGATGAACTATGTGAACGATTGAGAACGTGCTACGTGAGCAATTGTAAACGTGGTTCATAATTATATGAGAAGCGCTGGCATTGAATATATCATGAATGTGATACGTGAATCATACTGTGAACGTGTTACTAGAACATATCAAGAACGTCTGATGACTGATGAATGAATGCCAAACGATACGGCCTGAGATGTGAAACGTCCGCCTGGTTATGGAATAGTTGTGCTAAACTTGAGTCTGTTCTCTCAGGCTTTCTGTAACCTTAGTCGGTAATAAACTAAGAAACGTGTATCGTGAAATGGCATACGAACTTGAACGTGAACAATGTTATGAACGCTAACGTGAGCTTAAATCATGAGATAGCATAAAAGATGAACTGAAACAGCATCATACTGCGAATGAGACGTAAACGTGAAAGCAAAAATAAACATGAACTTAAAGTGGGCGTAAAATACACTTGATCGTGAACATGAATTCTGTCTGATATGATGGTCGGTGGAATGCCTGAAATCGTACGATTTACTGCTAAATTTTCTGCAGGTCCACTACTGCGTAATCCTTCCGGATGGAAGGAAACGCGTAGGTTGATTACATGGTCGACAATCACTTAGATAGTGTTATGCTTTTCTGAGTCTGTGGTAATCTGATAAAAATCTCCATGGAGTCTTGTCTTCTTCCGGTCCAGAATTTCTACTGGTAGTAATAACTCAAGAGTATGACGACGTTCTATCTTGAACCGGTTGGAATGGAAGGTATTAGATATGAACATAGATGCCTCAACGCGTTATACTGTTTCTATCAAAATTCTGCCTAGAATTTTGGTACATTCTGGTGGAATTTCGTTCATAGGCGTCAGTTGGGACCATCAGGTGATGGCCTTCACCTTCGCAGCATTGCTTGTAACTTCTTTCTGCTAAGGTAGAATGCTCATAAATTCCACCTTGTTCAATTTGAATTCATATCTGGAAAGCTGTATATAAAATTTTCTCCTATCGAAGATTCTGTACAACTGTGAGAGGATGATTCTCGTGTTTTTCTCTAGAATTTAGCAGGTCAGAATGTGATCAATGAATATACTGACGATTTTGTCTGTTCAACAGCAATCTGGAAAACATCATGTTCTTCTCTCACCATCGTTGGTGGCATGATTGCGAATTGTTCTGGAAAATATTTAAGACATCGTAGCAGGTCAGGTAACCTCCTATTCGTGGAATGAGTATCATTTTATGAATGGCGATCTCGTAATTTTTTTGTGATCGATACATGATCTCATGGTACCGGCCTTCTTTCTGATAAACAGAAACGATACACCTCTTGGTGGTGCGTTAGGGCGAATAAGGCCTCGTTCCGGTAATTCTTGCAGCAATTGCTGCAACTCTTTTAACTTAGCTGAAGCCCTGTGATCAAGAGCTCTGAACACAGGTTCTGTTCTTGAGACTAGCTCGGTGTTAAACTCTTGCTCGTGGTTAGGAAGAAATTTCTTGAAAAACTTTCTGGAGTGACATCTGGAAACTCTAGTATAATCTGCTGATCATGAATTTAAAGAATTTAAGAAGTGGATTATAACTGGTGGCTGGAGAATCTTCGTAGTTATGGACTGATAAGTCACGCGCTTGTAAGGCAGAACAACTTGTACTGATTTTTCTGGCAGAAAATATAATGAATATATTCGTTATTTAGTAAGATGGATCTCATCGTTAACTGAAAAGAAACCTTAATAAGTATAGGTGATCCGTGGAGTTCTTTCGGCTGGGAGGTAGGTAAATACCTGATTTACATACAACTGACATAGGAATACGTGGAGTATCGTGGCGACTTCCACCGAGTGGGTTCGTCTGTAACCTTACAGAATGAATATCGTGTGTTTAATCTGAATAATAGTCTAGTGGTGGTAACTGAATTTTAATGGTCTAATTTATGTGTGGCATAACAGAACGGGTATACCCCCTTGGGGTACCCTGAATTTCTGAGGACCTGGTTTAGGAGGCCTACTGGTGTTATGAATCTGACTCGTACTTTGAGGAGATATTCATATAACGTGTACTATGACTGGTGTCCTGACATGTGTCTTCCGAAATGATACTTGGGACCTACGTCTTGACTGTTGTCTGAACATGTATTTTAATGGGTGAGTCTGAATGAGATTAAGAATTTCTGGTAACTGCTAGGGTTGGCAGACCGGTTAGACTACTGACCTCTGTATTTCTGGTCACGTCCGTTCCGGAGTTCCGATGGTTACTGACTGATTACTTATAAGCACGGTGGTTGTCACTACTGCTTTGTCTGTCAATTTATGACGATCATTATCATGACCCTGATTCATGTAACTATTCTGCTGAGTGGCCGGCTGAGTTCTGGTTCCCACTCTTTGAATATACGGTTAGCTGAGTGGAGTGTGACATCTAACTGAGAAGGTAAAAGTATGTAATGGAATGGTAGTGTCTGATGGTTGAAATTTTGTCTTGACATAAAGTTCAAATTTATAGTTTTCGTCCTTGCTCTGCGGTGTCTTTATAGTATAACAGCATCAACATCAGCATCTTGAGAAATCTCCAAAGTATCGGCAGCATCAGCAATTTTGAGGTCTTCAAAGTGTTCGCAGCATCAGCATCTGGTAAAATCTTCAACTCACGAGCATCATCAGCACCTGGTAAAATATCGACAAGTGGAAACGCCCGAGATGATTGAGGATCGATTAGCAATATCCATGGAGTAGGGTACCTGGTGTACACCTGGACTACTGTACATGAAGTACAAAATGAATATTGCACATGAAGCATATCGAGACATTGTACGTGGAGTACACATGTATCACTGTACAAAGAGTATAACTGAGGCACTATACAGAGGGTACATATAGACTACTGTTCATGGCACTGTTGGGAATTTTATTGGATGGTCAATACTGGTGTCGCTTGTCTGACGTGATCTAGGAAATAAATTGATTTAAACAGTAGTAAACTGGTCTGAAATAAGTAACATGATAGCCTGTAATTCCTGCGTCGACTTACTGCTAGTTATATCAAGACTGAAAGTATGATATAATCGTAGTCCCAATAGTGGTCAGGATGAAACATGATTAATGAAGGCCAATCCTGATTTATCATGAAAATGGGTTTTACTGAAATTCTTGTGTATGAGAACATCATTACTTTGCTGAAACATAATCCTCGTAAGGAGGCATGAACTTAGTCAGCATGAAAACGACATTCACGTGAGAGTATAAACTTGACTGGTTCAAAGAACATAGAAGAATAATCAACCGAGGTTTAACATCAACTGATGTGGATAGTTATGGTTTAATCCACAGTATTCATAGTAGGAAGCATGTGACTAAGTATGGGCGATTCTGTTTCGATCCATACTTGTCAAAAATTTCTGAGAACTGACATGTATAGAAATGTACAATCTGTGACTAAATGTGGTTGGTTGTAGTTCAAACCATACTTGTCAAAATTTTATGAAATGTCATGATATGACAAAGGTGAATAACTATGGATCGGTTCAAAATAGCATTTGACTAAAAAGCATGAAATTTGACCTGAATAATGGTGAACGGTTATGGCTGGTTCACTAATTAATATTTGACTGAAAACATGAATCTGACATGAGTAAGGATGAATGTCTATGTTCGGTTTACCAATGCAAAATCTGAACGGGCAAGGATGAACGCCTATGGGTCGGTTCACCAAAACGAAAATTCGCAGAAAAGCACATGCGACTAAATATGGCCAGTCCTGTACCAACCTTTTACTTAGTCAAAAAAACTTTAAGAAACCGACTGATAACTGAAGAAAACTGACTGATTAATGCATGAGAAACATGAAAGATAACAACGCCAAAATCTGGAAAGTTCCTGGTGACTACCCACTAGTCACAGGTCAAGTTTTAGAGCCTACAGGTCGAACCTATAGCTCTGATACCATAATTGTAACACCCCACTTGGATAAGTGGACCGTTACGTGTATTTATGGCGTGTCATCAAAGCATAAGGTAAATGTCCTAAAACATTAACTGACCATAAAGGAATACCGGAATCAAACATCGGTAATCCAAACATAAGCCCAAAACATGAAAAGTAAAATACTGGAGGAAAGGACTAAACAATGTCCAAATAAGCAGAATAATGTAAGAAATGCATAAAGTAAGAAGTCTGGATAGCTTCCATCCAAATGCACATGCTCTCAGAATCCTAAGAGCGTCCTGGTGTACCTGCCGTTAGAACATGAAAAGAACTACGGCTGAGCATAACGCTCAGTGAACGGATATAAAGCATGATAGGGAATTACTAAAATGAAACAGATGATAAAATACTGGAGCTGTAAGACTGATAAGTAAAGTTGCAGCAGAAATCTGTGTATAATCTGTAAAGCCTGAATTATAATTAATAAAGCTGAACTATTATCTGTTAAAATCTGAAAACATGCATTTACTGTAATTTAATTGCCAGAGCTTATATAGGTCATGTGCTGTAACAACGTTGCATGAATAACTGGAGGGGTGACCTCGTCATGCTATAGAGGGGTGACCTCTAAATAACTGTGCTGGGTGGAGGGATCAGCTCCAATGTGAAGGATGTAGAGCACACAACACATTCACCTGCTAAACTGTAAACTGTAGCCTAGGATGCATCCATACGCCCCACTAATAATACTGATAAAATGGCCAAGCCGAGCTGAGTGGGACGATGCAGGATATCACTCTCCTGCATGTGAGTCACGACACCGGTGCCTCTAGTGTCGTGGTTACGGTACCTCCGTAACTAATACATAAACTAATCATGCTTGTATATAATGCTCAGGCAATTTATTTAATTCTTAACATGATTACTGATAAGTTTAAACATATACTGGGGAAAACATTTGGCCGCAGACGGGGAATCCTAATCATGCATAGAAGGAAGTCCTTACTGAAAGGACGGAAAATCCGTACCTCTAGTCCAGTAACTGACTGAATGGAAGGCTGAATGAATACTACTCGGGCTTCACGCGTGCTACATGAATAAAGGACGCGAATAAGTTAACTGATATTCGTTATTAAATTTTACTGATCTAATTGGTTTCTTATTTATTCATTTATTTTGATTCTGAAATTCTGTACGTATACCAACCGATAAATCTGAACTTATAATAATTCATCTTAATGTATTATTTCCAGTATTAATTACAGTACAACGTATTTCTTGACGTTATAGTATTGCCATATTAAGAACCCCGGTAAAATAGAAAGTTTCTAAATTTAGAAAGTTCTTAAATACTTTAATTCATTTCCTAAAAATATACCCTTTTTAAATATTAAAGAAACAATTTAATTTAACCCACTTACAATATATTTTAAATATTTATAAAACCATTTAATTTAAAAAGGTATAACTAAAATATTTATTTTATTATTTACAACCATGTCCCGAGCCTACCGAGCCCATCTCGATCGCACTAACCGAATCCACATATAATGCAAAATCTGTCTATTGAATTTGCGACAGAATCAGAGTCGCTAAAAGTGTCGCTAAAGCTGCTGTTTAAAAAAAAACTGTCTAAAAGCCATTCTGTGACAGAAAAAGTGTCACAGAAAACTGTCGCTAATCTTAAAACAAATCCTCCATCTTTCTGTTTGTTTTTCCCACTGCCGTAACCCTACGTTCCCACTGTTAGTTTAATTATTCCCACTGCTAGTTTAATTATTTACAGTTTATAAAACCAAACGCACCCTTATTTGTGTGCCTTCTGTACAGCAAGCCAAACACCCCTACTAATTTGATTATGCTGTTCGAACAGCCAAACACTCCCCTGCTGGAAACTACAGTCCAAACGCACCCCCTGCTGGATCATGGCTGGGCAGAAGGAGGCCACCAAGACCTTTTTGGTCTCGGTATAACCCCTGTTTGGGGTGGTTTTGGTTCGCGGCTGGCCAAAGAAAAAGGACACCACGAGACTGTGTCTCGGATGGAGATCAACACACGCCACCAAGACTGGTGGTGTCTTGGTTTTTCGTGCAGCCATCCATTCTGACATCCCGTGTATGGATCGTGAGTAAGCAAACAGAAAGAAAGAAAACCGCGAGTGGGATTACCTTGGTTTGCGTGAAAGGAGAGAAAGTAAAACTCACATCTTCTGTCTGTCTTTTCTGTCGGTACCCACAAACCCTAATTCCTTTTCTTCTTTTTTTTTTCTGTTTGGAACTAAAGGGTGGTTACCCCGTCCCCCTTTTTTTTTCTCTCTTGTTGGTTTTGTTAACCCTGGCTAAACCAAAACAAATGGGCTACAACCCATTCTCATTTCCTTTTTGGGCCCCCCACCGACCATAACAACATATGCATTGATTTGTTCTATTTTTGTTCAATTTAAATACTCGCGTGTATTCGTGATCGTGTTTATTTTCCCGTGTTTGAATTTTATGAAAACTTAATACTCTTTCTGTAAATATATAGTACATTCGTAATACGTTTGTAGTGTTCTTCTGAATTTTATTAATTATTTTCTAAATAATTATCTTTTGTAATATTTAAATAAAACTGTGTGCGTAAATAGTGTAAATGTTTTACTTACGTAACCTCGGAATTTATTTCCCGTGTTTCTATTGAATTGATAATTACTCTTTCCTTTATCGTAAATAATGTATAAGTAATATTTTCTGAAATCTAACAATTATTTCTGAATAATTATTTATATTATTTAAAATAAACTGGGATTGCGTATTTAATTTTTGCGTTTATACTTCTGTCTAATAATTAATACTTATATAGTTTATTAATATTAAACCGCGTATTTAAATATTCTGATTTAAATACGGGTTTTACAAGAACAAACACTACACAGCCTGCACAGCCAAGACAGGCTGCACAACCAAGACATCCTGCACAACCAATACATGCTTCACAGGAAAACACTCAACCATCACAGGCTAACACTCAACCTTCACAAGGTGATATGATTAGAAGCCTAAGCAAAAGAACAAAGAGGAGTGCATGTAGACTTAATCTTTAAAAGTTTTGTTAAATTTCTTGCTGAAGACAATTTGTTGAATGTTTCATGTTCTAGATTGATGTCATTTGATTGTTTGTTTAAGAGATTTGTTATTTTCTTATTTTAAATGATTGTTTATCAAATATTTTTTGTTTCTGGTTGATACTACATGTCTTGCTCAAAGTCATGGTTGGATTGCTAATTCTTTCATTTTTGACCCATTGTAAATTGTGGAAACATTGGTCTTAACATTTTTTTGACCCATTTATACTTCTGACTAAGTAGTTGAGAAAATGGAGTAAAGTCATACATTTACTTCCCCACTAAACACACAAGTTAAATAGGACTAGAAAGAACATTGTTTACTCACTACCTTTTATAACAACTTTTGTATCAATGGTACACCTTCCACCTTTTGGATCACCACAAAGACCTTGGCCTATTGTAACACCAGGTATTGCAAAACGATTTAGGGAAGGCAATGTTTTAAATGAGTTGGTAGGTTTGTATGGATATGTGGATTACTTTGAGTATATGGATGATGATTAATGGTTTGAAATCTCTAGTGCTGCTAGCGAATCCAGTGAAGAAGATACTAACAATCAAAGCCAATCATCAAAAGCCCTGAAGCCAATCATCAAACTCCAAGATGGTAATTACATACGTGTATGTAAAAGTACATCCTGAAAGCCAATCATCGAAAGCACTGAATTTATAACTGGGGTCGTGCTTGGACTTGCCAATCAAAGGACTTGGTCTTCCATTGAGGAAAAACTAAAGAAGAGGCATGAGACTCTCGAAAAGGACAAGGGAAAAGGCAAAATCTAATGTACTATATTTCTTTTATGTGCTTTTACTACTATCGTTATGCTTATCTTCTTTTTAGTTTCATGTTTTGTATGCTAATGATGTTCAGTTTTAGGACAATCATGTATTGGTTTTTAGGAATGAATGAATGCATTAGCTTATCATATGAACAAGAACATAACTATACTCGTAAGATACTTAAAACTTGAACTTCATTAATATGGACAAATTTATTGACCATTACATAATATGGTCAATTTGTTCAAGACATCATAAGCTTAATCAACCATTAACCATTACATCAAGTAGAAAAACAAGAAAAAAATTCAACTACAGATCAACCAAATATCCAACCTTCGATTTCCAGACTCCATTGCATTCAATGATTCTTCAAGTGCATTTCTTGATCTTAAAAAACCTGAAATAATCGCAACAGCTCGAGCACACATTGGGGGATCTACCCATGAAAAAAATTGACAAATATTAGAAGAACAACAGCGAAGTCTCCTTCCTCGATTTGTGTTTGTCCATGATCTACAAACAACTGACTGGTTTCCATAAAAACTGTTCATCAATAATTAATTAGGGTTTATGTGTTTTTGAAGAAGAGGATTTGATCCTATGTGTGTGTTTACTAAAGTGTTTGGGTGAATTTGGTATATAAAACATAAAGGCATGGGAGGACAAATACAAACAACTAAACCTAGACATATAAGCATACACTAAAAGACCTTATTGCCCTTGTAAAAAACTAAGATAACGACAAAAACATAACAGTAGTTACGACCATGGAGGTTGGTTACTACTTACATTCGTCGTCCGGAAAGCCGCCTGCACTTTCTGAAAGTTGGGGAGTCAATATGCAAATTTGGGATACCCAAGGGAGCATTTATGCATTTTACTCTATAGTTTATTAGCTTCTTGATGAGTTGAACCAGGCATCTCAACGCCACTCAGTTGTACAAAAAGTGAACCGATGCAATGAAGTGATTTATGGAAAGATATGAAACTGTGTTGGAAGAAACCAATAAAAATTAAGGTCAAAGGTTTGGTATTTTTAACCCATTGGCTTAAGAGTTAGCTAAAAGTTACATCGGCAACAGTTTATCCTTTTTTTCACTTTGTTTTCTTACGAGTACCTTTTATCGCCGGCGAATCGGTTTGTTGAGTATGATTGATCAGTTTGAGATGTGAATGACGGTGGGTCTTGGAATGTGTTCATGGCTAGTGATTGTTGCCACCGAAGGAAAGCTTGTTGTTGTTGTTATTGATGTTGTTGAATTTCTTCCATCGAAGTAAAGCCGGGAAATGGTGGATTTTGAGTCGAAGGGTTTGCGGCACAAACCTCGTTCATCATTTTTTGATAAGTACCGTAAAAAAATTCTTTTATTATTATTATTTTATAAAAAACTTCACCTTAAACCGGGGTGTAAAATGAAATTTTTCTCTAAACAAACCCCTAACGTCGTCGTTGCCTTGGCAACGCCCAACCCAACGCGGTTGAGTTCAGAAGAGTGAGGTATCGTAACGCCGACCAACACTCATTAGGGGCATTACGATACCTAATCCTCTAAGATTCTATATATTTGATGCCTATATCATGATTAAGATTCCATATCAAATAGTAAATCAAATAGTAAATGATATAAAATTGAAACAGGATATAATAATGGGGAAAGGCTAAATTTATGTAACTTATTTGTTCAAATTAACTAATGTACGCAAGATACTTTTTTTATTCCGGATATACGCAACATAATTTTAAATACTTACTAATATACGCAATATTGACCAAAATGTGACTTGTTTGACCAGTTACCACTTAGAAAAGTTACAGTTTGGTCCTTTGGTCTGCGTGGACTTCCACCGTTAGTCCTTTGACATTTTTTTCATTAGAAAACTTAGCAATGATACATTGACTTTAATACACGTATTTTTATACACGTTTTTATACACACTTTTTAAACGTGTTATTATATACACGTTTTATACGCGAAAAATTCTGAACTTTGACAGACGATTTCAACGTCAAAACTTAACCCGCAAACTCCAAAAAACTCACGTTAAGTCAATGTATACGTTCTCTACAACTTTCATGTTTTATGTTTTTCATGAAAAAGACATTTAGATGGTCGAAACCTCGATTTAAAACTATGACATCAATACTAGTATTTTCGATAATTAAGTAAATCCGAATTTCGACGGTCTCAGTTAGTGCTAAATACTTACTTTGAAGTCTCTAAACCTATCAATGACTAAATATAGACATTCTATACGTAAAATATTATAAAACAAAGTATAAACCTTATAAAAATAGTAGTATGATAAAAATGGAAAATTTAATAAGTACACCAGATCGATTCCATTACGTATCTAAAAAAAACCTGTAAAAGGACTGGTATTGTTGTCATAGTTTTAAATCGGGGTTTCGACCATCTAAATGTCTTTTTCATGAAAAACATAAAACATGAAAGTTGTAGAGAACGTATACATTGACTTAACGTAAGTTTTTGGGAGTTTACGGCTTAAGTTTTGACGTAGAAATCGTCTGTCAAAGTTCAGAATTTTTCGCGTATAAAACGTGTATATAATAACACGTTTAAAAAGTGTGTATAAAAACGTGTATAAAAATACGTGTATTATAGTTAAGGTATCATTACTAAGTTTTCTAATGAAAAAAATGTCAAAGGACTAACGGTGGAAGTTCACGCAGACCAAAGGACCAAACTGTAAATTTTCTAAGTGGTAACTGGTCAAACAAGTCACATTTTGGTCAATATTGCGTATATTAGTAAGTATTTGAAATTATGTTGCGTATATCCGGAATAAAAAAAGTATCTTGCGTACATTAGTTAATTTGAACAAATAAGTTACCTAAATTCAGCCTTTCCCCTATAATAATTTATGAAACTTAGGTAAGAACAATGGATACCTATAGGATCTACGATATGAGATATAAAATTAAGAAACTTTGATTATTTTATTTTAGGGTTTGTGCTATAAGATAAGAGAAATGAAACGGTGAGTCGGTGGCGACCAACTTTTGGTTTGGTGTAAGAATGATTTAGGGTTTTAACTTTTTCTTTTTTATATGGAGGATAGGGAAAGGTAAATACATATTTAAACACTAGTATGGCATCCGCGCAATGCGACGGCGGATACTCAATGACTAATTTTGAGGCTAACAAATATTAATCTCTTACCTGTTAAGTTTGTATTGTAAAAGTTGTAATAAAAATCACTATAAATGAAAAAGACTAAAGTTAATAAAAATATATCAAAAGTTATATCGGATTAAAGAGCACAAAACTTTAGAATGGTTAAATAGATTATAAAAATAATAAATTAATAAATAAAATTTTCAATTTAAAATAAAAAATGTTATTTTAATAAGTTGTTACAAAAAGTTATTAGAAAGGGTTATATGATATAATGTTAATGGAGATATCAATAATTTGCTTTATTTAGTAGCTAAAAAAGTTTGAATTTTCAGTCTTACTATTTTAAGAAGATCCCAAATGATTTATAATGTAGTTATAGAAAAGACAAATATGTAATGTTACAAAACATTGTTTAGGCTCACGAGCTTAACGAGTCGAGTACCAGAAAGCTTGAACCCGACACGAAATTTTACACGAGTAGCTCGAGCTCGGCCCGTTTAAAATCAAGTCGAGTCGAATATTTTTCAAGTCGATCCCGAGCTCCTCACGAGTTGTCTCAACTCGATTACACCCTACTACGCGTCACCGCATTATGTGGATAGCACATTAGTATTAGATGATATGTCTAAAATATCTACACTGGGCGGGTTTTCTTTTGTTATGGTAAACATTGTGAGAAGATTGGTGTCGAGGGGCGGAGGTATGCTTTGGCCACCTGTGGCACGTGCCACACATAGATTGGCTATGAGAATTGGAGCAGGTTTGGCTAATATAAATCGATTTTAAGGCACAAAACTGTAATCAATATGATCAAGAATGGAAACTATGAGATTTTACAAAGAGAATGAGCTCAAATTCGAGTAGTGGAACCGTATAAAGTAAATCTATAAACTGGGTAGTGATGGTGTAAGTGACATGTTCTTAGCTGGATGAAGAAGATGACCCAAAAATGAGTTATTTTCACATTTGCTCCCTAAAGTTTTTAGAATTTACACATTTATATCATGTTTTTAATTTTAGTTAAAAAAATTAAAAATACGCAAAAGTGACATTATTAACCTTGTTTGAAAACACTAGAGGACTACTTTGCCACTTTGGTCAAGTCATTGGAAGCGTATTTATACATTAAGATGTTTTCAAAAATAGTACTAGTGGCATAAATTTGATATAAGCTATTCTTTCTAAGTGTATGATTTTTATTCTAACTTTTAAAATTTATATTTTTTTGTGTGTCTTAACGTTTTTGTGTTCAAAGACCCATGTCTATAACACCGTGCTTTTCATCCATACTATGTACTAGTACTAGCTAAAACTTGAGGTAAAAAATCGTTTGCCACACATATTTAGAATACCTGGATCCGGCGCCACTGTTGGTGCCGCATCACGCCAGCTCACGTGGGAGCCGGTGTGACACGGGTCCATGGACGAAGCATAGTGAGGGCAGGGGTGGGTCATGCCCCCCCCCCCCCCCCCCCCCCCCCCCAAAAAAAAAAATAAAAAAAATCTGCATAATTAGTGTAGTTTTACTATGTATATTAAGTGTAAAATTGGTATTTAGCTTATAACCTTCCAAAATAATAGGAAACAAAACAGTCAATCCTTATATTGTTGCTCTAAATCCACGAATTTGCATGATTTTTTAAGTACTGATCTTCCTTTTTCATTCATTGTTGCTTTAAATCCCAACGCATGCGATAATCTTGATTCCACTTAGCATTGACCCAAATTCGCACAATGGTTATAGAAGTAGAACATATATATGGTTTACAAATGTTTCGGCCCCCCAAGAAAGTTGTTCAAGCTTCGTCCCTGCACGGGTCACACGGGTTTAAGGCTACGAAGGGTAATTTTCTAGAAAATGTTACTTGGGTTTATCCTGTCTCAAATCTAGGTGAATTTCAATATGTTTAAAGGACGAATTGTCGGCAACTAACAAAAAAAAAAGGAATGATAAAAAGATATGTCAACGGGCTCGGGATGAGGCTGTGGGCCAGGCTTATCAGACATGTATATATGCGCGCATACCTCTCCAATATAATACATTCTTGTTTCGATCGATCGTTTTCTAATGGCAGAGGTTTTACCCTTTGAGAAGATACTCGCCCTATTGGATGTCCGAAGTCTACTTACATGCAAGAAAGTTTGTAAGTCATGGAATTCTTTGATATCAAGTTCTGGTTTTGCTAAAGCTCATCTAACCAATACTCGCAACAACCAACATAGGAAGATCGCTATAAGTGATGCCAATCGTAAGAGTTTAAAGGCATTGTTTCGAAAAACGAGACATCATATTGTTGGTTCTTCGAATGGCCTTTTATGCATCTATCTTTGTGATAATCAACTTGAAGTAGCCAATCCTTATACTAGAGAGGTTAGAAAACTGCCAAAGCTTACTGAAATTCCTAAAAGAGCTATATTATGTTGCGGTTTTGGGTATGATTCATCTACCGATGATTACAAGGTTATAGTAGGGTTCAAGAAACTTAAGATAACAAAATTCTATGTCTTCAAGTTGAGATCGAATAGTTGGGAATTTATTAAAGATGTAAATGTAAACTATGAGTTTATTGAAAATTGTAACCATGGTATCCTATACCAGGGAACAATTAACTGGCTTATGAAAGATCAAAATAATAAGAAAATCATTCTTTCTTTTGATTTAACTAAAGAGGGATTCAAAGAAATTCGCCTGCCATATGATTCTAAGAAATCTCAGTGTTTAGATTTTAACAGACTCGGGGTAACTGATGATGATCAATGCATGTTAATATATAAAAATGAATTGTATCAAACTATCAGATACAAATGGGTAGTGGAAAACAACACTGTAAAAAAGTCTTGGAAACTCAACCCACATGATAGAGAGTTGTGGAGTGATAATGGAAACCTTGTGAAAGAGCTGGAGTACAATCCACAAGAGAATTCTTACTTGACCAGGATATATGTTATGACAATGAAGTCGCCTTGGGACTACAAATTTGCGCCTATGTTCGTGGAGAGCCTTGTATCACCTCACAGAAAGAGGATTCATGCTAAGGTGGGGTTTTTTTATTTCTCTTGATAAATACTTATAGATCTAGCTCTATTTCTTATTACTGACTAAATGTTGCCCAATCATTCTATCATGTTACTATATATACAGTATTAACTTTTTGGACGAGACGTCCATTGTCCAGTTGATACACATAAAGGACTTGCCATGCTAATTTCACATATGCATTAGCAGAGTATTGCTTTGATATTCTAAAGACAGAAAATTTGATTGCAATGTGTACGCAAACTATATAACTGATTTCCTGGAATTTAATTTCAATTGATACTTTGCTATAATGGCCAAATGACATCCTCATGCATTACCTTAGCTTAACGTTGTACTTATGTGTTTACATGCAGGAAGGTGATGTGACTGTCGAAACAGCTGAAAGTGGAAGCCGAAAAAGAAGAAGAAGAGATCTCCAAAGCACCTAAATTGAACCTGTTTAATAATTCGCTTTTACATTCTAATGGTAAAAGAAGATATTTTTTTAGTTGTATATTTGTAGTTTACAACCTTTTGATTCCTAATGTTTTTGTGATCGTAAGATTTGGTTTAATTTCATATCTAATTCATGAAATTGAAAAAAGGGGTTAATTGGCTTATTAAATTACAACCAAATTTACTCTCATCCCATTCTGTTTTTCAGTTTTGGCTCAGTGCTAGAGTCTGATGCTGCAAGTCGAAAGAACATATCTCCTTAGATCCAAATTTCAGAAGCCTCTATTATCTTTCGTATTCTAGTTTCAGAAACTTTTGTTTAACAAATTGAATATGCTGGTATTTGGATTTTTTCTAAACTGTTACTTGGTTGCTTTTCCCTTAGCATTGGTTAACAATAATGTATAAAATACTATATCACTTTGGTATTGTCTTATACATGATCCAGAGTTCAAACCATATTTGGTTAAATTTTAGATTAATTTATCATACTAACACGTCTGAATGTCCGAACTTAAGTGATAAGATGAACAACTAGACCAATCGCAGTGAGAACTATGCTCATGCGTGGTTGACTGATTGCGTTTAGGTGACGCATTATGAACCACTACATCCAATAGGTTTCATGTGTGGTTGAACGATTTGTTTTATGGTTTGGTCGACATAAACTTACCCGAACAAAATTTTGGTTATTTTGTTTGTATGTTAGTGTATTGTGGGGTATGTTTGTGTTTAAGTGGGGTATCTTAAATTTGTACTCGGGAAAGATGGAGTGAAGGTATGCTTTTAATATATGCTAGAAAATATGATTTATTTCTAAAAGAGGAGGCAATTTCAACCCATTTACAAGTTATTGGGTCAATTTGGGGGTATACGGAAGATGGGTGGAAAACTGCCGAAAGTCTGTTTTTTAAGAATAATGTTTGATTATTTATAAGAGCCCGACCCAGCCTATATTGATGTTTCTTAAAAATAACCTACACCCATTGCCATAGACATTTGACTTGCTATCTTGCTAGTTGCTACTAATGCTTAGTTATTTTTGTAGGTTCCTGTATCTGATCTGGTCGGTAAAGACATCTTACTGTACTTATCTGCATATTGGTGTCCCCCATGTCTTGCTTTCACTCCAAAGCTCGTTGAAGCATATCATGAGATCAAAACCAAACACGAGGCATTTGACGTGATGTTCATCTCTTGTGACGAGTACTACTCCACTATGCCATGGGTGTCACTTCCCTTGGGTGACAAAAGGAAACAATCTCTAAGCCGTCTTTTCAAAGTCAACGGCATACCATTGTTGGCAGGTTTAGGAACAACAGGAAAAACAATCATAACAGAGACTAGAGGACTAATCATGCTTCATGGTGCTGAGGCATTTCCTTTTACTGATGAACGTAAGCTAAGTTTGCTGAGATGGCAAAGGAGGACTGGCCTAACAAAGTGAAACATGATATGCATCCCGAGCATGAGCTTGTTATAGTATGGGAAAGTATTAATTACTTGTTTTCAGTTTTGCTGTTTTGTAATAGCTCCGATTGTTGTTACAGCGTCGAAGATGGTCGAGAAATTCGAATATCCAAGTAATGATAAAAACAAATTTGGTCCTTGAAACATTACTGGTATTAATAAAAAAGTTTCCGTTGCCGGGACTTGAACCCGGGTCTCTCGGGTGAGAGCCGAGTATCCTAACCAACTAGACTACAACGGATCATGTCTATTAACTAGATAAAATAGTTATTATTGTGAGACTCGGTAAAGGCAAAAGGAAGTTGGCTGATAGGTTCAACCACAACAGTTTTGAGCAGTGCTGTTTGATGTGCATGCGAGTGGGAGTACTAATACTGCACGGCTGGTATATGAGCAGTGTAAAACCAGACGGCTTCCGAATGCGCCTGCTTCATGTATTGGTAGCGACCTGGGTACTTGCAGCTCAACTTAAACATGTGGCTGCTCAATTTGTCGCGTGCCAAAGGCAAAAGGAGACTGGCATATTTACACAAATTAATACACACATCTTGAAAAATCTAAAAATATAAAACACACATCCAGAAAAATCCTAAACAAGATCCAAAACATGCAAGTTTTCTTCAGTCACACATACAGCTTGATAAGTCTCGAGCATCGTTTCAAAAAATCTTATAAGGTAAACTATAATCTAATAGGTATTTTTTTTGAATATATTTGTTTTTTTTAATTTCTTTTTCATGGCGGATTTATGTTAAACAAATCACATATTTGGTTTTGTTAAGATGTGGTTATCAGGGAGGTAGTTTAGATGGCGATCTATGGTGAAATTTAGCTTAACATAAAAGCTTCAAAAAGCTTCTAAACCACCAAAGCACTTCAAACAGATTTAAATAAGTACATAAGCTAACAGTAAACTAAAAATCAAAACTTAAGTTCTAAAATCAAAGGAGTTCTAGCTGCCGATGTGATTTGCACTAAAATAGGCCAAAGTTTGCAACTTCAAATGCTCAAATATTCACTAAATGAACTCAAACCTAAAGAGGTCTATCAGATATGCAAATATAACCCAGACAACACAGAAAACAACCTCATCAGACAAATATACCAAATAAGGATGCCGCTAGATGGGACAAAATAGATGATATAGGAAGGCATGTGATCTATATTGGTGATAAAACATGTTTATGTATGGAAGCCAAAACAGCAAAGATGGATAACAAGATATATTTTCCAAGATCGCATTCCGGGAAGATAGTGTTTTATTCTTTCGAAACATGCAAGTTTCACACTTTCAGTGGTGGAAATATCTTGGAAAGTTTTAAGGATTTCTCTGGAACAAGAAAGAATCTCCCAGCTAATGCATGGATTGAACCAGCTTGGTCTTAGATATTACTTGTGTTCTCGATTTTAAAGCAGTGTTTGGCAGTACGGAATTCTAGGAGAATTTGCTTGCTTCGTGTGACAACCCTAGATTTTGGATTTGTCACTTTTGACTGTTTGATGTTGATCATGTGCTTGGTGTGCGTTTATGTGTTATGTGCTCATATTTGAGACTTTATCATGATGTTAGACATTGTTTACGTAGTACATGGTACGTTATATAATGATGTGATGGGGTTGGTGCGTGCTCATGAGTTCACATGAATGTATAAATCATGGTATAAGTTGGAAATGAAATGAGTTC
Source organism: Glebionis coronaria (assembly GCA_025667525.1). Classification (NCBI taxonomy): domain Eukaryota; kingdom Viridiplantae; phylum Streptophyta; class Magnoliopsida; order Asterales; family Asteraceae; genus Glebionis; species Glebionis coronaria. The sequence goes on from CM046881.1 coordinate 30,324,326, forward strand.
AGAAATGAACTGCAGAAAAGTTCGGGTATCGTTTTGATAAGGTTTCGTTTACGTATCGTATGTTGTATGTATGTATTAAGTATATATAATATGGTTAGGATAAGTTTTATAGTTACTTTCTATATTTAGAAACTTTTAGAAATGAAGGCTAGTTTAAAAATCGCGTAAAAAGTCGAAAAATTAGCAAAAGGGTACCCGGTTTGGTCCCGAAAGTGTATAGGAGTATAAGTAAACATAAAATAGAAGGGGGAGAGTGTAAATATAATAAAACACAGAGATGAGTCGAATTTGTGGGTCCCATAGCCTTAATTTTAATAATTAAATTAATAAAAATAGGATAATTACCATTTAAAAGTCCTAATTGGGCCTAAACTTGTCCAGAAGGTTACCAAGGCCTATATAAACACCCCTAGACCCCTAAAAACGACTAATAACCCTAAATAAACCTAAAATCAGTCTAAATCTTCCATGGATATCAAGAGAAGTCGAAATTATGATTAGGGTTCGTTAATTTTTCTTGTTTCAAGGTAAGTGATCAATTAAACCTTAATATAATTTATGTTTTTATTAATTAATCATAATTATATTGTTAATTAACCATCATTGAGATGATTAGGATTTTATTAATTTTCTGGAAAAATATATTAATTAAGATCCATTAATAATTTTAGGGTTTGTGTTATAAATTTAGGGATAATTAATGATGTTTAGAGGGTTAGTGCATAAAGGCGTAAAACAGTCTGATTTTCAAGGCTGTCTTGTGTCGACTGTTCCGGGCAGTAGGTAGCACCTTTGGTTGAGTTTCTTTTTTTTAAAATTAAGTTCAGAGAGTCTACTTTTCAAAAATGTAAGGTTGGTCGAAAATGGAGTTTGGGAAGGTCGTCAAATAATTTTTATAAAAACAGTGCGCTGTTCAGGAATAAATTTTGATTTCGGAGATTTGAGTCAAAACCTAACCAAACGAATGAGATAGCCAAAGATTTTTGATTTGGGAACTCTTTATAATATATATAAAAGTACTGGAGGTTTTCAATAAAAGTTGTGGTGTTTAGGTCGGGCTTTTGGTGTCTAACATTTAGCATGTACAGAAAATCAGCTTTGGTGAAAACGACTTTTGGCGTAGAGACTAAACGAAAGGGTTAAACGTGTAATTAGAAAGTAAAATTGGTTTTTGAAGTTCTTAGATCATATAACAACATAACTCCAGTAGGGTAGGAGTCAAGTGTGGTGTTAAGTTCACTTCATGTGATCGTTTAGTGACTAGTAAACCGTACCGGGGAAAAACTGGAATTTTACGTATAGAATAGCTTGTAGTGGGAGAACTAGATAGTGGAGATTGGGGGATTAGATTCATCTCCTTGATTGTTACTTAACTTGGGTGTTAAGACCTGAGCTAAGGTTGTCGTGTATGATTTTATAGGTTTGCAGGAGTGCTAGCTTGATGTGCTATCAGGTGAGTTTATAGTCCCGTTTTGCTACGTTTTTAAATGTTTTTCCAGTATGGGATGGAGATGACACTTGCAATGTTCTTTAACATGATTTAGTACTATGTTTTAAAATGTGTGGACATACATGTGATATTGTGTGACTTGCGTGCTTATGTGTTCTCATATGTGCTTTGATATGTGTTCTGATATGTGAATCTTGATTGCGTTATGATTGGGATTGGTACATAGATGTATGGGCGTCTATGGGACCAGTTGTGATGTGTGTGGAGCGTGGGGCACGATCCGTCCTGAGTTCTTGGTTCTGAGTTCTTGATTCTGAGTTCTTGGTTCGTGGGGCACGATCCGTCCTGAGTACTTGTGCATCGTCTCTTCGGAGGCAAGATATCTCGACGGGGATATAGTTCATCTTCCACAGGTGGTGTGGGAAAGATCCGGATAGTGTGGTGTGTTCTTGTGTGTGTGATGGGATACTTCTTGATTGTTATAGCGTGCTTTGTGAATTGTAGATGTGATTGGTACTTGGCTTGAGTTTTGTTGTGGATGCATGTAGCATGATTATCACATTATGGTCCATTACTATAAATTGTTTTTCTTCAACTTATTTACAGCGGATGTCAAGGTTTCTTATGATGTTCTAGATAACTTAAACCTATGTTCTCACCAACTTTATGTTGACAGATTTTAGTGTCATTTTCAGGTGAGGTAGTTGAGAAGGATGCTATTAGAAGTGTGGCTAGAGTTTAGAGGCTGCTAGAATTGCATTAGGAGGAATCCCTTTCCTCTTAGATTTTATTTTGTCTTCTGATTTAGTATATTGTTTGATACCTATATGTTTGATGTGTGTTATTTGAATGTCTTTGGTAAGAGGTAGGCATGTTACCTACTTACCTAGACGCCTGCATTGTTTGAGATATTGTCATGACATTGTGTCACCTTTTTATGACATTTCTATTTCATTTAGTTAACTCTATAGACACGCTATTGTTGTGATGATATCCATACGTCGCGCCCCATATTCCGCCATGGTGGGGTGTGACAGAATGGTATCAGAGACAATGGTTATAGAGAATTAGGTTGCCTAGTCGCGTAGCCTAGTCTATAGCTTAAGGGTCCCTGCATATAGGCGTCATAGGGGTATGTGTGCATTTTATAATAGTTGATGTGTTTGGATGTTATTTTTGCGATATTTGTTAAGTTATGAACTAGTATGGTTCATACTTAACTACATGTTATTTTCTTTACGAGTTTTGACTAGTACGGGTTGAACCATAGTCGTATACGCTAGTCATTGTTGGATTTCGTTTAATTACGTTTTCATGTTCTTTATATATTTTGAATTTTGTCTACGCTGGTTCAGCTGGACTATGAGTTTATTTGTTTCATGCATTGACTATGTTATTTTAATACATGGGATTTTGGATCTTATTTTATGTTTTGGTTATGTGCTTAATGAGTTGTAGGATCTATGTGCTTATTTGAGTTGGTAGACTGATGTGTTATGTGTAGTATTAATTCTTATAAGTGTCATCATAGGAGGGAGTGAATTAGTGAAAGGGGACTGGTATAAGTATGGTGGCCAACATAGTTATACAAGTACCACGACATCAATGGATTCCTAAGTATGGTTGCATGAAAGAGGGTTAATACATGCTTGTATTGTATATGTTGTATGGATTTGAGTGTATGTACGCCTATGCCTATATATGTGTATATCCTTTCTACTTATCGGTTGTATTCTTAGGATGGTTTTATAGCTCTTCATTCTTTGGGATGTTCAACTTCTGTAGTAGCGCATTTATCGAGTCCTCATTTCACGTGTTTGTTTATACGGTACTTTTGGTGTAGAAGCTAATGAGAGGGTGGATATTTATTTTGGAATAACGATATCTTTTGTTTTGAGTCTTACATGGTAAAAAAATGGAACTTGCAAATAGTAAAAAGATAGTTGTTGGTAGTCGATAAAATGAGAGTAAAGTGTCGAAAACGTGTTTGTAATAAGGTGAAATATAAATTCTTTAACATATAAGCATGGCTTATTTATTTTTAAAATATTTTGGTTTTGATCACCTAAAGTTATTGTTCTTTAGTTAAAATATTATTCTTATTTAATTAAATATGTTTAAATCAAGTAATTAATCATATGATGGGTGAGAGTTTTAACTTTATTGAATTAAAATAAATTAGACCTTAAATTTTGTAATTAATAACGGGTTTTTTTTGGTATAAATCAGAGTAGGCAGAAACTGTCGCTAAACTGTCAAAATTCGTCGCTAAACTGTCAGAAACTGTCGCTAATGTCTGGGCAGATTTTAGGTAAAATCGTTTTGGTCATAACTTATTCGTTTTTAAAGTTTTTTGAGTGATTCAAAAGCCTAAAAATTATGTACTCGAAACGTAATTTTCAAATATTCAGAAAGTTTGGTAATTGGAAGTCAGTAGCTTGGTCGAATTAATTGTACAAGTGTCAAGCTCAAGGTTAATTTTCGGACAACATGGGTTAAACTCGTGTTTTGGGTATTTTGGAGTAATAAACACTTGGAGGGTTAACATAGAGATGAGTTGGGATGGAATTTGAGAGTTCTTTAGACTTTAGAATACGTGGTTATATTTCATGAGTTTTGATTTATGGTATTTACGAGTAAGACTGAAATCGGGGTGACAGTTTTAAACCCGTCGAGTTATGTGATGGCTCCTAACTTGGTTTCAAGACAGTTCTTGTTTGATGAGTTGCGAGATTTAGTTAGGGTGATTACATAACTTTATGGTTTTAATAAGTTTCCTCGTAGACGGTTAATGCTCATGTGTTGTTGGTTGAGATTATTTATTATAAATTAAGTTTACGCTTGAACGTGAAGGTTTTATCAGGGATATGTATCCTCGTTTGTTTGCTGAGAACAAGTTTGAGTTTGGGAGTAAATCTCGGGACGAGATTTCTATTAGGAGGGAGTGATGTGACAACCCTAGATTTTGGATTTGTCACTTTTGACTGTTTGATGTTGATCATGTGCTTGGTGTGCGTTTATGTGTTATGTGCTCATATTTGAGACTTTATCATGATGTTAGACATTGTTTACGTAGTACATGGTACGTTATATAATGATGTGATGGGGTTGGTGCGTGCTCATGAGTTCACATGAATGTATAAATCATGGTATAAGTTGGAAATGAAATGAGTTCAGAAATGAACTGCAGAAAAGTTCGGGTATCGTTTTGATAAGGTTTCGTTTACGTATCGTATGTTGTATGTATGTATTAAGTATATATAATATGGTTAGGATAAGTTTTATAGTTACTTTCTATATTTAGAAACTTTTAGAAATGAAGGCTAGTTTAAAAATCGCGTAAAAAGTCGAAAAATTAGCAAAAGGGTACCCGGTTTGGTCCCGAAAGTGTATAGGAGTATAAGTAAACATAAAATAGAAGGGGGAGAGTGTAAATATAATAAAACACAGAGATGAGTCGAATTTGTGGGTCCCATAGCCTTAATTTTAATAATTAAATTAATAAAAATAGGATAATTACCATTTAAAAGTCCTAATTGGGCCTAAACTTGTCCAGAAGGTTACCAAGGCCTATATAAACACCCCTAGACCCCTAAAAACGACTAATAACCCTAAATAAACCTAAAATCAGTCTAAATCTTCCATGGATATCAAGAGAAGTCGAAATTATGATTAGGGTTCGTTAATTTTTCTTGTTTCAAGGTAAGTGATCAATTAAACCTTAATATAATTTATGTTTTTATTAATTAATCATAATTATATTGTTAATTAACCATCATTGAGATGATTAGGATTTTATTAATTTTCTGGAAAAATATATTAATTAAGATCCATTAATAATTTTAGGGTTTGTGTTATAAATTTAGGGATAATTAATGATGTTTAGAGGGTTAGTGCATAAAGGCGTAAAACAGTCTGATTTTCAAGGCTGTCTTGTGTCGACTGTTCCGGGCAGTAGGTAGCACCTTTGGTTGAGTTTCTTTTTTTTAAAATTAAGTTCAGAGAGTCTACTTTTCAAAAATGTAAGGTTGGTCGAAAATGGAGTTTGGGAAGGTCGTCAAATAATTTTTATAAAAACAGTGCGCTGTTCAGGAATAAATTTTGATTTCGGAGATTTGAGTCAAAACCTAACCAAACGAATGAGATAGCCAAAGATTTTTGATTTGGGAACTCTTTATAATATATATAAAAGTACTGGAGGTTTTCAATAAAAGTTGTGGTGTTTAGGTCGGGCTTTTGGTGTCTAACATTTAGCATGTACAGAAAATCAGCTTTGGTGAAAACGACTTTTGGCGTAGAGACTAAACGAAAGGGTTAAACGTGTAATTAGAAAGTAAAATTGGTTTTTGAAGTTCTTAGATCATATAACAACATAACTCCAGTAGGGTAGGAGTCAAGTGTGGTGTTAAGTTCACTTCATGTGATCGTTTAGTGACTAGTAAACCGTACCGGGGAAAAACTGGAATTTTACGTATAGAATAGCTTGTAGTGGGAGAACTAGATAGTGGGGATTGGGGGATTAGATTCATCTCCTTGATTGTTACTTAACTTGGGTGTTAAGACCTGAGCTAAGGTTGTCGTGTATGATTTTATAGGTTTGCAGGAGTGCTAGCTTGATGTGCTATCAGGTGAGTTTATAGTCCCGTTTTGCTACGTTTTTAAATGTTTTTCCAGTATGGGATGGAGATGACACTTGCAATGTTCTTTAACATGATTTAGTACTATGTTTTAAAATGTGTGGACATACATGTGATATTGTGTGACTTGCGTGCTTATGTGTTCTCATATGTGCTTTGATATGTGTTCTGATATGTGAATCTTGATTGCGTTATGATTGGGATTGGTACATAGATGTATGGGCGTCTATGGGACCAGTTGTGATGTGTGTGGAGCGTGGGGCACGATCCGTCCTGAGTTCTTGGTTCTGAGTTCTTGATTCTGAGTTCTTGGTTCGTGGGGCACGATCCGTCCTGAGTACTTGTGCATCGTCTCTTCGGAGGCAAGATATCTCGACGGGGATATAGTTCATCTTCCACAGGTGGTGTGGGAAAGATCCGGATAGTGTGGTGTGTTCTTGTGTGTGTGATGGGATACTTCTTGATTGTTATAGCGTGCTTTGTGAATTGTAGATGTGATTGGTACTTGGCTTGAGTTTTGTTGTGGATGCATGTAGCATGATTATCACATTATGGTCCATTACTATAAATTGTTTTTCTTCAACTTATTTACAGCGGATGTCAAGGTTTCTTATGATGTTCTAGATAACTTAAACCTATGTTCTCACCAACTTTATGTTGACAGATTTTAGTGTCATTTTCAGGTGAGGTAGTTGAGAAGGATGCTATTAGAAGTGTGGCTAGAGTTTAGAGGCTGCTAGAATTGCATTAGGAGGAATCCCTTTCCTCTTAGATTTTATTTTGTCTTCTGATTTAGTATATTGTTTGATACCTATATGTTTGATGTGTGTTATTTGAATGTCTTTGGTAAGAGGTAGGCATGTTACCTACTTACCTAGACGCCTGCATTGTTTGAGATATTGTCATGACATTGTGTCACCTTTTTATGACATTTCTATTTCATTTAGTTAACTCTATAGACACGCTATTGTTGTGATGATATCCATACGTCGCGCCCCATATTCCGCCATGGTGGGGTGTGACACTTCGGTTAGTGTTATCAGCTTTGATTTAGTTTGTTAAGTGTAGAGTTAACTCAGTATGACATAGTCAAAGTACAAATTAGTCAAAGAGGCAAATGGCAAAGAAAATAGTTTGGGTCAGTTACTTTGAAGATTGATTTCTCTTTGCACACTAGGAATTAGGCTAAAATTCTTTGAAGTTGTTAGGCTGTTTAGTTCTTGAGGTTAGAACTGTTTCTCTCCGTTAGTCCTTTAACTACACTCAGTTAGATTTGTTGGGTCAGTTGGACTCTTGATTGGGCCATTGATTTCTGGTGGGTTAGTTTTAATTGCTTGAAGATTGATGCAGAGTCGCCGCTGGCTGATGACACAGCGCATACGGATATGTTGGAGACAAAAACGTGACGATTTAGCAGATTGCGCCAAACAATTGCGCAGACTGTGGGATTATTTATTGACACGGGCTCAGGAACTGGAAGAGCACCATGAGTCTTTGGGACAGGCTGATGCATTGCGTACCTGGGCTAGTATGTTGATACCACGGGCTGAAGCTTTGGGACGGCGTGCTGCTGCACTGGATCGGCTTGTTGCTCCATTAAGACGCCGGATGGATGCATTGGTACAGCGTTCTGATGCATATATGAGTCGAGGATGACATGATCCGGGATCATCATAAGAAGAAACAGGGTTTAGAAACCAAGAAAGAGCTGACTGAAAAGGCAGCAGCAAAACCGGAGAAGAAACCCGAGGAAGAGAAAGTTGAAGTAAAGGCAGAAGCGACAACAATGACCATGGAATATATTGTGTCTCGCTTTAACACTAAACGGGTTGGTTACTTTGTGTTAAAACTGAAATGACCAAGTGACAAATTGAGCTAACATACAAATCGCACAAAATTCACAGTTTCTTCTAAGTGTTGCGATCCACCTTTTACTTACAGGTGACGAAATGATGGATGTCTGTTTATATCTACTTGAACTTGAACTAGTGACGTGTGTTTGTGAATATGTCGGCTATGCTCACTAGATACCTTCAAATGTAGACTAGTCCACAGGACCTCTAATTTATTTTGTGTCAATGCGAAACAGAATGAGTTTAACCACCCAGATAGATTTACGTCTCCTTTACAAGTTACATTTTAACCGTGTTACCTCATTAACTCACGCAACATATGCTCCAGCTAGGTGGCGGTGGCCATTTAACTCAAGTGACACAATGTAAACGGAATTCTACAAGATAACGCTAATCTAAATGGTACCACTGGCATACCGCCACTCCTTAAAGTTCATATACTCTAACTGACTTTTTTATCGGATGGGACATATACTCTAAAACTGACTCGAAGCATATGTTCCCTCACTTATTTTAGCTTCTGATCTTTGATGTTTTGTCTTAGAAGCATTCTTAATTACTGCCGAGTATTTGATATACTATCAGGCACGTTTGGTACAAAGAATTTCAAAAATTAGAAATGAAATAAAAATTTGAATTCTAAGAAATGAAATCTAAGGAAATAATTTATTGAATTCTTTTGTTTTACCATTGCTAAAGGGGTGGGAGCGCAGATAGTATCTCGACTCCCATCCAATTTGTTGTAAATCTCTTTTTGTTTCTAATAAAGTGATGGTTTAATAAAAAATAAAAATAAAAATAAAATAATAATAATAATAATAATTATAAAATTTAAAAATAAAAATAATAACAAAAATAATAAAAATAATAATATTAATATTAATATTAATAATAACAATTAAAAGTTAATAATTAATAATAATAAAAAAAATAATAATAAAAAAAATAATTATAAATTTTAAAAATAAAAATAAAAATAAAAATAAAAATAAAAAAATAATAATTAATATAAATAATAAAATAAAAGATAATAAATAAGAAATAAATAATAATAATAATAATAATAATAATTATTATAAAATTTAAAAAGAAAAATAATAATAATAATAATCAAGAAACCATCTTCATCGCAACTATATCCTCTCCATCTCCATCGCAACTGTATCATCAAGAAACCATCTTCATCCCATCGTTTAACAACTGTATCATCTTCATCCCATCGCATCACCATCTCCATCTCCATCGCAACTGTATCCTCTCCATCCCATCGCAACTGTATCATCAAGAAACCATCTTCATCCCATCGAACCGTATCATCATCATCCCCATCCAACCATCATCTCCATCCCTGTAACATCATCTCCATCCCTGTAACATCATCTCCATCCAACCGTATTATCTCAACCATCACTGTGATATATCGCATCAGAAATTCCATCGCATCATCTCCCTTCATCAGAAATATCCCATCGTATCATCTCCCTTCATCAGAAATTCTTGTAATATCCCATCGCTCCATCAGTGGTGGGGTTGTTTCGGTGGTGGGTTGTTTCGGTGGTGGGTTGTTTGTGGTGGGTTGTTCTGTTTCGGTGGTGGGTTGTTTCTGTTTTGGTGGTGGGGTTGTTTCGGTGGCGGGTTGTTTCGGTGGGTTGTTTCTGTTTCGGTGGTGGGTTGTTTCGGTGGTGGGTTGTTTGTGGTGGGTTGTTTCTGTTTCGGTGGTGGGGTTGTTTCGGTGGTGGGTTGTTTCGGTGGTGGGTTGGTTGCGGGGTACTGTTGTGGGTTTCGTCTCAGTTTCAGTTTCGGGTTTTGTTTCAGTGTCGATACTGTTCAGTGTTGAGGCTTGTGGCATCAAGGGTTGTTCGCCTGTAAGCATTAGGTTGGGGTTTCGTTAGCGCGTGGTGAGTTTGTTAATGGAACAGTAGGTTGTTTGGCAGTGGCTCGTTTCAGATTGGGGTTTTTGAGTGGTTGGTTGTGAGTGTTGGTTTTGAGTATTAAAACCTGCAAATATCCTACAGGGGTGGTATTACAGGTTGTTTTGCGGCATTTGGTTTGTTCATTTACTTGTTGTTCGTTTGGTGGTTGTTTTGGGGTTGTGTTGTGGGGTTTGCGCGTTCTATTGGTTGTTTTGTGTTGGGTTTTATTGTGTTGATTATGGGTGATTCGCTTAGAATTTCTTGCCCTTTGCAAGGGGGTGAAGGGTGTGGAGCTGGTAGAGGTGGGCGGGGGCATTCTAAAAAGTATTTTATCGACCACTTGGGTACTCGCCATTTTAAGACGGATGTGTTGAAGGGAGTTTACAAAGCGCGTATCGCGAATGATTTTTCCTTGTTTTCGGCCCTTGATCTTGCTTTGCATCAAGCGGGGATTTGGCTTTGTGGGGAGTGTCTTTGTACGCATACTTTTGGTAAGAATTGTAGACACATGGATGGTGTTGTGGTTGAGTCTCCAGATTTTGAGAATTGTGCGATTCGGGGGATTGTTTTGCCGGTTTGTTCGCCTAGTGTGGATGTTGATGTTGATCAAGGTCAGGTTTCGTTGTCAGGTTCTGGGCCTCCTACAGATTGTGACGAGGGTTCTGTTAGAACTGGCTTAGGGATGGGTTCACTTTGTTTAAATGTTGACCTCCTTGACCGTTTCTTTTTGACGCGCATACGCACGGTCAAGTGCATCCCGCCTAAGTTGAGGCTTGGTTTTGCTAGGATTTTTCTTAGTGCTCTTGACAAAGTTTTATCTAGCCCAAGTGATATTGCAGCGTGGGTGGAACTTCTCATCTTACCGGGTTGTATCTTGGCGGTGTTTGTACCGTCTTGCAGGACTCAGCGGCGATCTGGTGAGAGGGAGCGTGGTCAGTTTGTTAGTATTTCTAGTGCCATTGCTCGGTGGAGGGATCCTGGGGAGAGGATTGGTTTGATTAGAGATCGTTTAGGTGGTCTTTCCTTTTCTTCGCGTAGGTACTTGAGGTCGCAAGATGCTATGGCGGCTAATATTTCTCAGTGCAAGCGTAAGTTGAGTGATGGCCACTTTTCAGCGTCTATTAAGGTCCTCACTTCTTCGGGTGTTGCCCCTGATTCTCCTGACACCCTGGGGGATTTGGAGGCTAAGCATCCCTTTGCTTCTCCTCCTGTTGTGCCTTCTTCTTCGTGTGGGATGGACACGCTTTTTGTTCGCAAGGATCTGGTATTGAATCGGATTCGAAGTTTTCCCAAAGGTACTTCTTGTGGTCGAGATGGGCTTAGAGCTCAACATTTTTTAGATGTTTAGGGAGGAGCAGCTTCTGCTGTGGCTGATGATCTTTTGGTTTCTATCACTGGTGTGGTTAATCTGTTTCTTTCTGGTAAGTGTCCTAGTCTGCTTGGTGAGTTTATTGCCAGTGCCCCTTTGACTCCGCTTGTTAAGCCTGGAGGGGGCATTCGGCCTATTGCTATTGGTACTGTATGGAGGAGGCTTGTCTCTAAGGTTGCATCTTCTTCTGTTGGGGAATCGATGACCTCTTATCTGCATGATTTTCAGTTTGGTGTGGGGGTGCCAGGTGGGTGTGAGGCGGTTCTTCATTCTGTCAGCAGGTTTGTGGAGGAGAGAGGGGATGAGGCCGGACTTTCTATGCTTTTGGTGGATTTTCAGAATGCCTTTAATCTTGTTGATAGGAGCACCATTATTCATGAAGTTCGGCTGAGGTGTCCGGCTATCTCGCCTTGGGTGGAGTTTTGCTATTCTCGGCCAGCTCGGCTTTATTATGGGGATTCTATTCTTTGGTCTTCTCAGGGGGTTCAGCAGGGTGATCCATTGGGTCCCTTATTATTCTCTCTTGCTCTGCATCCACTTGTTCATGCTATTCATCAGGCGTGTGAGCTCTCCCTTCATGCATGGTACCTTGATGACGGCACTATTATTGGCGATACTCTTATGGTTTCTAAGGCTTTGGATATTATTAGTGTGGAGGGACCGGCTCGTGGGCTTCATCTAAACGTTGATAAGTCTGAGCTTTTCTGGCCGGTGGAGGATCCTCGGGGGTTGGTAGATGGCCTCTTCCCTGCTTCTATTTCTCGTCCGAGGTCTGGTGTTAAGCTTCTTGGTGGCTCTATTAGTCGTGATTTAGTTTTTGCTGGTAATTTTGTTGCGCGTCGGGTCTCTAAGGCTATTTCTTTGTTAGAGGCTATTAGGGGGCTTGATGACCCGCAATGTGAACTTCTTCTCCTTCGTTACTGTGCTGGTGTTTCAAAGTTGGTGTATGCTTTGAGGACTTGCCCCCCTGGGTTTCTTGAGGGTGTTTTGTCACAGTTTGATCAGGCCTTACGCGCGTCTTTGGAGTTGATTGTTACGGGTTCAGGGCCTGGGTTTGGTGATTTGCAGTGGCGTCTTGCTACTCTTCCTATCAGTATTGGTGGCCTAGGGGTCTTATGTGCTGAGGATGTCAGGTGCTTTGCCTTTATTGCTTCTCGTTTACAGTCTGGTGATTTGCAGGATCGGATTTTGGCGAGGTCTGGGATTGTTTCGCCGGGCCCTATTTTTCAGTCTACTCTTGATGCTTTCTCGACCTGTTGTAGTGTCGACCCTCTCTCTGTCACCACTAGCTCTCCTGTCCCCCAGTTTATGAAGTCTTTGGCAAAGAGTTACTTTGGTTTCATTGATGGTTGTTTGACGTCGCGTTTCGGGTTGAGTCGTCATCAGGAGGCACTTCTCAGCTGTGTGCGTGCTCCTTATGCGCAAGATTACCTCTTTGCTATTCCGATTGATGGGCTGGGACAGCGGATGAACCCGAGACAGTTTCGTGCGGTATTGTGTTATCGTTTGTCGATTCCTTTATTTCCTGATGGTTCTTTGTGCTCGGGTTGCCATGTACATCGGATGGATCTGTGGGGTGATCATGCTGTTCATTGCGCTAATGATTTGGGGGTTAAGTTTCGGCACAATCTTGTTCGTGATGTGTTGTTTGATATTTGTTCTAAGGTTGGTGTGTCGGTGAGGAAAGAAGCTGATATGGGATTTGTTTCTGATGGTGGGCGTGATCTTCGTCCAGCAGATTTATTGCTACACAATTGGTCCTAGGGCAAAGATGCGTGTTTAGATGTTACAGGGGTTTCTCCGTTTGCAGGGGCGGGGTTGGATTCGTGGGTTCCTGGGAGTGCTTTGCAGTCGGCTGTCCAGAAGAAGAAGAGGAAGTATTCTTCTATTTGTGCTGAGCATGGTTACTCGTTTATTCCATTCGCCTTCTCGACTTTCGGGGAGTTTGAGGAGGAGGCGATGGGTACTCTCTCGCGTCTTAAGCGGTTAGCTGGTTGTCATTCTAATGATGCGAGGAGTGGTGGTTTTTTGATGTTTAGACTTAGTTTTTGTATTCAAAAAGGGGTGGGCGCGCAGCTTGTTTCGCGGCTCCCTTCCAATTTTGTGTGATTAATAAAATTGGAATTTCGATTAAAAAAATAAATAAATAATAATAATAATAATAATTATTATAATAATTATAATAATAATAAAATAAATAAAATAAATAATAATAATAAATAATGATAATAATAATAATAATAATAATAATAAATAATAATAATTATTATTATTATAAATTTAAAAAATAAAAACAAAAAATAATAATAATAACTAATAATATTAATATTAATAAATAACAATAAAAAAAAAATAATAAATAATAATAATAAAATTTGATAGTATCTCGACTCCCATCTAATTTGTTATAAATCCCTTTTTGTTTCTAATAAAGTGATGGTTGAATTAAAAAAATAAAAATAAAAATAATAATAATAATAATAATAATAATAATTATAAAATTTAAAAAGAAAAATAATAATAATAATAATAATTATAATAATTATAAAAAAAAAAAAATAAAATAAAATAATAATAATAATAAGTGAAGGTTCATAACAATAATAAAAAATAATAATAAGAATAGTATTATTATTATTCTTTTTTTCTAATAATAAAATCACTTTATTAGAAACTTAAGAGATTTACAAACGATTAATGGGAAGCCAAGATACTATCTGGCTCCCACTCCTTTATTCTTATTGTTATTATTATTATTATTATTATTATTATTTTTATTTTTTATTTTTATTTTTTTATAAACATTACTTTATTATTATTATTATTATTATTATTATTATTATTATTACCCCTTTAGCAATGGCAAAACCTGTTCTATGGAAAATATGTACAGCAGCGCGCGCTCCAGTAAATAATAATAATAAGTATATATAACTAGGAAATAGTTTCCTTATCAAATATAATGTAAATGATTACTACAAAATTTACAAAGAGTGAACTCTTTAAGAATTCAACTCCCCTTCCATTTAATTTCTCTACCAACCAAACAATAGAAATGAAATTATTTTCATTTCCCTCCCTCCAATTCTTTGTACCAGACACACGATCATGTGACCGAGGACTAAAGTATTCCACATGTATATATGATTGTACCTTAAGATAGTTGCAGAAAGGCTTTCAGCATTTGGAACTTCTTGGTTTTGGTCTCGTTTTACGTTGGGCTATATATCATTGGTGGACAAAATGTGATTGGTACATAATGCAGTAGTAGTCAGGGACGGATCTACTAAGTAACTATGGGGGTCCGTTGCCCCCCATGGTTAGTCCGATACGATGAGATTTTAATGTATTTTTTCTTCGATTTTGACCTTTTTTCGAAAACGCCCCCCACTAAAAATTCAAATTGACCCCATCCATAAGGTAGATCCCAACATTTAACGCCTTAAAACCTTATAAATTCGTCATTTGTAAGTAAAAATACTCAATTTATCTTTTCGATACTACTGTTTTTTCCTTATTTTGTTGCTATTCTAAGAAAATTTTTTTTTTGCCCCCCACAACCTTGTTTCTTGGTTCCGTCAGTAGCCATATGCATAGTAACATAAATTTGTTATTGTTCTCGTGAGAAATTATACTTTTCGAGCCATCGCATTTGTTATTTTTTTGAGAATTGATGAAGATGGTCCGTAGAGTTTCATTTTTGTCTATTTTGGTGACATGATATTGTGACGTTTTGCACTGTTGAGAGCAGTTGGAACGGTGGTGCGATAGGCTGGTGCCAAGCTATGACACGAAAAAAAGTTTGGCGCGAGACTCCGTAGGTTGGCGCCATGACTGTCGCGTCGCGTTTACCAACCCACGTGGTGGATTTTTGATTTTTTTTTGGAATCTAAAAGGTATATACCCTCTATGACACCAAAAGTCACCACACCCGCTAAAAAGTGGTGCCATAACATTTCTCGTGCCATAACTTATTTTGCTGACGTGACACCAGTATTTGGCTATGACACCAAACATACGGCTCCACCGCTCCATGTGCTCTAATGAATATCTTCTTTCTGATTGTGAGTAACTTTTTTGTTTGTTTGAAACTTAAATGGTATTGGTACTATTAACTGACTAGTAGTCAGGGGTGGAGCCAAAAAAATTTAGAGAGGGGGCAAATTTTTTTTTAGCTGTAAATTTAGGAAAAAAAAATTGACGATGCAAAATTGTATACTCCGATATCTAATTCAGTACAGTTCAAAAAATAAAACAATAACAAGATAAGTTACCTGCCTACATGTAATACGGAGTATAAAATATTGATAGCTCTTTTTTATGTGCACATGTACCTATGTGACAAAACAGAACATTTGTTAATATTGAAGTACTTTTCATCATATTTAATATATATTTACCATCTTCTTCTCCGATGACATCTTCTCCATCACATATCAACAAAGAAACACACTTCTCAACTCTCAAAACTCTCTAAAAATCAAAGTTAACTTCCCAATTCTATGAGTCAGACAATTTTCAGAGGGGTCAAGTTCGAAAAATATCTCAAATTTTCAAAAATTTCACACTATAATTCCGTTGGGGGTCACCTGACCCCTTTGACCCCCCTGTGACTCCGCCTCTGCTAGTAGTAATACAAAAACAGAAACGCATCGGGCGAAAATCAAACTGGACCGAGAAAAACCGGATAGGACCGAAACCGTGTTAAGCCAAAACTATGATCATTTTCTTCTAGGGATGAGCTCGGTACCAATCATGTCCCGAACCCGTCCCGATTTAGTACTTCCGATTTTTTTCCGATCAAAAAAGTTATGTACTGATCCCGTACCAAACGAGATTCGGGTATCGATATCGGTATCGGTACGGGAATCGGTACCGGTACCGAGAAATCGGGATTTTCTCGTTCTTTTTCGGAAATTTCCCGATTTGGTACCGATCCCCTCCCGAATTAATCGTCCTGAATTTTTTTTTCACCTTCTTTCGTAGTCTCGGTACCGTATCGAACGGGCCTCAGGTACCGGAAATCGGTACGTTCTAGGTACGGTTCGAATTCAGATTTGAGATTAGGGTCAAAATGTTCATCCCTACTTTCTTCGAATTTTTTTTCTTCTAGTGATTCGTAATTGTTTAAATTACAAATTATTTGGGCCTAACTGGACCAAAAGAAAGCCAACATGATAAATAGTATGAAATTGCATAGTGTTAAATAGAAAGAAGCCCAAAATAGAAAGAAGCCCAAAATAAACCCTAATTTAACTGCTATGTCCAATTTGATGCTCACATTCCTTTTTGAGTGACACTCCTATTGCAAATCCCTCATCTGTATTTGCTTGTAAAAAAATGTTTCCAAAAGGTCACTAAGACCAAACTTATTGCTCAACCCATTTCCAGTTTATCTTCATTCTGAGACAACCCAAATGGCCACATTTTATTATAAATGGGTCGAATTTGCCTCCTCTGCGAGGCAGCATAGATGGTAATATAAAGCTGAAAGCTTAGGGCAGTCATTTGCTGCTTCTCATCCTGAGAAATCTGTGGTAAGAATTGTATTTAAGCTACTGCATATTTCATCTTCAAATGTTCTCTACTGGTTTATAGCAAAAGACATATTCGCATCCATCCTAACAGGGAACTCGTCGAACTGTTCTTTTTCCGACAATTGTATACATCACACCAAGATCTTATCAGGCCACTCAGATGGTACAATGTAACTCCTGTATTCTTTCTAGATTATATTTATATATAAAAATGAAGCGGGCGTATGGGTCAACATTCACCCAGTCTTTATGATCAACCAAGCCCATTTTTTACCTCTACAAAAACTGGTTATTTAGACCCATGTTTGAAAAGTGTTTCATTAACTGAAATGATGAAGGTTTAGGTGGGTAATCGCAGCTTTCTACATCCTATCCGAGAACACTCAAAGGCAGTCACTAGCTTAACCGTTCTACAAACAGGGATACTACTAGTATTAAGTGGCTTCGATGTTCTACTCCATGTATGAATCTGATGAATTTTTTTAAATGCATTAACAATCGGAAAGAAGGGGTGGCAGAATGGGTGTCTTCGGGCAATGGGTTAATGTTAACATGGGTCATTTTGTGGCACTCGTTGAAAATTAGCCCTATCGAATGCATTCACGCACCTGGATAGTTTTATCATGTGAACGGCTATATAATGTAGAGATATGTCGGTGTTTGATTATTGTTTAAGGGAGATTGTATTCAGGATGTCATGATAATACCATTCAAGAATCAAGAAAGATACTGGATATATATCAAATCCGGTCCATGCCTTGAAAGTTCCTCATAGACACGTATACTCAGCCACTTCTTCTATCGAAGGGACTGTATTAGAGGGATGAGCTTGCACCATGAAAATGCTGAAACTAAATGACCAAAATGACTTCACATTTCAACAGAGTAGGCAAACTTGTTCGTTTAAGTTAGATTTCTTATGAAGGGGTAAAAGTCATAAGCAATTAAGCATAGTGTTTACAACAGTTATTGTAATCATGCTCAACTTGTAAATTATTTATAATATCGGAAAAAACAAATAAATAACGAGTCTCATCTACCTGACCTGTTTTAACTCACCCAAATTCAGCATGTTTTGGCCTATTACCCAACCGGCCCATTCTTCCACCTATACAAACGATGGTTCCAAAAGAAGGATTGTTACCATGTTTTGTTACTCAATGCCTAGATGGCTAGAATGCATACGCATGATAAGCATTGTATTCATTGTAATTATCATTTTTCGTTTGATCAAAATTAATAGCTTTTGCATTTTCGAAGGTATGGAACGCCTCAAATTACAATCTAGTCCAATCAGTGTTGTTGGGGAGCGAAGTACACATGATGTTCATTTGCTCATATATGATTAATTTGGGTTGCAGAGTTATTTGCATGGCTTCACCTGGCCCTTGTGATCAACTTCCACCAGATACTTAAGTAGATGGACTGTCATTGTTGGGTTAATTGTTTGTGGAGTATTCACGTATGCATGGCATGGATTAATTTAGTTTGAAACAGTAAAAGTTATGATCGAGTTTTAAGTAACTGGTTGCACACGTTGAGTTTAAAGTGTCATATAGTTACCTGTTCTTTAGGTAGGGTTATGTTTCCTAGTTTGTAGGTAGATTACTTCTACACACGTTTTCTTGTGGAGGCTATATAAAGGTGTCATGTAACCTTAATAAACTGGGACTCTCGTTTTGTCTAATATATATCAGTAAGTTGCAAGTTCCAAATCTACATTTGGTATCAGAGCTAAGGCTCGTACCGGAGAAGCCTCCGCCGCCGGCGGGTGTGTCGGTCGGTGGAGGGCAGGTGTCGGAAAGGGTTGTAGCTTCGTATTTGTTCGTCACGAGACACTAACCGGAGTTGCGGTATAAACGGACGGGAAGAGTCGGGATTGAAAAAGCAGGTAGCTTTTGGACTCATGTCGTTTTGCACATGAAGACGATAAAGGCGGGTGTGTCTTTGTCTTCTTGACGGTGGATAAGTGATCTCGGAACAATGTCTGAGTGAAGACGTAAGGGGTCGCGGGTTTCTCTCTGTCGGACTGTTATACAGCAGAAGATGGAGAACGGGTAGATGGTTCGTGACATTCGTCGTAGCAGGTGAAGAACTAGTTCAGACGACGGGGTGAAGGGTGAACACCGATATGTTCCATGGGCTGTTACCCACGATGATAAAATGGGAGTTGTGATGTTTTATCACAGATTTTGTAATCCTTGATTCCATTGTTCATGATAAGAGGAGGCCGACATTGTTGCGTGTAAAACGGGCAGGAAAGATCCGTCAAAGCAGGTGGCTTTGGATTTGGCTCATTTAGCAGGGTGAAAGAAAACGGTTGAAGGCAGTGTAGCTTTGTTTTCTTTGTCGGTGGAGATGCCTCTTGAACAAGGGTGATCGGAAAAAGGATGAGATGTGGAAAAGAACACGGTGTGACATTATGGTGTTGGAGTTCATATCGAGATGGCTTTGGACGTGACCGGGGAAGAGGTCGTGAGTCCGGGAATAGTCGAGATGATAATGAACGTCTCCAACGGGATGCCATGTGACATGTTACATGTGTGATGAATTTGATTCGGGTTGAACCGAGAAGACTTTGGACATGACCGCGATGAAGGTTGAGTGATCCGGGATTGGTCGAGATGGTTCATGAAGAAAGTGATTTCGTGTTGCGGTGTGTGAATGACGCGAACAAACGATTAAGGGGGTGATTGTTGGGTTAATCGTTTGTGGAGTATTCACGTATGCATGGCATGGATTAATTTAGTTTGAAACAGTAAAAGTTATGACCGAGTTTTAAGTAACTGGTTGCACACGTTGAGTTTAAAGTGTCATATAGTTACCTGTTCTTTAGGTAGGGTTATGTTACCTAGTTTGTAGGTAGATTACTTCTACACACGTTTTCTTGTGGAGGCTATATAAAGGTGTCATGTAACCTTAATAAACTGGGACTCTCGTTTTGTCTAATATATATCAGTAAGTTGCAAGTTCCAAATCTACAGTCATATCAGCTACTTTATCGGCTGCATATTCTTCCTAGTTCCTTTGACCAAATGACGACCTCACTCTTTTCATTTAAAAATTTAGTCACCACCACTAGAGAATTATTCAGATTAGACACGCAAATTTCATTCCGTAAGATTACAAACAAAACAAACACCTTTAGCAAGATCCGCCATGCTTGCTCAATTATTCATATGTCAGCTTTATCTAAATAAGGCATTTTCTACCTCCCAGCCAGAAAATACTCCACAGTACAAACCATATTTATGAAGGAATTCTGTTCAGTTAACGACGAGATCCGTCTTACTAGATCTCAATATATTCATTATATCTTCCTACCAGAAAAATCAGTACAAATTATTCTGCGTTATGAGAGCGTGACTTCTCAGTCCATAGCTACGAAGACTTTTAACTAGCAGTTATAATACTTTTGAAATTCTTTAAATTCATGATCAGCAAATTATTCCAAAAATTTCCAGAAAATCCTTCCTAACCACGGGACAGGGTTTAACCTAGAACGTGTCTCAAGAACAAAACCTATTTTCAGAACTCTTATTCGTAGGGCTTCAGCTAAATTAAAAGAATTGCAGCATTAGCTGCAAGAGTTACCGGAACGAGGCTTAACCGCCCTAGCACATCACCAGAAGGTGCACCGTTTCTTACTATCAGGAAGAACGGCAGTAACACGAGATCATGTATCGACCATCAGAAAAATTTACCAGATCACCATTTTAGTTGATATTCATTCCACGTATAGAAGGTTTATCTGACCTGCTGTGATGCCTTAAACATTCTTCCAGAATAATTCACGATCATACCACTATCGGCGACAAGAGAAATAATGTGATGCCTTCCAGGCTACTGTTACACAGAGTATGGCCTTTTTAGAATTTTGATTTATAATTCTGAGCTCCCTAATGTTCCAGCTATAGAATGAAATCAACGAATAAGATTTTCCATGAACTTTCAGACAAAATCATCAGTATAATCATTAATACTATTTTTACTGCTAAATCCTAAAGAAGAACGTGAGACCATTTTCTCACGGACATGCATGTTTTCAAATAGGAGAAAATTATATGAGCAGCTTTCCAGATGTAAACTCCAATGAATTAGGTGATATTTTTTTTAGCCACCCTAATTCAGCAGAAAGAAATTTCAGACAATCCTGTGAAAGTGAAGGTCATCATCTGATGGTCCCGACCGACGCCTATGAACGCAGTACGAAATTATCTAGAACTCAATTGGCTGCTACCGTAGAAATTGCTAACAGTCCTCACAATTAGCTTTCCATGACTAAGCTTACGCATAAAGGAGATGACATACACTAAAATTTTGTATTCCATAAGATCCTACTCTTGGAGAGATCTAATTTACCAAGACTCAAAATCCTTTCACGACTATTCACCCAGATTTCACCATAATGTACCATAATCCCATACATAATTTTGATAGAAGCAATATAACACAATCGATGCAACTATGTTCATATCTAGATGCCTGGCATAACGCATGTTCAAGATAGAACACCGACATGCTAGTAAGTTACTACAACCCTTAGAAATTTCTGAACAAAAATGAGACAGGAGTCCATGGAAGTTATTATCAGTTACCACAGACTTAAGAGAAGTATGATACTATCTAAGTCTTAGTCGACTATTTAACCCAGCTTACACGTTTCCTTTCATCCGAAAGGATTACGCAGTAGCGGATCTGCAGGAAATTCAACCATAGATCGTATGATTTCACGGTATTCCATCCACAATCTTGTCAGATGGAAATTAGCGTTCGCGAATCGAGCTCACCTTCATGTTCACGATTACGTATACGTTCACATTCACGTTCACGTTTACTTCTCATTCACAGTATGATGCTGCTTCAGTTCATGTTCTATACTAGCTCATGATTTAAGCTCACGTTAGCGTTCATAACATTGTTCACATTCAAGTTCGTGTGCCATTTCGCGATACACGTTTCACAGTTTACTACCGAATACGGTTACAGAAATCTTGAGAAACCAGCCTCAAGTTTAGGACAGCTATTCCATAACCAGGCAGACGTATTACATCTCAGACCGTATCGTTTGGTATTCCTTCCTCAGTCAGCATATGTTCATGATATGTTCTGGTAGCACGTCCACAGTATGCTTCACGTATCACATTCATGATATATTTCATGCACATTATTCCTTTTATGATCACGAACCACGTTCACAATTGCTCACGTAGCACGTTCACAATTGTTCACGTAGTTCGTCCCTATATGTTTTCAGCAGCTTTCTCAGAGATATAAATGTTATCCTCTCATGATATTGTACGTACTGTTTCATGTACACTACATGCTATAGCATATTCATTCTATCAGATTCAGAAAATCCATCTTAAGTGTGGAGCCAGAAACTATTTCAGCAGTTATCAGGACAGGGTCATCAGGACCAAGATTTTCATTGTGTTTGGACCTTTGAAGGAGTCATTTCGAGCGGGAAGCCACTCGGAACGGAGGAGTCTATCCGGACCTCTCATCCTTTTCCTTCAATAAATCCAGTTAAGTTCTTTCAGCCATGTTACGTTCCATGTCCTCTTCAGTCATGTCACGTTCAATGTTTACTTCAGTCATGTCACGTTTATACCCTTCAGTAGCATTATGTTCAAATTCAAGGACGAATGATCCTTCAGCTTATATGTCTTTTCAGCCTTCATGCTCTTTCAGCATATATGTCCTTTCAGCTTTTATGCATTCACTAGCTTATTACCTTTAATTCGAGGACGAATTTCTCCTTTTTAGAGGGGAAGAATTGTAAAACACCGGCATAATCGTATCCTTAATTCGAGGACGAATTATTTATTTTTAGAGGGGAAGAGTTGTAAAACCCGCCTTAAAAATACATGAACATTAATTTATGCGCAGTCCCAGCTTTAATTAAAATGTTACAAAATTAATTATTCAGAAAATAATTAATATTAACTATTAAAATATTACGTAAGTATTACTTGTCAGGAAAATAAATAATAACACGGGCCTTATGTTAATCTTAAACTTTACAAGACTAATATTGGCCTAAGGCCCGATCCATTAAAGAATTTACTAACCAAAACACTTTCATTTTTAACAATTAAGTATAAATGTATTAGTTGTAAGTCATTTACCGAAAGAATTAAGCGAGCACAAAGCTTCGATATATAATGTTATTTATAGTAGTAGTAATATATGACAATGATGGAATATGCTAATAATAATGAGATTAAGTAACTGAGAAAGGAAACAGCTCGAGAATTTAAATGGCGACATGAATGTGACCCGCGTTGTTAGCATAATTGGCTTATTATTGCCTCATTTACAAATATAGAAACGATATCAATATTGAACAAGCAAATCATTTTTTTCCAATTAGACTTTTTCTCTGCTTCAAGTTACAAAGGTTTTGATGGCATGTATACCCCACATTTATAAACAAATAATATCATATCTACACCATAACTCATTCACAATACTAAACCAATAGAGAAGATGTTGCAATTAAAGATATAGAGGATCGAGTGTTTATCAACTTTAGTACGGTTCACGTCGTAATTGTTCGAGTTGGAATGTTCACATGTTGATTCGATCAGTTATTTCGCAGTGGGTTCCGGCTAGTTCGTTAGAGTTTTCGGTTCATGTTCGATTTTTTTTTGTTCCAGTTTATTTCGGTTGACCGTGGTTTTCGTGTTTTAGTCTGATCGAACTTGTATTCTATTCCAGTCTCAAATCTGCCCTCGTGATTTATAGAGGTAAATCTCAATCTATTTTTTTGATAACGATGTGTACGTTGCTAACAAGTATTATTTGGCCATTTATTTAAAATTATACTATGCTAAATCACACAACTAAATGATTTCTATTTAATACCATCAATTTGTTAAAAACTAACCTCTATATGTAATGATGTGTATTAGCTTAAGAAAAATGAAACGAAAATAAGAAATGGAATAAGAGATTTCAAGCGTGTATTTTTTTGTACATGGTGTTGATATTTAGGACCTTAGTCAATGATATATAATAAAAAGGATTGATATAGATTATGGGATGTAAGATAGTAATCAGTAGATTGTTAAATCATTTGGATATAAGAAACCAAATATTATTCTAGTAGTACTTTTCAAACGAATCATATTTTAACAAAACAAAAAAAAGCCACGTAAACTTTCATACATCGCGTGGCATCATAAAAGTGTAAAAGTATTTATGAAAACAATTAATATTAATGAATGCTTTTTCTATAGATCGAGTGAAATGGGGTATAATCTTGGACTGTTTATAGATTTGAAACGGATTTTGTTGTCGTTAACTAAGGTACGGATATTCTTATCTCTTAGTTATTTGTTTCTTTCGTTTATTTGATTCAATGTACGGATTTCCCGTCCTTTCAGTAAGGACTTCCTTTCTATTGCATGATTAGGATTCCCCATCTTCAGCCAAATGTTTTCCCCAGTATATGTTTAAACTTATCAGTAATCATGTTAAGAAATAAATAAATTGCCTGAGCATTATATACAAGCATGATTAGTTTATGTACTAGTTACGGAGGTACCGTAACCACGGCACTAGAGGCACCGGTGTCGTGACTCACATGCAGGAGAGTGATATCCTGCATCGTCCCACTCAGCTCAGCTCGGCCATTTTATCAGTATTATTAGTGGGGCGTATGGATGCATCCTAGGCTACAGATTACAGTTTAGCAGGTGAATGTGGTGTGTGCTCTACATCATTCACATTGGAGCTGATCCCTCCACCCAGCACAGTTATTTAGAGGTCACCCCTCTACAGCATGACGAGGTCACCCCTCTATGTATTCATGCAGCAGTTGTTACAGCACATGACCTATATAAGCTCTTGGCAATTAAAATACAGTAAATGCATGTTTTCAGATTTAACAGATAACAGTTCAGCTTTATTATTTATAAATCAGACTTTACAGATTATACACAGATTTCCGCTGCAACTACTTATCAGTCTTACAGCTCCAGTATTTTATCATCTATTTCATTTCAGTAATTCCTTATCATGCTTTATATCCGTTCACTGAGCGTTATGCTCAGCCGTAGTTCTTTCGTGTTCTAACGGCAGGTACACCAGGACGCTCTTAGGATTCTGAGAGCATGTGCATTGAATGGAAGCTATCCAGACTTCTTACTTTATGCACTTCTTACATTATTCTGCTTATTTGGACATTGTTTAGTCCTTTCCTTCGATATTTTATTTTTTCATGTGTTGAGCTTAGGTTGGATTACCGATGTTTGATTCCGGTATTTCTGTTATGCTCAGTTAATGTTTTAGGACATTTACCTTATGCTTTGATGACACGCCATAAATACACGTAACGGTCCACTTATCCAAGTGGGGTGTTACAGTAGCGCTGTTTGAGGTTGACGCTAGAAGGATTTCCATTCGTCACTGTGAATATTAATGAATATCACTCTGAATGTTCTAGCAAGACCATAAAGATATTGCGTAGAAACCTGAAACGAGTTTGAATCAATTCAGAATCAAACCACTGTTGCTTTTCAGTTTTGCACATGTTCAATTCATAAAGAATCTTGCATATGACCTACCGCAGTGCTGTTTGATGTTAACACTGGAAGGATTTCCACTCATCATTGTGAATACTAAGTAGTATCACTCTGAGTGTTCTAGCAATATCACAAGGATATAGCGTAGGACTCTCTTGATCTTCATCCGTGTGTCCTAACGAGATTTGATTGATCTCTTGGCTCTAGACTCGATTTGTGCACTTTTAGTGGTCGGAGGCTGGAGCAGATGCCACCTATTCAATATCAACTATCTCGGAGTGAGAAAGTCAATAGAAGTCGTGTTGATCTCCTTGACAATAAAACAAACTTCTTTTGAGAGAAGCCTGAGTAGCTAGGAAAGGGTTATGCTTCACATCACTGGGTCCATGATGAGTTTGTCTTCATGATGAGTTGACCCGGTTTCTGCCTAAGTTGTATGGAGGGCTTCTTTCTTTAGACCCTTTATCCTTACATTTCTTTTTCATTCTTCAACCCCTTCAATGCTTACCAAGACATCATTACTAGCACCTTGTTGTGATTGTTCCAGTGCTAGCATCAGTACTTAGTCGGCATTCTGCTACGTTCACATTCTACTCCATCTTTCCTAAGGACTTCTAATAATCTATTGGATTGTCCCTGGGAAGATCCCTCCGGTTCTGGTTGGATCATAGGACTTAAACCTAACCACCCTTTTGACACCAATAACGTCGTGAATTAAAGATGTTGTGGGTATTTGATCGTAACCATGAAAACCACTTTAAGTTCTAACAAGGTGTTTGAAAAACATTTAACACCTTGCTAGTTTTGTCGTTTTAGAAATGCTCCCCCTTCACATGTGCATCGATAATCGAAAGTGTTTCGCACATGTAGGTAAGAGTTAAAGTGCTTGAGTCTTATATTAGATCACATTTTAATCACATTTTCTCCCCCTATCTCTAATATATAAAATCATTTGATATTAGAGATACCAAATTTGATTAAAATATATTTTGAAAAAATAGTCTTGAAATCTCTAGGAGAAAGATGTGTGAATCTTTTGCATGAAGTTAAAATGCTCCCCCTCAAAAATTGATCCAATTGAATTGTCATTGTGAGGATATGATCCACATTTCGCTTTTTGAGGATGGGAGTTGTTGAACACACAATTTTTGAAAGATTTTTAATAATCATTGAAAAATTCTTGAAAAAATTGTGTTCAACGCTTTTTGAAAAATCCTATTTCTTTTTGTCGAAGAGGTTTTTCTGAAGCATAAACTTGAGTTCATAGAGTTTGAATGTCTTGACAAATCCACTCAAGTGTAAGAAGATTTCTCTTCTTTTGCTAAGGGTAAGGGCACGAAATCGTACACTCCCCCGTGAATATAGAACCGGGTTGCAATATGAAAGTGATTACAAGCCATTGTGTTGAGCTCAAAACGTTGAATGTTTTGTGACAAGCTCAACCCGTGATAGATTGCTCAACCCGTTGTTTGGAAATATTTGTCCAAAATAGACAATCTCCTTTATTAAAAGAAGAAATGACATGTTTTGAAAAATATTTACAACTTTCATTCGAGCTTTATGTACACACCCGTGTCGTTATTGAGCGACATTTCTAGGCACGTCCATATTATCGATACTGAAAGACATGTCGAGAAGAATATTTTTGGATTTTGAAAGATTTTTAATTTTGTGTTTTGTTTTTATGTGTTTTATATTTTTGTATTTTGCTTTTTCAAAGATATTTACAAGTTGATGTTTGATAGATAAATCAAGCAGGCACCTTTGCCAGAATCTCCAGGTCTGCTGGAGTCAAACATCTCATACCCATTTGCCTAACGAGGTACTCAAACCTATATTTCGATAGAGCTTTCGTAAACAAGTCGGCTAATTGGTAATCCGTTCCAACAAAGTATAATTCAACGATACCTCTTTCAACTTGTTCCTTTATGAAGTGGTATCTGACATCGATGTGCTTCGTGCGGGAATGCTGTACCGGATTGCAGGAGATGGCTATGGCCGACTTTGAGTCACAGTACATAGGTACTTTATCAAAGTGGAAGCCATAATCCATGAGTTGTGTTCTCATCCAAAGAACTTGAGCACAACACGCAGATAGAGACACATACTCTGCTTCGGCTGATGAAAGTGACGTGCAATCCTGCTTCTTGGAAGACCATCCCACAAGCTTATCTTGACCTAGAAATTGTGCACCACCAGAAGTACTTTTTCGTGTATCAAGACACCCTGCATGATCAGAATCTGAATAGGCCGTTAGAAAGAAACCGGTTTCCCTCGGATACCAGAGTCCCAAATGAATGGTATTCTTGAGGTACCGAAAGATCCGTTTAACCTCCTTGAGGTGCTTTTCAGTGGGTCGTGCTTGATATCGTGCACAATAGCATGTAGCATGATGAATATCTGGTCTGCTTGCTGTCAAGTACATGAGGGACCCGATCATGGAACGATATCTCGTTTGATCTATGGGTAATCCCTCCAAGTCAGCATCTAGGGATGTGGTTGATAATGGTGTCCCAACGGGGTCACATGAAGTCATACCATGCTTTTTGATTATCTCTTGACAATACTTAGCTTGGTTTATAAAGATACCACTTGGGGATTGGTGAACTTGAATTCCTAGAAAGAATTTTAGTTCGACCATCATAGACATTTCAAATATGTTGTGCATTACTTTTTCAAACCATTTTGAAAGTTTTGGGTTTGTAGACCCGAAAATAATGTCATCAACATAAATTTGCACAAGCAGAATGTCATCCCCATATTTATAAGTGAACAAAGTTAAATCAATGGAACCTTTTGAGAAACCTTTGGAGACCAGAAATTTCGAGAGCTCGTCGTACCACGCCCTTGGAGCTTGCTTGAGTCCATGAAGTGCTTTGTGGAGACGATACACCTTGTCAGGAGAATGAGGATCGACGAATCCTTCCGGCTGCGTGACATAGACTTCTTCCTTCAAAGGACCGTTAAGAAACGCCGTCTTTACGTCCATTTGATATACAATGAATCCCTTATGTGCAGCATAGGCAAGGAAAATCCTGACCGCTTCCATTCGAGCTACTGGTGCAAATGATTCTTCAAAATCAATACCCTCTTTCTGTCCATACCCTTTAGCCACTAGCCTAGATTTATTCTTGATGATCGTGTTCTCTTCATCCATCTTGTTTTTCCAGATCCATCGAAGATTTAATGGTGTTACATCGTATGGTCTGTCAACAAGTTCCCAGACTTTAAGTCTTTCAAACTGTTGAAGTTCATCCATCATCGATTCAATCCAAGCATGATCAGCCATGGCTTCTTTGATGTTTTTCGGTTCAGCAGTACTCACGGCGAGTGCGAACATACAAACATCGCCATCGGTTTCAAGCTGTCGTCTTGTACGAACGGGCTGTGAAGGGTTTCCAATTACGTGAACCAAAGGATGATCTCGGGTCCAATGATGTGTTGAAGGATGTCTTTGATAGAACGTATGCATATTTGACGAATCAACATGGCGAGTAGAAGACTCTCCAGTTTCGTGTACCGGTGTACCGAATGGGTTGTGAAAATCATCATCGTCAGATAATGCACCGTCTGCTTGATGTGTGTTCTCTGGAGCAATGACAGTAGTTGTGGATGTTGTAGGATCGATTGTTTAATTGATATTCTGAGGAGGTAAATCTGCAACAACCCGTGTTGAAGTAGATGAAGTTGTATCCATTTGTTGATGATGATCGGTATCATCATTCGTATCATGAGTGACAGCGGAAGACTTCGATACAACTTGTTTCTCCCCGTGAAATATTCATCATACATTGGTCCATATAACATTTCCAACTCTTCAAGTGTCGTGTCCACTGTCATATCTGCTCTAGGAACATGTTCAGGAACCAGCTTTGAACTTGATGGTTCATTGCTGTGGTCTTGAGTTCCGAGTTCCGTGCGGTTGTGAACGGAAGTCGTTTTTCGTTGTGGATCGGGACTTAAACTGTTTTGTTCAAGTGCCATTGTGTTGCTTACTTGTGAAACCCCTGAGACACATATTTCTCTGATATTTGTTTTTTCAGCAACCAAACTCTGAGAGTGTCTTTTGTTGAACGGTATAAATAAGGAAAACCTTTATGTTCTTGTTGAACCTTTACTTGATTACCTGCACTTTCATCAGTAGTTTGTATGCTTGCATATTTGTTAGTGATATCTTTGTGAGAACCATGTGGGGGTTCACAATGAACCTTTGTCGTGCTAGAGGGAAATATTTTTCCAGTAGGAACCCATTTAAGACCAGTTGTTTTGAAGATTCTACCTGTTTGTCTCCACTTAAGACAGGGTCTAGGAAACTTAGCTTTCTCATGCACCGCGGAAGACTTAATTGGAGAAAAACTATTTCCTATAGGGTTCCATCTTTGAGATGCTCTAGCTGTTTGGTTCACCTTGTTCAGGACTTTAGTGATGCAATCATCATGAATGGCATTAAACACACATTTGTTACATTTCGTGCAAACAAAGTGCTTAGAATCTGAGAAGGATCTAGTGTTCCTATCTCTTGCTTGTGTCTTTATCTTAGCATCCTCTAGATAGCTTTTATGACCCGTGTCATTTGAACTTCGCCTAGGCATGTTCTTGTGGCTATTGCTAGAGTTGCTTGAATCATTCATGTGATTGGGTTTTACATAGGCAGAATATCTTAAGGAGTATCTAGATTGTGGAGTGACAGTGTTTGGCAAATTGCTACGCATGTCAACTTGGGATGCAAACCTCGAGTTCGATGTTTTGGGTCGTTCAGATTTAAACGCATTCGGTTGTCTAGCAACTGAGCGGTTTCTGAATGGTTGAGTAGGAGGTTTCCCCAAGATAGACTGATTTGCTAACTTAGTATCCACACTATTTCCTTTTAGCTTCCTTAATTCATTTTTCACTGCTGTTAATGCAAAAACCTTTTCCTGAATCTGAGCTTTCAATTGCTCATTTTGTAGAAGTAATTGAGCGACACGTTGTTCTAACTTAATGTTCATATTATCAAATATGCCGTTATGAGCATTCGCGTCATTACTATCTACAGTGTCGATTAGTTGTACAGATATTTCACTTAATGAAGCAGGCGGAGAACTTAGATTTTGAGAAGCCAACTTTGATTCTAACAAATTTATTCGTTTCACAAAATGTACTTTTTCCGTATTAAAATCTTGAATCTTACGATCCAGTTTTTGTTCAAGAACAACGTTTGCTTTTTCAAGTTTTTCAAAGTAGGCCTCAAATTTGTCATGTTTCTTTGAAAACTCGAGTTTGGCATCCTCAAAATCTTTTGTCTTTTGAGCTAACATAGTTTCGAGCTCATGAATCTGAGAATCATACAGAGCAGTTAATTGTACCTCAGCCATTGGCTCTTCATCATAAATGGGTCTGATATCTGCATCATCGGCTGCTTGATCATTCCCTGAGTTGTTGCTGGTATGCTGCTTTTCTGATTCTATCCCGCTGCGTTCTGTGACAATCGTACAATCATCCAATGTTTGACCATCATCGACATAACTCTCGTTCTTCTGAGGTGTTCTTTCAGCAATGGACTTCCTTACATCACTCATGTGTTGAAGAAATGTCTCCTTGAATTCTTGAACTTCTAACCGAGTAAATTCAAAGAAGTATTTGTTTATGAATTCTCGATCATAGTGTACAGAGACCTGTGTATCAAGGAATTGCTGAAACTGATTCTCAAGTACCAAAACGGCATCTATGGATTCAACCTCTTGAAAGTCATCGTTTGCAAGTTGTTGTTCAAGATTATCTGCATTGAGTTGCATTGTGCTTGTGAATGTCTCAACATCTTGACCAGTGAGTGACATGAATACCCGTTTGAATCCAAGTTCGACGCGAGTGCCTTTTAACTCGTCAGTTGAAAGGACTTGAATGTGTGACTGGAGTGATCTAAAGTGTGTCATGCATCGTTCTTTTGCAACCGACATCTTGGATTTAAGTGCATGCACATCTTGTGTTACGGAATCCATAATGGGTGACACAGTTGATGAATTGACTTTGGATCTTAAGTAGATATGGTGTGATTGGTTTGTGGTTGCAATTTCGAAAATTCCGATTTTTTCCCAGTCCGACAATAAATTCCTCAGTCCGACAAAACGGTAAACTGAAAAATTTGTCTTACCAAATTTTGAAATCAAGTCCGAAATAGCCAAAAACTAATAGGGAAAAATTTTGAAAAGTGAAAAATTTTGACAAAAATAAAACCTAAAAATGGCCTAAAAATTTGAATTTTGGTCCGAAAATTTGAATTTTTGGTCGAAAATTTTTTCGCATCGCCAAAATTTGAAATCGAAGCATAAATGGCCTAAAAATGGTCTAGGAAAAAATAAATTTTAAAATGGTTTTCCCGCCAAAAAACTCTTTTTTTTTATTATTTTTTTTAATCTTCGTGTAAACTACGTTCCGAAACTAGTCTAGATGGTGGCTAAATCTAAAAAATACTCAAACAAAAATTTAGCTAAACATGTCATCGGAATGTGTCATCGGAATGCCCATCGGAATGTTGCTTAGATCGGAATGTCCTTTAGATCGCAATGTGCACCTGTCGGAATCCTTAGATCGGAATGTGTACTTGTCGAAATCCCAGATCGGAATATTCAGATCGCAATGTGTACCTATCGGAATCCTTAGATCGGAATGCGTACCTATCGAAATCCCAGATCGCAAAGTGGCTGTCGCAATGTGGGCAGAGTAACGTTTCAAGATTGCCTTAAAATCCGTCGCAATCCAGATCGCAATAACGATCGGAATGACCAGATCGGAATAAGGGGGCTATCGCAATACTGATCGCAAAGTAAAACCCTAGGGTTATTGCGATCGAAACCGTACTTACCTTTTCCGAAATTAAAGCTGTCGCAATAAGGGACCTTTTTTCCAACTTTTTAGGCAACGATTTTAGCAACTTTTAGGCAACAAATTTAGCAACTTTTAGGCAACAAGATCGTGTTTTTAACCAAACCAAAACAACCAAATCTCTACAACAAGATTAAAGAAGTTATACGATTAAGAAACACAATCAAAAACAAGAAAAATCTTGAATTCGAGGAAGAAAAATGGATCAAATCAAACGGATCATATGAAAAACACAACAACCAATCACAAAACTACCCCATGGCGATTGATACCAATTGTTGTCCCTAATATGTGATGATTATATAATACGAATTAAAGAAGAAAGAAAGGAAGAAATGAGATGAATTGTAGAGAGAGAAACTAGAGAGAGAAAAGAGAGAGAAGTGTGTGAACTTGTGAAATATTAGATTAAGAAAGAAAATGAACCACCAACACCCTTCATAACATGCTAGGAAGGGTTTATATAGCCTTTGCTTACATGTAGCTTAATGGGCTATATTATCATGGGCCGGGCTTTCCTTTTGGGCTTTGGTTACTTATTAATGAACCTTAGCTTAAAGTTAAGCCCGTAATAACACGACTAATATACTACCTATTACAACGTTCTAAAATACGATACATAATAAACATATGACCGAGCATTCTTGTTTGGCTCAATATTTTGAGGCTAACAGAAAGTGATTACCAAAACTTTTTAAGTTACGTTGACAACCACAAGGTTACGTATGTGTATGTTGATTTAGTTGAGAATGAAGATGAAAGTGAGAGTGGGTCTGAAATGTAAAATGAGCCTGAAAATGACTTTGTAGATGATGAACATGTAGTTGAGGACGTAGAAGTTAACATGAATGAGTTCCATTTGGAAGTAGGTGATTCAAGTATTGAAAAAAATGGAAATGGTCCTATGGCACCTAACGTTACTGTGATTGAAGATAACTTAGAGGTTCTTGATTTTGATTCACTGGAAAGTGACATAGAGGATGTCCCAGAAAATGCTAGACGATTAGGGCTTAGAAAGTTAAAAAAATTGCACTCATCAGCCAAGTTCTATGTAGGTAGAGAGTTTGCTAACAGGGATGTTGCTAAAGAATTGATTAGAAGCCATGCTGTTGAGAGTAGGAGAAACTTGCATTTTTTGAGAAATGATCCAAAAAGAATTCGAGTGATTTGTAATGGTTTTGTTCCTAGCAAAAATTAGAAAAGTGAGAAAATACAAGGGCCAGATAAGGACACTGATATAAGTTGTAATAAGTTAAATGAGATTGCAGAAAAGGACAAAATATGTTGTCCATGGTTGTTGTATTTATCAAAAGGAGAAAAAGGAAAGTGGGTGATAAAAACATTCAAGGATGATCACCATTGCTTGCAATCTAGAAAGATAAAATACTATACATCAACTTTTCTTTCAAAACACATCACAGATCTACTGATTATGAATCCAAACATCCCTATTAAAGTTGTTCAAGAACAATTGTAGAAAAAGTTTCATGTGGTTGTTTTAAAGGATAAAGCTTTTAGGGCTAAGGCAAAAGTAGAGGTGTATTTGAGAGGTGATGTTAAGGTTCAATATTCTCTATTGAGAGACTATATAATGGAGTTAAAGAGGTGTAATCTGGATACAACTTGTAAGATTGATGTTTATGGTGAATAAAATCATGAAAGTCCAACCAGGATGTTTAGGAGAATCTATGTGTGTTTGGGGGCTTTGAAGAGGGGATTTAAAGAAGGTGATAGGGAATTACTTGGTTTAGATGGTTCCTTCATGAGAGGCCATTATCCAATTTAGATGTTGACTACAGTGGGTGTGGATGCCAATAATGGCATCTACCCTGTTGCTTATGGCATGGTTGAATCAGAGAACCAACACTCATGGACATGGTTCTTAAAGTGTCTAGGTGATGATATTGATCTCTACACCAACTCAAATTTTACCTTCATCACATATAGGAAAAAGGCATATCTTTATTCTTTGAATTGAAAGTGTTTTGCTTACTTGTGAATTTGTTGTATTTATAACTTATCCGATGCTTCTTGTAGGGTTTGTTACCCGCACTTGAAAAGTTATTTCCTAGTGCAGAGCATAGGTGTTGTGTTAGGCATATTTATGAAACATGAACCAGACATGGAAAGGAGTTGAGTACAAGGAAATGTTGTGGAAGTGTGCATCAGCCACAACCACTGTTTTGTTTGAAGAGACTATGAAAGAGTTGAAAGATTTCAACCTAAAAGCATATCAATGGCTTAAAGAGATTATTGTTAAGCATTGGAGTAGCGCATATTTCTCTGGTATAGGTTATATTCTATAATATTTTAACCTTAATCATATGTTTACTTAATATGTTTTATAATATATAGCATTTCCTAAAAAATATAGGTAGACCACATTGTGACCTGTTAATAAACAATGTTTGTGAGGTCTTCAACAGACAATTGTTAGATGCTAGAGACAAGCCTATAATTATAGCCTTAGAACATATGGGGGAATATCTTATGAAATGGATTGTAATTCTGCAAAAAGTTATTGAGAAAAGTGATGGGCTATTGACTCCTGTTTTTGCTAAGGTGTTTGATAGGATTAAGGATGCTGCAAGTGAGTGCATTGTTGATTAGAATGGTTCTGATCTTTACTAGGTTAAAGGTTTCCTACAAGAATTGTATGCTGTTAACTTGCCTTAAAAGACATGCACATGTAGGAAGTGGGAGATATCAGGCATACCATGTAAGCATGCAGTTGCTACAATACATGATATGTTAGACAATGGTTATGATGTAGGCATACCTGAGGATTGGGTCCATGAGTCATACAAATTGACCACCTAGAAAGTTGTTTATTTACACTAGGTTAACCCAGTCAATGGCATGGATTTATAGGCCAAATTTAACTATCCAACTACTCTTTTGCCACCAAAAATACATCCACAGATTGGGAGACCATCAAAAAAAAGAGTAAAGGGGAGATTGTGATTGTGAAAAGTAATAAACTAACCAGGACTGGTAAAGGGATTACATGTGGTTTGTGTAAAAGTGCAGGACACAACAAAATAAGTTGTGATAGGAACAAAAAAGTTGTTGCTGGAACAAGCAATGTCACTGCAACTAATGTAGGAAAAAAGAAGAAGGTTGATGTAGGAACAAGCTTTGCTGCTGGAACAAACACTACACAGCCTGCACAGCTAAGACAGGCTGCACGACAGCCTGCACAACCAATACAAGCTTCATAGGAAAACACTCAACCATCACAGGCTAACACTCAACCTTCACAAGGTGCTATGATTAGAAGCCCAAGCAAAAGAACAAAGAGGAGTACATGTAGACTTAATATTTAAAAGTCTTGTTTAATTTCTTGCTGAAGACAATTTGTTGAATGTTTCATGTTCTAGATTGATGTCATTTGATTGTTTGTTTAAGACATTTGTTATTTGCTTATTTTAAACGATTGTTTATCGAATATTTTTGGTTTCTGGTTGATACTATATGTCTTGCTCAAAGTCATGGTTGGATTGCTAATTCTTTCATTTTAACCCATTGTAAATTGTGGAAACATTGGTATTAACATTGTTTGACCCATTTATACTTCTGACTAAGTAGTTGAGAAAATGGAGTAAACTCTCACATTTACTTCCCCACTAAACACACAAGTTAAATAGGATTGGAAAGAACATTGTTTACTCACTACCTTTTATAACAACTTTTGTATCAATGGCACACCTTCCACCTTTTGGATCACCACAAAGACCTTGGCCTATTGTAACACCAGGTATTGCAAAACGATTTAGGGAAGGCAATGTTTTAGATGAGTTGGTAGGTTTGTATGGATATGTGGATTACTTTGAGTATCTGGATGATGATTATTGGTTTGAAATCTCTAGTGCTGCTAGCGAATCTAGTGAAGAAGATACTAACAATCAAAGCCAATCATCAAAAGCCCTGAAGCCAATCATCAAACTCCAAGATGGTAAGTACATACCTGTATGAAAAAGTACATTCTCAAAGCCAATCATCAAAAGCCCTCAATCTATAACTGGGGTCGTGCTTGGACTTGCCAATCAAAGGACTTGGTCTTCCATTGAGTAAAAACTAAAGAAAAGGCATGAGACTCTCGAAAAGGATGAAACGGACAAGGGAAAAGACAAAATCTAATGTACTATATTGCTTTTATGTGCTTTTACTACTATCGTTATGCTTATCTTCTTTTTAGTTTCATGTTTTGTACGCTAATGATGTTCAGTTTTGGGACAATCATGTATTGGTTTTTATGAATGAATGAATGCATTACCTTATTATATGAAAAAGAACATAACTATACTCGTAAGATACTTAAAACTTGAACTTCATTGATCAAGACAAAATTATTGACCATTGATAGGTGTGTAAACACCCATCCTTTTTACCACTTAATTACAATAATAACCGAGCCAAAACGTGTATTTTATGTCATTTATGTCGGAATTATGCGTGGTTTGTGTTTTTGTTGTGATTTAGGACGAAAAGGTGAAAAGTGGATAAAACACGGGCATTCACGGGCTTTTATCGAAGAAAAAGACGAAAGACGAAGTCAAGAAGTCAAGAGTGCAAAAAGAACGGAAGTCCAAGACCAATTCTGAAGATTTATCGAAGAAAAATTCAAAAGACGGAAGTTTACTAAAAGCCGAAGAACTCAAGTCTTATTTATGAAGAAATTTCGAGACGAGTTTAAAGAATCCCGAGACAAAGTCATTAAAGTCCAAGATTTAAAGAAGATTAAGAGGACAAGGACTTAAGCATGCAATTAAGAAAAGATGAAAGAGGGGAGGAAGCTTCCTAAGCACTCCCTAATCCTCCCCTATAAATAGCTTAGGATTTCATTTCATTAGTTTGGTTGGATAGCTTGACAAACTATTTCTACCATTTTAATTACCTTGCACATTTAATTAGCTTGTCATTTAATTACTTGTCAAATTTAAATACCTTGTCTTGCACCTTAAATACCTTTAATTTCAAGTAAGTTTTCTTTTAATTCTTGTCAATCTTTATTTTTATTGTTCATCTCCTATCTACCTTTCTTTAATCTTTGATTTTTATGTTTATGTTCATGTTTATGTTTTTGAGTTTTTATTGATCAAAGTGGGTTTTGATTATTTTGATTAGATTTGTTAGTTTTATTGTTTTGGATTGTTTGTTTATGATTAATAGATGTTTATTGATTAATTAGATTTAATCTTGTGGTTGATTTTGTTTAGATTTTATTAGATCCGTATTATTTTTGGTTCTTCCTTGTTCTTCGCTGCATATTTCTGTTCCCAGGAATATTCCGGATCAAAGAGTTCAGCAGGTGTTCTGAATCAAAGCTTGTATTCTGAATCAAGATTGTTTGTTGATTATTCCGAATAAAGGGAGTTCATCCGGAATAAGTGACATATTCCGGATCAAGGCCATATTCCGGATCAACAACACATTCCGAGTGAAGGATTTTAGAGTTTTTGTTCATCCGGAATAACTTGTATTCCGAATCAAGTTTGTTCATCCGGAATATTTATTATTCCGAATAAAGGTGATTCATCCGGAATATTCAAACATTCCGGATCAAGCCTTTCATTCGGAATACCAAACATTCCGGATCAAGCTTTAATTCCGGATCAATCTTTTATTCCGGATCAAGGAGATATTCCGGATCAAAGAATTTTATTCGGAATAAGTAATTATTTCGGATCAAGGTCTTCATTCGGAATCTTCAATATTCCGAGTAAAGAAGAATCATTCCGAACGAAGGTGACATTCCGGATGAGTGATTATTCCGAGCGAAGGTTTATTCCGGATGAGCTGTATTCAGGTTCTTTCTAGTTTTTGTTTTTAATTCTTTAATTTTCAAGCCTTACTTTTCCCGCCTTTTTACTTAGTCGCACTTTAAGATTACTTGCCTTAGATTTATTTTAGCCTTGCTTTAGTTTAAGTTTTAGTTGCGTTTTAAGTTTGCCTTAGATAGATTTAAGTTTGCGTTATTTACTTTTAGTGCCTTTTAATTTCTCGTCTTGCTTTAGTTTCTTGTCATTTATTTTAAATTAGTTTTAGATTTAATTTAACGTCATTTTACTATTAAGTCTTGCACTTTTTAATTACTACAACGACACAACTATTTGTTTCACCAAAGAACGACTGAGTCACATAGTTAACCAGGATCAATTCGATTAGACCACATCAACAAACAATTTTCTTAACTAAAACCTAGTTATCAAATGGCGCCCTTGCCGGCTCTTTTCGTAATGATTAACGGTTTTCTGTGAGAGACGCGTTGCTTTTTGGGATCCGTTCACTTGTGAGCGTTATTTTCTTGCTTAAAAATTCAAAAATCAAATAAAAAAATTAAAAATTGTTAAAAAAACCATAAAAATTAAAAACTTTGAAAAATCCAAAAAGATTTTATTTTTATTGTGTATATATATTCTCTTTGCGTTTGGTATTGTTTTCTTTTGCCTTTGTAGGTGTATGCGTACTAGATCTTCTAATTATCAAGAGCCCGAGACTCGAGAAGATTTAAGTATGGCAGGTGTAAACAACAATATTCCACCGCACCTTAATAAAAACAACAATGTTCTTCCACAGCCCGATCTTCGGACAATGGAGGAGCTTTGTCAACCTACCATGTTTGGACGAGGAGGACCGATTGCGCCGATGCAAATCACGGCTCCGGAGTTTTCGTTGAAGCACCATATGATTCAGCAAGTGCAAACTAATCCATTCGCCGGAATGCCTGATGATGATGCCAACAAACACCTCGACAAGTTCATTACAATCACTCAAAGCATGAAGTGCACCGGTGCCACAACGGATGTCCTTCGCCTACAACTCTTTCCACATACTTTATCACACCACGCCGAGAAAAGGTTTGATCGTCTCCCGAAGAATTCCATTCATACTTGGGATGACATGACTCAACGCTTTTTGTCGCGCTACTTTCCACCATCCATGGTCACGAGCCTTCGCAATCAAATCAGCGGTTTAATGCAAGATCCCGATGAATCTCTTTTTGATGCTTGGGAAAGATATAATGTTTTGATCGATCATTGTCCAAACCACAACATGCTTCCAGTCACATTGATTGATACTTTCTACAACGGTTTGACTTTTCATGATCGTGATACGATTAATGCAGCCGCAGGTGGCACATTTATGAATAGGAGACCTGAGGAGTGTAGAGAGCTTATTGAGAACATGACTACTCACCACAAAAACTGGGATTCCTCCGCTTCTTCAAGGAACAACCCGAGAGTCAATGTTTCTTCTACTTCAGCAAGCCCTGATATGACCGAATTCACCCGCATGATGACCGAAATGAACAAAAATATCTTGCTTCTCGCTACAAACCAACAACAACAAGTTAAAGCGGTTGCCAATCCTTGTGAGACATGCGGCGGTCCACACTCATACACTGATTGTCCTTCTACTCAAGGAAATCCGGAAAACGTGTATGCAGTCTACGGTAATTATTCACCGGAAAATTACCAAGCTCGACCACAAGGGGATCGAAATTTGTTGAGTTACCGGTCAAACAACTACCTTTCACCCGGTGTTTCTCCTCAAAACCAAAACCCCAACACCAACTACAATAGAAGCAACCAAATCCCACCAAGAGCTTCTAATCCTTATGACCCACCCGCTCAACAAACCCCACCCATCAATCAAGATGTTGAAGCCTTAATGAGAACCCAAGGTGAGCAAATCAAGAATCTGCAAAGCCAAATTATCAATTTGAAAGGGGATATCACCAAGCAAGGGAATGACATTAGATCCGAGCTTCGAGATAATATCCAATCCTCCTTCAGCAATCAAATGAATGATTTGAAGAATATGCTTGCTAGTTTCTTGCCCACAACTCAACCCTCTACTTCGAGTTCTCTACCTTCAAACACCGTCACCAATCCGCGAGCGAATGTGAGTGCTATTACTACCCGTAGTGGAGTCACCATAGTAGGACCACCTATCCCGCCCCAATCATCTACACCTCCTCCACCACCATTTATCCCTACTACTCCTACACCTAGTATTAGTACACCATTACCGTTTCCGCCTCCTCATGACGATGTTCCCAAGAAGATCCCTTCAACATCTCAACCTTTACCTGCTACTTCTGCACCTTCACCACCCAAACCCAATATCCCTTATCCTTCACGGCTAGGCAAGACCACAATGCTCACCAAGGATGACTGTCAAATGTCAAATTATTTGAAGATGATCTCTCAAATGAATTTCAGCATTAGCCTTGTTGAAGCACTTGTCCACATGCCGAAATTTGTCAAAGCATTCAAGGAATTTCTTAACAAGAAGGAGAAGTTGATTGAGCTCGCCAACACACGCTTAAATGAAAACTGTTCTGCAGTTATTCTTAAAGAACTTCCGGAAAAACTTGGGGATCCTGGTCGTTTGGTGTTGCCTTGCATTTTTAACAAAACCGAAGCATTTACTGCCCTAGCTGATCTCGGGGCCAGTATAAATTTGATGCCTTTGAGTGTTTGGAAAACACTATCATTACCCGACCTTACTCCAACAAGGATGACTCTTGAGCTTGCAAATCGCACTCTCGCTTACCCCGTTGGTATTGCCGAAGATGTGTTCATTAAAGTTGGCACCTTCACTTTTCCGGTCGACTTTGTGGTTGTTGATTATGAAATGGACCCTCGTATTCCTTTAATACTTGGTCGGCCATTCTTAAGAACCGGACGGGCTTTAGTTGATGTTGCCGAAAGTGAGTTAATCTTAAGAGTCGGGGATGATGCACAAGTGTTCAAAATGGGGAAGCTTACAAGAAAATCCTATGGACGAGAATCTGCGAATATGATTAATGTGCTCAATGATTTTGTCATCTACAACAATCCTCTATTCGAGTCTTGCATTGATAATCCACTTTTTCAAGATGATGTGGATGATTCTCTCTCCAGTTTGGAACATTCACCCATGTATGATTCTCCACCGATCTTTGATGCTTATGATGATGATTCTAGCTCAGATACGGATGATTATGATGACTTTGCTTCCGAGTATCCCGACATGCCCATTTATGATGATTTTGATGAGGCCGATACTCTTTCGAGTGATTCTTCTTATGATGAAGATCCTCCGCCATCACTTGATCCTACTTTGGACGATTACTCATTTGAGGAAGACTTCTCTACATTTCTCAATACATACTTCCCTCATGAGAGTGATGCACCTCCTTTAGATTTTGATGATTATGGTCTTGATCCTACTTTGGATTTGAAGAAAATTCTTTCAAAGGAGAAGCAACCGGACGACACCAACATCCGCAGCACGTATGAGTTAACACCAATTTGTCCACCTTCTGAGGACGAGGTTGTGCATTTTCTTCGCGGATCTTCTTCAATTTCTGCTGCGCCTGAGTGCTATTTTCCCTTAAAGGAAAAGGTGTTCGACCCCGGTATCGATATTCTTCAGCCATCTTAGTATCCGTCTGATGAAATAAAAGGAAATATCTTTGGAACTTATGGAAATCTTCTTGCCCCACTTCACCCTTGCTTCCACCGTGCTCCATCTTTGATTAAGGGAACCTTGCCTATCCTTCTCTAGCTTGCCTTGTTCGCCTTAAGCTTGTGCTATTTGATGGACGAAAACTATGTCTTTGATCCTGGTGGATATGTTTCATGCTTCTTCCTATGATAATCAAGGTCGAGTCAGGCTCACGACTCGGTGAACAAAAATCAAGCGCTTCTTGGGAGGCAACCCATGTATCTATCTTTTAGCTTTCTTTACCATAAGTGTAGGGGAGACCCGTTGGTGTTTGCTATTTCCTCTCTTCTACTAATCAGGGATTCGAGCGCTCAAAGACACACTCTTGATGATTTTTGACGACCCGTGATTCCGTGTTCCCTTCTTCCCGGTTCTATCCTAAACTCTTTTAGATTCACTATTTTATATTTCTCAATATTAGAATAGGAATCTCTTTAGTTGTCCTTTCCTTAGCAAGATTTAAACAAAGTGCAAAATGTCCTAAGTGTAGGGGAGTTTACTCCCACATGCTTAAACATTGAGGACAATGTTTATATTAAGTGTAGGGGGGACTTCTATCAAAGTTAAGTGGCTCTTTTCCTTGTATTTGTCCTCATTTTAACCGGAAAATCAATTTTTCGACATTTTTCAAAATTTTTGATCTATTTTGGCCCATTAGTTTTTCCCTTTGTATAGTTATTTTCTTTCTTTGCTTAGAATAAATTTTTAATAAAGTGGTTTTAATTTTCAAACGTTGTGAATCTTTTGACTCAACCCGAGTTTACTTATCTTAGTTTACTCTAGCTAGTATCCTTAACGTGTTTAAGTCAAGTTTTGCTAGGCTTTTATATAGGGAGCTATAAAACACGAAAGTCTTAACTCTCACGGTTAAGAACAAGAACTTTTCGCAAGTTCCTATAATTGATCCTAGAGAGTCGTTTATCAAGGGAACTTTAAAACGTGATTTCTAAACTTGAAAAAAGTCTATTAGTTTGCAAGATCCTATAGACGACTCGAAAACCCAAAACTTTGATTTAATAGGCTAAGCATCCACGAGTCTCATTCCTTGAGATTTTAAACTGTGGAGAACGAGAGATGATAGAGTCAATTATAAGTTTGGCATTCTTTCGTGAATTTATGTGAGTTAATTATAAGCCTATTCTCCCATTGCTTGCTAATAAATTGATCTGCAATAAATAAGGTTGTACGATTTGAAAAGTTACTTAGCTTCTAGCCCAAGATCGTTTAAAAGTTGCTCGGTATGGATTAGAGTTCATAGCCAAGGCATAACTTATTGAAGCGGGATGCGAAGATTGGTGAGTCCGAAAAGGCCCTAACAAGGCATGAGGGCTACATTTTGTTGCTAAAGTTCCAAAAGTGATGTAAAGAATCATTTATCGAAAATCAATATGAAGGATCGAGACACACGACGAAAAGCAAATACTCTCCAAAAGTCATGGAGAAGTCTATCCGAAAAAGGCCCTAACAAGGTATGAGGATGAATATATCCAAGTCCAAAAAGGAGGCGGATCGTTGTATATCAAAGTCC
This sequence comes from Glebionis coronaria, assembly GCA_025667525.1. Taxonomy (NCBI): domain Eukaryota; kingdom Viridiplantae; phylum Streptophyta; class Magnoliopsida; order Asterales; family Asteraceae; genus Glebionis; species Glebionis coronaria. The sequence continues at coordinate 30,367,503 of CM046881.1, forward strand.
AAAATAAAGATTGGAGAAAAATGAAGAAGTCGTGGTCCAAATATGAAGAATCTCTCAAAACTTCAAGTGAAGAAATTCCTATTATGAAGAGAAGGCCATTATTTCATGAACGTCTCTCAAGGTTTGAAGTATGAAGTCGCTGCCAAATATCGGTCCGAGAAAGGTCTCAAATCGCGAAGCGAGTTATGCCAAGATATGAACTTTATGAGGTCCCGAGAAGCAGTTTTAAAAGATTTTGTCCTTTAGCTAACTATTGATTAAATCGTTCACTTTATTTTCGGCCTAAATAACTATCGAAATAAGTCAACAATGCATCCTCGTGATCATTCAAGACAACAATAAAATATAAGAGATACACATATGAATAAGGGAGTCTAAGTGAATAATTGGCCCACATGAGTTCGTGTTAGTTTACTAACTTATAATAACAATGATCTCGTTTTTAAGCTTAGTTTGGAGAAAGTGAAAACTTGAGGATGATGATTATTCATGACATTACCAAAACCCAAGGTATGTTTTTGATTTCTTTACTTTGAATGTTTATAGTTTTCTATCTCTTTAATAAAGGCCAAGGTGGATTGACTTTGATGAAAAATGTAAACGTGCTTTGTAATCAATGCATTGCATGAGGACATTGCAATGGTCAAGTGTAGGGGATTTGATAGGTGTGTAAACACCCATCCTTTTTACCACTTAATTACAATAATAACCGATCCAAAACGTGTATTTTATGTCATTTATGTCGGAATTATGCGTGGTTTGTGTTTTTGTTGTGATTTAGGACGAAAAGGTGAAAAGTGGAGAAAACACGGGCATTCACGAACTTTTATCAAAGAAAAAGACGAAAGACGAAGTCAAGAAGTCAAGAGTGCAAAAAGAACGGAAGTCCAAGACCAATTCTGAAGATTTATCGAAGAAAAAGTCAAAAGACGGAAGTTTACTAAAAGCCGAAGAACTCAAGTCTTATTTATGAAGAAATGTCGAGACGAGTTTAAAGAAATCCCGAGACAAAGTCATTAAAGTCCAAGATTTAAAGAAGATTAAGAGGACAAGGACTTAAGCATGCAATTAAGAAAAGATGAAAGAGGGGAGGAAGCTTCCTAAGCACTCCCTAATCCTCCCCTATAAATAGCTTAGGATTTCATTTCATTAGTTTGGTTGGATAGCTTGACAAACTATTTCTTCCATTTTAATTACCTTGCACATTTAATTACCTTGTCATTTAACTACTTGTCAAATTTAAATACCTAGTCTTGCACCTTAAATACCTTTAATTTCAAGTAAGTTTTATTTTAATTCTTGTCAATCTTTATTTTTATTGTTCATCTCCTATCTACCTTTCTTTAATCTTTGATTTCTATGTTTATGTTCATGTTTATGTTTTTGAGTTTTTATTGATCAAAGTGGGTTTTGATTATTTTGATTAGATTTGTTAGTTTTATTGTTTTGGATTGTTTTTTTTATGATTAATAGATGTTTATTGATTAGTTAGATTTAATCTTGTGGTTGATTTTGTTTAGATTTTATTAGAGCCGTATTATTTTTGGTTTTTCCTTGTTCTTCGCTGCATATTTCTGTTCCCAGGAATATTCCGGATCAAAGTGTTCAGCAGGTGTTCCGAATCAAAGCTTGTATTCTGAATCAAGATTGTTTGTTGATTATTCCGAATAAAGGGAGTTCATCCGAAATAAGTGACATATTCCGGATCAAGGCCATATTCCGGATCAACAACACATTCCGAGTGAAGGATTTTAGAGTTTTTGTTCATCCGGAATAACTTGTATTCCGAATCAAGTTTGTTCATCCGGAATATTTATTATTCCGAATAAAGGCGATTCATCCGGAATATTCAAACATTCCGAATCAAGCCTTTCATTCGGAATACCAAACATTCCGGATCAAGCTTTAATTCCGGATCAAGCTTTTATTCTGGATCAAGGATATATTCCGGATCAAAGAATTTTATTCGGAATAAGTAATTATTTCGGATCAAGGTCTTCATCCAGAATCTTCAATATTCCGAGTAAAGAAGAATCATTCCGAACGAAGGTGACATTCCAGATGAGTGATTATTCCGAGCGAAGGTTTATTCCGGATGAGCTGTATTCAGGTTCTTTCTAGTTTCTGTTTTTAATTCTTTAATTTTCAAGCCTTACTTTTCCCGCCTTTTTACTTAGTCACACTTTAAGATTACTTGCCTTAGATTTATTTTAGCCTTGCTTTAGTTTAAGTTTTAGTTGCGTTTTAAGTTTGCCTTGAATAGATTTAAGTTTGCGTTATTTACTTTTAGTGCCTTTTAATTTCTCGTCTTGCTTTAGTTTCTTGTCATTTATTTTAAATTAGTTTTAGATTTAATTTAACGTCATTTTACTATTAAGTCTTGCACTTTTTAATTACTACAACGACACAACTATTTGTTTCACCAAAGAACGACTGAGTCACATAGTTAACCAGGATCAATTCGATTAGACCACATCAACGAAAAATTCTTAACTAAAACCTAGTTTTCAACCATTACATAATATGGTCAATTTGTTCAAGGCATCATAAGCTTAATCAACCATTAATCATTACATCAAGTAGAAAAACAAGAAAAAAAATTCAACTACAGATCAACCAAATCTCCAACCTTCGATTTCCAGACTCCATTGCATTCAATGATTCTTCAAGTGCATTTCTTGATCTTAAAAAACCTGAAATAATCGCAACAGCTCGAGCACACATTGGGGGATCAACCCACGAAAAAAATTGACACATATTAGAAGAACAACAACGAAATCTCCTTCCTCGATTTGTGTTTGTCCATGATCTACGAACAACTAACTGGTTTCCATAAAAACAGTTCATCAATAATTAATTAGGGTTTATGTGTTTTTGAAGAAGAGGATTTTGATCCTGTGTGTATGTTTACTAAAGTGTTTGGGTAGATTTGGTATATAAAACATAAAAGCATGGGAGGACAAATACAAACAACTAAACCTAGAGATATAAGCATACACGAAAAGACCTTATTGCCCTTGTAAAAAACTAAGATAACGACATAAACATAACAGTAGTTACGGCCAAGGAGGTTGGTTACTACTTACATTCGTCGTCCGGAAAGCCGCCTGCACTTTCTCAAAGTTGAGGAGTCAATATGCAAATTTGGGATCCCAGGGAGCATTTATGCATTTTACTCTATAGTTTATTAGCTTCTTGATGAGTTGAACGAGGCATCTCAACGCCACTCAGGTGTACAAAAACTGAACCGATGCAATGAAGTGATTTATGGAAAGATATGAAACTGTGTTGGAAGAAACCAATAAAAATTAAGGTCAAACGTTTGGTATTTTTAACCCATTGGCTTAAGAGTTAGCTAAAAGTTACATCGACAACAGTTTATCATTTTTTTCACTTTGTTTTCTTACGAGTACCTTTTATCGCCGGCAAATCAGTTTGTTGAGTGAGTGATTGATCAGTTTGAGATGTGAATGACGGTGGGTCTTGATGGAATGTGTTCATGGCTAGTGATTGTTGCCACCGAAGGAAAGATTGTTGTTGTTGTTATTGATGTTTTTGAAATTCTTCCATCGAAGTAAAGCCGGGAAATGGTGAATTTTGAGTCGAAGTATTTGCGGCACAAACCTCGTTCATCATTTTTTGATAAGTACCGTAAAAAAATCTTTTATTATTATTTAATAAACTTCACGTTAAACCGGGGTGTAAAATGAAATTTTTCTCTAAACAAACCCCTAACGTCGTTGCCTTGGCAACGCCCAACCCAACGCGGTTGGGTTCAGAAGAGTGAGGTATCGTAACGCCGGCCAACACTCATTAGGGGCATTACGATACCTAGCCCTATAAGATTCTATATATTTGATGCCTATATAATGATTAAGATTTTATATCAAATAGTAAATGATATAAAATTGAAACAGGATATAATAATTTATGAAATTTAGGTAAGAACAATGGATACCTATGGGATCTACGATATGAGAAATAAAATTAAGAACCTTTGATTATTTTATTTTAGGGTTTGTGCTATAAGATAAGAGAAATGAAACGGTGAGTCGGTGGCGACCAACTTTTGGTTTGGTGTAAGAATGATTTAGGGTTTTAACTTTTCCTTTTTTATAGGGAGGACAAAGAAAGGTAAATACATATTTAAACACTAGCATGGTATTCGCATAATGCGACGGCGGATACTCAATGACTAATTTTGAGGCTAACAAATATTAATCTCTTACCCATTAAGTTTCTATTGTAAAAGTTGTAATAAAAACCACTATAAATGAAAAAAGACTAAAGTTAATAAAAATATATCAAAATGTATATCGGATTAAAGAGCACAAAACTTTAGAATGGTAAAATTAGATTATAAAAATAATAAATAAATAAATAAAATTTTCAATTAAAATAAAAAAGGTTATTTTAATAAGTTGTTACAAAAGGTTATTAGAAAGGGTTATATGATATAATGTTAATGAACATATCAACAATTTGCTTTATTTAGTAGCTAAAAAAGTTTGAATTTTCAGCCTTACAATTTTAAGAAGATCCCAAATGATTTATAATGTAGTTATAGAAAAGACAAATATGTAATTTTACAAAACATTGTTTAGGCTCGCGAGCTTAACGAGTCGAGTACCAGAAAGCTCGAACTCGACACGAAATTTTACACGAGTAGCTCGAGCTCAGCCCGTTTAAAATCAAGTCGAGTCGAATATTTTTCAAGTCGATCCCGAGTTGCTCACGAGTTGTCTCAGCTCGATTCCACCCTACTACGCGTCGCCGCATTATGTGGATACCATATTTGTATTAGATGACATGTCTAAAATATCAACACTCACAGGTTTTCTTTTATTATGGTAAACATTGTGAGAAGATTGGTGTCCAGGGGCGGAGCTATGCTTTGGCCACCTGTGGCACGTGCCAAACATATATTGGCCATGAGAATCGGAGCAGATTTGGCTAATATAAATCGATTTTAAGGCACAAAACTGTAATCAATATGATCAAGAATGGAAACTATGAGATTTTACAAAGAGAATGAGCTCAAATTCGAGTAGTGGAACTGTATAAAGTAAATCTATAAACTGGGTAGTGATGGTGTAAGTGACATGTTCTTAGAGCACAGCGAATCTTTGTGCCATGGCTTGGTGCCATGGCACAAAAAGTGCTGTCACGTCAGTTTTTTTCCCACGACACCTGTTTTTCCCACGGCACCAGTTTCACTGGCAACCCTGAGCCGTGGGAAAACTGGTGCAATGGGAGTAAAAAGTGGTATAAGGGGCTCACATATACCCACTTTAATAATTAAAATAAAAAAAATAAAAAAAAATCAGAAAAACCCATGGCGAGGGCTGGTGGCTATGGCGCCAAGTCGACGGCGCAGGGGAAGGGAGTCATGCGCCGTGGTTTTTTCCTGCGTTATGGTGATGGCGCCTCGCCATATAGGTGGACTCCTCCCGCTCTTAGCTGGATGAAGAAGATGACCAAAAATGAGTTATTTTCACATTTGCTCCCTAAAGTTTTTAGAATTTACACATTTAGATCATGTTTTTAGTTCTAGTTAAAAAAATTAAAAATGCGCAAAAGTGACATTATTAACCTTATTTGAAAACACTAGAGGACTACTTTGGTCAAGTCACTGGCGTATTTATACATTAAGATGTTTTCAAAAATAGTACTAGTGTCATAAATTTGATATAAGCTATCGTTTCTAAGTGTATGATTTTTATTCTAACTTTTAAAATTTATATTTTTTGTGTGTCTTAACGTTTTTGTGTTCAAAGACCCGTGTCTATAACACCGTGCTTTTCATCCATACTATGTACTAGTACTAGCTAAAACTTGAGGGAAAAAAATCGTTTGTGCCACACATATTTAGAATACCTGGATCCGCCGCCACTGTTGGTGCCGCATCACGCCAGCTCACGTGGGAGCCGGTGTGACACGGGTCCATGGACGAAGCATAGTGAGGGCAGGGGTGGGTCATGCCCCCCAAAAATCTGCATAATTAGTGTAGTTTTACTTTGTATATTAAGTGTAAAATTGGTATTTAGCTTATAACCTTCCAAAATAATAGGAAACAAAACAGTCAATCCCTATATTGTTGCTCTAAATCCACGAATTTGCATACTGATCTTCCTTTTTCATTCATTGTTGCTTTAAATCCGAACGCATGCGATAATCTTGATTCCACTTAGCATTGACCCAAATTCGCACAATGGTTTACAAATGTTTCGGCCCCCCAAGAAAGTTGTTCAAGCTTCGTCCCTGCTCGGGTCACACGGGTTTAAGGCTACGAAGGGTAATTTTTCTAGAAAATGTTACTTTTCGAATATGCAACACCCAAAAATATTTTTGTGTTACTTGGGTTTACTCTAAAAAAAAATATGCTCCAAAACTTCATTATCTACTAAAGAAAATTATGTGCAACACCCACGGAAAATCCTGTCTCAAATCTAGGTGAATTTCCATATGTTTAAAGGACGAATTGTCGACAAAAATAAAAGGAATGATAAAAAGATATGTCAACGGGCTCGGGATAAGGCTGTGGGCCAGGCTTATCAGACATGTATATATATATACACCAAGGTTTTCAAGATCAGGATCTTACTTAGGATCATTTTCGTCTTTGCAAGATCGAGATCGTAAAGTAGGATCGGGATCGTAAGATCCTACTATAATGTAATTTTCTTAGTAGTCTTTGTAATATTTTACAAATTTACAAATTAATATACATCGTAAACACAAAATTATAGGAATATTTCATAAAAATGTGGTCCTAGATTATGATATGAAATGCATAAGAAGATTTACACGTTGTTTTATAGATTATACAAAATAGAACCTATAAGTTTGTAATTTTTTAGTTTGTCGTTCGAGAAAAAGTAAGATCGGATCGTAGTAGATCCTAAGATCCTATGATCAAGATCGGGATCCTATAAGATCTTACACATGCAAAGATCCTACGTAAGATCCGGATCGTTTTTGCTTTACAATATCGTAAAATCGTAAGATCCTAAGATTAAGATCGGGATCTTGACAACCTTTATATACACACAGCTGCGCGCATACCTCTCCAATATAATACATTCTTGTTTCGATCGATCGTTTTCTAATGGCAGAGGTTTTACCCTTTGAGAAGATACTCGCCCTATTGGATGTCCGAAGTCTACTTACATGCAAGAGAGTTTGTAAGTCATGGAATTCTTTGATATCAAGTTCTGGTTTTGCTAAAGCTCATCTAACCAATACTCGCAACAACCAACATAGGAAGATCGCTATAAGTGATGCCAATCGTAAGAGTTTAAAGGCATTGTTTCGAAAAACGAGACATCATATTGTTGGTTCTTCGAATGGCCTTTTATGCATCTATCTTTGTGATAATTGTTGGTGATTTTAGTGTCATCAACTATTTTAGTTAATCGGGATTTACTAGAGATCAATGAGATTTCATATTCGGTTCTGACACGAGTTAGGGGAAGTGCGGAGTGCACACTCGTTGAGCTAATATGTTATCGCCCACGACGAAAATGCAGGGGTCAAGGGGGCTGCGCTCCCTTGCGGGGTCAAGGGGCAGCGCCCCTTGCGGGGTCAAGGGGCAGAGCCCCTTGCTGGGGTCCCGCTGCCAGGTCATACTTGAATTAATACATAGTGATTTATGTGATTTTCATGCAACACCATCTTTAGGAAACAAGAAGTATGTTATCACTTTTATAGATGATGCCTCTAGGTTTTGCTATGTTTATTTGCTGCATGCAAAAGATGAAGCCCTAGATAAATTTAGAATTTATAAAACAGAAGTTGAATTGCAACAAAATGACTTGGTTAAAACCTTACGCACAGATAGAGGTGGTGAATACTATGATCCTGTATATTTCCAATCTGTAGGAATCATTCATGAAACTACAGCTCCTTACACACCTCAACAAAATGGTGTGGCTGAAAGGAAAAATAGAGCTCTTAAAGAAATGGTTAATTCCATGTTGTCTTACTCTGGTTTGAGTGACGGGTTCTAGGGAGAAGCCATGTTAACGGCTTGCTATCTATTGAATAGGGTTCCTAATAAAAGGAACAAGACTACCCCATATGAACTTTGGTATAAGAAACGACCAAACTTGACATTTTTGCGAGTTTGGGGGTGTTGGGCCGTTGTTAGGCTTCCAGACCCTAAAAGGAAAACTTTGGGTGAAAAGGGTATTGATTGCATCTTTGTTGGATATGCTGAGCATTCCAAGGCATATAGGTTTTATGTTATAGAACCTAATGACTCTGTTTCTATTAACACAATTATAGAATCAAGAGATGCAATATTTGATGAGAATCGTTTCTCTTCAATACCTAGACCAAAGGATATCATACCAAATTCGGATGAATTTCAAAGGGATGATCATTCAGATGATGTACCAAGTGAAATTTCTGAACCTCGTAAGAGTAAAAGAGCTAGAAAGGCGAAATCATATGGTTCTGATTTTCAACTATATTTAGTTGAGGGATCAAAAGATCAAATTGGATCTCAATATTCTTACTGTTATAGTATAGAGGAGGATCCAAGAACCTATAATGAAGCTATGCAATCTCGAGATGTTGCTTTCTGGAAAGAAGCAATAGACGATGAGATTGGTTCAATAATGGAAAATAATACATGGGTTTTGTCTGATTTACCACATGGATGCAAACCTTTAGGTTGCAAATGGATCTTCAAAAGGAAGATGAAAGTCGATGGATCAATTGACAAGTTTAAGGCTCGATTGGTAATCCAAGGCTTTAGACAAAAGGAAGGAATCGATTATTTCGATACCTATGCACCAGTTGCTCGTATCACTACTATTAGATTGTTGTTAGCTTTGGCAGCTATTCACAATCTAGTGATCCATCAAATGGATGTCAAAACAACATTTTTAAATGGTGATTTGGAAGAAGAAGTGTATATGAAGCAACCGGAAGGATTTGTTATGCCTGGTAGAGAGCATATGGTGTGTAAGTTGGTTAAGTCATTGTATGGGCTGAAACAAGCACCTAAACAGTGGCATCAAAAGTTTGATGAGGTTGTGTTGTCTAGTGGTTTCCTCCTAAACCAATCTGACAAATGTGTATATAGCAAATTTGATGACTCCGGTAATGGTGTTATAATTTGTCTATATGTTGATGACATGTTGATATTTGGGACTGACCAAAATCATATGGATAAAACTAAAAAGTTTTTGTCATCTAAGTTTTCCATGAAAGATATGGGAGAAGCTGACGTTACTCTTGGTATTAAGATTAAACGTGAAAATAAAGGGATTGTAATAACACAATCTCATTATATTGAGAAAATACTCAAGAAATTCAATCGTGAAGATTGTTCTCCGGTGAGTACTCCCATGGATCCGGTAGAAAAGCTTATGCCAAACACAGGTAAACCTGTAGATCAGCTTGAATACTCAAGAGCCATTGGTTCTTTGATGTATGCTATGACGAGCACTAGACCTGATATTGCTTATGCAGTTGGTAGGTTGAGTAGGTTTACTAGTAATCCTAGTAGACAGCATTGGCATGCAATAACAAGAGTATTTAAGTACTTGAAAGGTACTAAGGATTATGGTTTATCATATGTTGGATATCCTTCGGTGTTAGAAGGTTATTCTGATGCTAGCTGGATAAGTCATGTTGAAGATTCGTCTTCTACTAGTGGATGGGTGTTCTTGCTTGGGGGAGGTGCCATTTCATGGGCTTCCAAGAAGCAAACATGCATCACTGATTCAACTATGGAATCTGAGTTTGTAGCGTTGGCTGCTGCTGGTAAAGAAGCAGATTGGCTAAGGAACTTGATACATGAGATTCCAATATGGCCGAAACCAATATCACCAATTTCTATTCATTGTGATAGTGCTGCCACTTTGGCTAAAGCTTATAGTCAAATATACAATGGCAAGTCTAGACACTTAGGTGTTAGACATAGTATGATTAGAGAGCTAATCATGAATGGCGTGATATCTATTGAGTTTGTTCGGTCACAACATAATCTAGCTGACCACTTGACGAAGGCGTTAGCTAGAGACTTAGTGAATAAGTCGGTGATTGGGATGGGTTTGAAGTCCATCTAGATCTACTACCTATGAGATATCCAATTCCCTTCTAATACAACATTAGAAGCTGAATTCAATGTGGAAAGCTCATAGCTAGAGATTGGAACGCATGTGTTTATTATCCCAAGGTATGTGTTCAGACCTGCGAGTGATGTTAGGTTGAAGTATATCTTCTTAATGGTTCTTTTGAAAAATTGCATGCAGGAGCAAGACTAAAAGGACCACCTATATGAGCATGAAGTTTTGCCGCTTCAAGAAGCTTGGACTTGGCTTTCTATATGTTCATTAATGGATAGGGACACATGGCTTGTAATAGTGTCAAGACTGAATTGTAGAGTGTTGTAGAAACTTATGTGTATAGTATCTTCAGGTATTCACATGAGTTGACGGGTTCAATCGTTACGACACCCCGATTCTCGAATATTTGGAATGTGTATTATACTAAGATGAAAATTCAATCGCAAGACATTTTCATTTATGCATTTGTTTGTTTTGTTATGTTTGTTTTTATACTTGTATATATCTTTATATATATTTTAGTAGATCAAGGATTACACTAAAATGGGGGGGATTTGTTGGTGATTTTAGTGTCATCAACTATTTTAGTTAATCGGGATTTACTAGAGATCAATGAGATTTCATATTCGGTTCTGACACGAGTTAGGGGAAGTGCGAAGTGCACACTCGTTGAGCTAATATGTTATCGCCCACGACGAAAATGCAAGGGTCAAGGGGGCTGCGCCCCCTTGCGGGGTCAAGGGGCAGCGCCCCTTGCGGGGTCAAGGGGCAGAGCCCCTTGCTGCCTAAACGATTTTTACGAATCGGCATTAAGGAGTTTCCTTATTTTCCCTCTAAAACCCAACAGTTGTGACCCTTGGAATTAACGGTATTCCAACCGTTATTAACTGCTTGTAACTGTCTTTCTGTCTGTTCATTAACAGACATTGATCTCATATGAACATAACGAAAAACCATAACATTCTCAGTTCCTGCTTTGATCTCTTGTGCCTAGAATCAAAGTGTTTCTACTTGAATTATCCCGATAAGGATTTCGTGTAACCCAGGCACCATAGGGTCGAAATACTTTATACGAAAAGTGAACCAAACACGATTCAAGTTAGATATCCAAGATTATCACACCCGTCGTACAGACACCCTAAATCTTACAATAATCAACTTGAAGTAGCCAATCCTTATACTAGAGAGGTTAGAAAACTGCCAAAGCTTACTGAAATTCCTAAAAGAGCTATATTATGTTGCGGTTTTGGGTATGATTCATCTACCGATGATTACAAGGTTAGAGTAGGGTTCAAGAAACTTAAGATAACAAAATTCTATGTCTTCAAGTTGAGATCGAATAGTTGGGAATTTATTAAAGATGTAAACTATGAGTTTATTGAAAATTGTAACCATGGTATCCTATACCAGGGAACAATTAACTGGCTTATGAAAGATCAAAATAATAAGAAAATCATTATTTCTTTTGATTTAACTAAAGAAGGATTCAAAGAAATTCGCCTGCCATATAATTCTAAGAAATCTCAGTGTTTAGATTTTAACAGACTCGGGGTAACTGATGATGATCAATGCATGTTAATATATAAAAATGAATTGTATCAAACTATCACATACAAATGGGTAGTGGAAAACAACACTGTAAAAAAGTCTTGGAAACTCAACCCACATGATAGAGAGTTGTGGAGTGACAATGGAAACCTTGTGAAAGAGCTAGAGTACAATCCACAAGAGAATTCTTACTTTACCAGGATATATGTTATGACAATGATGTCGCCTTGGGACTACAAATTTGCGCCTATGTTCGTGGAGAGCCTTGTATCACCTCACAGAAAGAGGATTCATGCTAAGGTGGGGTTTTTTAGTTCTCTTGATAAATACTTATAGGTCTAGCTCTATTTCTTATTACTGACTCAATGTTGCCCAATCATTCTATCATGTTACTATATACAGTATTTAACTTTTTGGACGAGACGTCCATCATCCAGTTGATACACATAAAGGACTTACCATGCTAATTTCACATATGCATTAGCAGAGTATTGCTTTGATATTCTAAAGACAGAAAATTTGATTGCAATGTGTGCAAACTATATAACTGATTTCCTGGAATTTAATTTCAATTGATACTTTGCTATAATGGCCAAATGACATCCTCATGCATTACCTTAGCTTAACGTTGTGCTTATGTGTTTACATGCAGGAAGGTGATGTGACTGTCGAAACAGCTGAAAGTGGAAGCCGAAAAAGAAGAAGAACAGATCTCCAAAGCACCTAAATTGAACCTGTTTAATAATTCGCTTTTACATTCTAATGGTAAAAGAAGATATTTTTTTAGTTGTATCTTTGTAGTTTACAACCTTTTGATTCCTAATGTTTTTGTGATCGTAAGATTTGGTTTAATTTCATATCTAATTCATGAAATTGAAAAAAGGGGTTAATTGGCTTATTAAATTACAACCAAATTTACTCTCATCCCATTCTGTTTTTCAGTTTTGGCTCAGTGCTAGAGTCTGATGCTGCAAGTCGAAAGAACATATCTCCTTAGATCCAAATTTCAGAAGCCTCTATTATCTTTCGTATTCTAGTTTCAGAAACTTTTGTTTAACAGATTGAATATGCTGGTATTTGGATTTTTTCTAAACTGTTACTTGGTTGCTTTTCCCTTAGCATTGGTTAACAATAATGTATAAAATACTATATCACTTTGGTATTGTCTTATACATGATCCAGAGTTCAAACCATATTTGGTTAAATTTTAGATTAATTTATCATACTAACACGTCTGAATGTCCGAACTTAAGTGATAAGATGAACAACTAGACCAATCGCAGTGAGAACTATGCTCATGCGTGGTTGACTGATTGCGTTTAGGTGACGCGTTATGAACCACTACATCCAATAGGTTTCATGTGTGGTTGAACGATTTGTTTTATGGTTTGGTCGACATAAACTTACCCGAACAAAATTTTGGTTATTTTGTTTGTATGTTAGTGTATTGTGGGGTATGTTTGTGTTTAAGTGGGGTATCTTAAATTTGTACTCGGGAAAGATGGAGTGAAGGTATGCTTTTAATATATGCTAGAAAATATGATTTATTTCCAAAAGAGGAGGCAATTTCAACCCATTTACAAGTTATTGGGTCAATTTGGGGGTATACGGAAGATGGGTGGAAAACTGCCGAAAGTCTGTTTTTTAAGAATAATGTTTGATTATTTATAAGAGCCCGACCCAGCCTATATTGATGCTTCTTAAAAATAACCTACACCCATTGCCATAGACATTTGACTTGCTATCTTGCTAGTTGCTACTAATGCTTAGTTATTTTTGTAGGTTCCTGTATCTGATCTGGTCGGTAAAGACATCTTACTATACTTTTCTGCATATTGGTGTCCCCCATGTCTTGCTTTCACTCCAAAGCTCGTTGAAGCATATCATGAGATCAAAACCAAACACGAGGCATTTGACGTGATGTTCATCTCTAGTGACGAGTACTACTCCACTATGCCATGGGTGTCACTTCCCTTGGGTGACAAAAGGAAACAATCTCTAAGCCGTCTTTTCAAAGTCAACGGCATACCATTGTTGGCAGGTTTAGGAACAACAGGAAAAACAATCATAACAGAGACTAGAGGACTAATCATGGTTCATGGTGCTGAGGCATTTCCCTTTACTGATGAACGTAAGCTAAGTTTGCTGAGATGGCAAAGGAGGACTGGCCTAACAAAGTGAAACATGATATGCATCCCGAGCATGAGCTTGTTCGTACACGTTCAAAAGGGTATACGTGTGATGGTGACGTTTGTTATAAAGCTTCGTAAAGCATGAGTTTGTTGTTACAGCGTCGAAGATGGTCGAGAAATTCGAATATCCAAGTAATGATAAAAACAAATTTGGTCCTTGAAACATTACTGGTATTAATAAAAACTTTTCCGTTGCCGGGACTTGAACCCGGGTCTCTCGGGTGAGAGCCGAGTATCCTAACCAACTAGACTACAACGGATCATGTTTATTAACTAGAAAAAATAGTTATTTATTTTGAGACTCGGTAAAGGCAAAAGGAAGTTGGCTGATAGGTTCAACCACAACAGTTTTGAGCACTGATACTGCACGGCTGGTATATGAGCAGTGTAAAACCAGTCGGCTTCCGAATGCGCCTGCTTCATGTATTGGTAGCGACCTGGGTACTTGCAGCTCAACTTAAACATGTGGCTGCTCAATTTGTCGCGTGCCAAAGGCAAAAGGAGACTGGCATATTTACACAAATTAATACACATCTTGAAAAATCTAAAAATAAAACACACATCCAGAAAAATCCTAAACAAGATCCAAAACATGCAAGTTTTCTTCAGTCACACATACAGCTTGATAAGTCTCGAGCATCGTTTCAAAAAATCTTATAAGGTAAACTATAATCTAATAGGTATTTTTTTTGAATATATTTGTTTTTTTTAATTTCTTTTTCATGGCGGATTTATGTTAAACAAATCACATATTTGGTTTTGTTAAGATGTGGTTATCAGGGAGGTAGTTTAGATGGTGATGAGGACAGCCGAGTCTGTTTATAAGGTTATGGTAGACAAGTATAGCGTTTGTTACATTTTATTTCATTTTTATCGTCATTTTTTTCAATTCACTTGAACTTAATTTAGGAGGATGTTTAGGATTGCTTATTCCTGCTTAGCAAATAATGCATGTGTTTGACCAAATGGCTCTTGGCCCAGTGGTATGTGAGTGGCCCTCTAACCTAAAGGTTGTGGGTTCAAGTCTCAGTGGAGACATCAGACATGTGAGATATAATTTGTGAGATAGTTGGTGTGAGTTGTAAAAAATTGTCGTCCTAAAAAAAATAAAAAAAAATAATGCATGTGTTGCTTATTTGGTGTAGTCCAGACCGAAGGAAAGAAGATATAACTGCTGTAACTTAGACACCAGGGAAGCAGCTTCACGTGGCCCTTGTGATCAATTTCCACCAGATACTTAAGTATGAACTGTCATCACAGTTACTGTATGTTACACAGGTTCTGAATCATATTTTCCAGGATCGGATAACGAACAAACTAATCATGAACAATCATATATATAAAGACAGGAATTGATTTAGGGAAGAACAAAGAAAAGATATAGGGTTTGAACCCTTCCTGATAAACCACAGGATCTATTGCTTCTTTGTAGTCTTGCGAGGAATTTCCTTCTTTTCCATGTTGTCCATTATTGTTACGATTTCGGCTATGTGGAGGAATGTATCTTCCTCTTCCTTGATTATCTTGGTGATGTCTTCGACCATTATCGTTGTGCTTTGCAAATAATAATCTATCTTGATCATTAACATATTTGTTCTTCTTGTGCTTGAGCCTTTCTTCAAATGTCTTTAATCTTCCAATTGCTTCGTCAAATGACATATTTTCTAAATCCGAGTATTGTTCAATGGCTGCGACTATTTGAAGGAATTTGTCTGGCATAGAATTAGCAGTTTTTGTACGAGAGTTGGTTGATCAAGTGTTGTTCCAAGGCTAGTTATCTTTGAAACCACATTTGTCATTTTCGAGGTGAATGAATCAATATTGTCTTGATTATTCATTTCAAGTGCTTCAAATTCTGATCTAAGAGTTTGTAATCTCGCCTTTTGTACTTGATCCACACCAATATTTCTGGTCTTCAACGTGTCCCATATTCCTTTTGCACTTGTGCAATTTGCCACTTGTAAAACTAGATCTTCGGGTAGTGCTTGAAAGAGATATGTCATTGCAGTTTTATCTCTTTTGTCATCTTCTTTTGTTTGATCAGTAGGTTCAATCATTTCCCAAAGGCCATTTGCTTGTAGAATAATTTTTATTTTTATGGACCATGTGGTATAATTTGTTGAACTTAGCAAGGGACATTGAAAATGGGTTGTACTTCCAGTATTCATTACTTGACTACTTTTATCATTCTTCGAACTGTCTCCCATTATTTCTTAAAACTATTGAAACTTTTAATCTTTGGTAAATTTATTAAAAACCTTTAAATACTTTAAAAACTTTAAAAACTTTATTTGATATAAATGTCTATAACTAACTAATACAAAATAAAACAATGACACTAGATGAAAAGAAACAAAATGGCTGTTTTGTTGCAAAAAAAAAGAAGGAAGAACACATTATGTGTTTACATGAAAAACACAGGGAGTGCATGAAAGTGCTGGAACCACAGAAGATGCAAAAGAAGATTTTCAGCACGGAACAAATTCATAAAGAAATTAAAACAAAGAAGAACTTCTGCAACAAACTAGAAACCATGAAAGATTGAAGCATCAGGAACAAGAAGATTAAATAAGACACAAAGATTAACAGATTAGGGGGGAATATGTTGGAAAATATAATCCATTAATCTTTGTTGTAAGTCTGTACAATTGTAGTATGAGTCAAAAGCCCATAACTGGCCTGTTAAGTTAGGATAGTTAGTTTCAGAACAGTTATTGTGAAAAGGCACGATGGTTGTTAACCATCACATCCCTTAAATCATACCAGTTCATATTGTATATATAGATTAGGAATCCTGTAAACAACTTAACACATTCATTATCAATATCAGTTTATTTAGGGTTCATATACCCTGTCTTCTTTGTTCTTGTTCTTTATTTTATGATAATATCTAAGATGTTGCTATGATCATTCGTTCCTGGAAGAAAACGCCCATCAAGACCCTGTGTAACACTGTATCAGCTACATATTGTTCCTAGTTCCTTTTACCCAGTGACCTCCCTCTTTTAACGCACTCGAGCCTCTCTGGTTGATCAAAAGTTCTCTCAAGATGTCGTATATGTTTTGGCCATAGTGCATTATGTATCCGTATCTCTTCAGACACGAATAAACTATTTGACTTTTTGCTGTCAGACTTGTTTTCATATTTGGAATAAAAATTGCATATGGCATTCATTATCTTCCCTGTTGGAGCAGAACCTTTGGGAGCCCAAGTATGATGAGGCTGATACGCACCCATTGCAATTTCAGTGTCACGAGTACCTTTTAACGAACATTGATTGATCTTTGCAGAACCCAATATCACAAACTCATCATCCACGATCATTCCTTTTGAGTTTACTAAATGCCTTGATAATCAATAAAATCAGCCTGTCACTATGAAGAAAAGAAAAAGAAAAAACAACATTTACTATTGTAGTTTTGAGGCTAAAAAATATGTACTTGAGGGGTATTTGACGCAACCGAGACTTTCCCATTTAAAGTTGGTTGCTTTCTTTCAGATGACTCATGAGTACCGAGACAAAAAAAGTTCTGGTAGTCTTATGGCTCACATTCGTATTTCAGCCCCATTCCTTGTAAAGCCTTGTAAATTTCAACATACATCATTTGATGCTGCAATAAAGGTCTTTTTAGCATCCCCAATTAGATACCGTCTTAAACTTTATATCAGATATATATGTACTTGCCATAAGAGAATCCTCTGAGTAGCAAAATTTGTTGGATTGCACCCCGGCCACATTGGAATCACAATATATACAGTAAATCTCTCATTTGTTTGGATTTTATTTGCAATTTTAAAAGCAATTTCCATTAGGAACTCATGGCCACTATTATACATTTTCAAGCCATTAACCCTATATAAAGGGAATCGCCTTTACATACACGGTAGGCATACTCATGTCTATGAGTACATTTTACCACGTTATAGTCCCTATCGGAGGGTAGAAAAAACATGAGCTATATGTTTCCAAAATATATGCAAGAAGCATGCATGTAGCAGTTCTGAACCATTTAAAAGGTATACTTTTAAATACAGTTAACAATGAAATGTGTAAAATGAGTCGACAGTGACACAAAGTGTATATAAACGCTTATACTTACACCTTTGAAAGTTATCTTTATTTAGATATATTAGATTGGTATATTAAGTCTGTTGATCATGCATAATACACGAACCGTTTATATAGTCTAAGGATATACAATCGGCGGGATAACTCGACGTGTTTGACCCGTGCTAAAGGCCAAAGTAATCATATCTTTAGACTTTTTTGGGTGTTGGGGGAAACCTAAACCCTGAGCAGATTTTGAATCAATCGAACAGAACAATTGCACATGCCGACCCTCAAGATCTTTCTGGCTTGTGTAACGGGCATTGGTGATACCTAAAATTTCTGGAACTCTATCAAGGCTAAGTAACACATGAAAACGTTTCTTGTAAGGCCACATGGATTGGAAGCTCGTGACCATGGCTCCTCAAATTGTTGGACCTTCAAGTTGGCAATTCAAACTATGCCATGGTTCTCTCAAACAACCAGCAATAAGCCTCTAATGAGAAAATGTAGAACAACGTTTGGTTTTTTGTCTTGAATCACAATGGGTATCGGATTAGGTATGAGGTAGAGTCGGAATAACTATACGATTTCAAAAGATTTGTTTGGTTTATAATTTAGGTTGTGCATTGTTTCAATATGATTTCCAAGGGTATGTATAAGTTTGATTACATAATTGATTTCCAACATGGGTAACCAAACATTAACAATGATTATCATTATGTTAACATGATTCTGATAGTTAGATACCAAACGCACCCTTAATCACTTACCATAGGCTCAAAGCTCGAAAATGATGTAAGGCACTACTCACTTATAGATGTACAAAGTGTGAACCAATGAATCAAAGTCAAAGGTTGTAATTTTAACCCATTGGGCCAAAAGTTAGCTAAAAAGATAATAGTTACATGGCCCAACAAATGTTGTTATTTAACCAAACCCTAAAAAGATACTTTGTAAACTGAAACCTTAAAAAAACACACCCGCCATCCTTTCTTCGTCTAAACGAAACCACCAGTTAACCAAAATCAAATTAATATGATCTGATTAATCTTGATACAGAAAACGCTCATCCGTTCCTCAAAAGAAGGGAACTTTAACGGTTTTTGTAGTTGTTCATGTCAATATGGGTCATTTTGTAGCACTGGTTTAAATAAGCATAATCGAATCCCTTGATGCACCTAGATTAGATACATTTATCATATAAACTGCTATATAAATGTAGAGATATGTCAGTGTTTGGCTCTTGTTTAACGGAGATTGTATTTAGGATGACATGATAATATCATTCAAATCTTGTCCATGCCTTGAAAGGTCATGATAGACTCGTATGCTCAGACACTTCTTCTAGTTTATTCAAAAAGTCAGATCATTCGTTCAATAGTACTGTAGTGATATTTCATTTTACTATACTAGAGAGAAACCCGTGGTAACGATCTCAACCCGTTATATTATAACGGGTCAAATGGGTGAAATCAGAAAAGTTAGCAATAAGGGAAACATTTCCCAAAAGCTGATTGCGGGTCAACACAGCCTATATATTTATTATATAACACATCAACTATCGAAAATACTTATTGTTAAAGCACCCATTTCAAGCTCAACTTGTTGAACCCATTTTTCAAACCACCAGCTCCCGTCCAATTTTTTCAAACTTAACGAATATTTCACAAATGGTTTTATGCTGCCAGTGAAAGTAGGGATAATTGTACATATAAATTTGAAGTACTATGTATCGTCCGTCTATTTTATGACGTCTACAGGTTGTGACTCGTGAAGCAATATTCTCTAGCATGATTGTAACACTCCACTTTGATAAGTGGACCGTTATGTGTATTTATGTCGTGTCATCAAAGAATGCAAGGTAATATGTACTATAACATACATGACCAAAAGGGAAAACCATAATCAAACATCGATTCCCAAACATAAGCCCAAAACATAAATAAAGTAAATGAAATTAGAAGGACCAAACAAGTGTCCAAACAAGCATAAGTATAAGAAGGCAAAAGGAGAAGAAGTCTAATTTAAGGCAGCTTCCATGTAAGAAAAGTAACGGCTGAGCAAAACACTCAATGGACGGATACATGACATAATATGCATGACTGAAACATAAATAAGACTGAAAAGCAGCGGAATAAGTGTAAGTCCTGGAAAACCTGGAAACATGTTTATAAACTGGTTTATATTCTGAAAAGCTTATGATTAACCTATGAAAACTGTATTTTAAAATTGGCCAAGAGCCCATATAGGTCATGAGGTATCAACGTGCATGAATACTTAGAGGGGTGAACTCATCATGCAATTAGAGGGGTTGCCTCTAATTATACTGGTCTGGGTAGGAGGGATCAGCTCCAATGTGAAGGATGTAAGGCACACACCACATTCACCATGAAAAATCCTGACTGAAACATGTACTAGGATGCACCCATATGCCCCACATGATAATATAAATAAATGACCAAAACTGAAAGGGACGCCACGAGCAATCACTCTGTCGTGGGTAAGTCATAACACTAGTGCCTCCAGTGTTATGGTTATGGTACCTCCATAACTAGGTGAACTGACATGCATATATATAGTTTAGGCATTTAAAATATAACATAAGTATTCAAAGCATATAAAATAACTAGGAAAAACAGATGGCTGCAAACGGAGAATCCTAATCAAACATACGAAAGAATATCCATACTGAAGGACGGAATATTCGTACCTTATGTCCAGTAGTGAGGCTAGAATGGAAGCTGAACGATCTACTCTGACTTCACGGATACTACATAAATAAGGGACGTGTATGAGTTGTGTAGAAACTAGAAGGGGGGGGGGGGGGGTTGAATAGTTTGTCATCGATTTATCTCCTAATTAAAATTCCTTTCAATTAGGTGAGTGCCAAAGCTATATTTTACTTGAAAGCTAGTTGCATAGTGATTAGATTCAATTCTAATGCATTAACAATAAGTAGTAAGTGTAATGATGATGAATGTAAGTGATGAGTAAGGAAAGAAACAACCTAGTAGGAAGACACCAAGATTTGTAGTGGTTCGGCAACGAGGCTCTATCCTGGTTCCTACTTCACTCCTTGATTACACCTTACTCGAGATTTCTACTATATTCACAAGCTCCCTTCTTGGTGGAGAAAACCATACAACATCGCTTACATTATTTTCCAAAACTAAGCTAATGTCGAGACCTAATCTTAGCTAGGACCAATCTACACAACGTCGCCCACTTCACCATTTTACGACACAAGGCTAGATGTCGAGTTCTAATCCAAAGCTAGAACCAATCTTCACAACGTTGCCTACTTCACCATTTTCTGACACAAGGCTAGATGTCGAGTTCTAATCCAAAGATAGAACCAATCTTCACGACTCTTCACTTTGAAGCTAAGTGAGAACTTCACACAACACAACTTCACATCACTTTATAATTTAGTGAGAACTCACAAAACACAACCACATCACTTTATAGTTTAGTGAGAACTAGCACAACTTATTAAAACTGAACTAAACATATCCAAGTACACACATGTAGCTTGGATCTACACAACACAAATCCAAGTACACACATATGCAAAGGATTTACACAACTCTAATCCAAGTATTCACACATAGCTTGGATAAACACAACTAGTCCAAGTGTTCACAAATACATTAGATCTACACAAGACACAAATACACAAATGATGAACATGACTAGATCTTTAGGGGAGGATGATTTTCATCAAGGCTTCATCTTTAATCACATCACAAGTGTGTGAGTGATCTTCTCTTTGGACAAGGTAAAGAAGGAGATCAAGAGGATAATCATAAGTAAACATACTTAACACATTAAGTGATCATTTACAAATGATTAGGATTCGAAAGGAGAAAGAAGGCTGAAAGAAATGTCCAAAAAGGGTTAATGAAAATGCAGATTTGATCCACTATTTATAGAAGACAAATCCCAACGGCTAGCTGGGGGCGATTCCTTAGCTACCTAGGCGGTTCCTTATCGATAGGGAACCGCATAGGCACGTATGGAACCGCGGAGTGTAGACTCCGCTCCTTTTTGTATTTTAGTGAATTTGAAATATCTGAGGCTGTTTAAACCTTCAAAGGATATTTTTATGGCATTCGGAATATGCCATATTCAAATTTATATTTTCATTTTAATAAAACATTTTCTTAAAAATAAAGTTTATTGAAAATCGTTTGTTACATTTGACAAAAGTGAGTTTTAAGGCTAATCTCTTTTATGATCACTAAGCATGATTAAGATATGTTAGTGAAATGATTATTACCTTGATGATACTGTTTGTTAGATAATTCGTTTTATGATTGTGTTTGACAATAAATGTCTTTGTAATTTGTCGTGATCAAACTAAGAAAGATTAATTAGTACTAAAAATGTTTTTAGGCATTTGTTTTGCATTAACAATCTCTCACTTTTTATTACGACAAACTATAAACTCATTTACGTAAAATACAAGATTATTCGAATTATTAACGAGTTTATCACTACCATTTCTCCCCTTTTGTCGAAGCAAAAAGGTTAGCACAAGTCTTTGAAGAAGAAAAGAACTGTACTTTTCTAGTAGCTCCCCCTTGGTGCTTACTCCCCCTAGCTTGGGGCACCAAGTGAATGAGCTAAGGTGACATGCTACACAAAGGTTAGAAGAAAGAAAAGAAACACCAATGTATATATGTGCACTGCCTACTAACTAACTTGAGAGGGAGAATGAAAAGAAATCTCAAATTAGAAGCAAGTATTTGCTAAGTATGACCAAAGAGTGTGTGTTGACAACATCAAAGTTCAATTGGTGGAATAAAGGAAGAAAAGAAACATCCAAATCAATCAAAGATGAGTAAAATGTCAAGGGGTTAAAATTTAGAATTTATGAAATCACCCATAATTAGTTGTAAGTTTTAACCATGATCAACTCTTTAACAAATGTGTGAAAAAGAATTAGCGGGAAAGATAACACACATAACATTCATATTACACAAATATGAAATAACATACAAGATAAATATTCGTACACACAATATGAATATTTAAAGCAAAAAATATGGAAAATAAACCACAAAGCATAAACTACTCTAATAGTGATAATCTTCCAAGATTGCTTAAGTTTTACTGACTCAAACAACTAAAATACTAAATGTGCCTTAGTTGGAAAAGAAAGATGACGAAGCATCATTCGAAGTTTTGTTCACGGGAACGAAAACTTTGATAGGAGGTCGAGTGAGTAGGAATTCAAGAAAATTTAGCTTGTCATAAATATGAGCAAGTTCAATTTGTTGAAATCGACAACAAGCACACGAGGAACCATGATGCAAAAAAATTCGTTAGATGGGGGAGGTCCATCAAAATGAGAGTTTAGTAGAGAGGGAGATAATGAATAAGAGATGTTCTCACAATGCCTAGTGAGATTAGGGAAAGAAGATAGGTCATGAGTTATGGAGAGTTGAAAGGTTTAGGTGGTGGTTGAAGAATTTCCTTTTCTCCGGTGATTGGATTTATAGAGTAAGTCTCATTACAATATTTAATCGGAGAGAAAGAAGAATTCTTGGAAGATTTAGGAGAAGATGAATCATGAAGATTCTTGTTCTTCTTGATCCAAGTGGGTCGAACCGAGATTTTCGGTTTCTTTGAAAGCTTAGAAGAAGAAGCTTTAGGTTGAGAAGATGGTGACAAAGATATGTCAAGGTTAGGAATGGAAGAGTTAGGAATTATAAGGGATGAAGAGAAGAACTCCCAAAATATAAGAATTTAAAGAAAGTAGACAAGGCAAAGATTTGAAATGAAAACAAAAGGTTTTAGGAAATGTTTAGCCAAATTGGGTAAACAAAGAATCTTAACCACGACAGTGGTCAAAGAAGAAAGACCAAAAATTAGCCAAAAGTGGCTTTATCGTATGCGGTTCCTTAAGGGAGACCGCGGTTCCATATCAATATGGAGCCACCTAGGGGCTAAGGAGCCGCGTCCAGTGGACCATATACCATGATTTTCAAAAGTTTTGGAGAAAAATAAGACTTTTTCAAAATTTTGCAAATCTTGGATTTTTATCTCTTTTAGCACTAGAGTATGCTAGTGTTGCATAAAAGCAACACATTCACAAAGAACGTATTGACAAAGAGTGACAAAATATTTAGATAAAATTTTGATCCAATCTTAAGTCAAGTTTTTAGATGTTGTGATAGATTTAGGTTCAATTTTAAATAAATTGAAGTTGATTAATGTGACCACATAGGTTAAAACACATAAAACTAAATCCATAGATCATCTTCATAAAAAGCTCATAAAGGGAAGGAAATACAAGAAAAGAAATAACAACAAAGTAATACAAAGTTAGCTTAATCAAGGTCTTGAATGCATAGTCCTTTTTGGCTTGACCTTCTTTAAAACATTTGACTTTGAAAACCATCATTCATCTCCTAGGAGGAGGAGGAGGATTAGAAAATAGGTTCAACGAGAAGCTTTGCAACTTGGTGTGAGCCCCAATCATCTCCAACCTAAGGATATCAATGAGGTGGAAGTTGTTCAAGCAACAAGGATAATTGGTTCCATTGTGCATGAAAACAACAAACAATTGTGGATCACCCAAGAGCCGGGAAATAGGAACATCCAAGAGTGGAGTGTTAGAGGGAGGATGAGGTGGAGAATGCATGGTATCCAAGGGTGATATGGGTGAATTTGGTGGAGTGAAAGGAAGAGGCTCAAAAACAAAGGGAATTCTTTGATGAGGTTGAGCATTCACATTTAAAGGAGTACTAGAAGTGAATGGTGAGGAAAACTCATTCATTCTTGATTGGAATGAAGAGGAGGTAGAACCATGTGAATGATTAGTACCATGAGTTGAGTTTGTCTTCCATGAAGTAAGTGGTGGTGAGAGTGATGAAGAGATGAAAATAGGAGAAGTTTCACTCTTGGGTTTGTGAGAAGATGGAGAGCCAAGTTTAAGAAACTTGAATTTCATTTTAAGGTTTCTTTTGGAAGAGGAAGTTTTGGAAGAGTTGGATGTTCTAGTGGAGACCATGGTTGTGTGTTTAGGTTTAGAGAAAGGTTTAAGGAATGAAGATAACAATCAACAAGAGAGTGTTTAAGAAGAGAAGGGAATGATCCAAACTAGTAATAGGTTAAAATCATTTTAGGTAAATAATGAAATTAGGTAGCCTAGTTTAGGAAAGTGCAGGTTTATGCAAAAAATTTATCAAAGTTTTACACTGATTAAGGAAAAGAGTGTAAAGCAAAGATTTTGTTGAAACAGTGGCTGGCGGTTCCTTATGTAGGGTCGTGGTTCGATATTGATAAAGAATCGCGGGGATGATAAAGAACCGCCACCAAGAGCTTTGAAAAATGGCACTTCCTGAAACATTTGCTAGCCCAGATTTTATACCAAGGTTTATCAAGCCAAAGTGAACTATAAATCAAAATCTAGGAAGCTAACAAACACATAATATGCACAAAGCTATGAAAATAGAAGGATCAATAGCATAGACGATTAGGATTAAAATACTAAGTAATCCAAACACAAAGTATTAGTTAGCAAACATAACATCCTAAAAATAAAAAGAGAATAAGGAAATATTGTTCAAAAATTCAAACATGTTTTCAAACATGTTAACCTTGATAAACCAAAGCTTCATTTCTTCTTCTTGCCAAGTCCCTTAATCAATTTGGTTATGCTCTTGAACGATCCTCTTGACTCCACTTGATGATCATATAACTCACCTTGGGTTTTAAGATTAGCTTGGTAGACATCCTCAAGACCAAAGTTCTCAGGAAGTCCACTAGTGACATAGTGAGGAGGAGGGATGATCTCTTCTAACCCGTCCATGAAAGTGTCCATGGATGGGTGGCAGTCACTCGAAGAGACAACATGAGCACGTATGCCTACGCCACCACCATCACCTGGTGACATATCAAAGTCCTTATTATCGGACTCTTGTGGATTGGACTTTCTCGAACCTTGATCACTTCTAGGCTTTCGTGGTTGTACCCTTTGAATAGGTAGCATAACTTGTTTGACCGAACGAAAGCGAGTGATGTTGATTTCGGGATAGTCTTCACCAACCTTCTTAAGAAGGCGAGTAAGGAGCATGGCATAGGGGAGGTTTATTTTGGGTTTGGAAAGAGCATAGGTGATTCGTCGAGCGATATAGAATGCAAGATTGTACTTGGCGTTGGTAGCGATGTAACATAACATGTGCGCCATACACGCCGGAATATGATCCCGGTTTCCGCCAAGACAAAACACATTCTCCCTAAGAATGTCGGCCCAACGAACGATACAATCGTTAAGGTCTCTTAAGAGAACCTCATAGCGTTTTACCCGACGCTTGGTAGAGTGGATGCTTCTTACAACGTTTCCACTACGCTCTTTACAAATGACATCAAGAATGAAGTCAAGGTCAATCTCTTCATTATCATCTGGAGCACAGTCGAATGGTTCGAGGAGATAATCAAGCTTCCATTTATCCGTAAGTCGACATGTGCCACTAAATGGAACACGAAGACCTTGACCAAAGTCTTCAAGAGAGAGTTTAATGAGTCGACCATCAAGGATGAACCTAACATATACTCTACCATTATCATAAATGAGAGAATACGTGCTAAAGAACTCCAAGACAAATTCGGGATATATATCCTATTTGATGTCCAACAAAAAATCAAACCTAATTTCTCCGAACATCGATCGAGTATATATAGCCCTCAATATCCTCTTCGACAACTCTACCCTCGTAAAAGCAAAGTTTTTGGAGTGAGGAGTAAATGTTTGCAAGTTGAGGGGAAGGACACATTTCGGAAAGGTTTGGCATATATTGTTTAATGTATTGGTGGTTTTGTTGATATTCCGAAGGCATGATTAGTACCTAAATAAGCACAAAAATATTTGCCCAATTACTCATATGTTACATATAAACCAAAAATCAAAACGATGAGAATGTGTTTCATCAATCTCTTGACAAACAAAGGTTTAATCCTTATCATTCTCATACTCACAATGTACCTAGTTCATCATCGACAATAACACATTGATCATGTAGGATCAACAATGAACTTGAACATTGATTTTTCAAAACAAGGCTTTTAGGCAAGCATTTAACAATGCCATTACCAACTTGTTCATGGGTTCATATCAATTCCATCAATTAGCCAAAATTATTTAGTCAAAATTCGGATTGTTCTACAAGTGGGTTTTAGTGAAATCTTAATGAATATGAACCTAAGGAATCATAGCAAGAATACTATGTCAACTCTTATTCCTAGTAAGGTTCTAATTCAATGTCAATTTTAAAAATCCCCAATTTTGAATGTATGAACCCTATAACAAATTAGATGAAATTGAAAGAAATGACTTACAGATAATTGATCTTGGATGAAGGATGAGTGAAACCCACAAATTGAAATCAATTAATCTTGAGTAATTGAAGGTTTTGGAAAATCAACAATGGTGGAAAACTGGGTATTCTCGTCCCTATGTTGGAGAAGAGAGAGAATTAGTTTTTGAAAAGATGATTTTTAATAAAAACTGGTACTTTAGTCGCAAGTACTGGACGCGGTTCCTTATCGATAAGGAACCGCCTGTTTGAGCCGCGACAATAAGGAACCGCCTACAGTGCCTTGTTTTAACCAAGGAAAATCAAAGAAGTTTTAAAAACCAAATTTTTCTAAAAACCTTAAAATATGTCTTAAGCCTTTAGGAAATTATTGGACCACCACAACACTAAGTAATAATGTCTTATTAAAGGATTACGAGTTGAAACGAGATAGGAAAAGACCGAAGCGGACAAACGGTTACTCGTAGCAAAGAAGCAAAGAGGAGAGGAGTCAAGAGAAGTGAATCAAGACCAAGAACATTGCTCAAGAGACAAATGACATTCTTCAATCGAGGAGACGAAGAGCTTGTGTCATATATAGTGGTTTAAGACGTGCCTTTCCGGCAAAAGTCTAAACGGATTTGGTAATAAACTATACCAAGAAACTTTGATATATAGAATAAGATCATTTTCAAGAGTAGTCTTATTCTATTTCAAAATATGAGCAAAGTATAGATTCACTTTCTCTCCCACATGATCGGATAATTATTGCTTGGATTTACAATAACAATATCCTTGGATTATTTCAATTCCAAATGTGTAAAATCCACCTACAACTTAATGAAGTAGTTTGGTATCTCAAGGGATTCATCAATCATCCTAGAGATGAGCTTAATTTCAAAAGTTACACATGATATTGGGCCTACTAACCGTAAGGGTGCAAACCATGAAAATCATTCTTGATAATTTAAGCTTCTACTAACTCACTCTACATCTCCATAGTGATTCAAGTATCCAAGCAATGATGGTTTGAGAGGGAAAAAGGGAAGAATCACAAACCAAAAACAAATGTCAAGGCAAGGATGCCAAAAACAAACATATAGTCAATTAATGATCAAAATATGATCAATAGGGCGTGTGGAAGAACGAAAACGTACCTTGGCCACAAATTGCATTCCAAGCTTTCAAGGAACCAATGCAAAGCCCAACCATGACTAAAGTGACTACTAAGTCTTCAAGGACTAGTATCACTCCCATCCATCTTGATATCATCATTCAATGATGTTGGAAATTAAAGAAGATGAGTCTTCTACAAGTGTAAGTAACTCAATCCACAATCAATTAAATGATTGATCTTCATGAGTACCTACACATAACAAGATTCAAACTAGTAGATACATTTTAAGAGTAAATCTAAAATGCATAAATAGTACTAATCTAAATGAGATGCAATATTATCAATTAAAAGGCTTATTTTCAATAAAAGATAGTTTTGACGAAAGAAAAACTTTAGTACAACTTAACCTTCTAATTTGAGGAGACAATGGATCGATCCAACTTTTAAAGTACAATATACTTCAAAGATCTTGTGTCACCATTGCTCTGATACTAATTGTAGAAACTAGAAGGGGGGGGGGGGGGGGTTGAATAGTTTCTCATCAGTTTATCTCCTAATTAAAATTCCTTTCAATCAGGTGAGTACCAAAGCTATCTTTTACTTGAAAGCTAGTTGCATAATGATTAGGTTTAATTCTAATGCATTAACAATAACTCGTAAGTGTAAGGATGATGAATTTAAATGATGTGTAAGGAAAGAAACAACCTAGTAGGAAGACACCAAGATTTATAGTGGTTCGGCAACGAGGCTCTATCCTCGTTTCTACTCTACTCCTCGAGTACACCTTACTCGAGATTTCCACTATATCTACAAGCTCCCTTCTTGGCAGAGAAAACCTTACAACGTCGCTTACATTATTTTCCGACATTAAGCTAAATGTCGAGACCTAATCTTAGCTAGGAGAAATCTACACAACGTCGCCCACTTCATCATTTTACGACACAAGGCTAGATGTCGAGTTCTAATCCAAAGCTAGAACCAATCTTCACAATGTTTCCTACTTCACCATTTTCCGACACAAGGCTAGATGTCGAGTTCTAATCCAAAGCTAGAACCAATCGTCACGACTCTTCACTTTGAAGCTAAGCGAGAACTTCATACAACACAACTTCACATCACTTTATAGTTTAGTGAGAACTCACAAGACACAACCACATCACTTTAGTTTAGTGAGAACTAGCACAACTAATTACAACTCAAATAAACATATCCAAGTACACACATGTAGCTTGGATCTACATAACACAAATCCAAGTACAGACATATGCAAAGGATTTACACAACTCTAATCCAAGTATTCATACATAGCTTGGATGAACACAACTTATCCAAGTATTTACAAATACATTGGATCTGCACAAGACACAAATACACAAATGATGAACATGACTAGATCTTTAGGGGAGGATGATCTTCATCAAGGGTTCATCTTTAATCACATCACAAGTGTGTGAGTGTTATTCTCTTTGGACAAGGTAAAGAAGGAGATCAAGAGGATAATCATAAGTAAACATACTTAACACATTAAATGATCATTTACAAATGATTAGGATTAGAAAGGAGAAAGAAGGCTGAAAGAGATGTCCAAAAAAGGTTAATGAAAATGCAGATTTGATCCACTATTTATAGAAGACAAATCCCAACGGCTAACTGGGGGTTGTTCCTTAGCTACCTAGGCGGTTCCTTATCGATAGGGAACCGCATAGGCACTTATGGAACCGCAGAGTGTAGACTCCGCTCCTTTTTATCTTTTAGTGAATTTGAAATATTTAAGGCTGTTTAAACCTTCAAAGTATATTCTTATGGCATTTGGAATATACCATATTCATATTTACATTTTTATTTTAATAAAACATTTTCTTAAAAATAAAGTTTATTAAAAATCTTTTGTTACATTTGACAAAAGTGAGTTTTAAGGCTAATCACTAAGCATAATTAAGATATGTTAGTGAAATGATTATTACCTTGATGATAGTGTTTGTTAGATAATTCGTTTTATGATTGTGTTTGACAATAAACGTCTTTGTAATTTTCCGTGATCAAAACTAAGAAAGATTAATTAATACAAACAATGTTTTTAGGCATTGCTTTACATTAACAAGTTGTCTGATTACTATGTGTTTTACTGGTTCTGTGTGTTCTTTACTTGATTTACATGTTCTTGTCTTGTTTTACTGTTTCATATATTATCTTATGATTATTCATGTTTTCATGTGTTTTTTATTAATGTATTCCATGTATTCTTGTGTTATTATACTTTTAGTATCATAATAAGTAACATTCTAAAAGTAGCAGATTTCTATAAATAGTAAGTTTCCAAAAATAGTAAGTTTCCCAAAATAGAAAGTTTCCATAAATAGAAATAAGCTGGATTAATAAGTTTAAAATATAAGCTAGTGCTTATTAGTCATAAGTTATAAGTCATGATGATTTATTAGTAAAGCTTATTAACATAAATACTTAGGTTAAAATGATTATTAATTAATAATGAAATGCATGGTTATTAATTAATAAAGTGACGTGGTTCATTTAATAAAACTTTGCCTTATATCAATAATTAAAATAAAGTATGGTTTTTAATTTAATTAATCCATAATAAAATGCTTAGGCTATTTCATGAATTATTATATTTAATAATTATAGCCTAAGTTTTCATGATAAAATAATTAATTATAATAATAACATGTAATTAAATTAATTAATTTAATAGAAGTGGTTTAACTAAATAAAACCCTCGTGAACCAAGTCCTAACCCGAACCTATCGAGACACCCGTCTCAGTCGCACTTAACAAAAGAACCCAAGACACCAAAACAGCCACCACAACCGGCGGCTGGGGTTCTTAGCCGGTGGCCAGACAGCCCCAACTGCTGCCGTTTGCCACGGTTAGCCAGAATGTACCCACCGGCTATAGCCGGGTTCCCACTGTCCTGACCAATATTCCCACCAAGAGCATACCAGCTCTCGGTTCCCACTGATAACCAACCAACATCTACTGTGGGCGGTTTGGCCTGTGCCAGAACAAGGGAAACCACCACCGCCCTTATGGGTTGCGGCTGGTAGAATAAAACCAACCACCGAGGCCATGATTGGTCTCGGTTTGCGTGAAACCCAAAAGAAACCAAACCAAAACCCTTAATTCTATTGTTTTTAGTTCTTGTCTACCATGTTTAAACACTTGATTTAAGGACTTATGAACAAATAGACATAATTAAATGAAAAGATTGAAGGTTTAAGAATACCGAATGCATTAATGGTTTGATGTTTTGATCACGAACACGAACCTGTTATTCATCAAAATCAAAAGTCAAAAATCTCTCCCTTGTATGTGATATATGCCGCGTCCAAAGAAGGATGGAGGCTAGGGTTTTCCATTTTTTGTAAACTTGCAAATAATGAGTGACACGTAAATTCCCTAGTGTTTTTAATTTAGTAATTGGTCGCGCCTTAAGCCCTTTTTTGTTCTTGTTTTCGACGCCACACCTACAACACACATACTTACATTCTTTTTATTTTTCCTGTCTAAAATATTTATCATACGTGTTCGTGTTTTAAGTGTTGTGTTCTATTTCTTGTCGTGCTTAAGTGTTATACGTAAATACTCATCGTGTATTAATAATATACGTAATGTTTGTAATTAATATTCGTGACACGTGTCGTATATTATCAAATGTAAAATTTTAATCTAATCGGGTTTTCGTGCATTAATTATCATGGGTATTTCTATACGGGTTTTACAACTCTTCCCCTCCTCGAATTAGAGACACGATAAGCTGGAAAGGACATGGACGTGACGTGACTTGAAGGGACATGTAACGTGGCTTGATTGAAAAGAATCTATCTGACTCATGGACGGAAAAGAGGATAAGAAATCCAGATGGATTCCTCTTTTTCCATGTGGCTTCCCGCTCAGAACGGTCCTCTAAAAGATCTTGACAAGAAATAATAATCTTGGTCTCCATAACCTGACTTGATGGTACGTAACAGTTCTGGTTCATCGACGTAATATAGATCCTCGTGAATCTGATCGAGTGGATAAGAATTAACGTGCAAGGGTAAATGAAACGTTATGATGCAAATAAACCGAAATAACTAACATTAGTAACGTCTGAGCAATGATGCGCGAGACATACTGAAACGTAGTACTTGAACAATTGTGAACGTGATACGTGTAGATATGGTGAATGTAATATGAGAGCACATAGTGCACGAGGAGACGTGCAACATATCCTGAACGTGATATGAAAGACATAGGATGGGCATGATATGTGAAACATATTGCGAACGTAAGATAACTGAAGAGGTAACGCCAAACGGTAAGAGGTGAGATGTGAAATGTAACGTGAAACGTCTGTCTGAGGATGGAAAGTCTATTAAACTTTAGTCCGGTCTCCCACGCTTTCTGCAAACTTTCTAGAAAGAAAGGTGAAACATAAATCGTAAGATAGAATACGATCATGAACATGAACAGTGTCATGAACATGAGTGCGAAAGCAAATCATAAAGTTGATCAAGGACGTGAACTTAATAATGAGCACGATGTGAAGTTTTATTTGATCTTATAGCTGAAGGAGTGACAAATGATCATACGATCCTTGGCTTGAAGATGTCTGATAATCTGCTAACTGTGAAATTCTTGCAGATGGAAGGGGGTATGCAGACTTGGTCAAACTGTTGACAACAACCCAGATAGCATCATGCTTCTTCTGAGCATGCGGTAGTCCGGTGACAAAATCCATGGAGATCTTGTCCTTTCTCCGTTTACAATTTCTAATGGTGCACATAACTCCTAGCCCTGTTGGTGTTCTATCTTAACCTGCTGGTATGTCAGGTACTTAGATATGAACTTAACTGCATCTTGTTCAATAGAACTAGATACATAAAAGTTTGGAAAAATATGAGTCTCTATAAGTTAAACCTCTTTTAGCGTAGGATCCTCTGGAACACCTAATTTAGTGTAGGGTTCTCCCCTTTATGCGTAAGTTGAGTCATGGTGAGATTAACCGTGAGACACAGCGTGTCACTGTAATCAACCAAGAATTAGTACTTGAAAATTTTCAATGAAAATTTTTCTATCGTAGGATTTGTAACATAGTACAGAGATGGTCTTCGTGTTATTCTCTAGACTTAGAGAAGATCAGGTTGTCATCGATGAGAACAATAATGAATTTGTTTATGAATTCATGGAAAACTCAATTCATCAAGTCCATAATGCCGCTGAAGCATTCATGTTACCAAAACAAAATCATGAATTTAGCATGACCAAGTCGTGTGCGAAAAGCAGTAATGGAAATGTATGCTCTTTCACTCGCCACTGTTGGTAGCATGCTTGAAAATCGATTTTGGAACCCTATAGTCGATCAGACACGTCTTCAATACGTGGAGGGGAATAACGGTCATGAATGGTGATTTATTTAAATCGATGGTAGTCGGCATATAATCTCATGTTACCGCCCTTCTCCTCAATAAACAAAACCGGTGCACACCATGGTGATACACCTGGCTAATGAACTTCTTCAAGCATATCGTGCGGCTGATCCTTCACTCTCAAGGAGTCCATGCGATAGAGAGCCTTGGAAACTAGTTCTGCTCCATGACATGCTCGATGTTAAGTTCCACCTTGTGGATAAAAGTATACTCGGAGGTTCTTCTAGAATTACATCTAGAATTCTTTGAAATAGTCGCCTGATTATGAATAAAAAGAAACTTCAGTAGTCGTATCGTAAATGATAGCTAGAAAATATTCGCAGCCATGGGATAACAAAACACGTGCATATGAAGCAGAAAAATTTCCAAAGATTTTCCTGGTGTAAAACCATGATGAATTTATTCAGGAGCCTGAACATCGCTAAGTATAATCTGATATGCATGGAAATAAATTGTAGCATGACGCGCTGCTAATCTGTCCATAATCAGAATCATATACAATTCGCATCTATCCAAGGGAGTGTATTAGCAGAAAGGATCTTGTCGCCAAACTCAGAGGAAAGCCTTGTACCCATGGGTGATACAACGGCGTCTTTAAATAAATAAATGAAATCTAGGATCGAGAAATAAAGGTGTGATCTGAATACTATGTAAAAGTGGTAGATCTTACTGAATGTGTTTCGTCCGTGTCACACAGAACGAACACTGCGTGTCCAAATATGAACAATGCGCCAGAGACGGTATTGAGGTTTTAGTGGCCTGATTAGTACATGGCACAACAGAGAATGGGTATACCCCTTGGAGGTACCCTGAATTACTGAGGCCAAGATCAGAAGTTATGCATGAGTCGTGTGTCTTGACTGATGTTTTGAGAAAATATGTGTATGACATGTGTCTTGACTGGTGTCTTGACATGTGTCTTCAGAAAATACACGTGAGACATGTGTCTTGACGGATTTCTTGACATGTGTCCTCGGAAAATATGTGTGAGATGTGTGTCTTGAAGGATGTCTTGACATGTGTCTCTAGATGTGAAAATGACTAGAGTTGAAAATTTTGGTCATAATGCCAGAATTGGCGGATCGGTTGGACTAGTGACCCACTGTAAGTCTGGTCGCGTCCGTTACCGTAGTTTCTGGCGTTATTTTAAAGTGTAAATTGTCATGGTAGTTTTCACCACCCCTTGTCTGTCAGTTCCATGGCGGTTATTATCATGACGGTGGTTCATGTAACTATTCAGCTGAGTGGCCGGCTGGTACCGGTTCCCACTCATATGCTTGAAAGACAGCTTGAATGACGTGTGACATTTAACTAAAAAGGTAAGGACATGGATTGTGATGGAAATCGTCTGGTGGTGAAGCATCCTTCTAGTCCGATCGTTACGATCTAATGCCTTTGTCTTCGTCTTGTAGATCTCCAATTATGAGCAACATCATCATCTTGTAAATCTCCAAATTATGATCAGCATTGTAAACTCCGTAAAAATAAGATCATAATTTAATTCTATTTTTTTGTATTTTTGAAGTATATGATGACGTTAATTATTATGACGTTTAAAGGTTTAAGTTGAAACCAATATTGAACGTTTTAGTTTTTCGTTCTGACGAGTAACGAGGACTACTAGTGATCGCGATGCCAATGGATGCCAAATATTATATTTTTATATCGATTATTTTGATATTTGATATTTCTTAATTTTTACGTTTACGTCTTATAAATTAAATAATTATTATTTAATTACTTGTAGTATTTTCGACGTTTTTGAGTCGGACTGAATGAAAATAATAAAAATAATAGTTGAAACGACTCAAAACTAAAACTTTGAAAATATAAAGAAATAGTATTTTTCATTGTATCCTAAAACGTTGCTAATAACGTGAGTAAAAGAATTTACGTTTTATTTTTACGGCGAAATCTAACCGAAATAGCTAAAAATGAATAAACAAGCATTTAAATAAACAATAGCAAATGTTTTCGAAAATCGACAAAGTAAGGACTCATATTTATTGGAAAAATGATTTTATAAACGATGGTGCAAGTCTCGTGTCTTGAATCGTCCGTTAAGTCGCCCAAACGAGCCTCGAACGCTTACTTTACAAAAGTAAATAAAACATATTCAAAACATACCCTAAACTTTTCACCACATGCTAAATTGGATTGGAAGTATTACTATATATATATACAATGTTTTCAGACCCGGGTCGACCCGGCCGGGTCAACCGGTTTAACCGGTTCCGGCCGAAAAAACGGGTCATATTGACCCGGGTTTCATATTTTCGAAACCCGGCTTGACCCGGCCGGTTTGGGGTGACCCGGGTCAACTCGGTTCTCAAGACCCGGCCGGGTTTCGAATTTTTCGGATTTTTTTTGAATTTTTTTTTGAATTTTATGTATTTGCGGCGAAAGTTTATTTTTACATATTATATTGGTTGCTAAACAATTTATATTTTTAATATACGTAAATTTTTATGGTTTTTATAAGTATAATTTTGTTAATTATTAAAAATATAAAAAAAATATATTTTTTAGAACACCGGGTTAACCCGGGTTCACCCGGGTCGACCCGGGTTGACCCGGACCCGGCGACTCGACCGGGTCGATCTAAGACCCGGGTTTTAAAACATTGTATATATATATTCACTTCATTTCTTTCATTTTAAACACAAAACTAAAAACACACACACAAAATCACTCTCTCCTCTCTCTCCCATTTCCAGCCGCCGGCCACCATGGCTGCCGTCGCCGCCGCCACCGGAAAACTTTTCCGGTGAGTTTTCCGGCGAAACCTCCATTTTTCTGGCGTGCTTATAATTAATCCGAGACACCCTTTATTCCAACACCACTGAAATCATCTCCCCTCCTCCTGCCATCCTCAAACCGCCGCGGCCACCAAGCTGTGGTGGTGTTTTCCAGCCGCCGCCGCCTTAAGGTGGTGTGTGGGTGACGGATTTACCATTTCAACAAGTGGGTATACCTTAAAAACCCTTAAAAACCTCGGATCTTGTCCCGATCTACACATGCAAGATGGTTACAATCAAGATTAGACAAAATAGTTTAATTATTTTAATTATTTTGTTTATGGTGGTTCTTGGCCGCGTTTTGATCAGAAAAGGGGGCCTGTCCGCCGCCCAACCACCGTCGTGGTGGCGGCCGGACGTGGCCACTATAACCACAGCCGCACCTTTTTGGTGTCGGGCTTGTGGTGGTGATATCCCCAATGTATTTTTTTGTTTGTTATTGTTTGGTGGTTGTAGATCTAATTAATTTTAATCATTATGTATAAAGATAAATAAATAAAAAGTATGATAAAATTAAAGTGTATGATTATATTTTGAGGTATTTGTTATTATTATTATTTGATATACTTGGTTATAAAATTAATTGAGGAGATATGTATTATAATAAATAAAATAGTATAATAAAATAATAGAGTGTAAGCATTCTGAAATATTATAATAATAATAATTATTATTTGATAAAATGAGTTATATAATTATTTGAGAACTTATAAGAAATAAGTAAATAAATACATATTTAAAGAGTATTGTTATTAATATTATTATTAATAAACGGTATATTAAAATATAAAATTATTTAATGTTATATGGAAAGTAATTAAAACATTGATGGTGGAAAATTAATATATTAATTATGGTATTAATTGAAATATGGAAAGAAATTAATTGAGGAGAAATGGAAGGTAATTAAAATATTAATGGTGGGAATATATAATTAATATAATAATTATATTGATTAAAAATACCTTAATTAGAATATTGATTTAGAAAAGTATTAATTGGAATATTGATTG
This sequence comes from Glebionis coronaria, assembly GCA_025667525.1. Taxonomy (NCBI): domain Eukaryota; kingdom Viridiplantae; phylum Streptophyta; class Magnoliopsida; order Asterales; family Asteraceae; genus Glebionis; species Glebionis coronaria. The sequence continues at coordinate 30,405,030 of CM046881.1, forward strand.
AGAAATGTGGAAAAAATTATGTATTTTATATACATGGAAACATTATAAAAACGGCAAGGTCATGCCGAAATTTTCTAAAAATGTATACGTTTATAATAGAAATAGTTAACGAATAAATACGTTATATGATAACTTTCGAAAAGTATTATTCCAGTTAATATGACATTTAACGTATAATTATGGTAAATAAATTTTAATGAATTACATAATAATTTTTCGAATGAGTGTCGAATTATATAAATGACTTTGTATACTCTATTAATTCTAAAGGATTATGTACATAATTTAAGAAATACATTTTAAATGTTATTATAAATAGTAACTTATGATATGATTTATGTGCGTCATGTTCACATATAAATTATACACCGAATATATTATATAATTTGTTTTATCATTTTATTTTTTTGGCCAACCACCAGGGTTTTACGAGTTAAACATTATTAACTAATTTTTGTGTCGAGTTGATGTAACCATCCATCGGGAAAACACCAAAACCTAAACCTCACAAAACGATTGGAGCATAGCTGTGGAATTAATTACAACCGCGAAAGGATACAGTCGACGCTACATGATTATTAGCTATTTATGGTGTATTACGACTATTGGAATCAAGCCGTATAGATTATGATGCTGTGTTGATAATTATGTGAAGCAGTATTGGGTTATGATATGTCGTATGGTATTGATACTTATATTCTGCTAATTGTCTGCATCTAAGGTGAGTTCATAGCCTCGCATTTAAATCCTTTACTGTTTTTCAAACCCGCGAGGGGGATACATGCTTGTTTTAGAAAATCGAACACAAGTAGCTTTTATGTGAACGTTGCTATGAGTATTATGTAGTGGCCTTTCCTTCATGAACCGTTAATTACCGATAACCGGTAAACGCTAGTGCAATAATAATAGATCTATTTTGGCCTAACGACCTATCCGGAGTATGTGTTCTTGAGAGAAGCATACAAGGATATATTGTATTTAGTATTGGGAGTGTCTCACTCCAGGTTGGGCACATGGTTAAGGTCCGGTTCGTGCCTCTAGTATCGTTTGATTGTTCTATGAATAAAATGTTTATTAAGCTTGTGTTCAAAGTTACTATTTATAAACTCTATGGATTCACTAAACATTTTTGTTGACTTTAAGCATGTTTATCTCAGGTTTATATTAGCTTGCTTGGGTGGGATTGGATGCGGATATCAAAGGAAATTGACTTGGTGAACTTTGTACATTGGATAAAAATCCTTTCTTTTAAAAAGATAAAACAAAAACTTCTATATTGCAACTTATTTGAAAATAAGTTTTCTTAATTTTTTGGGACCTTGTAACTCTGATCTTTCGATGAAATCATCGTTGGTAAACATTTATATTAAAATACATTTACTGTGACTCGTGAGCTTGTATTATGAAGTAGCACCCCAATGTTGTATTCCGCTGCGTTGTAAATGTGGGGGTGTTACAGATTGGTATCAGAGCTCGAGTCATAGCGAACTAGGTCGTTTTTCAAAACCTGGACTGTGACTGTTTTCTAAAAATTTTCACGAGTCGTTCACCGATGTCTGATATCCGCGCGTGCAATCCTTCCCGCTTCTTTATGTTCTTGGTGCTAGGTCTTTAATTGTATATTTTATACCATATGCGTGCGTGGTATAAATTGTAATTATATACTTACGATACCGTTCTTTGACGAACCATTAGATCTCTATTTACACCTTTCGATCATCCCTATGGACGTACTTTCGATTGTATTATTTATACTAAATAATGGTGTTTCCATTATCATCTGATATGGTAAATCTCGTACATATGTAATATACATACGTTACGGTATTATATATACATCTATATATACGTAACATGGTTAGATTTTGTTTGTGTTCTGGTTTGGTTTTCTCTTTTGAGCCGCGACTAAGGAACGAATGAAGGAGGTGAAACTATTTACTCTCTGGTCTTTTTGGTGAATTATTAAAAGAAATCTCTATTACTAATGTAATCATTTGTTTTACGACATAACTTGTTGTTGATAAATGTCTGTGATGAGATCCGTCGAAAACTTGCTTAGATTAGTTGAAAGAATGGTTGAGAAATTTTCACGATTTGAAACGCGTGTATACGTGGGTTTAAACATGATATAAATTGATTTTTGCGTCAAATATAAACTTTGGCACGTATCATAATATACACTTTGAGTGAAAATTTAAATACTTGAAATTATTGATTAAAAGTTGACATAAATTTTGAAGGAGCAAACCGAGCGCTTTCGAGTCAGTTTTAGCCATCCGGCAAAACACGATTGTTTTTCAAAATGTCGTTTTACGTTGCTACGAGAAGTTTTCAATGATGTAACATATTTTAAATATGTAAAAATAATCTCTTTCACAATATGATAAACATTAATTAGAACGCGCAAGTGGATTTTTCATCGCACACAGACTCGTATTATTTCTAATAAGGATATATAATTAATATATCTAACGTTCTGGATGCGTATGGTTTGATCATACTTTATCTTCTCTGATTTCGCGATTCTACCATTGGACTTAAGTAGTCCTGTCATGTGTTCACCTTTGATCTGTCCTTGGTATAGGGCCATTTTATATAGATCGTTATTTTTCTTTTACATGTTAGTAAGGATATGTTGCATGTTGTATTTTTGTCCCCTTTACGGACCCCGGAACCTTCTCTTCTCTTGTTATTGGAAACTAATTTGGTGGAATGAGCTGTGTAACGCGAAACAGTGGAGATAACCTTCTAGATACTGAATGTATAATTGGGGAGCGCATGTACTACACTTGGCTTCATTATGGAGAATATGATCGTTCTTCAATTTTCGGCGATTGTGATGATGCTCGATGTTCATTTCATTATTTCGTAGGTGTCGTTGTTACCTAGAAACTCTTGACATGTCTTAGGTGTATCTTGACTCTTAGTGCACGCAATTTCAGTAGCAAATATATTGTTCGTTCACCTCATTCAGTCTCATTGATTCTTGATTCCTGCTATTTATACTTGCATTGATCCTTGATTCCAAACCACCTTAGCGTCATTTTATGATGTAAAATTTTTCGAGAATATATATTAATATATAAAGTATTTTATCGAACCAAATACCAAATTGTGTTGATATCTTTTTTTACAAGAAGGCGAAAGAAAAATATGTTTCCCAAGAATGAATATACAAATAGTTGATGTATTTCTAAAAATAGGTTAAAAATAATTTCTGATTTCTATGTCACATGATTTACTTATTTTCGAGAATAAGTAAAAAATGATCATAATCTTGAATGATTGTGCAATAATTGTAAAGTTTCTTTTTGTAGCGTCGAATATGTCGTTACTCGGTCCTCAGTTATGCATAGCCTAGCTAACTATGCATAATTTAGGAAGAGTCGTGACGTATTAGATGTGTCGTTGCTTGGTCCTTAATTATACATAGCCTAGCTAACTATGCATAATGCAGGAAGAGCCACGTCGTGTCAAATCAGTCGTTGACGTTAAAATCGTGGTTTTGAATAAATGTTTGAGTGAGAACACTTCCAAATGGTGGATCCTTATGCAAGTAATCAAGTTCGATTCGACTCCGTAAGAACATGTCCCAAATTTCCTTGTATCCTTTGACATATTCTCTTTCGACTAGTGTTAGCTTAGAAAGTAACCTTGACCGAATATTTTCATAAAACATTTTTATGGTGTCATGTACAATGTGTGAATCCCGTCTAAATCAACATGTTGGTGACGAATTACCAAGGAACCTCGTACCAAAACTAAGAAGAAATTTTAACAAGATCATCAGACTGCCAAACCGGAGGAAAGTCGAGTTTGAGTAATTTCGAGGCCATTGAACAAGACATCTTCCCCCGAAACGTATGTATTCGGCCAGCTTATGTCACGGACGAATCTTCATAGACTCGAGTTTTGAATTCGAGGTGTTTGATTTGTTCCTATTTTGCCTTGTGAACTCGTATATCAACGTAGAGTGCTAACTCGTATACCAACGTAGGGTCACACAAGGATGGTTCAAAAAGGAGAGCCTTCGGCGCGAGAGCCAAGCACAATGGTCGGATCCTACTAGATCCAGTGGTGTCGTCCGTCATCATCATCTGTAGGGAATAAAACGGTATGCGATGGATAGTTGAAGTTTGCCGACCGCGCATCGGTAGATGAAAGACAATCCGGGTTGCCGTCTTCATTTATTCAGTTGAGGAATCCTTGTGCTTGACTCGATCCCCTTTGATCGACTATAATCAAACGGCGGATAGCCATAGTTGAAATTATGTGCAAAACCTTGCTTGTTATGTGTTTATGTGATATGTGACTTAGTCGAGTGGTCGTACGTTGTGCGAGCTCGAGGTGGCATTGTGAAATGCTGCCCGATCGGAAGGAAACGCGTGCCTCTATTACGTTGGGTATGTATCCATATCAGAACACCCCGTAATATTGTATTGGCTTTATTCGAGTGGTCGTACGTTGTGCGAGCTCGAGGTGGTATTGTGAAATGCTGCCCGATCGGAAGGTAACGCGTACCTATATTACCTTGGGTATGCATCCATTTGTGAACACCCCGTAATATCATTTTGGGTATGTATTCGTATGTGAACACCCCGTAATAAATTTTGGGTATGGATCCGTGTGTGAGCACCCTCCTATGACAAAAGTCGTTTTGGATGTGCATCCATGGCTATCAGGCCCGTGGACATCCTTTAATATGCAAACTTTCTTTTGACTTGACATATCCAAAAATCCTGTCAAATATTCATAATTATCATGGCTTGATTATTTAGCAAGCATGAGTTAACTTGATTGAACTAATTGATTCGACATGGCTTGGTTAGTTTGCAAGCATGACGTAATGTTATTATATGTGCTTAATGATAGCATTCAATGTTTTAATGTACGTCATAGTGCGTTCGATGGAGTAATGTATACTCCGAATGAATTCTGCTTCGAAGAAATCTCCTTTGATGGAAGGTTTCCCTAGCGATCATGTGATTAGGTGATTTCGTATGATTAGTAACGATTACCGTGTTTTAAGTAATTTTGTAACGCATTCAATGAAGTTATGTACTCTCGAGAATATTTTCTATGACGTGATATCTTTTAACGAGCCCCGGGACGGTGCTCCCTTAAGGTGGCGGATGTAAAATCCGTAAAAATAAGATCATAATTTAATTCTTTTTTTTTTGATATTTTTGAAGTATATGATGACTTTAATTATTATGACGTTTAAAGGTTTAAGTTGAAACCAATATTGAACGTTTTAGTTTTTTGTTCTGACGAGTAACGAGGACTACTAGTGATCGCGATAACAATGGATGCCCAAATATTATATTTTTATATCGATTATTTGATATTTGATATTTCTTAATTTTTACGTTTACGTCTTATAAATTAAATAATTATTATTTAATTACTTATAGTATTTTCGACGTTTTAGAGTCGGACTGAATGAAAATAATAAAAATAATAGTTGAAACGACTCAAAACTAAAACTTTTAAAATATGAAGAAATAGTATTTTTCATTGTATCCTAAAACGTTGCTAATAACGTGAGTAAAAGAATTGACGTTTTATTTTTACGGCGAAATCTAACCGAAATAGCTAAAAATGATTAAACAAGCATTTAAATAAATAATAGCAAATGTTTTCGAAAATCAACAAAGTAAGGACTCATATTTATTGGAAAAATGATTTTAAAAACGATGGTGCAAGTCTCGTGTCTTGAATCGTCCGTTAAGTCGCCCAAACGAGCCTCGAACGCTTACTTTACAAAAGTAAATAAAACATTTTCAAAACATACCCTAAACTTTTCACCACATGCTAAATTGGATTGGAAGTATTACTATATATATATTTTAACTTCATTTCTTTCATTTTAAACACAAAACTAAAAACACACACACAAAATCACTCTCTCCTCTCTCTCCCATTTCCAGCCGCCGGCCACCATGGCTCCCGCCGCCACCAGAAAACTTTTCCGGTGAGTTTTCTGGCGAAACCTCCATTTTTTCCGGCGTGCTTATAATTAATTCGAGACACCCTTTATTCCAACACCACTGAAATCATCTCCCCTCCTCCTGCCATCCTCAAACCGCCGCGGCCACCAAGTTGTGGTGGTGTTTTCCAGCCGCCGCCGCCTTAAGGTGGTGTGTGGGTGACGGATTTACCATTTCAACAAGTGGGTATACCTTAAAAACCCTTAAAACCCTCGGATCTTGTCCCGATCTACACATGCAAGATGGTTACAATCATGATTAGTCAAAATAGTTTAATTATTTTATTTATTTTGTTTATGGTGGTTCTTGGCCGCGTTTTGATCGGAAAAGGGGGGCTGTCCGCCGCCCAACCACCATCGTGGTGGCGGCCGGACGTGGCCACTGTAACCACAGCCACACCTTTTTGGTGTCGGGCTTGTGGTGGTGATATCCCCAATGTATTTTGTTGTTTGTTATTGTTTGGTGGTTGTAGATCTAATTAATTTTAATCATTATGTATAAAGATAAATAAATAAAAAGTATGATAAAATTAAAGTGTATGATTATATTTTGAGGTATTTGTTACCACTATTATTTGATATACTTGGTTATAAAATTAATTGAGGAGATATGGATTATAATAAATAAAATGGTATAATAAAATAACAGAGTGTAAGAATTCTGAAAATATAATAATAATAATAATAATAATAATTTGATAAAATGAGATATATAATTATTTGAGGACTTATAAGAAATAAATAAATAAATACATATTTAAAGAATATTGTTATTAATATTATTATTAATAAATGGTATATTAAAATATAAAATTATTTAATGTTATATGGAAAGTAATTAAAACTTTGATGGTGGAAAATTAATATATTAATTATGGTATTAATTGAAATATGTAAAGAAATTAATTGAGGAGAAATCGAAGGTAATTAAAATATTAATGGTGGGAATATATAATTAATATAATAATTATATTGATTAAAGATACCTTAATTAGAATATTGATTTAGAAAAGTATTAATTGGAATATTGATTGAGAAATGTGGGAAAAATTATGTATTTTATATACATGGAAACGTTATAAAAACGGCAAGGTCATGCCGAAATTTTCTAAAAATGTATACGTTTATAATAGAAATAGTTAACGAATAAATACGTTATATAATAACTTTCGAAAAGTATTATTCCAGTTAATATGACATTTAACGTATAATTATGGTAAATAAATTTTAATGAATTACATAATAATTTTCGAATGAGTGTCGAATTATATAAATGACTTTGTATACTCTATTAATTCTAAAGGATTATGTACATAATTTAAGAAATACATTTTGAATGTTATTATAAATAGTAACTTACGACATGATTTACGTGCGTCATGTTCACATATAAATTATATACCGAATATATTATATAATTTGTTTTATCATTTTATTTTATTTGGCCAACTACCAGGGTTTTACGAGTTAAACTTTATTAATTAATTTTTGTGTCGAGTTGATGTAACCATCCATCGGGAAAACACCAAAACCTAAACCTCACAAAACGATTGGAGAATAGCTGTGGAATTAATTACAACCGCGAAAGGATACAGTCGACGCTACATGATTATTAGTTATTTATGGTGTATTACGACTATTGGAATCAAGCCGTATAGATTATGATGCTGTGTTGATAATTACGTGAAGCAGTATTGGGTTATGATATGCCGTTTGGTATTGATACTTATATTCTGCTGATTGTCTGAATCTAAGGTGAGTTCATAGCCTCGCATTTAAATCCTTTACTGTTTTTCAAACCCGCGAGGGGGATACATGCTTGTTTTAGAAAATCGAACACAAGTAGCTTTTATGTGAACTTTGCTATGAGTATTATGTAGTGGCCTTTCCTTCATGAACCGTTAATTACCGATAACCGGTATACGCAAGTGCATTAATAATAGATCTATTTTGGCCTAACGACCTATCCGGAGTATGTGTTCTTGCGAGAAGCATACAAGGATATATTGTATTTAGTATTGGGAGTGTCTCACTCTAGGTTTGGCACATGGTTAAGGTTCGGTTCGTGGATCTAGTATCGTTTGATTGTTCTATGAATAAAATGTTTATTAAGCTTGTGTTCAAAGTTACTATTTATAAACTCTATGGATTCACTCAACATTTTTGTTGACTTTAAGCATGTTTATCTCAGGTTTATATTAGCTTGCTTGGGTGGGATTAGATGCGGATATCGAAGGAAGTAGACTTGGTGAACTTTGTACATTGGATAAAAATCCTTTCTTTTAAAAAGATAAAACAAAACTTGTATATTGCAACCTATTTGAAAATAATTTTTCTTAATTTATTGGGACCTTGTAACTCTGATCTTTCGATGAAATCATCGTTGGTAAACGTTTATATTAAAATACGTTTACTGTGACTCGTGAGCTTGTATTATGAAGTAGCACCCCAATGTTGTATTCCGATGCGTTGTAAATGTGGGGGTGTTACAAGCATCAACATCTAGTAGAATATCCGCAAGTGTAATACGCTTGAGATGATTGAGAATCGACTAGTGAATACTTCTCGAGTATTATAGGTAAAATACACGTGGCTAACGGTATGTGTAGTACACATGGGAAACGGTACATGTAGTACACGTTGAATATGGTATATGGAGTACTCATGGGATACGGTACATGGGGTACACGTGGAATTCACATGAGATGATCGATATGGTGTCAACCATCTGACATGATTTTAAAAGGAAAATAAATGATTAAACAGTTAGAAAACCAAACTGAAGCGAGCAACATGGTGGCCTAGCAATTCCAGCGTAGACATCATTCCGGTTGCATAGAGCAAAAACCAAATGTGTGGTTAAACGAAATTCAACGATGATTAGCATGAAATCATGATTAATGAAAACCAACCATGACTATCATGAAAGTAGGATTAAATAAAATTCATCAATGTCTGGCATGAAAGCATAATCAACATGATGAAAGCAAAATCAACATAAGGAGGCACGAAACATAATCATTATGAAAACGTAATCAACATGAGATCATGAAAACATAGTTGTCATAAAGAACATAAAAGCATAATCAACAGATATTTAACATTGACTGATGTGGACTGCTATGGTTCAGTCCACCAAATTCAATGAAAAAGACTTGTGACTAAGTATGGATGATTATGGTTCAATCCATACTTGTCAAATTTCAAGGAAAACTATCATGGATAGAATTTAACAATGTGGGACTAAATATGGATGGCTGGGGTCCAATCCATACTAGTCCAAAATTCAAGGAAAAATGGTATATTGTACAGCCACCTGACAGTTTGAAAGAGGGAAACAACATAAATGATTAATCTGACATAACATAGAATGAACATAAAGATGCATGAAACAATTTATAAAGCATAATTTTAGCATGAGTAAGGGTGAATGCCTATGGGTCAGTTTACAAAACAAAATTGACATGACAAGGGTGAACGCCTATGGGTCGGTTTATAAAAAAATGACATAAACAAAGGTGAACGTCTATGGGTCGGTTCACAAAACAACATTCGAATTAAAAGCACATGCGACTAAATATGTCCAGTTCTCTACCAACCATTACTTATTCAAAATGTCACCAATAATGATACATGAAATAAATGAAAATCAACTGTCAGCTTAGGAAGACCATGGTGACTACTCACTAATCACAGGTGAAGTTTTTAGAGCCTACAGGTCGAGACCTTGGCTCTGATACCATAATTGTAACACCCTACTTTGATAAGTGGACCGTTCCGTGTATTTATGACGTGTCATCAAAGCATGCAAGGTAATATGTACTAAAACATACATGACCAAAAGGGAAAACCGGAATCAAACATCAGTTCCCAAACATAAGCCCAAAAAATAAATAAAGTAAATGAAATGAGAAGGACCAAACAAGTGTCCATACAAGCATAAGTATAAGAGGGCAAAAGGAGAAGAAGTCTAACGCAGCTTCCATCCTATGCACGTCCTCCAAATTCTCATGTCTGTCTATGGGTACCTGTCGTTTTGGGACATGGAAGAAAACTAACGGCTTAGCAAAATGCTTTGTGTTGTCCCTAATATATGATGTTATAATACACGAATTAAAGAAAGAAATGTAGATATGAGAAGAATTCTAGAGAGAGAAAGTAGTGAGAGAAAGTAGAGAGAAAATGGTTGGTGAAACTTGTGGAATATTAGATTAGAGAGAAAATGAAATGACCAACACCCTTCCTAACATGCTAGGAAGGGTATATATAGTCCACCCACATGCGGGCTTCTTTATGGACTATAAGGTTTGGGCCGGGCTTTCCTTTTGGGCTTTGGTTACTTATTAATGAACCTTAGCTTAAAGTTAAGCCCGTAATAACACGACTAATATACTACCTATTACAACGTTCTAAAATACGATACACAATAAACATATGACCGAGCATTCTTGTTTGGCTCAATATTTTGAGGCTAACAATCTCCCCCAATGAGAGGTCATAAACCTTGGTCATTTAGGAAATTTGTAGAGATTACTAATCTCGCCATAAAGGAGTCTTGAACGTGTAATAGTAGTCTTGTTCCTTCATGCTGTGATCTTTGAGCCTTTGTCGTTGTCTTTCGACTTTGTCCTTAAGCTTGAGATCTTCAAATCATCCTTGACTTGTCTTTGCCATCTTGCGATCTTGTGCCTTCATCCACATGCTCACACTATTAATTGTTGAATATGTATTTAGGCATGAGTATGTGGTTTTGAATCTTTGACTTTGCTGTGTACACCGTGACGCCACCTTCTCGAGACAAAACATAGACACGGACTGAATGGCTTTGACATTCGTCCTAAATCGGTAGCGTTTTACCTCCGGTCGGTGAAGACCGTTATACGATATTAAATATCGTACCTGTGATCAGGTAGATTCAATTAAGAATCTCCTTGACAGGGTTTCGCGGCTGTACTAGCCGTTCTCTTTACTCGGCCGTCTCAAAGCAAGACTGCGAACATAAAGAGTGAATCAATTGGATAGATATCCGCTTGATTAAAGTCGTCAATTCAAATTCCTGGAACAAGTGTGATTCGTAATGAATCTTACCATTGTTGCTTTCCAGTTGACACAAGTTTGATTCATAAGAATCTCACAAGTCACCTACCGTAGCGCTGTTTGATGTTGACGCTAGAAGGATTTCCATTCGTCACTGTGGATATTAATGAATATCACTCTGAATGTTCTGGCAAGACCATAAAGATATTGCGTAGAAACCTGAAATGAGTTTGAATCAATTAAGAATCAAACCACTGTTGCTTTTCAGTTTTGCACATGTTCAATTCATAAAGAATCTTGCATATGACCTCCCGCAGTGCTGTTTGATGTTAACACTGGAAGGATTTCCACTCATCATTGTGAATACTAAGTAGTATCACTCTGAGTGTTCTAGCAATATCACAAGGATATAGCGTAGGACTCTCTTGATCTTCATCCGTGTGTCCTAACGAGATTTGATTGATCTCTTGGCTCTAGACTCGATTTGTGCACTTTTAGTGGTCGGAGGCTGGAGCAGATGCCACCTATTCAATATCAACTATCTCGGAGTGAGAAAGTCAATAGAAGTCGTGTTGATCTCCGTGACAATAAAACAAACTTCTTTTGAGAGAAGCCTGAGTAGCTAGGAAAGGGTTGTGCTTCACATCACTGGGTCCATGATGAGTTTGTCTTCATGATGAGTTGACCCGGTTTCTGCCTAAGTTGTATGGAGGGCTTCTTTCTTTAGACCCTTTATCCTTACATTTCTTTTTCATTCTTCAACCCCTTCAATGCTTACCAAGACATCATTACTAGCACCTTGTTGTGATTGTTCCAGTGCTAGCATCAGTACTTAGTCGGCATTCAGCTACGTTCACATTCTACTCCATCTTTCCTAAGGACTTCTAATAATCTATTGGATTGTCCCTGGGAAGATCCCTCCGGTTCTGGTTGGATCATAGGACTTAAGCCTAACCACCCTTTTGACACCAATAACGTCGTGAAGTAAAGATGTTGTGGGTATTTGATCGTAACCATGAAAACCACTTTAAATTCTAACAAAGTGTTTGAAAAACATTTAACACCTTGCTAGTTTTGTCGTTTTAGAAATGCTCCCCCTTCACATGTGCATCGATAATCGAAAGTGTTTTGCACATGTAGGTAAGAGTTAAAGTGCTTGAGTCTTATATTAGATCACATTTTAATCACATTTTCTCCCCCTATCTCTAATATATAAAATCTTTTGATATTAGAGATACCAAATTTGATTAAAATATATTTTGAAAAATAGTCTTGAAATCTCGGGGAGAAAGATGTGTGAATCTTTTGCATGAAGTTTAAAATGCTCCCCCTCAAAAATTGATCCAATTGAATTGTCATTGTGAGGATATGATCCACATTTCGCTTTTTGAGGATGGGAGTTGTTGAACACACAATTTTTGAAAGATTTTGAATATCATTGAAAAATTCTTGAAAAAATTGTGTTCAACGCTTTTTGAAAAATCAATTCTTTTTGTCGAATGGTTTTTCTAAAGCATAAACTTGAGTTCATAGACTTTGAATGTCTTGACGAATCCACTCAAGTGTAAGAAGATTTCTCTTCTTTTGCTGAGGGTAAGGGTACTAAATCGTACACTCCCCCGTGAATATCGATCCGGGTTGCAATCTGAAAGTGATGACAAGCCATTGTGTTGAGCTCAAAACGTAGAATGTTTTGTGACAAGCTCAACCCGTGATAGATTGCTCTACCCGTTGTTTGGAAATATTTGTCCAAAATAGACAATTTCCTTTATTAAAAGAAGAAATGACATGTTTTGAAAAATATTTACAACTTTCATTCGAGCTTTATGTACACACCCGTGTCGTTATTGAGCGACATTTCTAGGCACGTCCATATTATCGATACTGAAAGACATGTCGAGAAGAATATTTTTGGATTTTGAAAGATTTTTAATTTTGTGTTTTGCTTTTATATGTTTTATATTTTTGTATTTTGCTTTTGGAAAGATATTTACAAGTTGATGTTTGATAGATAAATCAAGCAGGCACCTTTGCCAGAATCTCCAGGTCTGCTGGAGTCAAACATCTCATACCAATTTGCCTAACGAGGTACTCAAACCTATCTTTCGACAGAGCTTTCGTAAACAAGTCGGCTAATTGGTAATCCGTTCCAACAAAGTATAATTCAACGATACCTCTTTCAACTTGTTCCTTTATGAAGTGGTATCTGACATCGATGTGCTTCGTGCAGGAATGTTGTACTGGATTGCAGGAGATGGCTATGGCCGACTTTGAGTCACAGTACATAGGTACTTTATCAAAGTGGAAGCCATAATCCGTGAGTTGTGTTCTCATCCATAGAACTTGGGCACAACACGCAGATAGAGACACATACTCCGCTTCAGCTGATGAAAGTGACATGCAATCCTGCTTCTTGGAAGACCATCCCACAAGCTTATCTTGACCTAGAAATTGTACACCACCAGAAGTACTTTTTCGTGTATCAAGACACCCTGCATTATCAGAATCTGAATAGGCCGTTAGAAAGAAACCGGTTTCCCTCGGATACCAGAGTCCCAAATGAATGGTATTCTTGAGGTACCCAAAGATCGGTTTAACCTCCTTGAGGTGCTTTTCAGTGGGTCGTGCTTGATATCGTGCACAATAACATGTAGCATGATGAATATCAGGTCTGCTTGCTGTCAAGTACATGAGGGACCCGATCATGGAGCGATATCTCGTTTGATCTATGGGTAATCCCTCCAAGTCAGCATCTAGCGATGTGGTTGATAATGGTGTCCCAAGGGGGTCACATGAAGTCATACCATGCTTTTTGATTATCTCTTGACAATACTTAGCTTGGTTTATAAAGATACCACTTGGGGATTGGTGAACTTGAATTCCTAGAAAGAATTTTAGTTCGCCCATCATAGACATTTCAAATCTGCTGTGCATTACTTTTTCAAACCATTTTGAATGTTTTGGGTTTGTAGACCCGAAAATAATGTCATCAACATAAATTTGCACAAGCAGAATGTCATCCCCATATTTATAAGTGAATAAAGTTAAATCAATGGAACCTTTTGAGAAACCTTTGGAGACCAGAAATTTCGAGAGCTCGTCGTACCATGGCCTTGGAGCTTGCTTGAGTCCATAAAGTGCTTTGTGGAGACGATACACCTTGTCAGGATAATGAGGATCGACGAATCCTTCCGGGTGCGTGACATAAACTTCTTCCTTCAAAGGACCGTTAAGAAACGCCGTCTTTACGTCCATTTGATATACAATGAATCCCTTATGTGCAGCATAGGCAAGGAAAATCCTGACCGCTTCCATTCGAGCTACTGGTGCAAATGATTCTTCAAAATCAATACCCTCTTTCTGTCCATACCCTTTATCCACTAGCCTAGATTTATTCTTGATGATCGTGTTCTCTTCATCCATCTTGTTTTTCCAGATCCATCGAAGATTTAAAGGTGTTACATCGTATGGTCTGTCAACAAGTTCCCAGACTTTAAGTCTTTCAAACTGTTGAAGTTCATCCGTCATCGATTCAATCCAAGCATGATCAGCCATGGCTTCTTTGATGTTTTTCGGTTCAGCAGTACTCACGGCGAGTGCGAACATACAAACATCGCCATCGGTTTCAAGCTGTCGTCTTGTACGAACGGGCTGTGAAGGGTTTCCAATTACGTGAACCAAAGGATGATCTCGGGTCCAATGATGTGTTGAAGGATGTCGTTGATAGAACGTATGCATATTTGACGAATCAACATGGCGAGTAGAAGACTCTCCAGTTTCGTGTACCGGTGTACCGAATGGGTTGTGAAAATCGTCATCGTCAGATAATGCATCGTCTGCTTGATTTGTGTTCTCTGGAGCAATGACAGTAGTTGTGGATGTTGTAGGATCTATTGTTGAAGTGATATTATGAGGAGGTAAATCTTCAACAACCCGTGTTGAAGTAGATGAAGTTGTATCCTTTTGTTGATGATGATTGGTATCATCATTCGTATCATGAGTGACAGCGGAAGACTTCGATGCAACTTGTTTCTCCCCCGTGAAATATTCATCATACATTTGTCCATATAACATTTCCAACTCTGCAAGTGTCGTGTCCACTGTCATGTCTGCTCTAGGAACATGTTCAGGAACCAGCTTTGAACTTGACGGTTCATTGCTGTGGTCTTGAGTTCCGAGTTCCGTGCGGTTGTGAACGGAAGTCGTTTGTCGTTGTGGATCGGGACTTAAACTGTTTTGTTCAAGTGCCATTTCTTGCAATTCATCAAATCTGATATGAATAGTCTCGACTATCAATTTTGTTCTCTTGTTGTACACTCTGTATCCCTTTGACTGAGTTGCATATCCCACTAAAATGCATGCATCACCTTTCTCTTTCATCTTGTCCAGATTTTCACCATCTCGAATAATGTAACACGTACATCCAAAAATGTGAAGGTGTTTGAGTGAAGGTTTGCGATCATTAATTATGTGATATGGTGTCTTTTCGTGTCTTGGGATAACTAAGGAGCGGTTTTGTGTGTAGCATGCGGTTGACACGTCTTCGGCCCAAAAGTATAGTGGAAGTTTTGAAGCGGATAACAATGTTCGAGCAGCCTCAACTAAAGTACGGTTTCGTCTTTCAACAACGCCATTTTGTTCGGGTGTTCGAGCAATAGATGTTTCATGTTCAATTCCTTCAGCTTCAAAATAGTTTCTCAGTTTTGAATTCAAAAATTCAGTACCTCTGTCAGTACGAACCACTTTAACTTGAGCTTGAAGACCACGTTGTATCACTTTAAGGAAGTTGATGAGAACATCGGGTGCTTCATCCTTGGACCTCAAGAAGTGAGTCCATGTGTACCTTGAGTAGTCATCGACAATTACCATAACGTATTTCTTCCCATTGATACTTTGAACACGCATGGGACCACACAAATCTATATGAAGAAGATCTAACCGTCCTTTAGAGCTAGGTGTAGTCTTTGTCTTGAAACTACTCCATTTAGCTTTACAAAGCTCACAAGAAGAACAAAGATGATCTTTGATGAATTTCAAGTTAGGAAGGCCTCGCACAATATCTTTCTTAGAAAGCAAGTTGATGGTATCGAAGTTAAGATGAGATAAACGTTGATGCCATAACCAAGCTTGAGTCGTTGAAGCTTTAGCCATGAAACAGATTGGAGTTGAAGATGTTGAGTCTTGTAGTGAAATAGTGTAGAGATCAGTACCCCGTGTTCCGGTAAGTAAGTCATTCCCATCATAATCACGAACAAAACATGTCTTCTTTCTAAAAGCAACCTCCAAATCCGCATCACAGAATTGACCAACAGAGAAAAGATTATGATTGAGCCCTTCGACGTAGTAAACCCTTTTGATAGTGATATTCCCCTGAACCAAGTCTCCATATCCTAGGATCGGTGCAAATTGATCATTTCCGAATCGGACCGTACCCAGGAACTTCTCTACAAATTTAATTAGAAGCTTGAGATTCCCCGTCATGTGCTTCGTGCATCCGGAGTCCATTATGAAGAGAATTACTTCGATCACCTGCAGAAGAATTAGAACACGATGGAGCATTTGCTAAATTGGATTCCATGTTAGTTGTGATTTCCGATTCATTAGTTTCCCTAGTTTCATCACTTGGAGGCACACTAACGCTCGTAGTCACATTTTCTGTCCTAACCTTAGGCATCCATTTATATCCTGAAGGACATTGATTAGCAAACCACCATTTCCAAGGCTTGCTAGCAGACTCATATAATTCCCTAATTCTGCTTCTAGGGTTCTTAGTGGTGGAGTCTGATGCAATATTTTTCTTGGGGGGGGGGGGGGGGGTTGCACCAGAATGGTTCACTTTGCGTTTGGGTTTTCTAGCACTAATAGGCATCACAGTTTGCTTCTTAGTTATAGTTTCTACGCCTTTGACATTATTCGAAACACACATAGCATGATTAGTATTAGCACACTTTCCACATTTCACACAAACAAACTTAACTTTCATACCATTCAAAGTTGAATCATTCAAATCGTCATTACACGCGATTACAGACGTTTTATTCTTAGAAACATTGAAAATCCTAGGGTGTTCTTCTACTTCCTTCATCTTCCCTTGACTTTTGTTTTGCCAGACCTTTTCATTCATGCGAGTGCTCTTAAGCTGGGGCCGGCTAACACTAGCAGTGGGGACTACTCCTGTAGTAAAAGACACACATCTATTAGTGTTTCTAGAAGTCTGAGGTGATTGACTTTCTTTGTTTTGTGTGGGTTTAGTGGTCAATCTATACATCCCTGGTTTAACCACATTTGTGTTCTTAATGCTTTGTGATCGAATATTTGTTTTGAGAGTGTTTTGTGGTAACCTATCCTTCCCATCCGTCTTGGGGGCAAACGCAGGTTTTGCAAATGCAGAATTAGAGAAAACAGATGGTTTTCCCAAGACAGAGGGTCTAGTCACTTTTTGAGCATTGGGTTGTCTTACAACAGGTTTCTTAACACTAGGTTCCACAATCTTCCCACCCATCTTAGCAATGAGTTTCTGCAACTCTGCTATCGCTCTGTCCCTGTCTTGTAACTGAGCTTTCAACCCTTTAATTTCCAAATTCTGTTCGTTCATTTCTCGAAACGTTTGGGAAAGTTTTTCTTGCAATTTATTATCATGTGGAAAACTACCAACGTCTTTTTGCAAAGCAAGTTCAAGAGAATGACAATGTTTTTGAAGGAAATCAGTTTTGTGTTGAAGTAACTCAAAAGCCTTTTTATCAACATTTTCTTTTTGTTTTGAAAGCTCAAGTTCAAGACGCTCACACTCTTTGATTTTATCAAGATATTTGCATGCAACATCAGAATATTCATCGATATCAGCACAAGATTGAAGAGTAACACACAAAATATCTTTGGAGAGACATTCTTCTAAGAGTAGATCATATTCATTTGAAAATTCTAATTTGTCATTTTGAAGGTCATCAATTTCTTTTTCAAGAGACTCAACATATTTCAAATCATCAAACATTTCAGACTGAATTGAATTTTCAAACTCAAGAACATGTTCTTTTATTATCTTCGTGTTTGGTATTAAAAGTTCTTTCACAAGCACAATTATGTCGCGAGGAATCTCAGTTTTCCACTTATCCTTTTGACGTTTCTCCCAATCGCTTTCAACAATTGATTGAACATTATTAACGTGGTGTTTAAGAAAACCAAGTATTTTTCTACTTTTGCTTTTAGAAGCATCTAGAGGCAAATAGTTAATATATTTAAAAACATTAGTTTTCCTCTTAGTGGCAAAAGCTTTTTTCCATTGAATTCTTTTTTGTTTGCTTTCTAAAAATAATTCCTCACGAGACTTCTGTTTTTGTGGAGTGAAAAGACCATAAAGACTGTTTTCATAAGCATAGTTATATGGTTTCACAAAATCTTTATTGACCGGTGATCTACTCTCCTCATCCCAAAGGGACGTCTCTTCACTATCGAGGTTAGCTACAGGGCAATCATGATTGGTCCATTCGGACTCGTCAAGATATAAATGGGGGTTCGCAGCTTGAGCTTGTTCGAGGTACTTGGGGGTGGCAAAGCTAGGTTGACCCTTGAAAAACGACCGCGGTGCTATCATTCTTACGGTTTGAATAGAGTCATGTGTATTATAAACAATTTTTTTCAAAAAATCGACTTGTTCTTCGAGATCTTTTACTTTTTCAGTATCTTTAATTTGTCTATTTTTGAAATCTTGTTTTAATGTTTCAACCTCTTGTTTCTTCTCGTCAAGAATTTTAGCAGAATCGGTGGTGTTCATAGAAATCCTCTGTTCAAGTTCATTAACTTTTGTTGTGGCAAGGTACGTTTTTTGACGTTCATCACTTAATAAAACATTAAATTGACGTTTTTCTTTAGTTAACAAAGCAAGAGCTTCATTGTATTTATTTTCAAAATCGTCCTTTTTAACGTTGATGACACGACTTTTGTACCCCTCAAGCTCGTTGGTCTTTTGAAGAAGCTCAGCCCTATAACTATCAATCGTCTCACTAGATTTTATAAGAGCGGCTTTGCATTCTTCAAAGTTTTGAGTGAGCGCTGCGTTTGCCTTCTTTAATTGCTTTTGATTCTTTCTATTTTCATTGACATCTTTTTGTAAACTAGCAATTAAATTAGCAAGCGCGACACGCTCCTCGTCATCATACTCATTTGCATGTTGATCATCCTCAAACTCATTATTGCACATGTCTGATGAATCGGGTGTGGTATTTCTATCAACCGTTTCCATCATACACGTGTTAGTAATTGTTGTTGGTAGATCACTATGCTCATGTGTATCACCAAACACATTATATTCAGCATCATCTTGTACCTTATCAATTAGCTCGGTATCAAAGATAGGACCATTGTCATCTTCAGTGACGTTAAGGACCTCATGAATCTTTGCCATGTATGAATAATGTGCCTCGAGTTCTTGGTCGGAGAGTTCATCATCTGTGTCGTCAAGCATTTCTCCTTCCTCAGCAGATAACTTGATTCCAGCTTCCATTTTTTTGCACAACAGCATCTTTTCCTTATGATAACCATAATCTTTAACCCTCTTTGGCTGCCTGCATTCCTTGGCCAAATGCCCAAAACCTCTGCAGTTAAAACACTGAATCCCACTTTGTTGCACAACTTGAGTACCAACAGTTTCCCTATTTCCAACAACAGTAGCCACCCTCTGATTATCATACTTAGGTTGTCGACTTTGGAGGACTCTCAACACGTCTTCGTGTGTCATACCTTGGAGGACTCTGTGCATGGGTGTTCCTCGAGTTTGAAGATGTTCGAAGGTTGTTGTTGGTGGGTTTGTAGATTTTCTTATATTGCTTCATAACGAAAGCCATTTGTTGCTTGAATTCCCTATCCCTTTGAGCTACTTCTTCATCACTGTCTTCTTCGGATGATTGCTCAGGTATGGGTGATGGTGCTCTTGCAACTTCTTTGCCTCGGGATCGTGTTGGAGCATGTGACTTAGAGACAATGGATGGTCGTGGTGATGGTGATTGAGTAGAGTAGGTCTTTGAAGTACGGGAGTGATAATCTGGGTAATGTTGAGTGGTAGACACCAAAGCAAGTGGATTAGAAATCTTTGCAACTCGTTCAGCTCGAAGTTCATTTGCCTCATTTTGAAATTGTTTCAAGATGTCAAAGAGCTTGTGATATGAAACTTCGTCTAACTTTTGTTGTTGTTTCACCAAGGTGACAAACCGTGTCCACTCTGGTTGAAGTTGCTGTAGAAATTGGACATTGACTTGCATGGTGGAAACTTGCAAGTTGTTTCGGGTCATATCATTCATCATCTTGTAGAACCGGGAGTAATAAGAATCAATTGATTCCCCATCCTTTGATGTAAACTTGCCAAAGTTCCAAAACATCTTAGTTTTCACATATTGTTTGTTAAGTGATTCACCTTGTTGCAATCTTTCAATGGCCGTCCACATTTCTTGAGCAGTAGGACATGCGTCAACCGTAGAGTAAATCTCATCTCCAATGCCACTGAGAATTAAGTAGATTGCTTCCTTCTCTGCATCAAACCACGCACGGTTCTCTGGGGTGAGGTCGGTCCTCTTCTCATCACGTTCATATGCGGGTTGTGCGTCACTTGTGTCAGTGGCTGGTACTGCAGGAACTTGAATCCTTGAGAGTTTATAGGGTCCTTCCAAAATACATTGCCTTAAAGCATCACCGTTAGGTTTTGTGTCAAGGTAACGTATAAAACGGGATTGCCATTGATCATATCGACCCGACACAAGCATTGGTGGTCTTTCCTTGTTACCTGCCACCATTATGTTGTTGTTCGTGACACGGTATTCGGCAGTAGAATCCATCTCAATATTCTCTGAAATGATGAATCGAATGTGGATCTTAAGTAGTTGTGTTGTGATTGTTTGGTTGTTGAAATTCCGAAAATTGCGATTTTTTTTTATTTTTATTTATTTTTTTTTCTCAGCCCGACAATAAATTCCTCAGTCCGACAAAACGGTAGACCTAAAAATTTTAACTCTTTTTTTTTTTTATTATTTTTTTTAATCTTCATGTAAACTACGTTCCGAAACTAGTCTAGATGGTGGCTAAGTCTAAAAAATACTCAAACAAAATTTAACTAAACATGTCATCGGAATGTCCATCGGAATGTGCCATCGGAATGCCCATCGGAATGTCCTTTAGATCGCAATGCACTGTCGAAATGTTCAGATCGGAATGTCCTTTAGATCGCAATGAATGTGTACCTATCGAAATCCCAGATCGCAATGCCAGATCGGAATCCCAGATCGGAATGTGGCTGTCGCAATGTGGGCAGAGTAACGTTTCAAGATTGCCTTAAATCCGTCGCAATCCAGATCGCAATAACTATCGGAATGTTCAGAATGGAATAAGGGGCTATCGCAATACTGATCGCAAAGTAAAACCCTAGGGTTATTGCGATCGAAACCGTACTTACCTTTCCGAAATTCTAGCTGTCGCAATAAGGGACTTTTTTCCAACTTTTTAGGCAACGATTTTAGCAACTTTTAGGCAACAAATTTAGCAACTTTTAGGCAACAAGATCGTGTTTTTAACCAAACCAAACAACCAAATCTCTACAACAAGTATATAGAAGATTTGTAGCAAGATATAGAACACGAAAAGCACAAAGAAATATGAATTCGAGAAAGAAAGAAGGATGAAATCAAATGAAAACTCAAAAACAATCACAAAACTACCCCATGACGATTGATACCAATTGTTGTCCCTAATATATGATGTTATAATACACGAATTAAAGAAAGAAATGTAGATATGAGAAGAATTCTAGAGAGAGAAAGTAGTGAGAGAAAGTAGAGAGAAAATGGTTGGTGAAACTTGTGGAATATTAGATTAGAGAGAAAATGAAATGACCAACACCCTTCCTAACATGCTAGGAAGGGTATATATAGTCCACCCACATGCGGGCTTCTTTATGGACTATAAGGTTTGGGCCGGGCTTTCCTTTTGGGCTTTGGTTACTTATTAATGAACCTTAGCTTAAAGTTAAGCCCGTAATAACACGACTAATATACTACCTATTACAACGTTCTAAAATACGATACATAATAAACATATGACCGAGCATTCTTGTTTGGCTCAATATTTTGAGGCTAACACTTTGTGAACGGATACATGACATAGTATGAATGACTAAAACATAAATAAGACTGAAAAGCAGCGGAATAAGTGTAAGTCCTGGAAACATCCACTAGTACAAAAAAAGTCCATGGAGAGTGGTTCAAAAAGGCAATAGAGACTGGTTTTGTAGGACGTCTCTATGTGGAAGATCTCCTTGCTCGAAACATAAAGAGACTGATTTTTAAACCAGTCTCTATTAAAAGAATCGACACTGGTTATCTTCATAAAAACAAGTCTCTTTAGAGATTGGTCTCCATACTAATCTCCAGAAAGCAGTCTTTTTAAGAGCATCTAACCAGTCTTTTTATGGAGTAAAAAATGTGTTTTTTTCTAAAAACCAGTCTCTTTTTAATTAATTTTTTTAAAAAAAATTGAAATTTTTATTAAATTCCAAATTTTACAAATTTAACCTTCTACAATGAAATAATGTAAATACAAGAGTTCTATAAAAAAAACTAAACTAAAGGACTTGAATTGTCATAAACAACAAATGTATGTAAATAAAGACAACTTTATTAATTGGAAAGATTAAAATTGTCAAATACATATTTCGAATCAAATTTGTTTTTATTTAACTTGTCGCCACAATGTAAACCAAGCTCCAACAATCGTTTATATAACGTTTTCGGCATTACTATTCGTTTATAAAACATGACATTTTCACTTTCACAATAAATTTCGCATTTCAATTGTCCACATATTTATGTTATATCAATTTAATCGTTGTCGAATCGTAAACAATAAATAAAATGAAATTACCGATAATCATTTCGAACATAAATCAACACTTTCAACCAAACATTTTCATCTCTATAATCATCCATCCACCCAAACGCCCCTTTAAGGCACTCAAAACCAATATCCAAACACACCCATTCGGGCAGTTAAACAAGAATCCAAACGCCCCATAAACTGATTTTAATTACCTCAAAAGCTTCTAACGGCTGTTAAACATAACAATGACACTAACGACCGTTAAATCACAAAACAAACATAACCATATTTTAGATCTATCTCATAAATCAAAACAACTCATAAATATAAATAATATAGATACCACAAGCCCAACAAGTCTGTGGTGGTGAAGAGCGCACAAAAACACTGTGTTTGGTGGCGGTTTTGGTAGTACACAAACATCATCAACCTTATAAACTGATTAAGAAAAACAAACACCCCCTGGCGGCTGCCAGAACTGAGCCGTGGGTGGTGGTTCACGGTGGTGCTGATTGTTATGGTTTTTTTGGTGGTGACAAAATGACATATAGATCTGTAGATCGGTGGTTGATAGTTGATGGTGGCTATAAGGCTGAAATAGATCGAAGTTTGTGGTGATGCGTCTTATGGTGGCGGTGGAGTTGGTGGTTTGTCGACGGATGGATGTAGATGACGGTGGTGATGTGGTGTTGGGTGGCGGCTGGTCATGGACAGCGCTGATTCGTCAGGTGGTGGTGGTTTAAAAGATTTTAGCTGGTGGTGAGGTGGATCCTGGCAGATCTGGTGGTGTAGGCGGTTTTATGATGAAGGTGACGAGGACAGGAAATTGGTGACGATGGTGTTTCGGGTGTCTGCTATTTATGGTCATAGTTGTAATATTAACGGTGATTGGTGGTGTGATGGTTGTCAGCGGGGTCGCCGGAAAACAAAAGGGAGTTTCCGGATATGATGCATATAGTAGATCGGGAGATGGATCGAATAGATCGGGTGATAGAGAGTATGTTGGAGCTTGGACGGAAATAATGGCGGCGGTGGCCGGTAAAGTTTTCCGGTGGTCGGATAATATGGAGGCTGGGAGAAAGTTTATGAAGTTAGGGTTGTGTGTGTGTTTTGTATATTATGGTTAGGGTATATAGAAAATGAAATGGAGTATATAAAATGTTTATTGATAATTAAACAAGTACGTGAGGTTCAATTAGTTCAAGGTTAAAATTATAACTTTTCTTATAACTTGCATTAATTAATTGTTCGAGTCTCGTTTATAATAGTTAACGGATGATTCAAGACACAAAACTTTCACCATTGTGTTCAAAATGATTTTTACTATTAAAATGAGTACTCACTTGACCATTATTTCATATTATTTTGTAAACTCTTTTTAAAAACATTGATTATTTATCAAGTATCTCGGACGAAGTTCGCTTTAAAGAAAGGTGGACTTCAACTTAAATATTTCTCGTTTTTAGCAAACGTTATTAAAAAAAGCATAAAATAATTTAATAAATATTTTTATTAAATATCTCGTGAAATTTAAATATGAATTTAATTTTTATCGTGTCGGTACGCAAACTACGCGATTTTTAGATTTTGTCAAAATATATACCGTTTTTGAATCCAATAAGTTTGGTAGCGCTCAAAAATGAATTTCGAATAATAATTAATATAATTTATTATTATTTAAAGTAGGAAGATTTCTAGGTGTTACATCAACAAGGATGAAGCCAAGCAAGACGATGAAAGGACTGGATGAATTCGCAAAGCATGACGATACGTAGAGCGAGGATTAGGATGCGTGCGAGGACGGCGAAGAAAGGTGATTGCTTATACGTTGCAGGAATAGAGGGTTTCGAAGAACTACATAAGTCTAGATAGTGGAGATGGGATGTAAGCATGGGATACCATTGATAGACAAATGGTTGGTATGGGCATGCTATAAAACAAGACTGGTTTTTTGAAAACCAGTGTCTTAATATGTGTAAAAACACTGGTTTTTTTATAAAAAATGGTGTCCATAAAACAAACACATAGAGACATGTTGTTACGTAAAAACCAGTGTCTTTACTTTTATAAAAAAGACTGGTTGCATCTTAAAAACGGGTTTCTTTAGAATTCACATTATAGAGACTGATTTTTTTCAAGAAAACCAGTTTCCATGCATTCCCTTCCCACCAGTTTTGGTCATAGAGACATGTTTTTCATAACCAGTCTTTTTAAGGGGGTCTCTTTAGCGTTTTGTGTAGTAGTGATCTTTACAAACTGGTTTATATTCTAAAAAGCTTATGATTAACTTATGAAAACTATATTTTAAAATTATCCAAGAACCCATATAGGTCATGAGGTATCAACGTGCATGAATACTTAGAGGGGTGACCTTATCATGCAATTAGAGGGGTTGCCTCTAATTATACTGGTTTGGGTAGGAAGGATCAACTCCAATGTGAAGGATGCAAGGCACACACCACATTCACCATGAAAAATACTGACTTATACATGTACTAGGATGCACCCATACGCCCCAAATGATAATATAATAAATGACCAAAACTGAAAGGGACGCTACGAGCAATCACTCCGTCGTGGGTAAGTCATAACACTGGTGCCTCTAGTGCTATGGTTATGGTACCTCCATAACTAGGTGAACTGACATGCATGTATATAGCTTAGGCATTTAAAATATAACATAAGCATTTAAAGCATATAAAATAACTAGGAAAAATAGATGGCTGCAAACGAGGAATCCTAATCAAACATACGATGGAATGTCCATACTGAAGGACGGAATATCCCATACCTTATGTCCAGTAATGAAGCTAGAATGGAAGTTAAACGATGTACTCTGACTTCACGGATACTGCATAAATAAGGGATGTGTATGAGTTGTCTTATTACTATGTGTTTTACTCGTTTTATGTGTTCTTTACTTGATTTACATGTTCTTGTCTTGTTTTACTGTTTCATGTATTATCTTATGATTATTCATGTTTTCACGTGTTTCTGATAAATGTATTCCATGTATTATTGTGTTATTATACTTTTTGTATCATAATAAGTAACTTTTTAAAAATAGTAGATTTCCATAAATAGTAAGTTTCCAAAAATAGTAAGTTTCCCAAAGTAGTAAGTTTCCATAAATAGAAATAAGCTGGATTAATAAGTCTAAAATATAAGCTAGTGCTTATTAGTCATAAGTTATAAGTCATGATGATTTATTAGTAAAGCTTATTAAATTAAATACTTAGGTTAAAAAGATTCTTAATTAATAATGAAATGCATGGTTATTAATTAATAAAGTGACGTGATTAATTTAATAAAACTTTACCTTATATCAATAATTAAATTAAAGTATGTTTTTTACTTTAATTAAGCCATAATAAAATACGTAGGCTATTTCATGAATTATTACATTTAATAATTACCTAAGTTTGCATGATTAAATAATTAATTATAATAATAACATGTAATTAAATTAATTAATTTAATAAAAGTGGTTTAGCCAAATAAAGCCCTCGTGAACCAAGTCCTAACCCGAGCCTACCGAAAAACCCGTCTCGGTCGTACTTAACAAAACAACCCAAGACAGCCACCCCAACCAGCGGCTGGGGTTCTTAGCCGACGACCAGACAGCCCCAACTGTTGTCATCTACCACTATTAGCCAGAATGTACCCACCAGCTATATCCGGGTTCCCATTGTCATGACCAATGTTCCCACCGAGA
The DNA here is from genome assembly GCA_025667525.1 of Glebionis coronaria. Lineage (NCBI taxonomy): Eukaryota > Viridiplantae > Streptophyta > Magnoliopsida > Asterales > Asteraceae > Glebionis > Glebionis coronaria. Next base: position 30,431,627 of record CM046881.1, read on the forward strand.
GCATACCAGCTCTCGGTTCCCACTGATAACCAACCAACAACCACTGTGGGTTGTTTGGCTTGCGGCTGAACAAGGGAAACCACCACCGCCCTTATGGGTTACGGCTGGTGGAATAAAAAGAACCACCGAGACCATGATTGGTATCGTTTTGCGTGAAACCCGAAACAAACCAAACTAAAACCCTTAATTTTACTGTTTTTAGTTCTTGTCTACCATGTTTTAAACAATTGATTTAAGGATTTATGAACAAATAGACATAATTAAATAAAAAGATTGAAGGTTTAAGAATACTGAATGCATAAACGGTTTTATGTTTTGATCACGAACACGAACCCGTTATTCATCAAAATCAAAAGTAAAAAATCTCTCCCTTGTGTGTGATATTTGCCGCGGCCAAAGAAGGATGGAGGCTAAGGTTTTCCATTTTTTGTAAACTTGCAAATAATGAATGACAAGTAAATTCCATGGTGTTTTTAATTTAGTAATGGGCCGGGCCTTAAGCCCTTTCTTGTTCTTGTTTTGGACGCCACTCCTACAACACACACACTTACATTCGTTTTATTTTTCATGTCTAAAATATTTATCGTACGTGTTTGTGTTTTAACTGCCGTGTTTTATTTATTGTCATGCTTAAGTGTCATACGTAAATACTGATCGTGTATTAATAATATACGTAATGTTTGTAATTAATATTCATGACACGTGTCGTATATTATTAAATGTAAAATTTTAATTTAATCGGGTTTTCGTGCATTAATTATCATGGGTATTGTTATGCGGGTTTTACAATGATGGATAATATCTTTATAGCTTACTTCATAAACAAGGCTATGCCCTATGCTCAACGCTACCTACATTTATAGCTTCCATCCGAGTGATCTATATTCTAGGTTTCATCTCCAAAAGAAGGTAAGCTTACACCAATCGAGTATCTAAATCCCGCAAATTCTACATTTAAGAAGTTACAATGAAGATCAATAAGGACACTTGCTTGGTTCTGTGGTAGAATCTCAACAAGCAAGATTTGTTCTCCTTTCATTCCATCAAGATATTAATCCATCATTTACCCTTCAATTCAAAGGTCTTGCCGTGGTTAGAAACTTGGTGAATCTATGGGCTGAACAAGCCCATAGCTGGTATCCTCTCTTTTCTTTTTTGAAGTCTGCCTGTCTTTGTGATTATAAGTACTTTGTGTTTACCTGTCATTCTTGGATGATTGTTTTCTTTATTTATGTTATTTGCAATTTATATGCATGTTCAATTAATTTATATCAAGTTTATTTGAGAAAAAATGGTTTTTCAAAGCTTAAGGGGGGTGTTTGGATTTGGTTAATACATGTAGTAGGTGACAAAATTGTAGGGTAATAGTAGGTTAAATACTTTTGATTAAGTTTAATTATAAGTATTGTGTATTTTATTTGGAAGTTGTATTATAAAAAATTCCATTTGCTAGTTTTCATAAAAAAACGGCCATTTAGACAGCAAGGTAGATTTAGGAATTTTTAGTGTGTTTTGTCCTTTGAATCTTGGCATTTATTCAGTCTAGGGTTGGCCTAGGACTGTGAGTAAGTTGGTTTGTGATTTGTTCACTTTTAAATCAATCTTTGGTAGCTTAAACTTCACATTTTGGTCAAATGAATAAGCAAAACAGCTAATCACTTAATCTGTCTACATAAATAGTAACAATGGGTTTAATTTGATGTTTTGGTGGATGAAATTTGGTCACTAGCCATATTTAGGGTAGTTGTATAGATAGATTATCTGGTATTAGGGATTTTGGTGCCTTTGGGTGGTTAAAATTGGTCTTGTAACCCACTGTTAGCCAGCATAAGCACTTTGTTGCTGGCCAATCACACCAGCAGTCATATAGACTTTTTTACTTTGTTTTCTGGTTTAAAATTTGATACACATCTAGTTTTAGGGTAGATCTAGGGGTAGGCTATTTGATATTGAAGTTTTGGCCAGGTTTTTGGTGGTTTTTAATATCATATAACTCACTGTGACACTACAGCAAGCCCATAGACCCCTTTCTGTCCAACAGTTGGCATGATTATGTGATTTATGATGTTTTTGTGTTTGCATTGGGTGTTTTTATATTTCTTTGACTTCTCTACAACCCAATTGGTTGTAGGGGTGCCCTTTGTGCCCAAAACGACAGCTAAACAAAGCTTCAAATAAGCAAAAACACCAAAGTTAAAAAAAAAGTCAAGTTGTCCACTGTTTTGTCTTTTTGTGGTTTATTTTTAATCTTTTTAGGTTTTTCATTTTTCCCAGCTTATTTTAGTTAAAATAGAATTTTAGAACTTTAGATTTTCCCATAATTATTAAATTTTATATGATTATTTTAACATAAAAATAGTTTTTAGGCATTGAAAATAGATTTATGGTGTTTAAAATTTCAAAAAAAATTACTTTTTAGTCTTTTATTAATATAATAATGGTTTACAAGCAATAAAAGCTTCGATTGGACTTTTAATTTTTATTTGATTTAAGGTTTTAATTAATATTTAAAAATTAATATAAAATATTTTAAAAGGTTACAAAAAGTTTTGTTGGTTTTTATATCTTACTTATATTATTTGGGAGTTTATGATTAATTTTATTTTTTAGTTAAAATGTCATTTTTGTCACGTCTTTCGGTTTTACGTTTTAATTTAAAAACTGTTTTTAGGGTTTAAAACTAAATTTAATTAGCTTAAAAATTTGCAAAAATACTTTTTAGCTTTGTTAGAATATTTTTGAGGTTTACAATTTTAAAATCTTAGTTTGGGATTTTTGTTAATTTATTTTGATTTTTAAGGCTTTAATTAGCCATTAAAAATTAAATATTAATTAATTAAAAAGTTACAAGAAATTTTCTTTATTTGTAAACCTTAGATATATTTTTAGGGATTCATTTTAATCTTTGGGAATTTTTAAATAAATTTTTAATTTTGTCTATTTTTACGATTTTACATTTTGTACGTCGTAGCTTAATTTTTAGCATAATCCGTCATTTCCTTTAGATCTTTTTCATCTCATCAATATTAATAAAAAAATTACAACTTTGACACACACCTTAGTCCTCCTTGGTGAAGGAACTCACAGTGGGTCATTAGTGTTACATTTTCCTAAACATGCACTTAACACTTACCACTTTATACTTCTTTTTCCTAAAAGAGTATAATTTTACTACTATCAAAGGCTTATTGTATTTTCAAAAAAAGAAGCAAAAACAAGGTCTAGGACTCGTACCCAAGACCTTCCATTCACACATCAACACACTTAACCAGTTTGCCATTGGGTATTTTTCATAAAGATTCAAGAGACATTTTTTATCTTTTTTTTGTTATTCTTTCATGAATAAGTTTTTCTAAAACATGTGACTAATATTAAGGTTACTAAAAATTGAGATTACATTTGGTTCTAAACATTGGTCACATTAATATTTGACTGTGTGACATTTCTCAATGTATTCGTCACATATAACCATATTATAATGTGAACATAAATATAATTTAGTTACACATAATTGTTTGATGATTTAGTGTGATTGTATATGATATTCGATCAAAGTCTTCAAGCGAGTGTAATATATTTGTCACTTTTAAATGAATATAGTGACTAATGCTTCAAAACTTACTTTCCATTTGTCACACATACAAAGTTCATGTGTGGTTAATATTTCAAAAAATGTACTAGTCACTTTACAATAATGTGTGTGACAACCTTGTTTATCATTTAGTCATTTGTAAAATAAGTCCATCCATAGAATGTTTTTGGTCATATTCAATATGTGTGTTACAAATATTTGTCACACATGTATATGTATAATGTGACTAATACTTGAACCATAATGTGGGGATTATTGTAAATTACCAAGTACCGTTAGTACAAGTTCAAGTACTGTTAGTGTCAGTAAGTACTATTAGTGTTAACGCGGTACATGCTAAGTACTGTTAGTGTTAATATAAGTAATGCTAATAGGATAAGTACGAGTATATCTTTAGTAAATATATGTTCATAGTATATAGAGAATATATCGTGTGTGATATACTTATCATAGTAGAATATTGTGAATATATCGTGTGTGATATATTTATCTAAATAGAATATTCTAGGGTTCCTTGCACTATTAAAGGAACATAGGTACGATGAGTTATTTGTACCTTTGCCAAAGTCGATTAATAGAGAATCAAATAGTTAGAGTATATGGTTGTTCTTCTTTGCTTTCATAAGTTAGATTCCGCATAACTTATTAGAGTTTAGTAAGAGTCTCTCAGGTGCTCTAGTTTGTTTGCAAGCTATTGTGCAATCCTTAACAAGATATAGATCTATTCAAAGGTATCAACAAGTGGTATCAGAGCTTGTTGAGAAACTCTGAATAAGAAGAACAAAACCCTAAACCCTCAATCATAAAAAGTCTCACACAATGTCTCAATCTGGTGAACATCCTCCTCAGTTGGAAGAAATTCCAATCCCTGATCATGTACTACAAGAACAACCTCAAGTTGTGCACCCTGCACTAGTGGTTCCACCTCCACAAGCTGCACAAACTACACATGTTGTAGCTACACAAACATCTACACCTTCTCCCCATACTCTATCTGCTGTAAAACTCCCTATTCTCAAAAGTGATAACTATCATACATGGGCTTTGTAGATGGAACACTATATGAATCACACAGATCATACTTTGTGTCTAGTCATTAAGAATAGGGATAATCCTAAAAAGTTGCATTGGTTGCCTGATGGTACATGTTATGCTTTGCCTGTTGTCACTGTTGAAGAGGTACAAGCTGAGATCAGAGAAAGAAAGGCCAGAATTACATTAGCTATGACACTCTCAAAAGACATTCTACCTAGCTTTCATCACTACAAGGATGCAAAAGCTATCTGGGAGGCTATCAAACTAATATTTGGAGGCAATGACAAATCTAAGAAGATGAAAAATATTTTTCTAAAACAAGAATTTGATAACTTCTCAATTTCTAGTTCAGAAGGGATCCATAGTAGATATGTGTAACACCCCCAATTTCACATGGCAGCGGAATATCAACATTGGGCGTTACTTCATAGCACATCACACACAGTCATAGAAAACAACCTCAAAAGAGACGTTTTATAAAATAAACCATTCGATAATTTTATGAAATCAGAGTTAACTAAAAAGAGGTCCCAACAACTACTTCAAACTTTAATAAAAGTAATGATTTGTCAAATGTATCGAATGGAAATTGTTCGTTTTGCCTTTACTTTATCCTGCGCGGCTCCATGCTCCAGCTGCTCTTATACCTACACACCTGAGAATACATGCTAACATGTCAACACAACGGTTGAGTGAATTCATAGGTTTTTAAATAAACAATAATAGGAAATAAACTATAAAGCTTTTGAACACAAGAATATCATCCACTGTCAATATTGTAACACATACAATACTCAAAGTCCGCGCTATTCTACTAAGCCATGACACCGAAGCCTTAAGTATAATAATGCCCTAGTCAGGTATCTTGCCAAATACCCCCTTACTTCTAATACAACACACCTGGCTGAGCCTCCAACCCACAGGTGCGACCTGCCCAGGTGGGGGCCATCCCCGATGGATCCATCCGTCTGTACCAGCACCTACCCATCAAGGGTAGTTAACGGTTCATGGGTTTATAGGGACTTTCCAAATTTTGGCAATACAGCACTTAGCAAATAGCGGTTCACAATCAATACAATCAACGCTTGTGTTCATCTTTCAAAAGCATTTAATCAAGCATCTTGTATTCATTTACAACAACTTGTATTCGTTCAAAGCATATAGTCAAACTTCACATGTTTATTCATAAACATGTATCCTCTCAAAACTATATATATAGACAACGTATATTTTATACCAAGAGCATGTATTCCCCCTCACGGGTTTATAAACACATATAAAGCAGTAAAAGCGAGGCTATGAACTCACCTGATATAACTATCAACGTTTATCGAGGAACAAACATCCAATATTCGGTACACGACTTCACGAGATATCAATCGCTCATTGACCAAGAATGAGATGCCCAGCGGTCGACATATGACTGAACGAGACCTATAATGACGAGACGCGTCTTAGGCTCGAGTCTATACGTAAGCCATACATATATGTAAATAGTTCACTTTAGTAAGTTTGGACATTGCATAAGTTTTATAAAACTTTTGATAACAATCTACCATGTATTATCCCATTATGGTCATTAAGCTCATTAAGGCCCATTAATGGACCGTTACACTTTTATATAACTTAAAGCCATTTCAAAATAAGTATTAGACTCCAATTTGGTTATTAATCTCAGGTCCAATAATTGCCCAATAGCAATTACAAATAATTGCCCAATAGCAATTACAAGTGTAAGTTGGGCTTTTGTGGCCCAAGTCCACTTTATATGGTTTTTCGGTTCTAAAACGCCTCCAAACGATGTCCACTTAATATTTCACGTTGTTCGAGTCTCGCGTTTCATAAATATCGGTATATAGATGAGTCTATATTTCTCGACAAGTGGGTCCTACCACCTCGTGTTATATAAAAATGGTCAAGTTTTACGTTACATTCATATGGTTCAATTTTTACAAATTCTCGACATACCGCGTAAATTTGATCGTTTCTCTTAAACCGTAAATAATATAGATGAGTTATTTTTACCTAATTCATTCTTAACTTATTATGTTTAGTTATTGTAAGTTCAATTATCCTTAATTTATATTTATCATAGCTCATTTACCGATTTTATCACTTAGAAGAGTTGGCTGTTTTTCGCAGCCAACTTCAGTCCCACCGTTTTGCTCGCCATTTCCAAACCATTTATCCATAGAAAATCATCCGATTCGTGTGTGTTCTACATAAGTTTAGCTACAACTTTTAGTTTTACTTTTTAGGGGTTATTATACAAAATTTAGCAGTTATAAGCTGTCAAACATAGCTAGTCAGATTTTGACTAGCTTCACTACTTTGATCATATCTTACTCTCTGGGAGTCGTCACCAAACGGGCCACCCGGGGAAATACTCACAAAAGAATCATTTATCTTAATATATAAGTTTTCATTATCTCATCCTACTGATATCTTTCAAATATCACGTTTTTTTACAGCTGATCTAAAATCTCATCAACCAAATTATCACTAGGGCTTGTTTAACTTGCACATTTGTCTTGCAAAATTATATACGATGTCCAATAACCGAAAAATGAATGTTACAACCTCTAAACACAGTAGGAAAATATGTAATTACATGTTTTACAAAAATATAATGAAATCATCAAATGGAATATTAATCCTTACAAAGAAATGAGATGCACACCGCAACGGAGGAGGATTCTCTCAAGTTAAAGTTAACTTGATAGGTAAAGTTAGCTAATCACAATGAATATAAATACAAATGGCCCCCCTGAATTTCACTAAAGAAAAAACTTTTATACATTTATCTAAATTCTCATTGGCCAACATGACCTATCAAGTTGTGTTCAACTTGAGAGGATTTTGATCCCACCGCAACAACATTTCAACCACTCCACTCTTGATAATCATCATCAAACAAACCCAATATTTCTTACGGTAACCAATTGAAAACATCTATTAACTCAGCCTCAAAGTATTCCCGATGATATATATATAATATCTTATAACTCTTGATGGAAGACTCGTTTAATGAAGAGCAAACAAAGGTGTCAAGTAGTCTTCATAAACCCTCAAAAATACTAAATATCTAAGTAGTAAAAATTGAATGAATTTTGTGATGGTGATGGGAATTAGAACGGCAAGAAATATAGACAAAAAGAGATATGGATTGAATTTAGTTAACCATGTGTAATGTGTAATCATTTGAAGTTTAAATATGATTTAAGTTACATGTGTCAATTTGCTAATCTAAAAACAACAATAGCAAGACACGTTGTCTTGTTATCTCCGTTCTTAATTTTGTGGGTGGGGTGAAATTTAACATAAATTTTATATCACAATTCGTTAAACCGCTTATTCTGAACCTGATATTTTAAAAGTTACGCGATTTAAAAGATATGCGTTAAACCACGAAGAATAAATGCTCAATATAAAATAAAAGCATTGACATTTAGAGAACATTTATATTTTGATATAATAAATGAGGGCTTATGATTTAAAATACATTAACGCGTTATATAAATGAATGACGCCTAAAGGCTTAACGTAAATTACGAAGGATACTCATAAAATGAGAAATTAAAGCGACGACAATAGAAAATATGTCTATGTCATAACGAGAATATTTATGACCGATGACGGACATATACTTTGCCGATAAATAATAAATGACACATGTTCGATACGTTAAAACCCTAATCTTTCCGTCTAGTCGAGAAGTCAATATTATTCGTCGAACGAACATGACAAAATAATAGTCGATTAATAAATATTGGTCCGAATAATACAATTAGTATTAGAACCCGGTCTAAATGTTGATTTTAAAGTTCGGGTTATTACATCATCTACCCCTTTAGGAAGCGATGTCCCAGCGCTTAATTTGTCTCAATAGTCTTCAGTTAAAGAGCGAAGAGGTCAGAGATAGAAAAGTCATTGATGGGTTTCTTGTGAAGGTTGAATGAACAAAAGTTAAAACAACAAGTATACATAACGAGCACAAATGAATAGTTTGAATATAGCTTCAATCCTTATAAGCAAAGAATAATATATAACTCGAACGAAAAGAAATTGGAAGAAAAAAAATTAACATGTCGTTAATTTTTTTGTAAGCGCTTCAAGGTATATTACTACTAGCTTATCAAACTTGTAGCGGTTGATATAAGTTTAAAAAATTACACATGACAAATGACGAGTTGAAAGGAGCGGGCGCACTTGAAATATTTTCAATGCGACAATGAATTCAAGGCTAATGGTGATCACATCGATCAAATCGAAATATATATCCTCCACGAGTCTTAATAAAAAGGATCACGTTTCATGGATAGTACAGAACTCCATAAAAAACGTTAGAAAACATTCAAGACGAGGTAATTAGTACTAGTCGTACAAAATCACTTAATTGCATGATCTCAAACATGCAAACCTATTTCGTCAAAAGCGAATTTATCGACACAAAAATTGTTCGGAGTATACTTTACTCTATCGAGTGAACTACGATCCAAATTAAATACAAAAGCCATCACTAGGCACATATAATCACATTACGACATGCTTGCAAAATAGCCAATCTATGCCAAATAAATAAGTTCAATCAAGTTGAATCATGCTTGCTAAATAGCCAAGCCAGGATAAATAAGAATATTTGATAGGATTTTCGGATAAGTCCAGTCAAAGGAAAGTTTGCAAGTTAAACGATGTTTACGGGCATGATAGCCATGGATGCATATGCAAATATATTTATTTCATCAGAGGGTGCTCACACACAGATCCATACCCAAATGATATTACAGGGTGCTCACAAACGGATCCATACAAAAAAGATGTTACAGGGTGCTCACAAACGGATCTATACCAAAAAGATATTACAGGGTGCTCACAAACGGATCCATACCAAAAAGATATTACAGGGTGCTCACAAACGGATCCATACCCAAAATATTTTCTCGTTAGGCTTGAAAAATTCTTCGATGAACCATCCATAGTAACAAGAAAGAATCTCAAGATCTTTTCATTCAAGATACGTTGTGTTGATAACTCAATCCTCAGTCAATCCACGAGTACACAACCAGTGTCGATTAAACATGTCATCTGTTCTCGGAACAGATAATGGTTCTTAACGATTAGCTTATAATGCTCGCGATAGTTCAGACACATTAGAAATGGTCCATAGAAACAAATTATAACTCGAGAGAAGACTAACGGGTTACTCGTACATAGACGATAATCGATAATGACCATAATGACGGCGAAAACGAACGATTCGTACCAACGAAACATGAGTCGAAGAAATACATCCGTATACAAAAATAGTCATAAACCAAGCCAAGCACTCTTGAGCCCACTTATTTATAATTTCTTGTTTACATTCAAAGGCGTCCCAATCCATGTAAACAAGAATTATAAATTTATGGTTCGGGAACTTATAACTTTCTTGTTCAAATAAAAAGGCGTCCCAATTTATTTCAACAAGACGATTATAAATCATCCTACTCAGGTAATACCGTCACATAACACGATATCACAACCAATTTAAATGCCAAAAAAAAATATAGGGTGTCAAACTTACTCCATGATTTATGTATTCAAACGTCCCATACCATTTGAATAAAGAAACCATCGACAATCTAAGGTCCAGTGGTTTAAAACTTTCTTATTCAAATGTCCCAATCCATATTAATAATAGAACCTTAAACGACACATAGTTGGGCGATTTATAATCTCTATATTTAAATGTCCCATTCCATTTTAATATAAGGTATTAAATTGCTCAACTAATGACTACTATGAGCATATCTTTGTTGTACCCAAATTATATAATGATTTGGGTATATATATTTTAGGTCCAAGATTGGCATCCTCCTTTTCGCCACAAAACGTAATCAAACACAATTAAATTAAACGTTATATTACATAGAAGATCTCTCCTTGAAGAAATGATTCTTCAAAATCATAAGGAGTGTAGAAATATAATAATACGCTTATCAAATACGTTTCAAAAGGAGATGTCCTAAAATGGCACATCACGATGCGATGACAAAAATCGAGCTTAAATTAGTCGACATGCGATAGATTATGAAACAATATATATGTACCCAAAATATCAAACGAGGTCCATACTCGTATTCGGATAATAAATTAATTATCAAGAAAAGTGATTGGCGGCGAGGCCAAACTCTCTATAAAACCGTATCATAAAATGTACGATAATCACGTAAGGCCCATTGCGTCATGCACAATGCCCTTAAATACCATAATATATACATTCAATATACATACAAACATTTCTACATACACACATGATCACAATATCACAACCAAGCTTTGGTTTCAAGGAGCCATGAGCGCGCGGATACTTTGTAAGGCAACCAAACAATTTTACGAAAGAGCAGTTATAGTCTAGGTTTAAAAAAATGACCTAGTTCGCTATAACTAGTGCTCTGATACCAATCTGTAACACCCCCAATTTCACATGGCAGCGGAATATCAACATTGGGCGTTACTTCATAGCACATCACACACAGTCATAGAAAACAACCTCAAAAGAGACGTTTTATAAAATAAACCATTCGATAATTTTATGAAATCAGAGTTAACTAAAAAGAGGTCCCAACAACTACTTCAAACTTTAATGAAAGTAATGATTTGTCAAATGTATCGAATGGAAATTGTTCGTTTTGCCTTTACTTTATCCTGCGCGGCTCCATGCTCCAGCTGCTCTTATACCTACACACCTGAGAATACATGCTAACATGTCAACACAACGGTTGAGTGAATTCATAGGTTTTTAAATAAACAATAATGGGAAATAAACTATAAAGCTTTTGAACACAAGAATATCATCCACTGTCAATATTGTAACACATACAATACTCAAAGTCCGCACTATTCTACTAAGCCATGACACCGAAGCCTTAAGTATAATAATGCCCTAGTCAGGTATCTTGCCAAATACCCCCTTACTTCTAATACAACACACCTGGCTGAGCCTCCAACCCACAGGTGCGACCTGCCCAGGTGGGGGCCATCCCCGATGGATCCATCCGTCTGTACCAGCGCCTACCCATCAAGGGTAGTTAACGGTTCATGGGTTTATAGGGACTTTCCAAAATTTGGCAATACATCACTTAGCAAATAGCGGTTCACAATCAATACAATCAACGCTTGTGTTCATCTTTCAAAAGCATTTAATCAAGCATCTTGTATTCATTTACAACAACTTGTATTCGTTCAAAGCATATAGTCAAACTTCACATGTTTATTCATAAACATGTATCCTCTCAAAACTATATATATAGACAACGTATATTTTATACCAAGAGCATGTATTCCCCCTCGCGGGTTTATAAACACATATAAAGCAGTAAAAGCGAGGCTATGAACTCACCTGATATAACTATCAACGTTTATCGAGGAACAAACATCCAATATTCGGTACACGACTTCACGAGATATCAATCGCTCATTGACCAAGAATGAGATGCCCAGCGGTCGACATATGACTAAACGAGACCTATAATGACGAGACGCGTCTTAGGCTCGAGTCTATACGTAAGCCATACATATATGTAAATAGTTCACTTTAGTAAGTTTGGACATTGCGTAAGTTTTATAAAACTTTTGATAACAATCTACCATGTATTATCCCATTATGGTCATTAAGCTCATTAAGGCCCATTAATGGACCGTTACACTTTTATATAACTTAAAGCCATTTCAAAATGAGTATTAGACTCCAATTTGGTTATTAATCTCAGGTCCAATAATTGCCCAATAGCAATTACAAATAATTGCCCAATAGCAATTACAAGTGTAATTTGGGCTTTTGTGGCCCAAGTCCACTTTATATGGTTTTTCGGTTCTAAAACGCCTCCAAACGATGTCCACTTAATATTTCACGTTGTTCGAGTCTCGCGTTTCATAAATATCGGTATATAGATGAGTCTATATTTCTCGACAAGTGGGTCCTACCACCTCGTGTTATATAAAAATGGTCAAGTTTTACGTTACATTCATATGGTTCAATTTTTACAAATTCTCGACATACCCCGTAAATTTGATCGTTTCTCTTAAACCGTAAATAATATAGATGAGTTATTTTTACCTAATTCATTCTTAACTTATTATGTTTAGTTATTGTAAGTTCAATTATCCTTAATTTATATTTATCATAGCTCATTTACCGATTTTATCACTTAGAAGAGTTGACTGTTTTTCGCAGCCAACTTCAGTCCCATCGTTTTGCTCGCCATTTCCAAACCATTTATCCATAGAAAATCATCTGATTCGTGTGTGTTCTACATAAGTTTAGCTACAACTTTTAGTGTTACTTTTTAGGGGTTATTATACAAAATTTAGCAGTTATAAGCTGTCAAACATAGCTAGTCAGATTTTGACTAGCTTCACTACTTTGATCATATCTTACTCTCCGGGAGTCGTCACCAAACGGGCCACCCGGGGAAATACTCACAAAAGAATCCTTTATCTTAATATATAAGTTTTCATTATCTCATCCTACTGATATCTTTCAAATATCACGTTTTTTTACAGCTGATCTAAAATCTCATCAACCAAATTATCACTAGGGCTTGTTTAACTTGCACATTTGTCTTGCAAAATTATATACGATGTCCAATAACCGAAAAAAATGAATGTTACAACCTCTAAACACAGTAGGAAAATATATAATTACATGTTTTACAAAAATATAATGAAATCATCAAAAGGAATATCAATCCTTACAAAGAAATGAGATGCACACCGCAACAACATTTCAACCACTCCACTCTTGATAATCATCATCAAACAAACCCAATATTTCTTGCGGTAACCAATTGAAAACATCTATTAACTCAGCCTCAAAGTATTCCTGATGATATATATATAATATCTTATAACTCTTGATGGAAGACTCGTTTAATGAAGAGCAAACAAAGGTGTCAAGTAGTCTTCATAAACCCTTAAAAATACTAAATATCTAAGTAGTAAAAATTGAATGAATTTTGTGATGGTGATGGGAATTAGAACGGCAAGAAATATAGACAAAAAGAGATATGGATTGAATTTAGTTAACCATGTGTAATGTGTAATCATTTGAAGTTTAAATATGATTTAAGTTACATGTGTCAATTTGCTAATCTAAAAACAAAAATAGCAAGACACGTTGTCTTGTTATCTCCGTTCTTAATTTTGTGGGTGGGGTGAAATTTAACATAAATTTTATATCACAATTCGTTAAAGCGGGTATTCTGAACCCGATATTTTAAAAGTTACGCGATTTAAAAGATATGCGTTAAACCACGAAGAATAAATGCTCAATATAAAATAAAAGCATTGACATTTAGAGAACATTTATATTTTGATATAATAAATGAGGGCTTATGATTTAAAATACATTAACGCGTTATATAAATGAATGACGCCTAAAGGCTTAACGTAAATTACGAAGGATACTCATAAAATGAGAAATTAAAGCGACGACAATAGAAAATATTTCTATGTCATAACGAGAATATTTACGACCGATGACGGACATATACTTTGCCGATAAATAATAAATGACACATGTTCGATACGTTAAAACCCTAATCTTGCCGTCTAGTCGAGAAATCAATATTATTCGTCGAACGAACATGACAAAATAATAGTCGATTAATAAATATTGGTCCGAATAATACAATTAGTATTAGAACCCGGTCTAAATGTTGATTTTAAAGTTCGGGTTATTACAATATGGAAGGTTCAATAAATTTCTTATTCAATTAGCAGTTCATGGACTTATAATTCCTTATGAAGAAGCTAATCTAAAGTTCTTGATAGTAGTTCAACAAGAGTGGAAAGTGATGGCTATGCACTTTATCACAAGAGATGATTTGGACGTTACTCTATTTGATCATCTTTATAAAAATCTCATAGTATATGAGATGGATGTTAAAGATATTGAGCCATCTGAAGAATAAATATCAAAGTCTAACTTGGCCTTTGTGTCAGAAGGAAGCAGTGGTGCATACTCTCAAAGTATCGCTGGTGGATCAAGTAGCGGTACTTACTTCCAAAGTACTACTGGTGGACCAATTAGCAGTACTTATCCTCAAAGTACTGAAAATAGTCCATCTATGACCAAGAATCCACAGGGAAGATCTTCATCATTATTAAGTGAGAATGGTGCCTTCTCATTCTTTGCTGGACAAGACAACAGACCAAGATTGACTCTTAATGATCTGTTCCAAATGGATGATGTTGACATTGAAGAGATGGATCTAAAATGACAAGCTGTCATAGTCTCTGTTAGATCCATTAGACTCTATAAAAGGACTGGAAGAAAGATGAATGTTAATCCTAATGAACCATTAGGGTACGACAAATCAAAAGTTGAATGCTACAACTGTGGAAGGTTTGGACACTTTGCTAGGAAATGAAAGACAGAAAAGGCTAAAGGTAGTAGTAAGAAGTCCAAGAACAGCAATAGGACCAGCCCAAGAGTCACTGAAAGTGTTTCAAAAGGAGATAGCAGAAGTCCATGGAGTCCAAAAGGAACTAAAGCTTTGGTTACAATAGATGGAGTGGTCAAATGGACTGAAACACATGAAGAAGAAGAAGAAGAGCATGGTCTGATGGCTCTTTCTCATGAAGACACTGAGGAGCATCTGATTAATGAATTGAAAGACAAAGGTGTTGTAGATATTGGATGCTCAAGGCACATGATAGAGAACAAAGATTTCCTTGTTGAATTTATAGAATTCAAAGGTGGACCAGCAGCCTTTGGTGGAAGTAAAGGCAGGATTATTGGCAAACGAAAAATCATCACTGGAAGTTAGAATTTGAAAATGTTTTCTTTCTTAAATAATTGAATGAATTCAATCTTTTCTCAGTATCACAAATGTGTGATAAAAAGAACAAGTTACTCTTCACAAAAATAGACTGCTTGGTGCTCTCCAAAGATTTTGAGTTGCCTAAGGAATCTCAAGTACTACTTAATGTACCCAGGCAAGAAAATATGTATTGTGACAACCCAAAACTGAGGTCATTGCTTAATCTTATTTTACGATTATTTTTGAAATTTTTGGATGAGTTTGAACTATATTTATTTTTGGTGGTTTAAGTTTAAACCGATGTTGGAAGGTCTATATTTAATATTTATTAAGTATAAGGAGTATTAGCAAGCGTGATGTCGATGGATGCCAAATATTTTACGTCTTATTGTCGGTTGTTCGATTTTTAACATTTTTGAGGTTTTATTTTAAATGACGTGTTAAGTCGAGTCGAGAGTCGATATTATTATTTTTAAGGTACGTTTTAAATTTTTAAAAGTATCTTCATGAAACCCGAGCCCCGTAAATATTTTGAAAATTGACTAATAGTTATTTCCCACTTTTTAGCTAACTATTTACATTTTTAGCCACAACTATTGCCAAATTGCAACCAAAGTCCCTACTCCACTATATATAAAGCTTAAACAACACACACACACACTCTCATTTCTTCCATTCAAAATTTTCTCCATCTTCTCTCTCTCTCTCTCTTGTTTTGCCGAAACATCAACCACCACCCTAAACACATACAATTTTCAATTTAACTTAAGTTTGAGGATGATTTGAGCTAAACCAAAACTAGACCCATTCTTAGAATTGATCAAGGATCACATTGGTATAAGAAATTCTTACATGCAAGCATTTTTTTTCTTGATGTTGGTAGGTAGAAGCCATGATCATGCATGGTGTTTTTAGCATGATCCATGGTGGTTCTTGCTAGAATCTTTGTTAAAAACTTCATTTTGATCTAAAGGTTTAAATATTGATTATGATTTAGATGTTATGGTTCATATATGATGATATTAGGGTATAGAAATGATCATTTTTATGGTTGGTTTTGATCAAAAAGTTGATTTTGTACAAGATTTTGGTAGTCATTTTATAACAGTAAGTAAAGTGTAAAATACGAATTTTTATGTTTTGAAAATGGATTAACTTATGGCCTAGGGTTGTATATAATTTTATTAGCTTCGATTTGATATAAGGTAGAGCTTCTAGCTCCAAACGAGCGCGAAGTTATGATGTTTTGAATGATCATGTACCGGGTGACGAGTATCGGCACTACAAATAGTTGTTGTCGATATTTGGATCGAATCTCGGGGACTCTAAATGGAAGTTTTGAAATATGTAACCTACTGATAATGAGGTTTTTACTTTATAGGTTGAGTTTACTTTAAAACCCGAGTGTCGGTTTTGTAAACGGAGTCGTTTAAATAAGTTAAAACGGTTGTATGAAAAATTAACGTAAATCTGTCCGGATTTTGTAGTTTGAAAATGAGTCGGGTAAAGGACTTTAAAATTATTTTCATTTGATAAACTTGTAGGAGGACTTTCTATATATAGTAAGTTAGTTTATCGAGTCGTTTCATAAACGGTTGACAAGTATAAAAGGGGTAAATAAGCTAGTACATGTAGTATGTACCGGTGGATTTTGTTAAAAGTGTAAAATGGTAAAGTAAGTGTGTAGTAAAGTATAATGAAGTTATTTATATTGTTTTCTCTCTATTTTATCGTGACTTTATGAGTTTGAGTTTGATGTTGTAATGTATAATTTATTTCTCGAGTCATTATTAATGAACGCGCCTTATTTGATAGGTAGCGGTTCTTGTGTTTGAAAGGCATCCATTATCGTCGACGATCATCTCGCTAGATCTCTTATACTAAGGTGAGTCTGTAGCCTCGCTTTTTATGCTAGCTACTAAATGTTTTTATACCCGCGAGGGGGATACATGCTATTTGAAAATAAATGAACACAAGTCATGAGTATTGTTGGACCCTAATGTTGCCTAAAGTTGATTTCATTGTATTGAGTAACTTGTTGCTAAAGACCCTAAATTCGTGAGCCGTTAACTATCTTCTGACTTGATGTGAGTCGGGAATAGCCGCTTATTCTAATGATAGTACTATTGGGTTGACCACCCTATCTAAGACCAAGGCATTACGTTGAGTAACCCGTTGGGAAGGATAATTTTACGTGAATAAGATTGTGGTATTCTAGCAACTGATACCCTAGAGGGGCAATGGTTTTATTCTAGTCATGCCGGCATTTGGCGTGGGTGACTATTTGGTTAAGGGGTCGGTGTCATGAGCTTAAATAGAATGTTTAATGTTTATCATTATTATTATTGCCTTGAATATAGATTGTGTGTACGACAATTCTATAAATGATTATGATTGATTTTCTTCTTGTGTTCAAATGTGATTTGATAAACCTATAGACTCGCTCAACATTATTGTTGACTCGTTTTATGCATGTATTTCAGGTAATAGGAATTGATGGAGCATGGAGCTTTGCTGTGGAGGTTGTGGCTTGGCTTTTGGAAGAATGTTAGTCTAAAAACTGTTTCTATCTTTTAATGTTGAACAATTTACTTTATGTTGTGTATTGTACTAAACTTGTTGGTTGTTGGTCGAGATCCATGGGGACTAAACGCTTTACTCTGGTGTCGTGTCAGTACACTTATGGGATGAAATTATGTCTTAGACCATTTATGAAAATCATGTCTATATTTATGTGTAAACGTCTCACTTTTGAGTCGTTCAATATACCTTGTGTGATGATGCTTGTGTCTAGCACCCATTTGTGTATTTCCGCTGCGCAATGTAAATTGGGGGTGTTAGAGATTGGTAATCAGAGCTTCAAGTTATAGAGAACTGGGTCGATTATGAAAATTGTCCTAAACTATAACTTTGGTGTCGAAAGTATTTATTCTTCAAAAGCACACAACTCCTCTACAACGCTCCGGTAAGATCACTTTTAGTTTTGTTTTGCATTGTAGATGTACCCCTCATAACTGAAATGATTTCCCGAGTATTTATTAAGTAAATACTACGATATTGTATTGGAATTATTGAAAGTACGCTGAGTGCTTGTCAGTATCATATTTTTTTTGCGAGCATTGCATAAACATCATTTGCATTGTGTTGCATAGCATGGATAATGTATGACATTTGCATGAGCATTACATACTAATTATTATTTTATTAACGATGACCTTAAGTATCCTTGAACCCTTATAATTGTAGAAAATGGCTGGTTTACCTCGTGAGGATGGATGGATTGATATGACTAATGTAGTGGATGGTGAGGAAGTGGATAAATTTGGTGCTAGTGACGATGAGGAGCCTTTTGAGTTTTTAGATGATGGGATTCCACTAACTGCAGTTGGTCAGACAGAGCCTGAGTTGATACAAGGTAGTTATGTTCCAAGGGTTAATGTTGTGCCACAGACTGTTCCAGATTGTCAGCGACCTGTTGTTCGTTCTTCGACTCCTACTTGTGATGCTTATATTAGCAGTTTGCTTGGGATTGCATTGGCTAGGGGTGATGTTCCTGTTGAGTCGAGTAGGGCTGCTAGTGCTTGATCTATTCATGATGGTATTCCTAAGGTTTATTGTCCAGGTCCTAGGTCTTATGATGATATTTTATGGTTTCTTAAGAAGTTTGATAGGTCTTTGTTTGAAAGGTACTTGGTTGAGACTCGTGTGATTAGGAGGTTTGAGCAGAATGAGAAAAAAGTTTGACAGGTTTGTTGGTAGTGTGAGGAGATCAGAGTTTGTTAGGGCAAGAGAAATGGATGAAGTTGTTAGATTAAGATCTATGGTGTTGAATTTGAGTGGGCAAGTTGAAAGGTTACGTAAGGAGCAAGAAAGGAATGCTAGGTTGAGTGCGTGGGATTTGCCGATGAGATCTTTTCCTAATCGAGGTGTTGTGATTCGTGATGTGTCGAATCAGGTTGAAGCTCAAGTGTTGGTGAAGCCAAGTGAAGGAGGTAGTCGTAAGGGGAAGGAAAAAGTGGAGGAAGAATCTGATGATGATGATAGCAGCAGTGATGACGAGCCGATGTACAAGAAGCTGCGGGGATCTGATGTTTAGTTCTTTATGTTGTTTTATTTAGCCTTGTTGTAATAGAACTTATGTAGACTCGTACTCTAGTTTGTGATGAAACTTAATGACTTTAAGTTTGTTGTGATGAAGGATTGTAGTGACATTACTTGTCACAATTTTGTGGAGATTTTCCAAAGCAATCCAAAATTACCTTCATGACTTATGATTTGTCTTATTAGTTCTTGTGTGAATTGGTTAATGATTCATTGTGAATTATGTTGTTGGTGCATGTAGTATCCATGTTACATCTTGATAGAGAAATCCTTTTTCTTATCTTGATATGAATACTGACTTGTTCTTTTCCTGTATGATCATAGGGAGGAAGGAGTTACGAGGCATTTTTCTGACTTTACTAAATTGTTGTTTGGTTAGTTTCCTGTAAACATGCCGCCTAAATTGACGACTGCTACTGTTAATACCATGATTGAGCAAGCTATTGCTAGAGCTTTGGAAGCTGAACGTGATGCGAGGAACCGAGAGGCTGAGAATAGGAATGCTGCTGGTCAGGTTGGAGGGAATGTTGAAAATCAGGTTGGAGGTAATGCTGATGAGCAAGCAGAAGGAAATGCTGCGGGACAAGTTGGAGGTAATGCTGTTGTTCAGCAGGTTCAGAAGGAACGTTCTTATGCTAGTTTCATGAAATGTGGACCTACCCATTTTCGTGGTACTGGTGGTGCATTGGAATTAAGGAGGTGGATTGAGAAGATTGAAAGTACTTTTGAAATCAGTGGATGTTCAGAAGCTAGTAAGGTGAAATTTGCTGCAGCTACTTTTCAGGATGATGCATTGAGTTGGTGGAATAGTCAAGTAGCTACTGTGGGATTGGTTGAAGCGAATGCTAGAACATGGACTGTGACCAAGGGACTGTTGACTGCTAAGTTTTGTCCCGAGGAAGAGTTAGGTCACTTGGAAGATGAATTGAGGCATTTGGTGATGAGGAACAATGATATTGTAGCTTATACAAGGAGATTTTATGATTTATGTTTGTTGTGTCCTGATGCGTTTACTGATGACCGTATGAAGATGAAGCAGTATATTAGGGTTTATCTAGTAATATCAAAGGAGAAACTACTTCGTCGAAACCCAAGTCATTTGATGAAGCTGTTCAAATGGCTCATGCTTTAATGGATGTAAAGCTGCAGGATCGAAAGGATAGTATTGCTGAAGGGAATAAGAGAAAGTGGGAAGCTCCACACTCAAGCCAAGGGCAGAATCGAGGTGGTTATCGTAATAACAATAAACAAGGACCAAATAGGAATCAGCAGTACAATTTGAGAAGGAATGATGGTGTTCGTACTGCCACATGAAATCAAGGTAACAAGGTGAATCCGAAGTGTGGTCGATGTAATCTGTATCATGTTGGAAATTGTCCACCTGCTTGCAACAAGTGTGGGAAGGCCGGACAAAGATGACAGATTGTAGAAACAAGGGTGTAGCCACTAGGGCCAATGCTGTCAAGATAGTTTATTGTTCTGGATGTGGAGGCCGTGGACATAAGCAAGGGAACTGTCCGAGGGTTAGCATACGACAGATAGGAAATGTTGCTGCTGTTGCTGCTGGGATTGCTGCTCCAGCCTATGTCGTGGGAGATGCTGAAAAACCTCAAGGGCCGAATGTGGTGACTGGTACGTTCTTACTTGATGCTTGTTACGCTAGTGTGTTATTTGATTCTGGATCCGATAGAAGTTTCGTAGATGTCAGATTCAGTCAGCTATTGGATAGAGAACCAGTGAGATTGACAACTATTTATAATATGGAGTTAGCTGCTGGTAAGGTTGTAAGCACTAGTTCTATACTGAAAGGTTGTTCCTTGAAGTTAGGTAATTATGTGTTTAGTATTGATTTGATGCCCATAGAGTTAGGATCTTTTGACGTGATTGTTGGAATGGATTGGTTAGTTGGTAATGGTGCAGTAATTGTTTGTGGAGAAAGATTAGTTCAGATACCGCTAAGGAATAGCGTATTGACTATGAAAGGTGATGAATGTACGTCTCGTTTGAGAGTTGTTTCTTGTTTAAAGATGATGAGGTATATAGTAGCAGGTTGTGATGTGTTTCTTGCACAGATAAGTAATGATGGTGTGAATGAAAGGAAATTGGAGGATGTGCCTGTAATTAGAGAGTATCCTGAGGTTTTCCCTAAGGAATTGCCAGGATTACCGCCGTATCGTGAAGTGGAGTTTCGTATTGATTTAGTGCCGGGTGTTGCGCCTGTTGCTCGTGCACCGTATCGTTTAGCTCCATCTGAGATGAAAGAATTATCTGATCAATTGAAGGAATTGATGGATAAGGGATTTATTAGACCAAGTTTTTCGCCGTGGGGTGCGCCTGTTTTGTTTGTTCGGAAGAAATATGGTTCTTTTAGAATGTGTATTGATTACAGAGAGCTTAACAAATTGTCTGTCAAGAATCGGTATCCACTGCCGAGGATTGATGATTTGTTTGATCAGTTGCAAGGTTCTTGTGTATACTCGATGATCGATTTGAGGTCTGGGTATCATCAACTGAGAGTTAGGGAAGAAGATATTCCTGTAACAGCTTTTCGTACTCGATATGGACATTTCGAATTTCAAGTGATGCCTTTTGGGTTAACAAATGCGTCTGCTGTATTTATAGATTTGATGAATCGTGTATGTAAGCCGTATTTGGATGAGTTTGTTATCGTATTCATTGATGATATTCTCGTTTATTCCAAGAGTGTAGGATTGTAAATCTTGCTTATGTTTTTAGAGAGAGAAAGAGATAGAGAGATGGTGGATTTCACACAAAGCTAGAGAGAGAAAGTAAGAAGAACTATGTGAAAATTATGAAACCACACACCCTCTCCATCAAAGGAGAGCGTTTATATACCCACGCCTTGTAATGGGATTGGGCTTACACGTTTGGGCCGACCTACACATGTTGTAGGCTTGGCTTGGACTTGTTTGATAAATAAAGAGTGTTAACTAAACTACGAGCTATTACATGGAGTATCGTTGGAGTGACCGGTCCTTCTTAATACGTAAAACGTATTTCCAACAATCTCCCCTAAGGGAGGTCACTCCAAACAAGGGCGTTACCCAAGTTACAATAATAAAATGAACCTAGCATACTATGCTTGTCTTGAGCTCGTAGTCTTCGTCTTTCTGTTTCTTTTTCTTTTCTGGACAACATGCTGATGTGATCTTTGATATCAATCTTTAGCATCAATCTCTTGCCTTGATCTCGTGCTTCCATCACTTGTGATCTTCGCCTCTTCGTGACACCATGTCCCACATACTTATACCTTCGTAATTCTTGAAAGCTTCAGAGTTCGATACAGCGGAAGACTTAACTTTTAGGCTTTCTTGAATTAAATGAGATATTAAGTGCATAAAGTATAAGCATGCGGGGACGACTTCTTCTTGGATTCCGCAATGCCACCGTCTTCAAATGCCGCAACATAAGTAGACACGAACGAAATGGCTTTGAACATTTCATTCTAAATCGGTAGCATTTTACCTCCGGTCGGTGAAGACCGTTGGACGATATTAGATATCGTACCCGTGACGGATAGTTTCAATTAAGTAACTTCCTGACAGGATTTCGCGGGTAAACCCGTTCTCTTTATTCGACCGTCCAAGGCTGACTGCGAACATAAAGAGTGAATCATTTGGATAATAATATCCGCATGATTTGAAGCCGTCAATTCATGTTCCTGGAACAAGTGAAATTCAATTAAGAACCGCACCATCGTTGCTTTCCAGTTGTCACGAGCTTGATTCGTATAGAATCTTGCAAGATACCTACCAAGTGCTGTTTGAGGTTAACACTAGAAGGATTTCCACTCATCACTATGAACATTAAGGTATCACTCTGAGTGTTCTGGCAAGATCACTAAGATATTGCGTAGAGGCCTGGAACGTGTTTAAATTCAGTTAATAATTAAACAGCTGTTGCTTTCCAGTTATCACAAGTTTGATTCATAAAGAATCGCACAAGTCACCTACCATGAGCTTTTTGATATTCGCTCAAGAAGGATTTCCATCTTCATTGTAAATACTTTCGTATTACTCGGATGTTCAGGCAAGATCATGAAGATTTTGCGTAGGACTCTTAAGATCTTACTTTTCACAGTGTGTGAAGAAGCAAGGAATTATGAAAGTGTGTCCTAATGAGATATTTGATGATCTCAAATGGCTCTAGACTCGATCGTGCATTTTGGATTTTAGTGATCGGAGGCTGGAGAGGAGTGCCACCTTTTCAATACCAATTATTCGGAGTGAATAAATCAATAGATAACGTGTTGTCTCCGTGTGATTAAAACAAATACCTTTTGAGAGATATCTGAGTTAGCTAGGATGGGTTGTGCATTGCATCACTGGGTCCATGATGTCTGTCTTCAATATCAAGAATCATTAACAATGATCTCAATAGCATATGTATTGACCCGGTTTCTGCCTAAAGTTGTAAGGAGGGCTTCTTTCTTTACACCCTTTATCTTTACAATTCTTTTTCATTCTTCAACCCCTTCAATGCTTACCAATACGTCATAACTAGCACTTTGTTGTGATTGTTCCAGTGCTAACTTAAGTACTTGGTCGGCATTCAGCTACGTTCACAATCTTTCTCCATCTTTCCTAAGGACTACTATTTCTAGCTATGGAATGTCCTTGGGAAGATTCCTCCGGTTCTGGAAGAATCATTGGACTTAACCTATCCTACCATCCTTATGTCACCACAATCTTCATCGTCGTGAATTAAATGAGGTTTGGGTAAGTATATGTGACCATGAAAATCCATTTTGATATAGCAAATCCATTTTGCTCCCCCTTAACATATGCCATGATATTCGAAAACATTTTGCATATGTCGGGATGAGCCAGCACATTATGTCAAACCATTTGTGATAATATCCCATATTAAATCACATTTTCTCCCCCATATTAAAAATATTAACCCAATCGATGTTTTTAATATCAATTGATTTAATGAAGTTTTAACAATGGTTTTGGGAAGAAAAATGCAAGTCCATTTCATCTTCATGATGTCACATGTAAGAGATATGATATCAATTTGTAACATGATCACATATTCACCATATTAAAAAAAGAATTGACAAGGTTGGACCTGATAGATGAGAACCTCATATGATAAGATCAAATGGTTCTTGTCAGCATATGTTGGTCGCCTCGTCACGTCTAAAGTCATCTCTTGACACCACGTGTACGATTGGTATTGTTGTCTTGACACCAGTTATTGAGCTTGGCACGTTCGGCATCGAAGAATCTGAATGCTTGACAATTGCTCCCCCTCAATTGTTGACCCGTTATCTATTGAAAGAGCTGTAGTCGTCGGTTCAGTAGTCGCATCGTCGAGTATGTAGACACCAATTGTAGATTGCTATGGTTGTAGAGATGATAGCTTCATAAAAACAAGACTTCTCTTGTTTTAACAAATAAATGCACTGAGGCGTACATAGATTTGTGTTAGACCAAGTTATAAAGTAAACTTGATCCCTTACAAGGTTTTAAAGTAAACCTTGCCCGAGAAAATTAATTCCCGTTGTGAGCCAAAGCTTTCATAAGAAATACTTGACTTCATTGTGAAAACCGGGTTGCAGTCTGAAATAACTACAAGCCATATAGGCACGTTTTATTAAATATTTACAACTTTTGTACGAACTCTATTTATGGCGCCGTGTCAATATTAATCAACATTTCTAAGGCCGTAAATATTATCGTACCAAAAGACATGCCTTTGAAAAATAAAGTAAAAATATTTTTGGACTTTTATGAATTTTTCAATTTTTATGGTTTTTATATGGTTTTATATTTTTGTATTTTGCTTTTGTGGATAAGAATATAAACAATATATACAGATGATCACCAAGGATACGGAGAATAGTTTTACCACCACTATTCTTTCGCTTCATCTGCCAGTTCCTTAAGAGTCTCAGGCGAGAATGTTCTCATTCCGAGCTTGTCGGCCAACAATTCAATTCGAGCGCGATCTAAAGCCTTCGTGAAAATATCCGCCAATTGATACTCAGATCGGCCAAAGTAAAGCTCTATTACTCCATTTTCCACTTGCTCCTTGATGAAATGGTAGAGAATGTCAATATGCTTCGACCGGGAGAATTGAACGTTGTTGCAGCATAAGGCAATTGCACTCTTGTTGTCACAGTACATCGGAATTTTGTTGAAACCTAGACCATAGTCGGTTAATTGCGATCGCATCCAGAGAATTTGAGCACAACAACCAGACATAGCTATGTATTCTGCTTCCGTACTTGAAATTGCAGCGCTTTTCTGCCTTTTCGATGCCCAACTGATTAGTCGATCTCCTAGTAGTTGCAAAGTTCCACTCGTGCTACGCCTTGTATCTTGACAACCCGCGTGATCCGCATCTGCATATGCCATTAGTGCAACAGAACAGTCCTTCGAATACCAAAGTCCCCGATTAATGGTTCCTTTAAGATATCGAAAGATCCTTTTAACAGTAGCTAAGTGTAACTTAGTAGGCCTAGTTTGATACCTGGCACACATACATATAGCAAACTGAAGATCAGGTCGACTGGCTGTGATATACAGAAGAGTGCCGATCATTCCACGATACAGTGTTGGATCAACGGCAACTCCATGTGGATCTGCATCAAGCTTAGTTCGTTCCACCATTGGAGTGTCCACGGGGTCGCAAGATTCCATCTTATACTTCTTAAGCGATTCAAGGGCATACTTGGATTGATTGATAAAGATGCCTCTGGGACTCTGAGATATCTGAAGACCTAAGAAGAATGATACCTTGCCCATCATGACATCTTAAACTTGGAAGACATGAGTGTCCCAAACTCATCCGATAAGGTTTGGGTCGAGGCTGCAAATATAATATCATAAACATATATTTGTACCATAATCATATCTTTACCTCATTTCTGAATGAACAGCGTGGGATCCAACTTGCCTTTAGCGAAGCCTTGCGTAATGAGGAATTGTGACAAAAGATCATACCATGCGCGAGGAGCTTGCTTCAACCCATAGAGAGCCTTCTTAAGCTTGTACACATGATTAGGATAATTAGGATTCACAAAACCATCCGGTTGTTGAACATAGACCTCTTCCTTGAGTTCACCATTAAGAAATGACGTCTTCACATCCATCTGATAGACGATCATATTCATATGGGCTGCATAAGCGAGGAATAGTCTGATAGCTTCCAAACGGGCAACAGGTGCAAAGGATTCCATAAAGTCGATGCCCAATAATTGCTTGTATCCACGAGCTACTAGTCGAGCTTTGTTCTTCAATATTCCGCCTAACTCATCGAGTTTCACCTTGTAAACCCATTTCAAAGTGAGTAACTGCACTTGATCCGGGCATGGGACAAGTTCCCAAATGTCAAGACGTATGAATTCGTTAAGTTCTTCTTGCATAGCTTCTATCCAACAGGATTGAGTAAAAGCTTGTTGCCATGTCTTAGGTTCAACTTCAGTAAGAAAAGCATCAAAGTGACAAAACATTGCACTTTCTTGTAACTGACTTCGTGTGGATACCGGACGATTAGGGTCACCAATAATAGAATCTATAGGATGATCCTTTGTCCACTTGCTGTCATGTTCACGAATCCGTGGATTGGAGTAAACTGTAGAAGGAGCTTCCTCTGAGGTTGACGACCCGGCTTGATTAGGGTCGGGAATTGGTACACCAAAGAATGGAAGTTCACGCATTTGAGCGAATTCTAAATCGTGATCATCATCATCCTCTTCATCATCAATAGGCATGACATGGGTAGTTGAAACAGGTGTTGGTTGAGAATTACTCGTTGAAGGTATATCTTGACCCATTGTAGGTGCAGATGTGTCTGATTGTGCTTCGGTTGCTGGAGCGACAACTTCGGTTACTGGAGCTATTACCTCAGGTTCTAGAGCAACAATACTTGGAGGAGTAAAGAATTCATCAAAGAACGGTTGAAACAACGTATCCCATTCAGTCCTAGAAGATGGTGTAAATGATGATGAAGTAGGGTTGTTTGAGACAAGACCAGAACTAATGTTGCTGGGTCCCATTTCATGAAGTGCGGGTTCAGAGCTGCTTTGCTCAGAAGCCATTGCTGTCAGCTCATCAAAATCAACATTCATAGTTTCGAGGATCTTGCGAGAGTTACGGTTGTAGATTCTGTATGCCTTCTTTGCGGGGGCGTAACCAATGAAAATACCAATATCAACCTTAGGTTGAAGTTTTCCCAAATTGTCACCATCATTATTTGGATAGCAAAGAGAACCAAATACATGAAGATATGATAAATCTGGTACTTTTCCATGGAGAAGCTCATAAGGTGTTTTACCATGGCGTTTATAAATTAGTGACCGGTTTTGGGTGTACACTGCTGTAGATACTGCTTCTGCCCATAAAAACAATGGAGCCTTTGCGTAAATTAACATCGTTCGAGCAGCTTCCATAAGTGTGCGATTTCGCCTTTCAACGACACCGTTTTGTTATGGAGTGCGTGCAACGGATGTTTCATGAGAGATGCCAACTTCTTCATAATAATCACGCAAGATATGATTCACAAATTCGGTTCCATTATCTGTACGAATGCGTCAGACAGTAGTGTTGAGACGCACTTGAATCATCTTGAGAAATCCGATGATGAACTTAGGTGCCTCATTTTTTGCTTTAAGAAATTTCACCCATGTAAACCGAGAGTAATCATCGACAATGACGAGGATGTACTTTTTGCCACTAATACTTTCAACACGCATTGGCCCACAAAGATCCATATGCAAAAGATAAAGTTTCTCTTGGTTGGTGTCTTCAGTCTTGGGTTTGTAAGACTTCTTAGTGCTTTTCCCCATTGTACACGCAGAACACAAATGATCCTTGTGAAATGATAGTTTAGGAAGACCACGAACAAGTTTGTTTTTCGCCAAGTGATTAATAGCGTCAAAGTTAAGATGAGATAACCGACAATGCCATAACCATGACTTAGTCTTCGATGCTTTGGAGAGAAGACATACGGGAGAAGCGGCCATCATGTCTTGTAGAGACAAAGTATACAAATTATTCCCTCGAGTACCTTTCAATAAACCAACCCCTTCCAAATTACGAATGAAGCAGGTATGCTCTCGAAAAGCAACTTCTAGGTTTGCATCACAAAATTGTCCCACAGAAAATAAGTTGTGACCAAGACCTTCCACGTAATACACTCTCGAAATTATAACATTCCCAATATGATATCACCATAACCCATTATCTTTGCAATATGATCATTTCCAAATCGAACCGTACCAAGAAACTTGCTGACGAAATTTCTGAGCTGAGAGCGATCTCCGGTCATATGCTTGGAGCAACCAGAGTCCAAATACCAGAGAACAATTTGGACCACCTGTTTTCAACAACAACAGTAGACAATGCATTGGAAACTATTGGTTCCGGAGTGTTAGCAGATACAAATATAGAATTATCAGAATTGCTAACATTTTTGAGACCCTTAGATTTCCTGCGTTTTCTAATGGTAGTTTTAGCACTAACAGGTTTTACTGTTCCAACTTTCTTAGGTTTTGGATTATTCGCGGGCGCTACAGTGGGAGTAGACCTATTTAAAGGGCACTTGGTTCCTACAGTAGTGTCAGTGTTCCTAATTAAAGGACACGCTTGTGTTTTGGTAGCCTTGGTACTCCTAGTTAAAGGGCACGCTTTCTTCGCTTTAGTGGGAGTGATCCTAGTCAAAAGGCACATATTTCCTACTATAGTGAAAGTTCTACCAGTGGGGCGCCACATCCAACCAACTTGGGTTAACACTTTCCCAGTCGGTTTCCATTCTAATCCATTTTTCCGGGCATGCATCTCATTCACATGATCAATAAGGCAAGAATCATGACGACTAGAAAACATACACTCATTGAAATTCCAACATTTTAAATTAGAATTCACAGTAGGCTTAGAACGCTGCACAACCGCAGAGCCTTTAGGTTTAGCTACATGATTCTTTTTATTCAAAATAGAAATAACATTCCTAGGATGGGATTCTACTTTCTTCTTCACTCCACTACTAGATGGGGGCAAGATCCTATCATTCCTCTTGTTTCTCTTAAGCTTAGATCTTTGAGCCTTAGTAGTGGTGCTTACTCCTGTAGAA
Source organism: Glebionis coronaria (assembly GCA_025667525.1). Classification (NCBI taxonomy): domain Eukaryota; kingdom Viridiplantae; phylum Streptophyta; class Magnoliopsida; order Asterales; family Asteraceae; genus Glebionis; species Glebionis coronaria. The sequence goes on from CM046881.1 coordinate 30,461,261, forward strand.
GGCAACACAGGAATATTAGAAGCTGGTTTTGATTCCGCCTTATCTTTAGTGACCAAAGTTTGAGATGGTTTAGTCCTAGGGCCCTTGTTAAGTGGTGTGACGGCTATAAGGTTCCTTTTGATTGCACTAGAGGACGATGCTGAGACAGTGGCTGCGTTATCCACAACATTCTTACCTTTTAGAGTACGAAGTGTTTCCTTTAACTCAGCCAAGACCAGATTCTTATCACAAATTTGTTCCCTCAAATCAGATATTTCCACCGACTTTTGATTCAATTGTTCAATCAACGATTGATTCTGTGCAGTGGTATTAGCACATGCGGGCTTTACTGAATCGAAGAGTCGTGTATTTTTCTATTTTAAGTTATCAACTTTGGACAAAATCTTGGAAACTCGATTATCTAGATCAAGTTTCAAATTCTCAGCGGCCTCAAGTACGTTCACACAGTTAAGCTCCTTAGGTTTCTCTATTTCTATCGGCAAAGATGTAGCAACTTTGTCACTTGGCTGACGCTGTTTTGATTGTAAATTCAATCGAAAATTCTTTTCTAAGTTTGCATCATCGATATTAACACCTTCGAATGACGTTTCAAAGATTTCTTGAATAAATTATTGCTTGCATTCAAGCGAAATACAATGTGTCTGAATCTCATCAAAACGTTTTGAAAGCGAAGAATATGAATCTTGAAGCTTTAAAAATTCAGCGTCAGATTCGTGACAAGTACTATCTACCACAGTATCCACAGATTCAACATTATGCACAATAGAATCATTATCAACACTTTTATTCACACAGACAGAAACTGTATCATGAGACATCACTTGCTTCAGAAGCGAATCATTTTGGCGTGAAACCCGTTCTATTTCAAGTAAACTGTTTTCATAAGCATCTTCCATTTCATTGAAAACACGTCTAACTTCTTCTATTTACAAAAACAAATCCTGATCAATATTACGAAGACAAGCTTTAACATTGTCTACAAACGGAACAATTTCATCTCGAAACACAGCTCTAGTGTGCTCAAAGTTCCATTCACCTTCCGTTATGGCCGTGGCCGTCGTACGTTCCAAAATGACCTTGTCAAAATCGGCTAAGTGTTGGTGAACCGTATTTAAGTTGACGGACGCCTTACTTACCGGTGGAATTAACTTCGTTAAATCCTTTTTGACAAGTGTAGGAGACGTACTAGGAAGGTTTTCATTTGACAAACTTTGGGGCACAAGAACTGTTAATTCTGCTAATTCCTTTTGTAAGCGAATGCGTGTCTTTTTTGAAAATTGATCTTTGTTATGTTGATCATAATCAATTGTATGGAATTTTGAAATCATTTTAGAATGAGTTTCATCCGCAAGTGACTGTGTCTTCTCAGTACTACGAACAAAAGGTGCTTCTTTCGATTTGCCAATTATGGTCATATCATAAAGACCGGGAATATATTCCTGAGCTTGTTTTGCATAACCGGGATTAGGTGGTAAATCTTGAAGACGCTTAAGTTCGAGTTCTTTAAATGATTTAGTTAAAAGATGAACCTTTTCTGTGGAAGCGTATTGTTTTAAAAGCCGTTGTTCTTTGAATTTGAGAAGTTTGGTAGCATTAATTTTCGATTCAACCTTTTTAGACTCGAGAATTTCGAAATCCATTTTAAGTTTCTAAAAATCATTGACAGCCGACTCTTTTTCTTTTAATTCATTGGAAAGATTAGCTTTTAATAATTCTATTTCTTTCAAGTGTTCAATCTTTTCAAAACGAAATTGGTCAAATTCAGAAAATGTTATTTTCTCTGCTTGTGGGACCATTTCAAAAGTTTTGACCTTTTCTTTATGCAACGCAAGCTCAGCAGTTAGGGTGGTATTGGTATCTACGGATTGTCTGAGGGCCATATGCATTTGATCAGTAATATGTTTAGGCAACCAAATCATGTTGAGCATAAGATTCCATACCCGTCGTAGCATTTGGTTGAGGTTCACTCAAATGTGTAGAATTGGGTACCACATCATTTGAGTTACTAGTTCCCGAATGCTATTCGAGGTTGTCATTTTCATGCCCAACTTGATGTTGGTTATCATCAATATTATTAGATGTGGTTGGTACCTCACTGATGACATCAGAACCGTAGTGAGAGAGATTAGCAACGAGAGCAGCTTGGGCAGAGTGAATGTCATCACAATCCGAATCGTATGCATCAAGATCGTCCGCTTGATAAGCTGCATTAGAAGTGGAAACGACTGCAATGCCTTCAGTATTTGCTGCCCCTGGGTCTGCAAGAAATGCTAACTCCTCTGAATCCAAGATCTTCCCCTTAGACTGAGCATCAACCAAATACATCTTCTCACGAAACCATGCATCATCCCTCCTCCTTTTCGGCTGAGTGCATTCCCTAGCCATATGACCTTGTCCTCGGCAATTGTAGCAAGTCACAACCTTTTTAGGACCACTAGGACTTCCATTTCCATTAGCTTGAGAATTCACAGCTTGATTGTTCCCAGTCCTTGTAGGAGGTCCATATGAATTTTGCCTTCCCTGAATAGGTTGCACCGTCACTCGACCATCTTGAACAGTGGCTTGTTGTCGAGGATTTGAAGAGGTGCGGAGCTGATTGTTTGTTGGTGGAAATCCTCTAGTTGCAACAAGTTTTGATAAGTAGGCTGTGAGATGGTTTAGAACATCAGCTGGCGTATCATTTGGAGTAAAGACCGATTCTTGGATTGGTGGAAGTTCATTAGAGTAGAAAGCTTGTGCTGGTTGTGCGTCAATTGGAAAATATCCTTGCTGAGGAGTATAGCCCAATGGAGAAGTGTTGGCTTGTGATGGTGATGTCTGATATGGTGGTTGATGCGGAAAAGATTGTTGATGAACACCTTGTTGAAATGCTTGCTGTGGCATCACTAGTGATGGATAAGATGGTTGCTGTGGTTGCTGATAGTTGTGTGGTGGTGTCTGCTGCAAGTATGATGGTTGCTGATAAGTATAAGCCATGTTTTGTTGAGAAGCATACATTGCAAGTGGATCATGAACTTGAGGTGTAGACAACCGAGCCTCGATCACATGGCATTTGTGTTGTTGAAGAAAAGCTTGAAGTTGATCCACATTGGTGTTATGCAAGTCCTTAGCCAATTTAACATCCGTCACGTATTTTTTCCATTCTGAAGGAAGAGTGTTCAAATACTTGGTTTTCAATTGAAAGGTAGGAATTGTCATGCCATAGATATTGAGCTCATTCAACAATAGAGTAAATCTCAGATAGTAATCATTGAGAGTCTCCCCTGGCACATAGGCAAACTTATCAAAAGTATCATAAGGCTTACACTCTCGTTCTTGTTTAGTTAACGAGGTGCATTGCATGAGAACACGAATTCTATCCCATAACTCTTTGGCAACTTTATGTTTGCTGACGAGTTTGTAGACATCTGGAGGAAGGGCTTGGAGAATGATGTTTGTAGCATACTTATCACATTTGTCTTGAATCTTCATATCTCCAGTCAATTCACCCGTTGTGCGAGGACGAGTAGTTGTACCTTCCGTCACTGTACCATAATCTAATGGTCCATTGAGCACAGATGCCCAAATGAGATGTCCATTCTCCTTGTTCAACATATAAAGTTCCATTCGGGAAGCCCATTCCTCATACATAGTCTTCACCAACATTGGTGGACGATTATCCGTACCCGAGAGGATGGACTTATCCGTAAGAGATGTGTACTCCATTTCAATAAGTTAAGATTTACAAACTTTTATCGATCAATGAAAGAAAGTAAATGTGTTTGTTGTTGTGAGTTGAAGTCGAGAAACAATGTTAAAATCCCCTAAAATATGTTCTCAATAAACCAAAAAATCCAAGTCAAAATTACACACGATCGAAATTTTTTAAGGAATAATTTTGTTATCGGAATGTTGATCGGAATAGTGATCGGAATATCAGTCGGAATAGTGATCGGAATATCAGTCGGAATCTCCCAAATCGGAATACCTTGATCGGAATGTACCTAGTCGGAATACAAAATCTGAATACCAATCGGAATGCCTAATCGGAATACCTAATCGGAATACCAAATCTGAATACCAATCGGAATGTACCTAATCGGAATGCCTAATCGGAATACCTAATCGGAATACCTGATCGGAATGTACCCAAAATCGGAATCCCTAAACACTATTCCGATTACACAGATTGGAATGTTCTATAAACCCTTTTCCGATGACCTGAGCGGAATAATTCCCACTTTTCTCGGACAAAACTCAACCAATTCGTGATTTTAAGCCAAAAAAATGATCAAAACATCAAAAAATTTTGTGTTTTTAGCCAAAGTAACTATATCAAATCCGTACCACAACTATGTAGAAGATTTGTATCAAGAAAAAACCATCAAAAACACAAAAAAAAATTTTGGACGTGTGAAAATGGATCAAAAATGGCGTATGAATCAAGAACACAAACACATGAACAATACAATCATCCCATGGCTCTTGATACCATTTGTAGGATTGTAAATCTTGCTTATGTTTTTAGAGAGAGAAAGAGATAGAGAGATGGTGGATTTCACACAAAGCTAGAGAGAGAAAGTAAGAAGAACTATGTGAAAATTATGAAACCACACACCCTATCCATCAAAGGAGAGGTTTTATATACCCAAACCTTGTAATGGGTTTGGGCTTACACGTTTGGGCCGGCCTACACATGTTGTAGGCTTGGCTTGGACATGTTTGATAAATAAAGAGTGTTAACTAAACTACGAGCTATTACATGGAGTATCGTTGGAGTGACCGATCCTTCTTAATACGTAAAACGTATTTCCAACAAAGAGTGAAGAGGAACATGAGAAGCATTTGAGAACAATTTTTGAATTGTTGAAGAAGGAGAAGCTGTATGCGAAATTCTCTAAGTGTGAATTTTGGTTGAAATCAGTGCAACTTTTGGGGCACGTGATTGATAGTGAAGGTGTTCGTGTGGATCCTGCTAAGATTGAGGCAATTGAGGATTGGTCAGTGCCGAAGACGCCGACTGAAGTTCGCCAATTTCTTGGTTTAGCTGGGAATTATAGAAGGTTTATTGAGAAGTTTTCGTTAATTGCTAAGCCATTGACTAAGCCTACGGAAAAGAATCGAGTGTTTGAATGGGGATTGGAAGAGGAATCTACATTTAGTATGTTGAAGGATAAGTTGTGTTCTGCGCCGATATTGTCTTTGCCAGATGGATCTGAGGACTTTGTAGTGTACTGTGACGCGTCTCATAAAGGATTTGGAGCTGTATTGATGCAAAGGGAGAAAGTAATAACGTATGCATCGAGACAATTAAGGAAGCATGAAGAGAATTACACTACGCATGATTTAGAACTTGGGGCTGTTATTTTTTCTTTGAAGCTGTGGAGACACTACTTGTATGGAACCAAGTGTGTGGTTTTCACTGATCATAAGAGTTTGTAGTATATTTTGGATCAAAAGGAATTGAATATGAGGCAAAGGAGATGGGTTGAGTTGCTGAGTGATTATGACTGCGAGATTCGTTACCATCCTGGTAAAGCGAATGTGGTAGCTGATGCACTTAGTAGAAAGGAAAGAGATAAGTCTATAAGAGTTAGAGCTTTGACAATGATGGAAAGTGTTGATTTGACAGAAATGATATTGAAAGCCCAAACTAATGGATTGAAGGAAGAGAATGTTGAGGCAGAAAACTTGGGTAGAATGCTGAAACCATTGTTTGAAGTAAGGCCAAATGGATTAAGGTATTTTAAGAATAGGATTTGGTTACCGTTGTGTCCGTTCGAGGAAGGTTCGTTAGGGGTGCGAGATTTGGTGATGAATGAATCTCATAAGTCGAAGTATTCAATACATCCTGGATCAGACAAGATGTATCAAGATCTTAAGAAAGTTTATTGGTGGCCGAATATGAAGGAAGATATAGCACAGTATGTTAATAAGTGTTTAACGTGTGCGAAGGTGAAGGCTGAACATAAGAAACCGTCGGGATTATTAGTGCAACCTAAGATTCCTGAGTGGAAATGGGAGAAGATTACAATGGATTTTGTGATAGGTTTGCCAAGGACTGCAAATGGTTGTGATATGATATGGGTGATTATAGATAGATTGACTAAGTCTGCTCACTTTTTGCCAATGAAGAAGACAGATAGTATGGAGAGGTTAACAACAGTGTATGTGAAGGAGATTGTTTGTCGACATGGTGTGCCTTTGTCAATAATTTCTGATCGTGATAGTAGATTTACTTCAGAATTTTGGAAGTCTTTGCAGAAAGCGATGGGAACGGAGTTATGTTTAAGTACAACATATCATCCGGAAACTGATGGACAAAGTGAAAGAACGATTCAAACATTAGAGGATATGCTTCGTGCATGTGTGATTGATTTTGGAAATGGTTAGGATAAGCATTTGCCATTGGTTGAATTTTCGTACAATAATAGTTATCATTCAAGTATTAAAGCCGCTCCATTTGAAGCTTTGTATGGACGTAAGTGTAGATCTCCAATGTGTTGGAGTGAGGTAGGAGAAAGTCAATTGACTGGGCCTGAAATGATATTTGAGACAACTGAAAAGATTGTTCAAATTAAGAAGCGTTTGTTATCTGCCAGAAGTAGACAAAAGAGTTATGCTGATAACAAAAGGAAACCATTGGAGTTTGAATAGGAGACATGGTTATGTTGAAAGTATCTCCATGGAAAGGAGTAATACGCTTTGGGAAGAGAGGAAAGTTGAGCCCGAGATATATTGGACCATTTAAGATTATCCAAAGGATTGGATTGATGGCTTATAAGTTAGAGTTGCATGATGAGCTTAAGGCTATTCATAATACTTTTCATGTGTCTAATCTGAAGAAGTGTTTAGCTGAAAGGGATGTGATGATCCCATTGGAGGAAATTCAACTTGAGATAAGTTGCATTTTATAGAGGAACCTGTAGAGATAATGGATAGGGAAGTTAAGAAGTTGAAGCATAGTAGAATTCCGATTGTTAAAGTGAGATGGAACTCTAGACGTGGGCCAGAGTTTACGTGGGAATGTGAGGATTTCTTTAAGGACAAGTATCCTCATTTGTTTAGGAAGGATTAACCGTCGCGGACGTCGCTTCTTTTAAGAAGGGGGAATGTGACAACCCAAAACCGAGGTCATTGCTTAATCTTATTTTACGATTATTTTTGAAATTTTTGGATGAGTTTGAACTATATTTATTTTTGTAGGTTTAAGTTTAAACAGATGTTGGAAGGTCTATATTTAATATTTATTAAGTATAAGGAGTATTAGCAAGCCTGATGTCGATGGATGCCAAATATTTTACGTCTTATTATCGGTTGTTCGATTTTTGACATTTTTGAGGTTTTATTTTAAATGACGTGTTAAGTCGAGTCGAGAGTCGATATTATTATTTTTGAGGTACGTTTTAAATTTTTAATAGTATCTTCATGAAACCCGAGCCCCGTAAATATTTTGAAAATTGACTAATAGTTATTTCCCGCTTTTTAGCTAACCATTTACATTTTTAGCCACAACTATTGCCAAATTGCAACAAACGTCCCTACTCCACTATATATAAAGCTTAAACAACACACATACTCTCATTTCTTCCATTCAAAATTTTCTCCATCTTCTCTCTCTCTCTTTCTTGTTTTGCTGAAACATCAACCACCACCCTAAACACATACAATTTTCAATTTAACTTGAGTTTGAGGATGATTTGAGCTAAAACAAAGCTAGAACCATTCTTAGAATTGATCAAGGATCACATTGTATAAGAAATTCTTACATGCAAACATTTTTTTTCTTGATGTTGGTAGGTAGAAGCCATGATCATGCATGGTGTTTTTAGCATGATCCATGGTGGTTCTTGCTAGAATCTTTGTTAAAAACTTCATTTTGATCTAAAGGTTTAAATATTGATTATGATTTTGATGTTATGGTTCATATATGATGATATTAGGGTATAGAAATGATCATTTTTATGGTTGGTTTTGATCAAAAAGTTGATTTTGTACAAGATTTTGGTAGTCATTTTATAACAGTAAGTAAAGTATAAAATACGAATTTTTATGTTTTGAAAATGGCTTAACTTATAGCCAAGGGTTGTAGATAATTTTATTAGCTTCGATTTGATATAAGGTAGAGCTTCTAGCTCCAAACGAGCGCGAAGTTATGATGTTTTGAATGATCGTGTACCGGGAGACGAGTATCGGCACTACAAATAGTTGTTGTCGATATTTGGATCGAATCTCGGGGACTCTAAATGGAAGTTTTGAAATATGTAACCTACTGATAATGAGGTGTTTACTTTATAGGTTGAGTTTACTTTAAAACTCTAGTGTCGGTTTTGTAAACGGAGTCGTTTAAATAAGTTAAAACGGTTGTATGAAAAATTAACGTAAATCTGTCCGGATTTTGTAGTTTGAAAATGAGTCGGGTAAAGGACTTTAAAAGTAATTTCATTTGATAAACTTGTAGGAGGACTTTCTATATATAGTAAGTTATTTTATCGAGTGGTTTCATAAACGGTTGACAAGTTTAAAAGGGGTAAATAAGCTAGTACATGTAGTATGTACCGCCATATTTTGTTAAAAGTGTAAAATGGTAAAGTAAGTGTGTAGTAAAGTATAATGAAGTTATTTATATTATTTTCTCTCGAGTTTATTGTGACTTTATGAGTTTGAGTTTGATGTTGTTATGTATAATTTATTTCTCGAGTCATTATTAATGAACGCGCCTTATTTGATAGGTAGCGGTTCTCGTGTTTGAAAGGCATCCATTATCGTCGACGATCATCTCGCTAGATCTCTTATACTAAGGTGAGTCTGTATCCTCGCTTTTTATGCTAGCTACTAAATGTTTTATACCCTCGAGGGGGATACATGCTATTTGAAAATAAATGAACACAAGTCATGAGTAATTGTTGGACCCGAATGTTGCCTAAAATTGATTTCATTGTATTGAGTAACTTGTTGCTAAAGACCCTAAATTCATGAGCCGTTAACTATCTTCTGACTTGATGTTGTGAGTCGGGAATAGCCGCTTATTCTAATGATAGTACTATTGGGTCGACCACCCTATTTGAGACCAGGGCATTACGTTGAGTAACCCTCTGGGAAGGATAATTTTACGTGAATAAGATTGTGGTATTCTAGCAACTGATACCCTAGAGGGGAAATGGTTTTATTCTAGTCATGCCGGCATTTGGCGTGGGTGACTATTTGGTTAAGGGGTCGGTGTCATGAGCTTAAATACAATGTTTAATGTTTATCATTATTGTTATTCCCTTGAATATAGATTGTGTGTACGACAATTCTATAAACGATTATGATTGATTTTCTTCTTGTGTTCAAATGTGATTTGATAAACCTATAGACTCGCTCAACATTATTGTTGACTCTTTTTATGCATGTATTTCAGGTAATAGGAAGTGATGGAGCATGGAGCTTTGCTGTGGAGGTTGTGGCTTGGCTTTTTGAAGAATGTTGGTCTAAAAACTGTTTCTACCTTTTAATGTTGAACAATTTACTTTATGTTGTGTACTGTACTAAACTTGTTGTTTGTTGGTAGAGATCCATGGGGACTAAATGCTTTACTCTGGTGTCGTTTCGGTACACTTATGGGATGAAATTTATGTTTTAGACCATTTATGAAAATCATGTTTATATTTATGTGTAAACGTCTCACTTTTGAGTCGTTCAATATACCTTGTGTGATGATGCTTGTGTCTAGCACCCAATTGTGTATTTCCGCTGCGCAATGTAAATTGGGGGTGTTAGATGTATACCTTTAATCTTCATACTATTACTCCAACAGGTGGTATTACATGTTTGTTAGCTAAACAAACTTGTTAAGAACCTAAATAAACTTGTTAAGGGAAATTTGGTTAGAGGGTTTCCCACCAAATCTTTTCAAAATGACCTCACATGTACTACTTGTGAAAAAGGTAAACAACATAGAACCTCTTGTAAGACCAAAACTGTCAATTCAGTGACTAAGCCTTTGCAACTCTTACATATGGACTTGTTAGTGGATCTTACCTAGAGCTGCGATACCATGTAAAATAACAAAGATAATATATATTGAATGATTGTGTTATTACATAATGAGAATTGCATATGTATTTATAATGAACTAGCTTAAAGACCCGTAGATTATAGGATGTTTTAAAGAAATATCAACATAAGAATTTATGTATGTGAATAAAGTAAAAAAAAGAAACAATTACAAACATGTTTTATTGATAATTAAAATATTAATAAGAAATAGACATGCGTATCAAGTATGATGAAGTAGATTACGAAGAAGAAAAACACTCTTCGGTTATAATTATTGATAACCAATGTCGTCCAAGAAGTATATTGTACTTTTGCATTGTGACTTGGAAATCTCTTCTATTGGCTTTTGATTGTTGGTCCAACATCAAGTGCAAGACCTACGGTCTTAGACGTCCGATCTAAGAGTATAACAATAATAACCATGAGGTAACCTAAAAATATAAAAATAAGACAGAAAAAGGGATTGTTAGTAACATGTTAAACTGGGTTATCTATTGATATAGGTTTGGTTGAGCTTTACCCACATACACCATCTTATCCAGTGCTTACAGCTTATATAAACACTTAATGTGATTATTATTTTTACTAAATATGGTTTCACATACAAACATAAGCAACCTGATCACAGTTTAAGTAACATCATGTTGTTGTAATATGAAAATAAAAAAATCACCTCAGTTCCATAAGAATTTGATTACAAAACTATACATTTCAAATATTTCACAAATTATGACAGATTCATGTAGCATTAGTCATTTCTCTTGCTGTGATACAACAAAAAAACTTTTCCCAGTAACTCACGTTTGTCTTTAATACTTGAATTGAGAATCTTAATGATAATGCACGTAAAAGATGGGTTTCATGCATAAAAAATACTCTATTAGATTTGTGTCAATGAAGTTTAAATTATTAATATAAAAGAAAGTATTAATGCTAATGTATAACTATTAACAAAAAAGTGTTATGATTATGGAACATCTAAACCTAATCACTTTAGAATGATTATCTCATAACGAAGATTGCATAAAAAATCACATTAATGTATAAAATCAGTAAATATCATAAATTTACTTTCATGATATTAAGTTACGCATAAAATCACTACAATTGGTAGTTCTATATAATCAGAAATTCATGTTATACTTTCTAAATAAATACACAATCTCAAGAAGTTTTGGAACAGAAATATGAAATGAGATAAGAAAATTTGATATACATATTTTTGCTTGGTTGATAGATAAGGACATGTATAACTTTATTTCCATTCATATCGTCCCATTGCACTTTCTGAAGTTTGTTCTCTTAATATTAAATTCTCGATAACCCGTGTCTTCGTCTATACCCAATCACAACCACTATAATAAAGGTCATGAGCCAAACCGTCAAACAACAAAAAATGATACTCCATTTGAAATTGCGCCCTCATAACCAATTTTTTATAACCACATTTCTGTTTAATTAAGAAGCATTATAGGTCTTTAGTAGATCTTAGTGTCAACAATCTTTGGTAACCATCTACGAATAGCTCATAGCTTATGTTATGTTGCATGTTATTGTAGATTAAGAGTTTCAAGATATTCATTATGTTGTATGCATTAGAATACACATTGAGCAAACCGTGATCCGTTTTCTTTACAAAGCTTGTTCTTATACCCGTTTTGTTTTGAAAGCTTGTTATTCCTCCCAATGTATAAGAGTTGCTTCTTCAGGTGCCATGAAGAAATCTAATTAAACCATTTGTAAAAAATGAATCTTTTTTACCTGAACAAGTAATCAGACAACTTGTTAATGTAAAGCAATGCCTAAAAACATTGTTAGTATTAATTAATCTTTCTTAGTTTTGATCACGACAAATTAGAAAGACATTTATTGTCAAACACAAACATAAAACGAATTATCTAACAAACACTATCATCAAGGTAATAATCATTAAACTAACATATCTTAATCATGCTTAGTGATCATAAAAGTGATTAGCCTTAAAACTCACTTTTATCAAATGTAACAAAAGATTTTTAATGAACTCTATTTTTAAGAAAATGTTTTATTAAAATGAAAATGTAAGTTTGAATATGGCATATTCCAAATGCCATAAGAATATCCTTTGAAGGTTTAAACAGCCTTAGATATTTCAAATTCACTAAAAGACAAAAAGGAGCGGAGTCTACTCTCCGTGGTTCCTTAAGTGCCTACGCGGTTCCCTATCGATAAGGAACAGCCTGGGTAGTTAAGGAACTGCCCCCAGATAGCCGTTGGCGTTTGTCTTCTATACAGAGTGGATCGAATCTGCATTTTTATTAACCCTTTTTGGACATCTCTTTCATCCTTCTTTCTCCTATCTAATCCTAGTCATTTGTAAATGATCACTTAATGTGTTAAGTATGTTTACTTATGATTATCCCTTTGATCTCCTTTTTTACCTTGTCCAAAGAGAAGATCACTCACACACTTGTGATGTGATTAAAGATGAAGCATTGATGAAGATCATCCTCTCCTAAAGATCTAGTCATGTTCATTATTGTTTATTTGTGTCTTGTGTAGATCCAATGTATTTGTGAATACTTGGACTAGTTGTGTTCATCCAAGCTATGTGTAAATACTTAGATTAGAGTTGTGTAAATCCTTTACATATGTGTGTGCTCGGATTTGTGTTGTGTAGATCCAAGATATATGTGTGTACTTGGATATGTTTAGTTGAGTTGTAAAAAGTTGTGTTTGTTCTCACTAAACTATAAAGTGATGTGGTTGTGTCTTGTGAGTTCTCACTAAACTATAAAGTGATGTGTAGTTGTGTTGAGTGAAGTTCTCACTTAGCTTCAAAGTGAAGAGTCGTGAAGATTCGTTCTAGCTTTCGATTAGAACTCGACATCTAGCCTTGTGTCGGAAAATGGTGAAGTAGGCAACGTTGTGAAGATTGGTTATAGCTTTGGATTAGAACTCGACATTTAGTACTGTGTCATAAAATGGTGAAGTAGGCGACGTTGTGTAGATTGGTCCTAGCAAATATTAGGTCTCGACATTTAGCTTAGTGTCGGAAAATAATGTAAGCGACGTTGTAAGGTTTTCTCCGCCAAGAAGGGAGCTTGTGGATATAGTGGAAATCTCGAGTAAGGTGTACTCGGGGAGTGGAGTAGGAATGAAGATAGAGCCTCGTTGCTGAACCACTATAAATCTTGGTGTCTTCCTACTAGGTTGTTTCTTTCCTTACTCGTTACTTACATTCAATATCATTACACTTATTACTTATTGTTAATTCATTTGAATTGAACCTAATCATTATGCAACTAGCTTTCAAGTAAAAGATAGTTTTGACACTCACCTAATTGAAAGGAATTTTAATTAGGGGATAAATCAATAAGAAACTATTCAACCCCCCCCCCCCTTCTAGGTATCAGAGCGATGGTGACACAAGATCTTTGAAGTATTTTAACACCCCTAAATTACATTGCGCAGCAGAAATACACGTTTGGGTGCTAAACTCAAACCTCGACTTCAAAACACTTTATACGATCTCAAAATGAGACATCTAAAATAAAAGATAAAATAATACTATCTTTAGTCTAAAGTTTTCAATCCTAATAAAGAAATTTTATAAGTATCAGAGTAGCGTTTCGGTCCCTTCGAAATACCATCCCAAAAATACAAGTCTTTTATCAACTATAAAATACCCAAAAATGATTTTTATAATTTCCTGAAGACAAAAGATAACATTTAATAATGACAGGGAAAGAACACAGTTTCAGACTGAACAACTATAAAAGCGACACTGCATCCTTCCCCGTCAAGCTCCTTGATCAACTCATCAGATTACCTGAAATACATGCTTAAACGCATCAACAATAATGTTGAGCGAGTATATAGGATTAACAAAACACATTTGAACACATCATAAAATCAATCATAATCGTTTAATAGCTGTGGCCATACAATCTATTAATCAGACATTTCATTTTATCACAATAGCTAATGAATTGTATTAAGCTCATGACACCGACCCCTTAACTTAGTCACCCACGCCAAATGCCAGCATGACTATATGAATTCCATTGCCCCTACTAGGGTATCAGTTGCAAATATACCACATTCTCATTCTCGTAAATTATCCTGGTCTCAGATAGGGTTCTCTGCCCAATAGTACTATCATTTGAGTAAGCGGTTATTCCCAACTCACAACAAAGAGCTAGAACATAGTTAAAGGTTCATGAAATTAGGGACTTTTGCAACTTAGGTACTTATAAAATTCAAGGCAACAACAGGCAACAAAGGCAACATTCGGGTCCAACCATTACTCATGACATGTGTTTATTTTATTTCAAATAGCATGTATCCCCCTTGCGGGTTTTAAAATCATTAAAACAAGTATAAATCAAGGCTATAGACTCACCTTGAGTAATAGCAATAGTAAGACGGCTTTCAACGATTGATGATGCCCGACTAACACGAAATTCACAATCTATTAAAATAAAACACGCACCTCTAATAATACATTCAAGTCATATCTCATACTTAATAAAATAAAATAAATAACTCTAAGTCAAAATTAAACTCACACCATTCACATTTAAATAATTCCTACATATGTACACCTATTACACTTTTAATTTATTTATTTCCTTTATTAAAAATCTGTCAATATATATACGCTAATTGTTCAAACTGTTTTCCCTACTTAGACACCTCAAATGTTTACGATACTAATCAGAGACTTCACTTAATATATATATAAAGTTCTCCCAAAAGTTTGTTAAAAGATTTTACTTTTAAGGTTCCCTGCCCGACACATCTTCGAATTACAAAAACCGGACAGTTTTACGTTATCGACTCATATAGTTATTTTGACCTCTGTAAATGACTCCAATTGCAAAACCGACACTCATGTTTGAAAATAGACTCAACATCCTAATGATTACACTTCTACATCAGTCCTTGACTCATTTCAAAATCCTTTCTATAGTCCCCGAGATTCGATTCAAATATCGACAACAACTATATATTGTGCCGATACTCGTATCCCGGTACACGAATAATCAAACTATCATAACTTTTCCCTCGTTTGGAGCTAGAAGCTCTACTTTATACCAAATCGAAGCTTATGAAATTCTCTACAATAATATCTAATCAAATAATATCATACACAAACTTGAGTTTTCTAAAAATTACCTTTTAGCTGCTGATTAAAAATACATACTTAAAAATCACTCAAAATCATATTTTTCACCCATTTTAACCTCATTTTTACCACTATAATTGTAACACCCCCAAATTTATACAATTCAATACAGCGGAAGACTCGTTGGTGTTACGGGATAGCACAATACTCACATCATAGACAACGCTTGAAAATCGCGTCGTTTAATAATAAAGCATTTCCATTCATAAATATCAAATTTACATAGGTCCCAAGTCATTGTATTTCATACAAATTTTACAAAGAATTTGAATGGAAATTATTATTTAGGTGCGGGCCATGAATTCTTGTTGTCTTCCCGTGAATTACCTTCAAGTACCCGAGATAAAACATGTTAAAAGAAAAGGTCAGCGATAACGCCGAGTGAATTCATAGAGTTTAATGAAATTCATCAATATAACATCGGTATAAAATTATCCGAAAATCATTTTGTACAAATCTTTGTAATAGGCTATAAAATAGCCAAAGTCATTTTATACAAATCCTTATCAAAATCATAATATAGGCTTTCGCCTTCAAAACCATTATACGAACCAATGTCGTAAAAATATCATACAATACGTTTCATAACGTTGTATAAAGTTAAATAAAAACCGTTATATGAATATGGTTATGTAAAACCAAAACACGAACATAAAGTCAATAATAAGACCCTGTATTGCTAGTCAGGCAATATATCGTAATTTAATGCATAAAGCAGTATTTTCGCTATTGGATTATTATAAGCTGCATGACATTGTTACCTTACTATACCAAACAATGGGTAGCTAGCCCGAAACTCAAGTTTCCCATCTAAATTAGTTGTCGTCACAATAATCACGCTTTTGTAAATCTCCTCATACATAAATTCGCTTACCAATCAGTGTGGCACGACAGGGATCAACCGTCAAGGCGCGAACTGGGGTGATCGTCCCGAAATAGTACTATTATATGCATAAGCGTCTACCAAATCCCGGTAGTTCACAATTCATGCTAATGGGACTTTTAGTGACATAACCTAACTTTAATAATCCATTTCATTTCATCTATTGGGTTATTTAATCATTCATCGGGTCATACAATCATTCGGGTCCAAATCAATAAACAGACAATCGGGACAACTAGTATCCTATTTTATAAAAACTAACATGTTATCTCCCTCGCGGGTTTATAAAACATTTCATAAAAACATTTAAAAGAGTGCGAGACTATGAACTCACGTTGATGTGGGAAGGCGGGTTATCGGCAATTCGGATGTACGGTACGTGCTTCAATCACGGAAACCTAGACAAATAATACTCGTCTTAGACTCTTTGTCCAATGACTCTATAAAAATAACAATCATGTATACATATGATGATTTTATATATATGATGATGATCAAGTGGGTTTATACATCTTTACTCATTCATTATAGTGTTTATGTGTTGGTAATTTTCAAGACTAGTTACACTAGTTCAACTTGTTTACATTTTAAAGCCCAATGGGCCTATTACAAGCCCAATACTATTCATTAGCCCAATTATACTTTTATTATCAGTATTATACTTTATATGTTTGGGCCCAAATGGGTTAAGCCTAATAAATAAGTTTCTAAGTGTTTTACCAAATTAGTCGGGTTTATTGTCCATTAAGGCTACATTGGCCCGTTAATGTCTATATGTTGTAAAGCTCGGGTTTTATCGATTTTTACTTGTTATATATGTTTATATATCAGTATGTGAGTTTATAAAAGTTTACTTTAGACGGGTCCAACCGTCTAAGTTTTATTTAACAAAAACGTTAATCTTTCGGTTTTAGCCGAAAAGACATAAAACTTAGTATATAGTTTATATAACTTATAAAACCTACCAAACTACCATTTTTATATAATGTCCATTTATTTATCCTTATGAATTTTTATATAAATGAAATATATAAGTTAGTGGGTTTTAATTCACATTCTATACTATATTTATTTGAGTGCTTATATAATAATATTAAACTTTAATTTCACAAAATCAGTCCTAAAAATATAGTTTACTAAAATGATCATATCTAGAGTTCTACATGGAGATAGAACCCCAAATTTTTATCACAGAAACTACATGATATGTGCTTCATTTTATTTTTTTATAGCTACTGATGAATCAACCTCTAAGTATTTTATAAAATTCGTCCAAAACAGTGTACTCAGATTTGCACTCTAAACTTGTTTTGATCATATCTCACTCATTTTTATGATTCCATTACATGGCCAACTCTAACATGTGTACAAGTCTCAATAATCACTGTATATCAATTCATCTATACCATTTTATCAGTTCATAATATGGTTATTTACTGTTTTTATACAGCCTACTAAATTAAGCAAGATTAACCACTTTTACATATAGTTTTTCATCTTTTTACCCATGTTTATCAACACCAAATCCCCACATAATATTTTTATCATCATATATTCATCATATACATATACAATAATAAAGAAAATACATGATTACATAATCAAAATAACAAGAGGATGGGGAGAACAATCTTTATACCACCAAGATTATGTAGGTATTCATCAAGGCTTGGATTTTTGATGGAGAAACTTGTGATAGATCAACACCAATCTTCAAGACCACCAATATTTGTAAACTCCTTGTAGAAATCAGCCCTTGGACATCACCAAATCTTCTCCTTGGATGTTAAAATCACCTCCAATATTCAAGGCTTCAAGGGTTCTTCATCATGTGTGTAGATAACACATTATTTAAGGTTAGAATTGATCAAGATGGGGTGTTTGGTGATGGTATTTAGACGGCAAGAGTAAAGAGGAAGAGAGAGAGTATGTGTGGTATTGCATGTGTTGAATGAGAACAAATTGTTTGGTTGTAAATGGTTTTGTGGTGTATAGCTTACTTGTTAAGCTAAAGTTAACAAGTGTTAACTTGTAAGCTACTAGTTTGCCACATCTCATGGTGAGGTGGAGCTACTTAGGCCGTCCCATGTGTGGGGTGGGACAAGTGTTTACTTGTCTCACCTCACTAATTTACGGGTATTCCTTGTATCTAGTTTCTTCGATTTGCGTGCCCTCGGGTCGTTTTACGAAAAACGTTTTTATAAATTATCAATCAACGGCACAAAACGAATCTAATAAAAATTGTCTCATCAAAAACGGAGTTCGAATACGTAAATACGTAATCCTAAGGTTTCCGGTTTAGTCGTAAGGGACGTTAAATTAAAATCGTAAGTCCTAATCTCTTCTCGTAAATTTGTGAGTTTATGAACCAACTCAAAATTAAAATCCTAAAATAATATTCACGGATAAATTTATTTTCTGAAATGTCGGACTGTCACCAAAAACGGTGTATGTAAACGTAAGCACGTAACGTAGAATCCTCCGGTTTAGACGTAGTCGGTGCTACTTCAAGAAGTAAAATCCAAATTTCTTCCCATAAATAAGTGAGTTCATAATATAACATTAAAATAATGTTTTTAAATAATATTTGAGAATAAAATATAAACCATAAATTGACGGATTGTCACAGCATTTACCCCTAAACAGGATCTTTGTCCTCAAAGATCATCTTATCTTACTACTCGCTTCTGATAGAGTTAAAGCAATGTGGGTATTTTCTCCACATTCGGTCTTTTCTCACAAGTGTAATTCATTACAATACGCGAGTTTCATCAAACATAACTACGGGAATAAGATCAGGCTTAATGTTGACTTGCTTTCTCTATCCATGATGTTCACGGGTTTTTGATGAATGCAACTTTTCGCTGATCTAAACTTCATTAAGGAATAGTCAGATTTTCACTTGATAGACATTTCATCAAGTTCGATATACGAAACATAATTCACGCAGCTCTTGAAGTCCTAGGGTAGATCCAGCTTATATGCCTTTCAAACCAATCTTTTACATCATCTCAATGGTCCCATACAACGGGGACTTATATCCCATGATCTTTCAGATCATCAATTCATTTTTCCATGGTTAAATTTTTTGGTATAACTTCGCTACCCATCTGGCACTTTAAGATCTACATTTCATATCCACATAACCTCCTGCCCACTACCGGCAGTCAATAATCAGATCCTAATTTCAATCATTTCAGGTCTCACGGGTCGAGTATTTTGTAAGGTTTGGTTCGCCATCATAGGAAACCTTAAACCTAAAAGACGTGTCCAACTCACAATGGGTGTATGTCGGGTGTCTTCATCCCAACTCCTGCTTATAGATGCTCTAATATATATCCTCACAAGATTCGATCTCGATCCTAATACGATAGTTTTCAATGATAATCTCTCCAAAGGAAAAAGATTATACGGTTCATTACCAAAGGTCAATCATTCAAACATAAAACAAGACTTCTAGTATTTTGTATCGTTACTTTACCTCGTCCCTTCGATTGGGGTGGTACACGGTACTCTTATCAAGATTCGTTCTCAATGACTTCTGAGCAAATCTCTAGAAATTCGATGCGAAGCGAGGATCTTGATAGAGATGATCGATACAGGCACACCATGTTTACATAACTACTTTAAATACAAAAGAGTCAATTTCTTCATCGAGAATCTATCATTAACGGGAATGATATTAGTAAATATGGTCAGTCTGTCGACGATGATCCAAATCGAATCAAATTCAGATGATGACCTTTGCAATAGTTAGACGTTTACTAATGTATGAGGCGATGTCTGCCTTCATATTTTGCCATCAGTACATCTTCTTCATATAAGATACACTTAGTCAGAAATGACATGAATAGAGTACATAAACTTATGAGATTCTAATATGACTAAATCTCAAAATCTCCATATTTAGGCAACCACAAGCGGCCTTTTATACATTTAATGTCATCAGATTCTTAATTCTAATGGTTCACATTAGCCGCGAACCCCTTTATTATTTATATTATCCTTCTTACAAGCATTGTTTATTTTTATATTGTTCGGCAATTTATTTTGCATCTTCATTATTAAGGAACATGTCCTAATTGATTCTTTATCCTTTCTATATTATGTGTCAGTATCTACATTCATCTTCCTTGATGAAATAAATATCATGGTCAATATTACTCAGAAATTCTTTCCTCATATTTTCTAAGTTTTAGTTTCGTCTCAACTATTATTTTTATCAGTTTTGCTTGATCCGACGTTTTAAAGCGTCGATAATTGTTACACGTAAATTAACAATAAATATTAAGTTTTTATGAAACGTAAACGTTAAAAGTTTAAATTTCTCAGTTCGACCAATTATAATAAAATGTTCAAAACAAATTTGAATTTAATTAACATGATTTTTGTTGATTTATCGAAAATAATTAATAAGATTCGTAAATGTTTGAAAAATCTTTGGTTATACTTTAGTCGAAATTTTCTTAGTTGAAAAGCAAAAAGTGTCATTTCAAATTTGAAGTCATGGTTTAAATGGTTTCCTCAATCCCTCTTAGGTTGTCTTGAGGTATACACGAACATTTACCCCTAAACATGAGTTTAGTTAAATGTTCTGGGTATAAGGGAATAATCCCTCAAAAGTTCTTTCCGATAAAACAATTGTCAAAACACATTTGCACTTTCTTTTTGGTAAAACCCAAAGTCTTAAAAGGGCTCTTAATTTTTGAAGAGTCAATATAGATTCCATTATCTTTTAATCGCATGGTCAAATAATGTAAAAGATTAAGCCTTAAATCACATGTTAATTATTCAAGGTACAGGTTTTCATTGTTCGGCCAATTCAGGGCAATCTATAAATAACTATTAACTCCTTCTTATACTTATAAACAAATAAATGGTCCTTAATGATCACGAGCATGAATTTATCAAATTACAGCCTACACACGTGATTCGCCAAATTTATGAATGCTACATGTGTATTAGTTAATCCAAACGACATCACGGGAAACTCATAATGTTCACTACGAGTTCTGGATGTAGTGATTGGAATAGATAATCTTTTTCGCAGATGCGAAGTTGATGATAACCATGCCATGGATCAAATCTTTAGAACATACGCTAGAACCTTGTAAATGATCGAACAAATCCATCATCTTGGGTAGTGGATATAGATTTTTAATCGTCAATTTACCTAGTTCATGGTAATTCAGCAAATATAAGGAATAATAATACCATAGCTCTTCATAATGACGAGCTTGGTAGAATAAAAGCTTTCTCCGACAACTCTCTCAGTTGTACGGTAATTCCTCTAATTCAGATGGTGCTGACGTACAGTGCACATGCCACAGGTGCAGCACCGGGAATATAATCAATACCAAATTCAACTTGCCTTAATGGCGGAAGTCTAGGTAATTCACCAGCAAATACCTCCTAAAGTTTCAGAAAACATAAACATGTTTTATTACATTTATTTTAAGTTCTTTCTAGATTATAATATCTATGACTAGTTCACAACCATTCATGGTATAATTTCAAGTCTAAATGCAGGATATGGTCATTCATCAAGAATTATTTAAATCACTTTTGATAATCAACATCTTATCTTTTAGGGGAATTCTGCTCGAGTTCCCATCAATTAAGACAATGTCGTCATGTCATAATCAATCAATCCATTCTACTGGAACTATCAACTTTTTAGTTTTATTGCCGTCGATAAGATGTGAACTTCTCAAAAGAATAATAATAACTCATAATCCTTCGCAAATTCAAGGATATATGGAGACACAACTATCATCCAAAGAGTAATGTCAACGCTTAATTTACGCGAGACAATTTCAATTCAGATAAAGACGAAAACATTTAACGAATATGAATCTATCCCGTGTTTTCATAATTTGAGTACGCATTCGAAAGCTCCTCGGATCGTTACCCAGGTCATTCAAATGAAATCTAATCAAAAGAAATGATAGGAACGTCGATACATCCAATCGGGTATCAACACTCGGTAATAAGATATTTTTCCAAAGAATCTCGCCACGAGAGAATTGGACAAGAAGGGAATATCAATTGTCAAATAAGACAAATTCCACAGATGAGTAAATTCGACTCAGAAGAATAGATGCTACAGACACATGTAGGTGTCCCTAACACTATGTCCCTATTTTTCACTTCTTGTAGATCTCATAAAATTTAATCTCTCACAATCTTCAAAGAAAATGTAGTGTTTATTCATTACTTTTATGGTGACTACTAATCAGCCTTGCATGGTCCATTCCAAATTGTATGTAGGCGCGCAACTATATACAATTTCAAGATTAACGATGCAATACTCAGTTCGTCAAAATTTTATCATCATGTTTATAATAAAAACATTTTCATGCTTAATTCTTAAATAAAAATCAAGAATAAATTTACAAATATTTTCTTTGTTATGAAAACAATTAAGTTTTCCAAAGTGTTTCATAAACAATCTTATTTCGATAACGATTACTCATAAATCTCACTTTAAATAGTCCTTACGGTGATGAGACCCCAATTTTTCTCAAGGGATACTGTTTTAACTTATAAAAACAATTAGTGATCTGCAAAGGAGTGATGAAAAGTTGTTCACTAAGAACTAACTACAATATGCTAGGAAATGAATTTAGCCAATTAATCATGAGGTTCATGATCTCGATGGCACTTCAACAAGAATATTCCACAACGTAACTCAAATCGAGATGAGTAATTGTTCAATGGTTGCATCACTAATGCGAACATTAGGATGAAGCAATAAGAGATAGATAACATCGATACATGTAGAATTTAGCAATCAAAGGTAGTCTTTTCATTAATCACAAACAAGTCTAAATTGTACCGTAACACATTACGTGTCACTATGTCATACAATTTCAAGAACTCATCCTACCAACTGATGTCTCAGTTAAGTTAGGGATTTTTAAAAGATACCAACATGAATACTAATCTACAAGAGTCATTAGGTGTCCCACCTGTCCTGGAAGATCCATCAGTCCCAATTCAGAAGAAGATTTCTTCAATTTATTTATTGGACACTGGGCATCCTCGTCATTGGACAATGTCCTAGGAACAACCCTTAACACGAACTAACAATCAATTAAAACCTTATAATTCAATCACAGAACTTAACGACTTCCTCTTAATAATTTCATATTCCATAAAAGTTAAATTTTACTTTATTCAAGTTTCAATCAACTTATACTCAATGCAATATCCTACCTCATTCTCCAATACTTTCATCCTTATTCTTAGACCTTAATAGGGCAATAAAGTTCGATATGAGTAACACTTAATTTCCAATCCTATAGCTCTTACAACAATAGTTATCAAAGAGTCACTAGTATGAAATGACTCATACATTCAATTAGACTTCTCAGAAAGGTACTAGTGGCATGAGGCTTTTGGGTAATGGTTCCAATGACAGCCTCAAGTGCAACATTCACCCTTTTGATTTCAAATTTTAAGTATTGGGTGACACCGAATCAGATGGCATCTTTCTAGCTGGTAACGTTTTGTCAAACTCCACTCTATAAGGAAAGATCATCATGACATCGATATCAGTTTTAATCTCGCCAATTCTTCTTCAATATCACAATCAACTAATATCTACATTTCTACGAATATCAACCATTTTGTTGGGATCATAAATATCCACAACTTGGTTTAGATCTAGGATAGCTAGAATTCCTACGAGTATAGCTTCGATTAATTTACAAGGGGATTTAGGGTTCCTTGTGACAATCTACGCCGTATAAATATCAAAATAATCATCAAACAATCATGTAATCAAATTACAACATATATATATAATCCAAGTTATATATATATATATATATTAAAATAACACTTCTCAGACTGGCCTTGTCGGTAACTCAGGAATTCTTCGGCACCGTTATAGTCAAAAGATTTTTAAACATTTTACTCAAAATATTCATTTAAAAATATTTATGGTTAAAAGATTTTGAAAAGTTTTATTCAAAACCTTGGTTTTAAAAATCTTTCGTTCTCTATAACGAGAGCTCTGATACCAAACTGTAACACCCCCAAATTTATACAATTCAATACAGCGGAAGACTCGTTGGTGTTACGGGATAGCACATTACTCACATCATAAACAACGCTTGAAAATCGCGTCGTTTAATAATAAAGCATTTCCATTCATAAATATCAAATTTACATAGGTCCCAAGTCATTGTATTTCATACAAATTTTACAAAGAATTTGAATTGAAATTATTATTTAGGTGCGGGCCATGATTTCTTGTTGTCTTCCCGAGAATTACCTTCAAGTACCTGAGATAAAACATGTTAAAAGAAAAGGTCAGCGATAACGCCGAGTGAATTCATAGAGTTTAATGAAATTCATCAATATAACATCGGTATAAAGTTATTACCAAAAATCATTTTGTACAAATCTTTGTAATAGGTCATAAAATAGACAAAGTCATTTTATACAAATCCTTATCAAAATCATAATATAGGCTTTCGCCTTCAAAATCATTATATGAACCAATGTCGTAAAAATATCATACAATACGTTTCATAAGGTTGTATAAAGTTAAATAAAAACCGTTATATGAATATGGTTATGTAAAACCAAAACACGAACATAAGATCAATAAAAAGACCCTGTATTGCTAGTCAGGCAATATATCGTAATTCAATGCATAAAGCAGTATTTTCGCTATTGGATTATTATAAACCGCATGACATTGTTACCTTACTATACCAAACAACGGGTAGCTAGCCCGAAACTCAATTTACACATCTAAATTAGCGTGTCGTCACAATAATCACGCTTGTGTAAATCTTCTCATACATAAATTCGCTTACCAATCAATGTGGCACGACGGGGATCAACCGTCAAGGCGCGAACTGGGGTGATCGTCCCCAAATAGTACTATTATATGCATAAGCGTCTACCAAATCCCGGTAGTTCACAATTCATGCCAATGGGACTTTTAGTGACATAACCTAACTTTAATAATCCATTTCATTTCATCTATTGGGTCATTTAATCATTCATCGGGTCATACAATCATTCGGGTCCAAAACAATGAACAGACAATCGAGACAACTAGTGTCCTATTTTATAAAAACTAACATGTTATCTCCCTCGCGGGTTTATAAAACATTTCATAAAAACATTTAAAAGAGTGTGAGGTATGAACTCACGTTGATGTGGGGAGGCGGGTTATCGGCAATTCGGATGTACAGTACGTGCTTCAATCACAGAAACCTAGACAAATAATACTCGTCTTAGACTCTTTGTCCAATGACTTTATAAAAATAACAATCATGTATACATATGATGATTTTATATATATCATGATGATCAAGTGGGTTTATACATCTTTACTCATTCATTATAGTGTTTATGTGTTGGTAATTTTCAAGACTAGTTACACTAGTTCAACTTGTTTACATTTTAAAGCCCAATGGGCCTATTACAAGCCCAATACTATTCATTAGGCCAATTATACTTTTATTATCAGTATTATACTTTATATGTTGGGCCCAAATGGGTTAAGCCCAATAAATAAGTTAATAAGTGTTTTACCAAATGAGTCGGGTTTATTGTCCATTCAGGCTACTTTGGCCCGTTAATGTCTATATGTTGTAAAGCTCGGGTTTTATCGATTTTTACTTGTTATATATGTTTATATATCAGTATGTGAGTTTATAAAAGTTTACATTAGACGGGTCCAACCGTCTAAGTTTTATTTAACAAAAACGTTAATCTTTCGGTTTTAGCCGAAAAGACGTAAAACTTAGTATATAGTTTTTATAACTTATAAAACTTACCAAACTACCATTTTTATATAATGTCCATTTATTTATCCTTATGCATTTTTATATAAATGAAATATATAAGTTAGTGGGTTTTAATTCACATTTTATACTATATTTATTTGAGTGCTTATATAATAATATTAAACTTTAATTTCACAAAATGAGTCCTAAAAATCTAGTTTACTAAAATAATCATATCTAGAGTTATTCATAGAGATAGAACCCCAAATTTTTATCACAGAAAGTACATGATATGTGATTCATTTTAATCTTTTATAGCTTCTGATGAATCAACGTTTAAGTATTTTATAAAATTCGTCCAAAACAGTGTACTCAGATTTGCACTCTAAACTTGTTTTGATCATATCTCACTCATTTTTATGATTCTATTGCATGGCCAACTCTCACATGTGTACAAGTCTCAATACTCACTGTATATCAATTCATCTATACCGTTTTATCAGTTCATCATATGGTTATTTACTATTTTTATACAGCCTACTAAATTAAGCAAGATTAACCACTTTTACATATAGTTTTTCATCTTTTTACCCATGTTTATCAACACCAAATCCCCACATAATATTTTTATCATCATATATTCATCATATACATATACAATAAGAAAGAAAATACATGATTACATAATCAAAATAATAAGAGGATGGGGAGAACAATCTTTATACCACCAAGATTATGTAGGTATTCATCAAGGCTTGGATTTTTTATGGAGAAACTTGTGATAGATCAACGCCAATCTTCAAGACCACCAATATTTGTAAACTCCTTGTAGAAATCAGCCCTTGGACATCACCAAATCTTCTCCTTGGATGTTAAAATCACCTCCAATCTTCAAGGCTTCAAGGTTTCGTCATCATGTGTGTAGATAACACATGATTTAAGGTTAGAATTGATCAAGATGGGGTGTTTGGTGATGGTATTTGGACGGCAAGAGTAAAGAGGAAAAGAGAGAGTATGTGTGGTATTGCATGTGTTGAATGAGAACAAATGGTTTGGTTGTAAATGGTTTTGTGGTGTATAGCTTACTTGTTAAGCTAAAGTTAATAAGTGTTAACTTGTAAGCTACTAGTTTGCCACATCTCATGGTGAGGTGGAGCTACTTAGGCCGTCCCATGTGTGGGGTGGGACAAGTGTTTACTTGTCTCATCCCACTAATTTACGGGTATTCCTTGATTCTAGTTTCCTCGATTTGCGTGACCTCGTGTCGTTTTACGAAAAATGTTTCTATAAATTATGAATCAACGGCACAAAACGAATCTAATAAAAATTGTCTCATCAAAAACGGAGTTCGAAAACGTAAATACGTAATCTTAAGGTTTCCGGTTTAGTCGTAAAGGAAGTTAAATTAAAATCGTAAGTCCTAATCTCTTCTCGTAAATTTGTGAGTTTATGAACCAACTCAAAATTAAAATCCCAAAATAATATTCACGGATAAATTTATTTTCTGAAATGTCGGACTGTCACAAAAAACGGTGTATGTAAACGTAAGCACGTAACGTAGAATCCTCCGATTTAGACGTAGTCGGTGCTACTTCGAGACGTAAAATCCAAATTTCTTCCCATAAATAAGTGAGTTCATAATATAACATTAAAATAATATTTTTAAATAATATTTGAGAATAAAATATAAACCATAAATTGACGGATTGTCACAATAATCATACTAATATTACTATTATTAATCCTAACATCTTATATCACCCTAGATGATCAAATCAAATAAAACCCAACTCAAAAATTCAACATGCAACAAGTAAAAATTATATATATCATTATAAACACCTATTTACAACACATAAAAAAGATCAAAACACATGATTTTCATCAAAAATGGGTTTTTACAAAAAGTGCTTACATGTACGTAAATTTTATACCAAAAGATGGAGAATCAAGAAACTAAGATGGGACTTTGTTTAGATTTTATAGAATCAAGCCCAAAATTTAGATGATCATGGTTTTGTGGTGGTGTAGGGTGACGGCAAGGGTTAGGGGTGGGAGAGAGATGAGAGAAATTTTGGTGTTAGTGGAATTGTGTGTTTATTTGTTATCAGTTTTCCTTTTATATGGGAAAATTTTTTACCAATTGTGATTCTTGTGGACCAAAATGTAATAACTTGTTTAAAAAGCGAGAAATGATTATTAGTCAATTTTGAAAATATTTACGGGTCTCGGGTTTCATAGAAATACTTCTTGAAACTTAAAATGCACACAAAATATGATATTATATAGTCCTGGCATGACTTAATACGAAATTAAAAATAAAAACGTCAAAATATTAAACATCGTCATGACTAAAAATAAAACGTAAAATTTCGGGTATCCGTTGATATCGCGATCACTAATAATCCTCATAACTCGTCAAAACGTAAAAATATAACTTTCAACATTCGTTCAATTCAAATCACCAAGCGTCATAACTTTCAATCTCATCAAAAATTTCAAAAATATACGTAAAAATATAATTAAATAATGACCACGGGTTCGGGTTATCACATCCTACCCTCCTAAAAGAGAGCGACGTCCGGCGCTCGACCGCCTCACACTCGCAATTTCTCACTTCTAAAACCATTGTGACCTCTTTTCCTTAAGAGATACTTACGTCCTTCACACCAGTTCAAGTCAATTTCTAGCATATTGTTGGGTCAAAAAGTTGATGTGGTAGAAACTAAAAAACGAAGAAAATATGAAGGCATTTTTCTAAGAGTTGACAAGTGTAATCCAGGCGTTGTCAAGAGTAAATCAGGCGTTGACAGAAGTCAACAAAAGTCAAACGCTGTTGGAAGCTTCTATTTAGGATAAGTATGCATAATATTATTCTGTATTAGTTATTTAAATAGAATATATTCATGTTTATTCATATTTATCTTTTGTAAAACCCTAATCCTTACACTATAAAAGGAACCAAGGGTTATTAGGTTTTTCATAACTTCATTCACAATGTAAACCTAAAGCGTGTGTCGACTAGGTGTGGGATTCAATGTATACACACCTAGTGATTGTTGATTATTAATATAATTAGCAATCCGTTTGTTTAATTCATGTGTTATTGTGCCCAAACACCTTGTTACGTAGTTATTGTTCTTTTCCGCTTTGATTGTATAATCATATGAACAATGGCTATGCCTAGTAGCTAAAAGATTCGAGGAAACCAAGGTTTCCACAATTGGTATCAGATCCTCGTGGCTCGTGATGCTAGGACCAACAAGGTGTTCGTGTATCGTGAAGAAAAGAAAAATCCGTCTAGGGTTTTTCTGGACGTTTTTGTGTGCGCAGCAGTATTCATAAGGTCATAACTTTTTACTGGACCGTTGGATCGTCATGAAATTTCTTATGTGTGTTCTATACAAATATATCTAGACATCTACCGGAGGGATTGTCAAGTTTTACTTCCAAGAAAAAGTTATTCAGACTTAAAGTTGATAGTAGGAAAGGGTTTTTCTGCAAACCCTAATTCTGAAAAAATTTCTACTTGCTTTGGGGAATTAATCGTAGGATCAATAATGAACCCTTGTAGAGATACATACTACACGTGATTATCACGGTTTGGATTATGGTCATGGCTGTAGTTTATGTTGTTTTAGGGTTTTTCTACAACCCTAAATCTGTGGTAACTCGACTATAGCAACAGAAAAGGATCTTCATGTGGCAGCTAGAATGAATATTATTTAGGGTTTGTTTCAACAAACTTTAGATATGTTATGAAGGTTCGATGAATAATAACATATGATGATTCTTTCTGTTTGATGCATCATAAAACAAGCATGATACAGTCCTGAGAAGGTATGGCAGTGATCATTCGTAAAGATTCTGTCATAGGCAGAAATCTATGATGTGATTTTGTTATCACGTGCTTCAGAGTTGAAAAAGTGAAAAAATGGGATGATTTACGAAGATATCATGGGGTGCTATTATTACTTGTCGTGATTTATTCTAAAATTATGAAAGATTATTCATATCCCTGATTTATTGGGGAAATTGTTTAGTCCACTTATTCTTGGAATTATTTTTACCACGAGATGCACAATTTTCTACGAAGATAAGCCCTACTTTGTAGGGGGATACTGGTGGTTTGAAGATTTCAACAAGAAAAGATCACGTCTCATATTTTGAAGACGTGTGTTGACAAGACTTATTCCTATTTTTTATGAGTATGTAATACACAAAGATTATGGAACATAAGTCTGAAGACACGTTTTAATTCCTGATTTATGGGAGACATGAATCTTCATAAGAATCTGTTGTTGGCAATTGATGACGTCAGCAGTTGATGTAGACGTTGACAAGTTTTGCTTAGACGCTGACAGAAAGAAGGTTAACGCTGACAGAGAGCGTTGACACGTGTTGTCTGAGAAAGGTTCGTTCAAGCATTGATAGGCTTTGTCCGATATTGGACAATGCATGTGATTAAGATGTTGGACAGTGAATGTTCTCGGATAAAAAAAGGAATAGCTGCTGTTTGAGAAAATTGATACGATTTTAGCACACAAAAAGGAAGTATTTACACGCAAAGGTACATGGAATCTCCGTTTTTATACAGAATATCAAGTTGATATTTATGGCTCGGATATTTTTAAAAAGGGGTTAATGATTTTAATGCGAGTTAGCAACAATTCGTGAAGAAATTTATTGGATTTGATTATATAATCGGGGTAGTCTTGTTAAAGAGTTATCCGTAGAGCTTTTACATATGATAAGAAGATTCAGATTCTTCATGAAGAGGTGTTGACTTAAGGGGAAGAATTCTTATGGTAAGTTTGATGTTCGAAGAAGATTTTCGCGAGTTTGTGTTCTATCATATCTTTAAAGATGGTGCCTGGTCAACATTATTCTTTAGAGGTAACTTGTTCATGCTTACACGGTTGGTGACAAAGACTTGTCATAACACTTGAAGGAGTTACATTATCGTGCTCAGTGTCTCACAAAGGATGAGAATGACGACAAGGGATCGAGGTCTACTTATACTTCGCCATTGGTATAAGTTCTTTATCACATGGATAGTGCAAGACATGGAACACAAGGTTGGGTTATTCTACTTCTACATAAAGAATATTATAATTGTTTTTCTTCAAAATCATTACACAGAGTCTACATTTGGAGAATCTTCAAGATTGCATACATTGTTTACTTCCCTGTTGATGTGACAAAAAGGGGAAGACATACATGCTACAATTGAGGGGAAGCAATTTGAAGATGATGTACAACTTACAAGAGATACACAAAGAGTTTTGCCGACATCAACTAGGGGAAGATTGTTGGGTCAAAAAGTTGATGTGGCAGAAACTCAAAAACGAAGAAAATATGAAGGCATTTGTCTAAGCGTTGACAAGTGCGTTGTCAAGAGTAAATCAGGCGTTGACAGAAGTCAACAAAATTCAAACGCTGTTGGAAGCTTCTATTTAGGATAAACATGCAGAATATTATTCTGTATTAGTTATTTAAATAGAATATATTCATGTTTATTCATAGTTATCTTTTGTAAAACCCTAATCCTTACACTATAAAAGGAACCAAGGGTTATTAGGTTTTTCATAACTTCATTCACAATGTAAACCTAAAGCGTGTGTCGACTAGGTGTGGGATTCAATGTATACGCACCTAGTGATTGTTGATTATTAATATAATTAGCAATCCGTTTGTTCAATTCATGTGTTATTGTGCCCAAACACCTTGTTACATAGTTATTGTTCTTTTCCGCTTTGATTGTATAATCATATGAACAATGGCTATGCCTAGTAGCTAAAAGATTTGAGGAAACCAAGGTTTCCACACATATCACCATACCAAAGAATACTACTATATTTCAACTTCCAAATTTCATCTTCTAATAATTCAAATCTTTCATCATTCATAATCCTTCTGCATCACTTCCTCAGTTCCATTTCCTACTTCAATATCCTTATAACTTAGCTTACGACCATGTAAAATCTCAAGTTGCACATCCTAGTTACTGATATGACGACTAGCATCGCATAAAGATTCCATCCTCAATAGATTTCATTTGACCTCATAGTAAAATATTTAAAGATATCATCATCTCAAGTTTTAATCACATCAACACAATTCCAATTTCCATTGTTCAGATTATCCTTTCACTCTGTCCGTTGATTTCCGAAAATACTCGATATCCCTTCTTGACTCGATTCTTCTCACTTTCTGTAATACTTCTAACACTTAAAAGTTTACTTCAGTCTCTGGGTTACATATATTATATTCAAGACTTGGTTTAACATTGCGTTTTGTGATCCATTGCGCTAAAGGTCTCAAAAGCCATTGCGTGATGCGTGATGCGATTGCGAGCGCAATTTAGACGCGATGCATTTAGTATAAAAAGTGCAAAAAATATATAAGTACAAAATAAATGCAATAAAGTTACAAAATAAGTTACTAACATATTTAAATTAGGCTTATAATCCCTTGTGAAACAAATAAATTGACATTAAAGCTTGACAAAAAAAACTTAGCAAAATGAAAAATACTATATTTTTGTTATTGTGTTTCTTTTAGATGTTTTTCTAACAGTTCTATCTTTAAAAAGCTATTAATATATATATAGGTCTCTTTTAAATGGTTAAAATTGGAAAAAAAATGACCTAAGTACTAGATTGCGACAATTGCTACCGTTGCTAGCATTACACAAATGCGACAAATTACGGTTTAATGCGAACGCATTTTGGGATGGCATTGCATTAGACACCTTGATGCGAAATTTTGAATGCAACGCATTGATGCGTGCAATTTGCGCAATGATGCGCGCATTTTTAAACCAAGATTCAAGCTTTATTCCATTCTCATTTCTTCTTACAGCGATTTCCAAAATTTCAAAAATACTGACACTACGGTCCGGGGTTATTGAAAATCTCATCACTAAATTCCTAGTGATTTCTTTCTTTCTCCTTTATTCACATATTGCATCTCGTACCAGTTACCTATATAATTTCCTATGCTCATCTTCCACTTTCATCCAATCTAACAATCACTACACTGAACCACTGTACCATCCATATTACATCATTATATCTTTCTTTTATCATATATTGTTTAGATAACTCCAGTGATTTCCTATACTCAAATCTGACTATTAATACATTTTCCTGATGTCATAATACATCCTATTCCAACCAGAATGTATCTATTCTTCAACTTGTAAAATTCCTTTAGTACTACATATAGCACTCTCAGCACTCTTAGAATAATTGAATTCTCTCTGATCTGAAAAGTTCATTCACCACCGTCCTCGTTTTCCCAACACATCCTCCTTCAAATAGATAATTACAATAATCAATTTC
This sequence comes from Glebionis coronaria, assembly GCA_025667525.1. Taxonomy (NCBI): domain Eukaryota; kingdom Viridiplantae; phylum Streptophyta; class Magnoliopsida; order Asterales; family Asteraceae; genus Glebionis; species Glebionis coronaria. The sequence continues at coordinate 30,494,432 of CM046881.1, forward strand.
TTTCCTCTAAAATATTTCATTTCACTCATCCCTACTACCAATCCATTTCAAAATTTCTGACAACTTGTTGATCTTCTTTCCTTAGTATTCCTTTTCTATTAATCCATCAATTCGATTCAAATTTTTATTTCCATTCCATCCACTCTGCTTGTTATTACCAATATTCAAAAATCTTAAAACTCAAGACTCAATGGTTGACTCTCAAATACTTTTTTATAATTTTTGTAAACCTTTTTCCTTCTCCTTCCTACTGAATACTTTGACTACTACACTTGCCCTACAAAATTACATCTCGTAATCATGATCACTTTTGATTAAAAATTACTACATACTTGATTCTATACAAGTAGTATTTCACAGTTCCAAAATAGATACCACGTCGTCGAAACTCAAAATTATATAATTCCCCTTATACTTCTCTAATTAAGTCAACTTACTATTATTACTTTTTCCTACCATTTGATAACGTCAAGATATCATCACCGCGGCTTTACAATTCCTTCAGATTCCTCCGATACTGACTATACGGCCACAGAACTCAACCAATCCTCAGCGCTCATAAACAACTTCCTTAACTAACAAAGATCAGATCTCAAAACTACAACATGGATGCATGAATGGATTTCACACATTTAGTTCTTCTTTATATGCTTTATCAATGCTTCAGCAATCAGTGAAAACTTTCGATAAACCTTCGATAATACCCAACTTAAACAAAGGAATTAACAAGCTTTAGTCGGCTTCGTCGGTATCGACATGTAACACCCCATTTTGGAAATGGAAATATCACAGTAATTATGGTGTGTCATCAAAGCATACAAGGTAAAATGTCTAAACATTACTTGACCATAAAAAGGAAAATACCGGAATCAAACATCAGTAGTCCAAAAGTAAAGCTCATCACACACAAACATAGTATAGTAAGGAATAAGGACGAAACAATGTCCAAAGCATAAGTATCATAAAGAAACGAAATGCATAATGTAAAGAAGGCTAGACAGCTTCCAGTCCATATGCACGTACTCTTAGTATCTACGAGCGTCCCTGAGTACCTGCCGTTTTGGGAACATAGAAAAGGAAAACGGCTGAGCAATACGCTCAGTGCACGGATGTACAATAAAGCATGAATAGGATAAGCATATAACATAATAACAGCGGAAGAAACTAAGTCCCGAGTAACCTGGTTAAGTCTTAATAAAACTGGTTTTATAGTTTGAAAGTCTTATGTTTATCTTATAAAAACTGTTTGTCATATTTTACCATTAGCCAATATAGGTCATGAATATCCACCGTGCATGAATAATTGGAGGGGTGACCTCATCATGCAAATTAGAGGGGCTGCCTCTAATTTAATATACTGGTTTATAGGTAGGAGGGATCAGCTCCTTGTGAAGGATGCAAGGCACACACCACATTCACCATGAAATCCTGAATAAAAACGTGTAACTAGGATGCACCCATACGCCCCACATGATAAATATAAATAAATGGCCAAAAGCTGAAGGGACGCCACGAGCAATCACTCCGCCGTGGTGAAGTCATAACATCAGTGCCTCTAATGTTATGGTTATGGTACCTCCATAACTAGGTGAAACTGGTCATGCATGTATATGGCTATAGGTAATCATATTTAAACATAAGCAATCAAACTCATACTTATACTACGGGAAAACAGTTGGCTGCATATGGGGAAATCCTAATAAGGAAAGAATGTCCATACTGAAAGGACGGGAATCTGTACCTTATGTCCAGTGAACGAGAACGATGAACTGCGAGAATCCTACTTCCGAAACACTAGTGCTACATAAATACGTACATGAAATAAGTATCTGCTTACTACATACATAGCTAGTTGTATATCATGTCTTAGCTTATTTTATGTATTCTTACTATTTTACACTGTTTAAAGCCTTAAACTGTGTTAAATCCTATATTCTGTTCATTCTGATTAAGTATTTCTGATATTTCATGTGTTATTATACTTACTGTGTAATAAGTAACTTTCCAAAAATAGTAGGTTTCCTAAACTAGAAAGTTTCCAAAAATAGAAAGTTTCCAAAAATAGAAAGTTACAAAAAATAGAAAGTTTCCAAAAATAGAAAGTTTCCAAAAATAGAAAGTTTCCAAAAATAGATTTACTGAATAGATAAGTTTCTAAAAATAAAAAGTTTCCATAAATAGATTAGCTGCCTTAATTAAATAAGTTTCCATAAATAGATTAGCTGCCTTAAATAAATAAGTTTCTAAAAATAGTTGGTTTCCATAAATAAAATAGCTGCCTTATTTAATTAAGTTTCTAAAAATAGAAAGTTTCCATAATTAGAAATAAGCTGGTTAAATAAGCTAAGTAAATAAGCCTAAGTGTTTTCATGATTATTCTCTAAGTCATATGATATATTATATAGTTTAATAATTATTTCATGTAATTTAGTTAAACTATAGGTTATAATATTTAATTAAAGTATGACATGTTTTTAATTAAATATATTAAATACTTAGGTTAAAATATGTATTATTAAATATTAATAATATAACCTAAGTCATGTTTAATTAATTAATTATATCCATGGTTTTTAAATAATTAATTAATTATAAGTCTTAATAATATAAATACTTAGGTTAAAAATAATCTCATGATTATTAATAATTAATTAACCTAAGTCATGTTATTAAATTAATCTCATCCTTTATTAATTTAATTTTTAACATAAGTTTATAACATAAACAACTAACATAATCATGATCCGGATCTAAGCCTAAAAACATGCACCGGATATGAAACAACACCGTACCCCGAACCAAATCGGGGTACCCCCTTGCTGCCGTGGGACCCACACGTACCAACCAAGACCAAAAAGGTCTTGGTGGTGGTCGGCTAAAATAAACCGACCCCCCCTTGGGGTCGGTTGTATCCTGCAGCCCAAAAACAAACACCCCTTTAATCGACCCTTTGATTAATTAATGATCAAAACATGTTAGATCTATGTTTAATTAATGTGTTTTTATAAACAAACATCACGTGTTCATAATTAATAAAAGATTAATTAAAAAGAAAAAGGTTAAAATGGTTTTACCGTATTCGTGGATCAAGAGGGTGAAGAACAAACACGAACAAACAATAAAACTTCAAGATCCGAGATCAATGAATCACCTTGTTGGTGATTTGAAGGTGGCGGCACAAAGAGAGGAGAAAAAGGAGATTTTAGGTTTTCTTGAAATCTTCTGTAAAAGTAATTTTGAGTAGTAAAAATCTATTTAACCCCCTCTTAGTAAAATTGGTAATGGGCTTGGCCCATTACCTTGTTTTGGCCGCGGGTAGGGACTCCCCCGTGGGGTTCCCGTACCTCGTTTCGTGTCTTGTTATTTAGTACTCGTTTATGTTTAATTAAGTTCGTTTTTTAAATGTTCTCGTTACGTAAATACCATACTCTTATATATTTAATTACGCTCGTATTAAATATATATACGTAATTAATAATAGCTCGTGTTTCAATTACGCTCGTGATTTCGTGATCGTATGCTCGTGATTAATTATTGCTAAATAATTATTACTTGATCGTGCAAATAAAATACTTATCGTGTTCTAACACGTACGTAATACATAAACTCCTAACACGTAATCGTAATCATGCTATATTAGGAAAGTTTTTAACTAGTACGTACGATCCTAAGGGTACTATGCATGGTAAAAGCATGCAGGTTTTACAACTCTTCCCCCTTAAAAAGAATAATTCGTCCCCGAATTATTGATAACGTAAACTGGAAAAGAAGAACATACCCGAATTTAAAATATGAAATGAGGGTAAGAAGCCCAGATAGACTCCTCCGTTTCCCAAGTGGCTTCCCGCTCGGTATGATCTCTCCATAGAATTTTGACGAATGGAATCGTCTCCTTTCTCATGACTCGCTCTTGCCTGTCAAGAACTCGTTCGGGTTCTTCTATAAAAGTGAGATCTTCACGAATCTGTTCCAGTGGATACTGAACCATGTGAAGGGGATGATATTGATACCCTCTGAGTAAGGACACATGAAACACATTGTGCACATGCGAAAGCTGCGGAGGTAACGCCAATCGGTAAGATACTTCACCGGCTCGTTCAATGATATCAAACAGTCCGATGAAACGAGGACTGAGCTTCCCTTTAATCCCAAAGTGTCTAACACCACGTGCCGGCGAAACCTTAAGGAAGAAGTGATCTCCTACGTTAAAGTGTAAATCCCTACGATGCTTGTCGGCTTAACTCTTTTGACGTGACCGTGCCTCCTAAATCTTCTGCCTAGTTACTGCGATCTTCTCATTTGTCATCCCTATGATCTCTGGTCCTTCGAGTGTTCGCTCGCCAACCTGATCCCAGCAGATTGGGGCGCGACACTTTCTGCCATACCGCATCTCAAATGGAGCACACTTGATGCTCGCGTGCCAGCTGTTGTTGTATGCAAACTCCACCAAACAGATGTATTCGTCCCAATCACCCGTCCATTCCAACGCACATGATCTCAACATATCCTCCAATGTTTGAATGGTTCGCTCCGACTGTCCGTCCGTTTGAGGATGAAAAGCCGTGTTAAGCTTAAGTTGTGTTCCCCAAGCTTTCTGCAGACTTTTCCAAAAGCGCGAAGTGAATCGAGGATCTCTGTCTGAGACGATGCTGGATGGTGCACCGTGTAGTCTCATGATCTCTCGTCTATACGTATCTGCGAGTTTACTTACCGGATCTTCCTTGTGGATCGGTAAGAAATGAGCTGATTTGGTAAGTCGATCAACGATAACCCAAATTGCATCGTGCTTCCTTTTGGTAGGCGGAAGACCGGTAACAAAATCCATGGTGATTTTGTCCCACTTCCACTCTGGAATATTTAACGGTTAAAGGAGACCGCCAGATCGCTGGTGCTCGATCTTAACCTGCTGGCAGGTAAGACATTTGGAGACATAAGTGGCCACATCCTGTTTCATACCACTCCACCAAAAGTACTGCTTGATGTCATGGTACATTTTAGTTGAACCAGGATGTATCGAGAATGGGGAGCTATGAGCTTCTGCTAGCAAAGCTTCCCGGAGTTCTTGGTCATTAGGAACACAAAGTCTAGTGCCCTGCCATACGATACCGTCTGCATCTACTCTGAATTCTGTCTGCTTCTCCAAATTCTGAACTATCGCCCATAATTCTCCGTCATCCTTCTGAGCTTCCTTGATCTTAGATAGTAACTCGGGTTCTACTCTAAGATTAGCCCAGTAACCGTGCTGTCCACGTAGCATGATCTCGATGTCTAGTCGCTCCAAGTCTCTTATGATTTCCTCTTCGATTCTAATGTTGTTGATCATTCCGGACTTCCTGCTAAGGGCATCTGATACTACATTTGCCTTTCCGGGATGATACTGTAGATTAATGTCATAATCCTTCAACAGCTCTAACCATCTCCTCTGCCTCATGTTCAATTCACGTTGAGTGAAGATATACTTCAAGCTCTTGTGGTTCGTGAAAATGTCACATGATTCTCCATATAAGTAGTGTCTCCATATCTTCAATGCAAACACGACTGCAGCAAGTTCCAGATCGTGCGTGGGGTAATTCTCTTCATAAGGCTTAAGCTGCCGTGAAGCGTACGCGATCACTTTCCCATGTTGCATGAGAACACAGCCAAGTCCCTTCCCTGATGCATCGCTGTAGATTTGAAATCCACCCGTACCAGATGGTAGAGTAAGAATAGGTGTAGATACTAGCTTCTGCTTCAGGTCTTCAAAGCTCTTCTCTCGATCTTCAGTCCAGACGAATTTCTCCCCTTTCCGCATCAGTTTGGTCAATGGTAGTGCTAGGCGGGAAAAGTTCTCCACGAACCTACGGTAATAGCCAGCTAAGCCTAAGAAACTGCGGACTTCCGTCGCTGATTTCGGCCTCGGCCACTTAGTGATGGCCTCAACCTTCGCTGGGTCCATAGTGATTCCTTCTGCTGATACAATGTGACCTAAGAATGCCACCTTGTCTAACCAGAACTCACACTTGGAGAATTTAGCATACAGCTGCTTCTGGCGAAGAATCTGTAGTACTGTACGAAGACGGTCTTCGTGTTCCTCCTTGGACTTAGAGAAAATCAGGATGTCATCGATGAAAACAATGACGAACTTGTCCAGAAATTCATGGAAGATTCTGTTCATCAGATCCATGAACACTGCTGGAGCATTTGTCAGGCCAAATGGCATAACTACAAACTCGTAGTGGCCATAACGAGTACGAAAGGCAGTCTTAGCAATATCCTGCTCCTTGACTCGTAACTGATGATAGCCTGACCTAAGATCGATATTGGAGAAGTGTTTGGCCCCTTGGAGTTGGTCAAACAGATCGTCAATGCGTGGTAGTAGATACCTATTCCGAATGGTAATCTTGTTGGGCTCGTGATAGTCTATGCAAAGACGCATACTGTCGTCCTTCTTCTTAACAAACAAGACCGGTGCGCCCCATGGAGATGCGCTCGGTCGAATGAAACCTCGTTCGAGAAGTTCTTGCAGTTGATCCTTCAGCTCCTTCAGCTCTATGGGAGCCATGCGATAAGGAGCCTTGGAGATTGGTTCAGCTCCTAGAACCAGCTCGATACTGAATTCCACTTCTCGTGCAGGTGGTATGCCCAGAAGTTCTGCTGGAAACACATCTTGGAATTCTGACACTATTGGTTGATCCTGAATCGATGGAGATTCAGCATCCATGTCGTGAACTGTAGCTAGATAACCCTCGCAGACATGTGACAGTAGTGCACGCGCTTGCAGGGTGGATATGATTTGTATAGACCGTCCGGGTATGAACCCAATATGAATGTACCCTGGTGCATTGACATCACCGAAGATAACTCGATATGAATGGAAGTCTATGGTAGCATGATACTTGGATAGCCAATCCATGCCTAAAATCATGTCGAAGTCATTCATGTCCAGCGGAAGTGCGTCGACAGGTCGAACCTTATCATCAAATTCTAGGGGAAGACTCTTGTATACATGGGTGATTAATACAGAGTCCCTCAAAGGCGTGGAAATAGTAAGCCTATTTTCTAGTGGCAAGGGAGGCATCCTAATGTTCTTAGCATAAGCAGTAGAAATAACCGAGTGAGTAGCACCCGTATCGAAAAGAACACATGCAGCGCGACCATACATATACAAGATTCCAGTGATGGTACCTGTAGACTTGTTGGCCTGGTCTCGAGATGTCGTGTAGACATGCCCGGCAGTAGGAGGCGGCTTGGTATCAACATGTCCTGATGTACCCTCCATCTCGCCCTTACGAAAATCCTTCATAATATGGCCAGGAAGACCACACTTGAAGCACGCATCAGTATTACGGCGACATGGTCCTGAGTGCCTACGGTGGCAAGTAGAGCAAAGAGGATGAGTGTATCCTCCAGCAGGTGCTCTGGCTGGCTGAGGACCTGATAAAACATTTTACATGAGACATAATAGTTGGGTACAAAGGACGAAGCGGATAATCGTAAGATTGAATACCAGTAATAGCTGGACGGCTAGGCTGCGAACCTCTCTGGTTCTGGTCCCTACCGTTTCCATGGTTCCTGGTAGAAGTTTGCTAAAGTTTCAGAATATGAGTTATAACATAAAACATAAGAAATTTCGTAAGTATTAGGACCTGCTGTTGCTGGATTGCCCGGCGTTGTTACGGTAATTTTCATTACCGCCACGCCTATCCGTAGCAGAACGGTCGTTAGTCTGAACATTTCCCTTGGGCTGATGAGGCTGCTGCTGAGTAGCCGGCTGAGACCGGTCCCTAGTTTTCTGCTTGGAAGATACATTTAAAGAGATGAATAATTGACATATGGAAAGTATACGGATTGATCACCGCTTGACTACGAAGGTTTTACCTCTTGTCGGGTCTTTCAGCTTCCCCGAACTCATCCCTCTCCTGCAGCATCTCCAGTTTCCGTGCTGCATCGGCCACTTGTGCTACAGTATTGAACGTAGCACACACCAGATTGTTTGCGACCGTTGTGAGAAGAGCCCATCTGAAGTGATGTGCCTGCTCTTCTGGAGTACCTGCTGCCGCACCAAGGAAACCAGCCAGGCAAAGAAAGCGTTGCATAGACTCGTTGCTATTCTCCCCAGCTCTCTGACGGATCCCATGGTACTCTCTCTTGAGTTTGTCCTGTTCAGCCTTGGGAAAGAACTGCTCCATCACCCTTTCCTTGAACTGTGCCCAAGTCAAACCAGCAACCCACTCATCACCACCTTCAGATTGCATCAAAGCTAACCACCAGTTGAGTACATCGCCTTCGAACCGATAGCATGCCAACCTCGCCTTGTATGCAGGGTCACAGCCCATAGCGTTGAAGATCTTCTCAATGTGAGCCGACCAGCTTTCAGCATCGCTGGGGCTATCTGTCTTCTCAAAAGCTCGAGGGCGGAGCTTGTTGAATCTCTCTAGCCATACTGCTAATGTCACTGGAGGAGGAGGAGGAGGTGGCTGATTTTGCTGCTGCTGATTGTTGGCAGCTTGAACTTCAGTCCGGATGTCATTCCTCAGTTGAGGAAGCAAGGCTTGCATGGCAGCCTGAATTGCAGCATTGAGTTGCTCCTGTTCGCGTGTGAGAACCATCTGACAGTATAACAATAAAACATATGATTAAACAGTTCAAAACATAAAATATAAAATATATACATGAAAAAAATGTTTATACTAAAAATTTCACGAGAAAAATTTTATGCAAGAAAATTTTTGTATGAATGCATGATGCAGTTTTATGAAAACTTTGGATGCTCGAGAGTAAACGCCTCTGGTCAGTTCACTCAAAACAAAAGACATATCGAGGGGACGCCTATGGGTAGGTCCCAAATCTAAAAGTTTCGATAAAACACATGCGACTAAATAGGGCCAGTCCTGTACCAACCATTACTTAGTCAAAAACCCTGTAACATTGACATATATATGTATGCTTAAAAATGATGAATGCATGAAAACAACTGTCAGTTCTAGGAAGACCGTAGTGACTACCCACTAATCACAGGTCATATTTGAGAGCCTACAGGTCGAAGCCTTGGCTCTGATACCATAATTGTAACACCCCATTTTGGAAATGGAAAAATCACAGTAATTATGGCGTGTCATCAAAGCATACAAGGTAAAATGTCTAAACATTACTTGACCATAAAAAGGAAAATACCAGAATCAAACATCGGTAGTCCAAAAGTAAAGCTCATCACACACAAACATAGTATAGTAAGGAATAAGGACGAAACAATGTCCAAAGCATAAGTATCATAAAGAAAAGAAATGCATAATGTAAAGAAGGCTAGACAGCTTCCAGTCCATATGCACGTACTCTTAGTATCTACGAGCGTCCGTGAGTACCTGCCGTTTTGGGAACATAGAAAAGGAAAACGGCTGAGCAATACGCTCAGTGCACGGATGTACAATAAAGCATGAATAGGATAAGCATATAACATAATAACAGCGGAAGAAACTAAGTCCCGAGTAACCTGGTTAAGTCTTAATAAAACTGGTTTTATAGTCTGAAAGTCTTATGTTTATCTTATAAAAACTGTTTGTCATATTTTACCATTAGCCAATATAGGTCATGAATATCCACCGTGCATGAATAATTGGAGGGGTGACCTCATCATGCAAATTAGAGGGGCTGCCTCTAATTTAATATACTGGTTTATGGGTAGGAGGGATCATTTCCTTGTGAAGGATGCAAGGCACACACCACATTCACCATGAAATCCTGAATAAAAACGTGTAACTAGGATGCACCCGTACGCCCCACATGATACATATAAATAAATGGCCAAAAGCTGAAGGGACGCCACGAGCAATCACTCCGCCGTGGTGAAGTCATAACATCAGTGCCTCTAATGTTATGGTTATGGTACCTCCATAACTAGGTGAAATTGGTCATGCATGTATATGGCTATAAGTAATCATATTTAAACATAAGCAATCAAACTCATACTTATACTACGGGAAAACAGTTGGCTGCATACGGGGAAATCCTAATAAGGAAAGAATGTCCATACTGAAAGGACGGGAATCCGTACCTTATGTCCAGTGAACGAGAACGATGAACTGCGAGAATCCTACTTCTGAAACACTAGTGCTACATAAATACGTACATGAAATAAGTATCTGCTTACTACATACATAGCTGGTTTTATATCATGTCTTAGCTTATTTTATGTATTCTTACTATTTTACACTGTTTAAAGCCTGAAACTGTGTTAAATCCTATATTCTGTTCATTCTGATTAAGTATTTCTGATATTTCATGTGTTATTATACTTACTGTGTAATAATAAGTAACTTTCCAAAAATAGCAGGTTTCCTAAAATAGAAAGTTTCCAAAAATAGAAAGTTTCCAAAAATAGAAAGTTACCAAAAATAGAAAGTTTCCAAAAATAGAAAGTTTCCAAAAATAGAAAGTTTCCAAAAATAGATTTACTGCTTAAAATAGATAAGTTTCTAAAAATAGAAAGTTTCCATAAATAGATTAGCTGCCTTAATTAAATAAGTTTCATAAATAGATTAGCTACCTTAAATAAATAAGTTTCTAAAAATAGTTGGTTTCCATAAATAAAATAGCTGCCTTATTTAATTAAGTTTCTAAAAATAGAAAGTTTCCATAATTAGAAATAAGCTGGTTAAATAAGCTAAGTAAATAAGCCTAAGTGTTTTCATGATTATTCTCTAAGTCATATGATATATTATATAGTTTAATAATTATTTCATGTAATTTAGTTAAACTATAGCTTATAATATTTAATTAAAGTATGACATGTTTTTAATTAAATATATTAAATACTTAGGTTAAAATATGTATTATTAAATATTAATAATATAACCTAAGTCATGTTTAATTAATTAATTATATCCATGGTTTTTAAATAATTAATTAATTATAAGTCTTAATAATATAAATACTTAGGTTAAAAATAATTTCATGATTATTAATAATTAATTAACCTAAGTCATGTTATTAAATTAATCTCATCCTTTATTAATTTAATTTTTAACATAAGTTTATAACATAAACAACTAACATAATCATGATCCGGATCTAAGCCTAAAAACATGCACCGGATATGAAACAACACCGTACCCCGAACCAAATCGGGGTACCCCCTTGCTGCCGTGGGACCCACACGCACCAACCAAGACCAAAAAGGTCTTGGTGGTGGTCGGCTAAAACAAACCGAACCCCCCCTTGGGGTCGGTTGTATCCTGCGGCCCAAAAACAAACACCCCTTTGATCGACCCTTTGATTAATTAATGATCAAAACATGTTAGATCTATGTTTAATTAATGTGTTTTTATAAAAAAACATCACGTGTTCATAATTAATAAAAGATTAATTAAAAAGAAAAAGGTTAAAAAGGTTTTACCGTATTCGTGGATCAAGAGGGTGAAGAACAAACACGAACAAACAATAAAACTTCAAGATCCGAGATCAATGAATCACCTTGTTGGTGATTTGAAGTTGGCGGCACAAAGAGAGGAGAAAAAGGAGATTTTAGGTTTTCTTGAAATCTTCTATAAAAGAAATTTTGAGTAGTAAAAATCTATTTAACCCCCTCTTAGTAAAATTGGTAATGGGCTTGGCCCATTACCTTGTTTTGGCCGCGGGTAGGGACTCCCCCGTGGGGTTCCCGTACCTCGTTTCGTGTCTTGTTATTTAGTACTCGTTTATGTTTAATTAAGTTCGTGTTTTAAATGTTCTCGTTACGTAAATACCATACTCTTATATATTTAATTACGCTCGAATTAAATATATATATGTAATTAATAATAGCTCGTGTTTTAATTACGCTCGTGATTTCATGATCGTATGCTCGTGATTAATTATTGCTAAATAATTATTACTTGATCGTGCAAATAAAATACTTATCGTGTTATAACACGTACGTAATACATAAACTCCTAACACGTAATCGTAATCATGCTATATTAGGAAAGTTTTTAACTAGTACGTACGATCCTAAGGGTACTATGCATGGTAAAAGCATGCGGGTTTTACACGACAAATCCTCAATCGCTTCAATCTAGTCAAGATTTCCACGAATAATTCAGCCATAAATCGCACATTCCAAAATTTATACTAACTCCAGCTAAAATTATCCAAAGAATTTCACACATCATTCCTCTTTCCTTAAAAAATTTTCATTTGTTATCAAATACTTTCCTCACCTTCCTTAATATTGACCAAACAAAACATCAGTCATTGGTAATGGATACCGATTCTTGGTAATCAATTTGCTCAATCTCACAACAATCATCTTACTCCCAAAACAGCCAGCTTCTTTTCTTGCTTTCATTACTACGCTTCTTATGACTTACCTTTCCAATCCTATCAGATTATTCTTGTTGTCTCATTCGCTAATCCTTACAATTGATCAAATTATCATCCTTTATTTCCTACCAATGTCAAATGACAAAATATACAAGCAGATTACATAACCTCCATCACTAAGCTAACACAAAGCTTCTTTTTTCCCAAGACGACAGTGAACTCTACGATTTCACAAGACGATCACAAAATGCCCTTAAATACGATCTCGTCTTCTCATTCCCTTTCGACTACTACTAGTGAAGTGCACTGAAAATACGAACTATCACAGTTTCCTCCCTGCATACTTTCTCATCCTTGACCAAACAAAATCCTTAAATAGAAATTCCACTTATTAATTCTTGTAGTCAGTACTCATTGCTCAGCAACATTTCAAATCAATCATTTCCATCTTTACTTATAATATCCTACAACTTTCATCCTCATTCCAGCAATTCCCAACGCAGCCCTAGTTCGTTTAATTGCTTGACATCACTTAATTCCATATGTTCATAAAATATCTTCTTAATATATATAGTTATCAACAGTCCTTCTACCGGTTAATTTCTCATTTCAATTAATTGCTAATTCCTGCTGATTTCTCATTCTCAGGTCAACTAAATCTAACATCTTCAAATTTTATCGTATCTATTATTCAAACGATAGGCTAACTCAATGATTATAATATGCAAATTACAACCTCTGAATCTCAGGACTTATCAGCATTTCTAAAAATATAAGTGATGAGACTGCTTTCATACATAGTCTCATCGTCCAAAACGGGCTTAAAATGCATTAAATATCATCAAAAAGGCCAAATATATGATTGTGTTTCTTACATGTGTATTTTAGGTACGGATATTGATAAAATGACAAAAGATCACAAGAAACAAGCAAAAACGAACACGGGAAACGAAGCCGCACAATGAACCAAGCCTTAGTGTTGATTTTCCAAGAAAAACCCTTGAAGAAATGAAGATTGTACAAGAAGGGTCCTCCAATATTGAATAATTGACACTTTATACCCTTGTATATTCATAATTACAAGTTTGGTCCTTAAAGTTTGTCAAATTTACAAAAAGGGCCCTCCACTTTGAAGAATTGGCTAGAATGGTCCCTCATAAATCAAGACTTGTCAATATTTGTCCTCCAAGAAGTCAACAACACAAGTCAAGACCATAATGTTTGAAGAAAATGCCAAAACAGCCCTTCAAGTATCAAGAATTGGTAAGAAATACCCCTGAAAATACTTTAAAAAAGTATCTGGGGAAAGAGTGTGAAAACTGAAAGTTTGATTACAAAGGAAAATCAAATTTTTCCATTTAATCACAAAGTGAAAGAAAGAAGAAAGGCAGGGGGTGTGTTTTGCCAAGACATGAAAGTTACCTAGGCCAGTGGCAGCTTGCCACGTGCCCACTCACCTAAACCAACCAATGAGAACCCTTCCCTTTGCCATGTCACAACCCACCCACAAAAAACTATAACTAATCCGGATTAATTAATTAATTGGTGCTAAACACCAAGTTTTAAACACAAACAAGATTAAACCGTTGTTCTTGATGTTCATAAGCAAATTTGGGTTTTCACTTAATACTTGCAATTAGCCCATAATCTTTTCGAGAAACATGATTAAGGTGGCCATAATCATAACCCAACTCCTAAAACATGTGCCACGTCACCCCACAAGTCACATGTTGAGTACCCTGCTACAAAGTTGGACAAGATGCCAAAAGACTACCAAAATCCAATTTAACACCCCCAAATTTACACGCAGCGGAATACATCTTTGGGTGCTAAACAATGATACTACAACACATAATTTATAAAGAACGACTCAAAAAGAGACGTTTTAGATTTATCGTTCCTAAAACATTTGTCAGAGTAACGTAGTCCCAAGTAATCGTTACCAAAAGATAAGTTAAAACAACATATTAGTTTGTTTTAAAAATGGAACGATAAATAAATCAAAGAGTTTGAACAACAAAAGCAGTGCACAACTTCATTCCCCGTGACCTCCAAGCTTCCACTTCTTGATTACCTGAAATACATGTGAGTAAAACAATCAGCAAAAATGCCGAGTGAATCTATAGGTTTATGTAATCAATTTGAACACAAGCAAAGATTATAAGTTTGTGGCATGCTTATAAGCATCAAATAATAATTTGCATCAACAATGATAATTGTATATAGCATAAATTGCAATAAGCTCATGGAACCGAGCCCTTAGACACTCCCATATCAGTCTAATAAGACGAGAGATTTATTAATTGTCGGTTACCTCTAGATTATTGGTACATTGCCGTATACCTGACTTCTCAATACAATATGCTCAAACAGTGTGGAGGTCGGGCCTAAGCTTCTATGACAAGTCCACAAAAACTGAACCGGGGCGGCTTCCCCCATAGATCTATTAATTGTACTAGCGGTTAACCCATCATAGGTTAATTAACGGTCCATAATTGAGGTTTTAACAAAGGCAATCACTTAATGCAATTTAAAGGCAACCACGGGTCCATTCATAGAGGGACAAAGCATACCATAAAAATCTTGTGTTCTAAGTTTATAAAAACATGTATTCCCCCTCGCGGGTTTAAAATCATTTAATAACTAGTATAAAGCGAGGCTATAGACTCATCTTAGCCAATAGTGGTAATGAGACGATCGCCGACGATAGATGATGCCTTTCAAACACGAGAACCGCAACCTATCAAATGAGGTGCGTTCATTAATAATAGACTAGAGAAATAACCCATACATAAGAATATAAAACTCGACTCATAAAATCACGACAAAATCTAGAGAAAACGATACAAGTGATACTATTACACTCTCCTATATATTCATTTTATTGTTCTATGCCTTTAACAAAAATCTGCCGGAACATACCAAATGTCCAAGCCGTTTTCCCATACTTAGACACATCAAATTTTTATGATACTACTCAGAGAACTTACTTACTATATGTATAAAGTCCTCTCAAGAGCCCATCAAAAGATTTTACTTCTAAAGTTCCCTGCCCGACTCATCTTTGAATTACAAAATCCGGACAGTTTAGCGACCTTGACTTACGAAACCATTTTGACCATTCTAAACAACTCCGTTTGTAAAACCGCCACTTGATTATAAAAATAGACTCAAAATGCTAAAATTGGAGCCTGAGAACAGCCCTTGAATCATTTTTAAACTCATTTTATTGTCCCCGAGATTCGATCCAAATATCGACAACAATTTTCAGATTGTGTCGACACTCGTCTCCCGGTACACGAAAATCAAACTAGTGTATCTTCCACCTCGTTTGGAGTTGGAAGGCCTACCTTATATCAAATCGAATCTAACGAAATTCTCTACGACATAATCCAATAATATCATCCTATATCCAGACTTAAGACCCTCGAAAATGGCCTCAAACCTACTGCCCAAAAATGACTATTAAAATCTCTTACAAAATCATGTTTTTGATCAAAACCAACAACTTCTATCATCATTCTAACATCCTAATATTATCATAAACCCATCCTAACACTTGTATCATCATCAAAATCAAAAACCCAAAAATTAAAAATCAACTTTTTAACAAAAACATAGCATAAACACTATTTGATCATCACTACTAACACATGCATATAACAAATTTGGATCAAACATCACCAACTTTTCTTAAAAAATTAATATGATTGCATGTTGATAAAAATGGTACCATTAAAATCACCTTGAAAAATTAGGAGGTGGACTTTGATTAGATTTGGATTCATCAAACTAGAAATCAAGAAATTTGAAGTTTTTGGTGATGGTGTTCTTGTGGTTCATGGCTAAAAAGAGAGAGAGAGGTGAGGTGGTTGAATTTTTACTTAAAAATATTGTATGTGTAAAATAGTTAGTGGAAATTTTATTATAGTCCATATTTTGGGTTAATTTTGGCAAAATGCATTCTTTTGAGCCATAAATGTAAATAATAACTTAAGTTGCGGGGAAATGACTAAAAGTAAATTTTACAAATATTTACGGGACTCGGGTTTCGTAAAAATACTTTTTTTAAAAGTTTAAACGCACACAAAAAAAATACTATAACGACTCGATACGTAATTAAAATGATATCGTCGAAAGTATTAAATATCGAAACGATCAGTAATAAAATATAAAATTTTGGCATCCGTCGGTATCGCGATCACTAGTAGTCCCTGTTACTCGTCAAAATATTAAAATCTAATATTTAATATCGGTTTCAACTTAAACCGTTAAACATAATAATATTTAACGTTATAAAATACTTTAAAATAATTGAAAAATATAATTAAATTATGACCTTATTTTTATGGGTTTTACATCCTCACCACCTTAAGGGAGCGACGTCCCGGCGCTCAACTCACCTCATACTCGAGTTGTTCACTACCCGTAAGAATGAGGGCATTCTTTATAAAGAAGTCCTTACGTTCCCACGTGAATCTCGAACCACGATCTCCATTGGTTCTTTTACAAAACGCAACTTGTCGTCAAGTTGTATCTCACCAAAAAAAGAATAAATAATTCCTTATCCATCAGTCACCCGTCAAACTCGACACATGAAAATTTTGTGAATCACACGAAGCTCATTCGACGACAAGAATAGATGACAGGGTTTACGGGTAAGTCGAGTTAAAAGGAATGTTGCAAATTAAAGGATATCCATCGGCCGGATAGCCATGGACACACATCAAAAAGAACTAAAAAGAAAAACATTTTCGTCATCGGAGGGTGCTCACACGCGGGTCCCTACTCAAAAGATAATACAAAGACACCATCTCACTTTCGCCAACGAGCATTAAAGTCTCAATAATTATCGTCGTTGAAAGTCAAAAAGATATTACATAATATGTGTTCTATATGATCGGACGTCACCGGATGATTCCGTCTCAAGTTCTCATAACTTACGATCATTTGACTAGATCACACACAATGTAAGTACATAAAAGAAAAGGTCGAACATAAACATCGAGTATAGATCTCCACCGTTAATCATCGAGAAAACCTTGAAAGAATCCTTGATAATAAATACTTGATCTCAAGAGTCTTTCCACTTGCGGTGTCGGCTTCAACTTACTCCTCGAGGTTGTAACGAATTTATTAACTCCATTCATTAAGAGATTCGGTCCTCAATCATTCTACAAGTACACGCATAAATCCTGGTGACACTTATCATCTCTTCTTATACACTGCTTCCCGAGATTAATTTTAAACTCAGAGTAAAATAGTAATCTTCAATACGAGGAACAGAACGAGATAAAAATGACTTCAATAAACGCATAAACGAACAAGATGTGGTAAAATGATTTAAGATTAACGATCGACGAGGGATCTCGAATCACGTAACCGTAAAACATAATAATTCGCAATACTAGAAAAATGAGAGCGAAGAATGAATTAAATATTAACATTAAAATAACGTTTGTTACAATTATCCTTCCCGGATTTGGTATTACCTTAAAACTCAATTGAGGTACTTTCTTGATAAGGATGATATATCAAAATAGGAGTTAAATAGCTTCATAATTTATTTTGGTTGTCTTAAGAAACTTTGAAAGAAAGACATGAATTTATTAATTAAACTCATATTGATGGTTACAATTAGAAAATATAATTTCCAAATTAAATAATTATCAGGAATATAAATTAAACCGATAATTTCATTACATTTGAAGTAAAGTATGATAAGTCAATTAGTTCAAAAGGTAGAACATAATTTTATTTTAAACATTAGTTTTAGTTATACAAAATATGGTGTATAAATTTGACCTTTTACTTGTGATGGTTATTCCGATAATTGAAAATCATTGGAAAATGTATAAACATAAAAAATTTATAATACGTTGTAGAAATACTTAAAGGTGTTTATTATTATTATATATTTTTTAAATAAACATGGGATATATTTAGGTTTCAAAATGTGACAAGATAACAAATGAATACGAATAGAAATAATGGTCAACAGTTAGTACGAAATCAGCGGTACGAAAGAAAAACGAAGCAAATGTCATATGAATTCTTAAAGAGAATAATAAAATAAAGGCGTTGATGATAAGACGATAAGAAATAATAGATTAAACAAGTTGTCAATTTGGTTAGTGCGGTCGATGGTTCACCAATATCAGTTTGTTAACTTAGCGGTGGTCGATTCACGATCGGAAATAAGTTACATACAAAAATTTTAATAAAAGGAAATTCCTAATAATCACTTGTAAGTAAAACAAATCAAATGAACGATGTTAGTGTTTAAAGAGAGAAGTCAAAGCACGGTTCACAAGAGTGGATTTCTAGACAAACGAGAGTGACGGACGTCATCCCGGATATACAGAAATCACTCTAGTGATAATTCATTATTCACGTGCGGAGACATTCCAAAGATCTACCCAGTCGTATAAAGAAGATTGAACAAGAAGGAAGGATAAAACATCGAGACCTTCAAGTCTTTTACCAATAGTCAGTAATTAGACGAACAATCAAAAGAAATCAGTTATAAGACAAAATGAAGTAACAAGTGGGAAAACAATCATTGAGTAAAAACATACTTATAATCACGTAATTCGTTCAAGAAAGGCAAGAAAACGTATGCGGGTGCATAGAAATTGCGCTACTTGCATAAGATATGAAGGTTTTCAAAACTTCTTTTCACTTTATTTCATTTTATTTATCTTTATCATAAATACAAGTAAAAAGTTCTTTATTATCAAGATTTTTAAGGTGACTACTATTCAGCCTAGCATGGCTCCTTCTAAATTAGACATAGGTGATCAGGCCATGTATAATTTAGGGTTAGCAATGCAGTGCTTCATTTCGTCGAAAAGTATTACGTTTCTTATGTTTATATAAACCATGCCATTTGTAAAATGGAATTTAAAAATAGTTTATAAATTTATAGGATACAAGTAATTTGTGAGATACTCAATAAGCAACTTTTAATGTTACGAAAAGTATTTTATAAGACCAAAGTAAAAACAATTGGTGAAAATAATCGTAAAACAATATCAGATTTATTAATAAGGTGACAGTATGACAACGTATAAAGTAGCCAAAGGTTTGCAAAAAGTGGCAAATAGTAGCTCATAAAACAACCAATGAAATGGTTACAAGTTGTTAAGTTTTCAAAGGGTTATAAGGTTTAGACGAAAACGGCATGAGATACGCGATAAGAATGTCAACGAAGAATGTGAAGGCAAAACTTCAAAACTCAACTCAAATCAGTGGAAGGTTAGAAGAAAAATAAAAATAATATCGAATGACAAAAGAGTCATATATATAAAAAGAATAAAACAATCCACATGTGTATTCTTTGTAAGATACTCGACACAACATGCTTTTAAGAAAGTATGTTATTCGTTTTTAAATTACACCATTAATCCGGTAATTGCTAATCCTGTACTGTTTCTATTTTTTTTTAAACATTTTCACATGCAACTAGTATTAGTTAGTTGTAAAATAATATTTGTTAGAATTTTATGATCTCAAATGAAATCAAAACAGCTTAGAAACATTTAAAACTCATGTTCTGAATTTTCTATCAGATTTAACTTTTAAATATGAGCAGATTAATTGACCCGATAAACGACATCTCCAATACTCAGAGTCTAAAGCATTTTGATGCAAAACGACGTTTCAGACGACTTTCTAGTTTTACCCGAGACCTGAAAACCAATGTAAAATGACCAAAATACCCCTGCAAGTTCTGTGCAGGTTTGACTATTTTATTTTAAAAAAACGCAGGTTTTACTTTTAAGTTTTGACCTGTTTATACTGCCCCTACAGTTTCTGCATAAAGTGTATTTTTCGACACTTCTTAACGGCTCAAAATATATACATATATACACACATGTCTTGTGGATTTTACAACAACGAAAAATAAATCTCGTAATGAGCATCAAATAAAATATAGCATGATGAATGACAGAAGATGCTTCAAGGTATTCAACACGAAATTTAGGAAGCAAGACGGTGAAAGACGTTCGTAATTTAGATTTCAAAATGCAATGTAGGCAAATCTCCTTGGTGCCACGATTGTCAAAAACACAAAACATAACAAGAAAAGAATGGAACATTGACATTCTACACTCCGGGAGCGAGAAGGTTAATGAAAAACAAATGATACAATTTTATATAAGTAAAATCGTATTCCAATTCTAGTGCAATAATCTAGACGATGATTTATCAAATAACGATGACGTTACCGAGATATAAGTGAACAATACACTTCGGAGTCGATACATATAAATGTCAACGAATTAAATCTTCGCATGCCGTGTAATACGGTGATAAAATCAACAAAATATTATGAAAAACCATGGTATTATTCAACACTATTTTAAGAAATGTTTCAAAATGTATGACTCACACGATAGCGGTTAGTCTATTCCAAGGACACATTGAGCTACACAATGGTCTGGAGATTATGTTAAAAGACGTCCAAGCACAAATAGCCGGAAGACGATTTGAATATCTATATAGATATCTCAAAAGGTTAAACAATGAACATAGCACACGTAGATGAAGTTATGTAAGGTCATAATATAAAATTTTTTGCAATAAAAGCAATTTAAATAGTTCAAAATAAATACAGAAAGATCTTAAAAATTCATTGTATTTATTTAAGTTAATCATTAATAAATGATAAACTTTATTCGAAAAGTTTAACGACATAAATATATATCGATAAAGGGATCCTAGATATAAATATATATCAATAAAGGGATCATAGTATTTATTTATAAATACTTGGCAATAAAAGGATACGTAATAACGTATACTAAAGTTGTAATCCCAGAAGTAGCTTAAACCTAAAGTCACGCGAAGTTATGTGCACCGACTCTTTGAAAAATAAAACCGATAGTTATAGTTTAGGTTTTTAGAAAAAGACCTAGTTCTCTATAACTCATGGCTCTGGTACCAATCTTTAACACCCCCAAATTTACACGCAGCGGAATACATCTTTGGGTTCTAAACAATGATACTACAACACATAATTTATAAAGAACGACTCAAAAAGAGACGTTTTAGATTTATCGTTCCTAAAACATTTGTCAGAGTAACGTAGTCCCAAGTAATCGTTACCAAAAGATAAGTTAAAACAACATATTAGTTTGTTTTAAAAATGGAACGATAAATAAATCAAAGAGTTTGAACAACAAAAGCAGTGCACAACTTCATTCCCCGTGACCTCCAAGCTTCCACTTCTTGATTACCTGAAATACATGTGAGTAAAACAATCAGCAAAAATGCCGAGTGAATCTATAGGTTTATGTAATCAATTTGAACACAAGCAAAGATTATAAGTTTGTGGCATGCTTATAAGCATCAAATAATAATTTGCATCAACAATGATAATTGTATATAGCATAAATTGCAATAAGCTCATGGAACCGAGCCCTTAGACACTCCCATATCAGTCTAATAAGACGAGAGATTTATTAATTGTTGGTTACCTCCAGATTATTGGTACATTGCCGTATACCTGACTTCTCAATACAATATGCTCAAACAATGTGGAGGTCGGGCCTAAGCTTCTATGACAAGTCCACAAAAACTGAACCGGGGCGGCTTCCCCCCATAGATCTATTAATTGTACTAGCGGTTAACCCATCATAGGTTAATTAACGGTCCATAATTGAGGTTTTAACAAAGGCAATCACTTAATGCAATTTAAAGGCAACCACGGGTCCATTCATAGAGGGACAAAGCATACCATAAAAATCTTGTGTTCTAAGTTTATAAAAACATGTATTCCCCCTCGCGGGTTTAAAATCATTTAATAACTAGTATAAAGCGAGGCTATAGACTCACCTTAGCCAATAGTGGTAATGAGACGATCGCCGACGATAGATCATGCCTTTCAAACACGAGAACCGCAACCTATCAAATGAGGTGCGTTCATTAATAATAGACTAGAGAAATAACCCATACATAAGAATATAAAACTCGACTCATAAAATCACGACAAAATCTAGAGAAAACGATACAAGTGATACTATTACACTCTCCTATATATTTATTTTATTGTTCTATGCCTTTAACAAAAATCTGCCGGAACATACCAAATGTCCAAGCCGTTTTCCCATACTTAGACACATCAAATTTTTATGATACTACTCAGAGAACTTACTTACTATATGTATAAAGTCCTCTCAAGAGCCCATCAAAAGATTATACTTCTAAAGTCCCCTGCCCGACTCATCTTTGAATTACAAAATCCGGACAGTTTAGCGACCTTGACTTACGAAACCATTTTGACCATTCTAAACAACTCCGTTTGTAAAACCGCCACTTGATTATAAAAATAGACTCAAAATGCTAAAATTGGAGCCTGAGAACAGCCCTTTAATCATTTTGAAACTCATTTTATAGTCCCCGAGATTCGATCCAAATATCGACAAAAATTTTCAGATTGTGTCGACACTCGTCTCCCGGTACACGAAAATCAAACTAGTGTATCTTCCACCTCGTTTGGAGTTGGAAGGCCTACCTTATATCAAATCGAAGCTAACGAAATTCTCTACGACATAATCCAATAATATCATCCTATATCCAGACTTAAGACCCTCGAAAATGGCCTCAAACCTACTGCCCAAAAATGACTATTAAAATCTCTTACAAAATCATGTTTTTGATCAAAACCAACAACTTCTATCATCATTCTAACATCCTAATATTATCATAAACCCATCCTAACACTTGTATCATCATCAAAATCAAAAACCAAAAAATTAAAAATCAACTTTTTAACAAAAACATAGCATAAACACTATTTGATCATCACTACTAACACATGCATACAACAAATTTGGATCAAACATCACCAACTTTTCTTGAAAAATTAATATGATTGCATGTTGATAAAAATGGTACCATTAAAATCACCTTGAAAAATTAGGAGGTGGACTTTGATTAGATTTGGATTCATCAAACTAGAAATCAAGAAATTTGAAGTTTTTGGTGATGGTGTTCTTGTGGTTCATGGCTAAAAAGAGAGAGAGAGGTGAGGTGGTTGAATTTTTACTTAAAAATATTGTATGTGTAAAATAGTTAGTGGAAATTTTATTATAGTCCATGTTTTGGGTTAATTTTGGCAAAATGCATTCTTTTGAGCCATAAATGTAAATAATAACTTAAGTTGCGGGGAAATGACTAAAAGTAAATTTTACAAATATTTACGGGACTCGGGTTTCGTAAAAATATTTTTTTTTAAAGTTTAAACGCACACAAAAAAATACTATAACGACTCGATACGTAATTAAAATTATATCGTCGAAAGTATTAAATATCGAAACGATCGGTAATAAAATATAAAATTTTGGGATCCGTCGGTATCGCGATCACTAGTAGTCCCTGTTACTCGTCAAAATATTAAAATCTAATATTTAATATCGGTTTCAACTTAAACCGTTAAACATAATAATATTTAACGTTATAAAATACTTCAAAATAATTGAAAAATATAATTAAATTATGACCTTATTTTTACGGGTTTTACATCCAACGTCCCACATGGTAGCTTACAACATAAGCACCTTATGAGTCCTTTGATCATTTTCACATGCTTGCAACTCCACAAATGTCCAAGAAGAAGTCACATGAGTTCAAGGTTTCAAATTTCCACAAGGGTATTTATGGAAGAACATAGCTTAGGGTTTTCAGATTTTTAGGTTACAAAGGCCATGTATACCCTCTATATAAAGGGTATAGGGTCCTTCATTTGTTCTTGCTCTTGGTTTTCTTATTGGTCAACATTCTGTAAATCCTCTTTCATTATTAATGAATTGTGTTTGAATTGTGTGACAAATTCCAAGTGCCAACCTCTTTAGTTACTTGTTATTGATATATGTTTGTGTTTCTGATATCTTAAAACCTGTTTTCTAACCTTGTGCAAGAAATTGCTTAAAGTTCAAAATCTTGATATTTTGCTAAGTCTTTGGTACATCTTTGGAATTTTTTGATTACAAGTGATCTAGACACCCTGATAAGGAGCTTATCAAGGTGTTTGGAGCTTGTGGTTTGGGGATAATCAAAGAGTGGGTACAAAGGTTGCATTAATCAAGCTTTTTCACTTTTCTATATTTTATGTTCTAACCTTGTTGAATCTTAGCAGCCTTGTTGTGGAAGCTTGTGCCTTGTTTTGCTAGGCACATCAGCTCAATAATTCGTGAGTGTGGATGTACATTCATGAGGTTTGATTTCTTGAACCCAAAATCTGTCAAAATACTTGATTTTTGTGGTTTTGTGTTCTGTTGTTGTTCTTGTTGATTTTGTGGCTTAATATTGCTTGATACTGCATAATGATTATGTTATTGTGTTATATTGGGCCTGGGTAACTTTGAATCACACTATTGCTTTGTTAAAATGGGATTTAAAAAAGTTAAGGGGTGTTTGGGTTAACCTTTTTAAGATCACAAATTGGATTTGAGTTATTGTTTGTTGGTTATTTGTGTTAGAAGTAATTAAAGTGATGGTCATATATTATATCGTTGCGAAGCTCGTGAAAAATGTTATTTAATGATGTCGTGAGTTTTTAGTTATTATTGTTTATGTAACGGGATTTAGCCCCAAACACACAAATGAGGAAGGCCTCCTAAACATTTGTTACTTAGTATAAAAGGCCTCCTACACCCCATTTGTGTGTGTGCTTTTCGATTAAATAGTTTTTGAGAGAGAAAGGTGTGTTTGTTTCTCTCACTAGGAAATCACCAACACTTTGTATTCTCTTTTATTCATCTTAATCTAATCTTTTTTTTTGGTTTAATCTTCATAATGCTATTCGTGTTTGGTTAGTCGTGTGTATACATCTTACAAGTGGTATCATTCGCTAAGGGATTCGTGGATAGCTCTTTGGTATTGTTTTAGTTGATTTATTTTTGTGGGTTTAAGGTTTTTTCCAGATCGAATCTTGAAATTTTTTGCGTTTTGGTGGTTAAAGGTTGTAACCAAATCAACTACTTAGTTGTGGTAGTGATTTGGGTTACTTTGTTTGATCAAAAGCGCAAAATTTTTGGTTTTTTGGGTGATTTTCGGGGTATATATCGAATACCTGTTAAATCGGATCACGAAAAAGTCGGCCAGATCAAGTTAACTTCAGAATAATTGGTATATTGCGAAGTACCTACGAGAGTTTCAATTTTTTCGAATTTGATTCTTACTGTGATATTCTGAAGTGCATAATTGTGCTATTCCTAAGTGAATGTTTTTGTTTTTCCGAAGTGGTAAGTATCTTTCATATTCCGAAGTCCTCAAGATACAACATTCCGAAGTCATACAAATATAAACATTCCGAAGTTCTCAAGTTCTAATATTCCGAAGTGAATCACAACAACATTCCGAAGTTATCAAACATCCAATATTCTGAAGTGTACCACATAAAGTATTCCGAAGTGAAATTGAAGAAATATTCTGAAGTTCGTATTTGCAATTATTCCGAAGTTGTCATCTACAATTATTGCGAAGTGGTCCTTCAAAATTATTCCGAAGTAGTCTTTCTTCATTATTCCGAAGTGAACACAGGTTAAGATTCCAAAGTTGTTTCTTGGTGTGGATTCCGAAGTGGGTTTCTTCATTTTTCTGAAGATAAACTTTATTTGGATTGCGAAGTGGGTAACATCTTGATTGTGAAGTTACCAAGGGTCATCAATCCGAAGTAAGTTTTTTGGTTTAGATTGCGAAGTCCCCATATTTATGTATTCCGAAGATCAACTTGAGAATTTGTCCGAAAATCCTTGCTAAATTTTTCAGAAAAAGTGTCTTCAAAAATTTTGAGATCTTTTTTTTTTGCCTTGGATTTTTTTTGGCTTTTCGAGATCATATTTTTAGGGACTTTTTCAACAACACTCTGCTTTCTACGAATTGAGATCCTGTTTAACACACGACTTCTACGATGACGTCTCAACAAGATATTTATGTTGCGGGTACTGAGAATCGTCCACCCATGCTTACCAAGGAGAACTACACTAAATGGGCTAGTCGTCTCCTTCGTTATGCAAAATGTAAACCTTTGGGCAAGTTGATTGTGAACTCGATTCAAAAAGGTCCGTATGTTAGAAGAACAATTCTTGTGCCTGGGGATCCTACAAATGCTAACCCTGTGGCTGACTCTAGTCATGAGCAAACGGATGAAGAATTATCTGAAGCTGAATCCAAACAACTCGATGTCGATGATCAAGTAATTCAAGCCATTCTCATGGGACTTCCTGAAGATGTTTATGCTGTTGTCGATAGTTTTGAAACCGCACACGAGATGTGGCTTAGGATTCAGAAATTGATGAAGGGGAGTGAAATCGGTTTACAAGAAAAGGAAACTAAGTTGCTTCGTGAATGGGAGAAATTTACGTCTACTGAAGGGGAACAAATTGGACCTTACTATCATCGGTTTTCAACCCTCATGAATCATCTTAGAAGAAACAAACATGAACCTGCACAAATTGCTGCAAACATCAAATTTCTTGATAATCTTACTTCTGAATGGTCACGATATGTCACTCTTGTCAATCAAACCAAGGATCTTCATGTCGTGGACTACACTCAAATATATGATTATTTGAAGATGAATCAAGATGAAGCTAACAAAGTTAGGGCGGAACGACATGCCAAGACACAAGATCCATTGGCTTTTATGGCAAACTCTCCGTCATCTGTGTCATATCCCATGGCACCCTACCATCAACCCTCATCAAGTAACTTCATGCCACAACAACTCACCTCTTATGGATATCAACCTCCTGCTGTTGTGAATTACTTAACACAACCCATTGCCTCTTTTGATGACATCATCGACCCTACTCATGCGATTAATACTGGTCTTGCACTTCTCGCAAAGGAATTCAAATTTACCATTAACCCCACCAACAACAATCAGAGAATCTCCTCGAACACTAGAAATAGGCAGATTGCTCAACCTTTCATGAATGCGAATCAAGATCGCCAATTGGTAGCTGTTGGGAACACAGGGACATAATATGGTTAGAATGTTAGGAATGCAGGAAATCAGTATGGACAAATCCGTGGTTAGAATCCGAATGTTCCAAATGCGGGTAATCAGAATGGGTTAATAGTTGTGCCAACGGTTGGTAATCAGATGGGAAACATTGTAGCTGCAAGGGCTGAGAATACTTGTACGGGAAATGGAAACAACAATCGTTAGGTTTAGTGCTACAACTGCAGTTTGGTCATTATGCTCGAGATTGCACAACCAAAAAGAAGAGGGATGCTACTTATCTTCATACTCAGCTTCTCATAACACAAAAAGAAGAGGCAGGGATTCCACTTTAAGCTGAGTAATTTGATCTTATGGCTTCTGCTGCAGAATATGACGAGGAAGAAGAGGTGAATGCCAACTACATCTTGATGGCAAACTTACAATAAGCATCTACCTCAGGAATGCATGTCGACAGAGCTCCCGTTTATGATTCAGACGGTCCCTCTGACGTACATCCACGTTTTGATGATAATGATATATATAGTACGTCTAATCAAGAGGAGGAGTATACTGAGATGCTTGAGCCCTACACTGAGACACACAGGGATCAAACGAATAATCGTAATATTATTTCGAATGAGCCCAGTGTGGACCTTAGTGTGGATCAAGTTGCCCAGCCTACAACCCTTTCTGATGAAACACATGCGTATTATAAATCTCTATTTGATAAGCTTGCTAAGGATGTCGATCATGCTACGGTGGTTAATAATAAGTTTAGAGAAACTAATGCCAAATTGACCACTGAGCTTGCGGGATATAAGGAACGGGAGAAATGTTTTGAAATTCATCAGGCTAAATTTAATGAACTTGAACAAGATCATGCTATATCAGTTTATCAAGAAAAATGCACAACTAAGAAATTAAATGCCTTATATTTAAGTAGTGCTAAAAAGATAAGCGAATTGAGTGATTAAATCACTTCTCTTAATAAACATCTTTCAACGGAAAAATCTATTATTTTGGATTTAAAAGAAGAACGAAAAAAGCTGATACATGATTTCAAAATTCGAGAAGATGGGCTTCTTGAGGATTTTTGCATTAGAGAATTAGACAACCTTTTAGTGAAACATGGCCAAACTATGCAGACGATAAATATGCTCGCACCAAAAGTGAATGAGATAAATTACACTCGATACAAATTGGCTTAGGTTGTCCTCTTCCTCCTAATCCCGGATATCTTAAGCAAGTTAAGGCCACTAATGAAACCTTATATAATGGTAGTGTGCTCTTGTCTGATGAGCATGATCCTCCTAGTGTGCATGATTCCGAGGAAACTACTGAACTTGCAGTAGAGACTCGTTTAAGAATGAAAATGCTTGATAAAGAAGTGACACCCGTTTATTATCCAAAAGTTAATCCTCCAACTGTTTTTGTTCGGTCTAAAACGAGTACTGAAATGCTTTTGCTCCCAAGTGAGGAATTATCTGATGACCCTCCTAAACCGAGTATCAAACGTCGATTTCTAAACGAGCTTAAAGATAACTTTGTCATCCTTAAACGTGTTGTTAATTCCAAAATCACTGGAGGAAATTTTACATCACCTGTTCAGATTGAGGTCCAGAAAATCCTTCAAAACGATATTAATCCGATTATTAATCAAGTTGATGCACGGTTAGGCAATTTGGAAAACGCTTTTCTAAAAGAATTTGCCAACATTGTTGAAGACTTTAAATCTTTGGCGAAGGAAGCTGATGAATCTCTTGATAAAATCAAAGTTTTGGAAAACGATCTTGAACGCCTCTCTAAAGCACGTGATTCTATTGATAGTAACCCTGTTGAGTTAAGTACCTCTGTGTCGTACAATGAAAACCTCCAAACTGAGCTTGATCTTATGAAAGAGAAAATAGAATCCTATGTCATTAAAAAGGACAAAGAATTTACCAATCTTTGGAATAAATTTGTCAAAAAATGTGATGAATGCAACTATGACAAAATTTCGTATGATAAAGCCTACAATGAAATGCAACAAACTATCACACGGTTGTAGACTCGGTTAGGAGGGATTAAGGACAAGAATTTGGCCTCTTTAGGGTTAGAGAGTGCCAGTGATGGAAATGCTCAAAAGCTTAAGGCTAAGATTGCAGATTTAGAATCTGTTGTTGTTTCATATAAGCGGGCTGTTGAACAAAGTAAGTTTGTCTATCAGAAACCTATTGATAAAATCTATGAAAACTGTAAGTTAAAGGCCTTGTTAAAAGATAATACTTCTGAACCTAGCTCAATTGTGGATACGATGATCCAAAAACCTGCAACCTCGGGACCCATTCGTATTGCTGTAACACCTTTTCCCAAGGTTGCTGGAACGAAAGCTGCTGTAATCGCCCCAGGAATGTTTCGTGTTAGTCCCCCCTCTCAACCTAGGGTTGATATCTCTGCACCTAGCAAACAACGTAAAGCAAGCGTTAGGACTAAACCGGCCACTATATCTCAACCACAAGTCATCGATTTAAAAAGTGTTAATTCTAACAATCGTGTATCTTCTTCTACAAGAATAAATAACTACTCTAAGAGCAAAAGGCACATCCTACGAGAAATACAAGGAATGATAGGGTCCCTTTTACCTCTAGAAGTAGTCGCCTCAAGATCAATAATTTGGAAGTAGAAGAACACCGTAGGAATTTACCGTTTTTTAATCATAATCAGAAACTTAATTCATTTGAGTGTAACGACTTTAAGCTTACTATTTGGAATGAAAAATCTGAAGTTATTTGTGCTAAATGTAATAAATGTTTCTTTACTTTTAGTCATGATGATTGTGGTTTGACTATGAATGGTTTGAGTTATGGTGGATACACCCGAATTGACAAGCTTTCCATGAGTGAAAAACATAACACTCCTAAGGCTAAGATGTATGTTCCAAAAAGTACGCACGTAGGGTCCACAGAAAGTCTTGCTAAGCCTAGTAATCCTAGATTCACCTCTAAATGGTTGCCTACTGGTAGAAATTTTACCTGTAGTGGCAAAATTATCGACACTAGTAGTTCTCATACTGAAAGTGAAATGTCGGTATGTGATAAGGCTTAATTATCATCTAAGCCTATAGGAACCTATTTCATTGGTTGCCAAAATATTTTCTTCTCTTATCATTGGCAGGCTGTTGAAATTTGTCTCTGGTGCGTGGACTCGGGCTGTTCCAAACATATGACTCGGAATCGAAGCCTTTTAAAGAACTTTGTTTGGCGATTCATGGGAACTGTCCGATTTGGAAATGATCATGTTGCTGCAATTCTAGGATATGGTGATCTTCATTGGGGAAATATAATCATCACCAGAGTCTCTTTGTTGATGGCTTGGGACAAAATTTGTTCTCGGTTGGGCAATTTTGTGATTCAGACTTGGAGGTTGCTTTCAGAAGTCATACATGCTTTGTTAGGGATCTTGAAGGAATTGATCTATTGAAAGGAAATCGTACCACCAACCTTTACACCATTGATCTTTTTCAAATGTCTGCTGTATCTCCAATTTGTCTCATGGCCCGGGCCACTTCAACAAAGTCATGGTTATGGCATCAAAGGTTATCTCATCTCAATTTCGATGCCATCACCCAACTTGCAAAAGATGATCTCGTTACCGGTCTTCCAAAGTTCAAATATACTAAAGACCATCTTTGTCCATCATGTGAGCAAGGTAAAAGCAAGAAGAAGCCTCACAAACCTACACATGTTCAAGATCGACAAATAGGTTGCATCTCCTTTATATGGATTTGTGTGGCCCAATGAGAATCAAAAGCATTCATGGATAGCGATATGTCCTTGTTATTGTGGATGATTATTCTCGTTACACATGGGTTCATTTTCTTGCTTCGAAAGATGAAGCCCCTGATGTAATTATTAATTTCTTGAAGAAAACATCAGTGCTACTTCAAGCCCCTGTTTTCATTGTAAGAACAGATAACGGCACATAATTCACCAATCAGAAATTGAAAGATTATTTTGACGAAGTTGGGATTACTCATCAAACTTCGACTGTAAGAACTCTAGAGCAGAATGGAGTTGTGGAACGGAGGAATCGTACGTTAGTTGAAGCTGCTCGGACGATGCTTCTCTCCTCCAGTGCACCGTTATTCCTTTGGTCTGACGCTATAGCAACTACATGTTATAATCAAAACCGTTCCATTATTCACACCCGTTTCAACAAAACACCTTATGAGATCATTAATGGAAGAAAACCGGATATTTCATTTTTACATGTCTTCGGTGCATTATGTTATCCGAAGAATGATCGTGAAGATATCGGTAAACTTGAACCTAAAGGTGACATTGGTTTTTTCATTGGTTATTCTTCAACTGCTTGTGCTTACAGGGTCTAGAATCGAAGGAAAATAAAGGTAATGGAGACTATGAATGTTACCTTTGATGAACTCTCGGTTATGGCCTCTCAACATAGAAGTTCACATCCCGAGCTTCAAGGTCAGACTTCTGGACACGTAATTTCAGGACTCGCGCTTCAATTTGCACCGTCAGCAATCTCATCGTTACAACCTTCGGAACGTGACTTGGAAGTTTTATTTGGGCCAATCTATGATGAATATATGGAGGGTCCTTCGTCATTTGGTGTTCCTCAAAATGCCCCGACTGCACCTACTACGGTAGTTCCAGAACCTCCAATTGCATCTACACCAACGGCATCCGTTTTTGCACCATCTATGCCAACCTCAACCATATTGACTCCAAACATTCCAACCACTTCTCCGACTGCTGACACAACTCAACAACATTCTCAGCAAATTCCTAATCATGTTCATCTTCAGAATGAAATAGTTGCTGAAAATACAAACAATGCGATGCTCAACGAACATGAGTTTGTTAATCCATTTGTGGCTTCCACAAGTACTACTCAGCCGTCAACACCATATGTGGATCCATCGAGCTCGCATCAAGTTTCTCATACACTTCCACATGAACACAGATGGACTAAGAATCATCCTTTCGTTCAAGTGATTGGCAATCTCTCACGACCAGTCTCAACACGAAATCAACTGCGTACCGACGGTGATATGTGTATCTATGCACTATCAGTCAGCACAATGGAACCAGCAAGTGTGAAAGAAGCAATGACCAATGCATCATGGATTGAGTCTATGCAAGAAGAACTCAATCAGTTCCTCGGGCTTGATGTATGGGAGTTAGTACCTCGACTGGACAATGTCGATCCCCTTACTCTGAAATGGTTATTAAAAAACAAGATGGATGAGCAGCAAACGGTCATTAGGAACAAGAATCGGTTAGTCGTGAGAGGTTATAAACAACAGGAGGGAATTGATTTCGCAGAATCCTTTGCCCCGGTTGCTCGGATGGAAGCTATTAGGATTTTCTTGGCATACGCTGCACACAAATCATTCACTGTATATCAAATGGACGTGAAGACGGCTTTCTTGCATGGGTCGTTAAAAGAAGATGTGTACGTATGTCAACCTGAAGGTTTCATTAACACCGAACATCCAAGCCATGTATACAAGTTAAAAAAGGAAATTTATGGTTTGAAACAAGCACCAAGGGCATGGTACGACGAATTATCATCATTTCTTCTCCAAAATCACTTCAGCAAAGGAACCATTGATCCAATGTTGTTTATCAAGCACTACGAGAATGACATCTTGGTGGCTCGGGTCTATGTAGATGATATTATATTCGGTTCTACTAACCCAAAATATTCCATATTATTTGCCGACCTTATGAAAAGTCAATTCGAAATGTCCATGATGGGGAAAATGACGTTTTTTCTTGGTCTCCAAGTTCACCAATCCCCCCGTGGTATTTTCATAAATCAGTCTAAGTATGTGCTTGAGATTGTAATGAAATTTGGTATGGATAACTGTGATCCTATTGGTACTCCAATGGACACTAAACACAAGCTTGATTTGGATAAGAAAGGGACATTTGTAGATGCTACAAAATACCAAAGTATGATCGGGTCCTTTATGTACTTAACCTCAAGCATACCGGACATTGTGCATGCTACTTCTTTATGTGCTCGGTACCAGGCTAAGCCAACCGAGAAGCACCTCAAGGAGATTAAAAGGATATTTCGTTATCTCCGGGGAACCATTCACATGGGTCTCTGGTATACGAAGGATTCGGGTTTTAATCTCACTGCTTTTTCAGATGCCGAGCATGCAGGGTGTCATGACACATTCAAGAGCACTTCCGGTAGAGCACAATTCTTAGGCGAGAAGCTAGTGAGCTGGTCCTCAAGAAAACAAGACTTTACGGTGTTCTCCACCGCGGAAGAAGAATATGTGTCTCTATCCGTGTGTAGTGCTCAAGTCCTTTGGATAAGAACAAAACTCACGGACTATGGCTTTTACTTTAACAAAGTTCCTATCTATTGTGATTCACAATCAGCCATAGCCATATCCTGCAACCCGGTCCAACACTCCATGACCAAGCACATAGCTGTCCGATTCCATTTCATAAAGAAGCATGTGGAAAGAGGAACGATCGAACTGTTTTTTGTCAAGACGGACTACCAACTAGCCGACATCTTCACCAAAGCTCTTTCTCAAGACAGATTTGAATTCTTGGTTCGCCGACTTGGTATGCGTAGTTTCACTCCAGATGAACTTCAACGTCTTGCACATTCGCAGTAACCTTGTATATATCTATCAGAAAATCAAAATACAAAAATATAAAACCTATAAAAACAAAATTAAAAATGAGAAAATCTTTCAAAAATACCAAAAATATTCTTCTTCGACATGTCTCTCAGTATTGATAATATGGACGTACTTAGAAATGTTGTTCAATAACGACACGGGTACGTACATAAAGTTCGAATGAGAGTTCAAATGTTTTCAAAACCTGTTTTTTTTTCTATTTTCTTCTCATAATGGCTTATAGTCACATCTCAGACTATAACCCGGTCCCCAAAGAAAGGAAAGTCTATAACTTATCCTCATCAACGGGAAATTAATTTTTCTCGGTCATGGGCTTATATTGAAACATTCAAAGTTTTAAGCTCATGAACTCAAGGAAAATGTTCATTTATGTACATTCTTCCTCAACAACGGGAAATTCAGTTTTTTCGGGTTTGAGCACAACTTTTCAAGGTATTTCAAAACGGTGTGCTTATATACTCCCCTATTTTAATTAGAATTCCTTTTTTAGGGGGAGTACAAACTTTCATGCAACATTATTCTCTCCATGTTTCATCACTAGTTTCACAAAAGTTTCAGTCACATGCAATTTTTGAGGGGGAAAATAGTGATTAAAATGTGTCATCTTGGATAAGATCTTTGATATAAGGCTTTTCTCTTCCTAATATGTGAAAAAACCTTTCCTTTTATGATGCACATATGTAGGGGGAGCATTTTGGTGATACAAAAAACCTTCAAGGTGTAAACACTGCTTTCATCAACATCTTGATTTCTTCTTCAACAGGTTTATCTGGTTACGATATCTATACCCTTCAACACATTAATTCACGATGGTATTGGTGTCAAAAGGTGGTTAGATATTCGTACTATGATCCAACCAGAACCAGAGGGATCATCCCAGGGACAATCCGTTAGAATTTAGATGTCCTTAGGAAAGATAGAGTAGTTGAGTGTACGAGAAAAATGCCGACTAATGACTTAAGCTAGCACTGGAACAATCACAACAAGGTGTTAGTTATGACGTCTTGGTAAGCATTGAAGAGGTTGAAGAATGAAAAAGAAATGTAAGGATAAAGGGTGTAAAGAAAGAAGCCCTCCATACAACTTAGGCAGAAACTAGGTCAATACATCTATTATGAGAATCACTTTGATTATTTCTGATACTGAAGACAAAGCATCATGGACCCAGTGATGCAATGCACAACCCTTCCCAGCCTACTCAAGCTTCTCTCAAAAGAAGTTTGTTTTATTGTCACGGAGTTCAACTCATTTCTATCAACTTTCTCACTCTGAGATAGTAGATATTGAAAAGGTGGCAGTCTGCTCCAGCCTCCGATCACCAAATAAACGTGCACTTATAGTGTCTAGAGCCAACGAGATTCATCAAAAAGTCTCATTAGGACACTTATTACATATATCAATTGTTGTTCATCATTAGAACACAAGCAATAATTTATAGAGTCCTACGCTCTACCCTTGTGATATTGCCAGAACATTCAGATTGATACTCTTTAGTATTCACAGTGATGAATGGAAATCCTTCCAATGTTAACATCAAACAGCACTGCGGTAGGTCATGTGTAAGATTCACTTGAATTGAACATATGTTAACTGGAAAGAAACAGTGGTTTGATTCTTTTGTGACTCAAACTTGTTCCAGGTCTCGATGCAATATCTTTATGATCGTGCCAGAACATTCAGAGTAATACTCCTGAGTAAGTGACGAATGGAAATCCTTCTAGTGTCATCATCAAACAGCACTGCGGTAGGTAACTTGTGAGATACTATTTGAATCAAACTTGTGTCAACTGGAAAGCAACAATGGTCTGATTCTTAATTGAATCAAACTTGTTCCAAGAAATTGAATTGACGACTTAATCAGCAGAATGGAACTGCTTGATTCACTCTTTACTATGAACTATCTTTCAAGATATACAAGTACTGAGAACGGCTACCACAGTCGGAAACCCTGTCAAGGAAGTTCTTTGAACTTACCTAATTACAGGTACAGTATTCGTACTGTATAACGGGAAACCGGAGGAATGCAAATGGTGGTGTAACTTCAAGAGTCGTAATTCAAGACCACATGCTCATATAAATGAAGAAAGCTCAAGAACATCTAAAGACAAAGACTTCCGCTACTCTGATGATCAAGGGAGATTGTTAACAAGCTTTCAAGTCAACACAGAACATGAGTATGTGGGGAAGGACACAAGAACACAAGCTGACAAAGTTTCAAGATTAAGTCAAGAAAAAGATCAAAGATCCAAGATCACAAGTCATGAAAGGAACTATGAAGGAACTCTCAAGACATCGAGCTTCAAAGTCTGCAACAACAAAGAAGTGAAGTCACATATTACATGACCACCCCTTAGGGGGAGATTGTTAGAAGTAATTAAAGTGATGGTCATATAATATATCGTTGCGAAGCTCGTGAAAAATGTTATTTAATGATGTCGAGAGTTTTTAGTTATTATTGTTTATGTAACAGGATTTAGTCCCGAACACACAAATGAGGAAGGCCTCCTAAACATTTTTACTTAGTATAAAAGGCCTTCTAGGCCTCATTTGTGTGTGTGCTTTTCGATAAAATAGTTTTAGAGAGAGAAATGTGTGTTTGTTTCTCTCACTAGGAAATCACCAACACTTTGTATTCTCGTTTCTTCATCTTAATCTAATCTTTCTTTTTTGCTTTAATCTTCATCATGTTATCCGTGTTTGGTTAGTCGTGTGTATACATCTTACAATTTGTGTTGATATATGATATATGCTTGGTTGAGTGCTAGTTGCTGCAAGTTATTGGCTTTTAAACATCAAAATCTTGATTGTGCTATAAAAGTTGGAAATCTGTTTGTTTTGACCTAAGATTTTGGAAACACTTAGTTTGTATGCATGCTTAGGGATAACAAGTGATTAAACATACTTATTATAACCTGTTAAGAAGATTTGAGTGTTTGAAATTGGATTTGTGGTCAAGTATATCAACAAAGTATCAAAACTGCATGTTCTTTGTTCATCAGTAACATTTTTGAGCTTGAATCTTGATCTAGGCCTTGAACCATTGCATGAAACCTGTTTATATTTGCTCATTTGAATTATTTATAGCTTGTGTATGCATTTGGTGAAGTTTGGCTGGCTAAATCTTGCTAAAAGTGCTAATTTGGTGAAAACTGCTTATTGTTCATATCTAGGCAAAGTCTGGTGACGTTTTGATTAAACTCTATTAATTGGCTAGTTGAATTTGTATTTTTGTTGTTGTTATTGACTCCTTGTGATTAACTAATCACTTGGGTGCCTTTGCTTAACCTGAATCCAACAAAAAGTCACTAAAGATAAAAAGTCAAATTGGTCAAGCAGTGGGAACTCCTTTCCCTATTACTAGTCACTGCTAGTGTTAAATATCAAAAAGCTTATTCATAAGCCATTTTGGCTTATCCAGACTTGCAACAACTTATTTTTTGTGATAGATCTTCCTTATTTGACCCATTGATTTGAACTGGAGCTTATTAGGGTTTGACTTTTAAGTTTGACTAGAAAACCAAACAGTTTGACTTTTAACATAACTGCTTATTGCTTATAATATCTTATTTATTGTGCTTATTGGAAAACTTTTTGATTATATTGCTTAATTAAGTCATTTAAAACCTTTTGCAACTTGAATCAGCACTTGAGGTGGTCTAGAACTCAAAAACGACTATTTTGTCGTTTTGTGAAGAGAGCCTTTGCTTATTTCAGGCTTATTTCTTGTGCTTTTTCAAAATTTCTTTTCACAGATCTCTTTAGTAACTCAAAAGAAGCTTGTGTGTCAAATTAGAGCTTATGGCATTAGCTTATGGCTTAATGGGCTCAAAAGCCTATTAAGAATAAGTTGTTGACTTGATAAGCTATGATAAGCACATTTTCAGCTTTTGGGCCTTCAGAGTTTTGTTCTTAAAAGCAAATTTTAAGTCAGATAGGAAGTTTTGGGCTTATTTGGTTGACTTTTTTATTGGGCCAATTTCAAGCCCATTAAGGGACTGTTTTGTCATTTAGCCCATTTTAGGGCCCAATAGGGGTAATTTTGTAATTTCAAGTTAATTTCTGTTTTATTTAGGTTAAAATATACTAGTTTGCAACTTTTTAGAATTTTTTATAAATTTTGGATTTTTATTAATATTTTATTATCATTTTGTTATTAAAAATTGAAATTTTGATTTTTACATGTTTTTCATTTTTCCTAGTTTAAATAAATTAAGTTAGGAATTTTTAAATTTTTAGATTAATTTTATTGTCATTAGATTAATTTTTAGAATTATTTTGAATTTTAATAGTTTTTAATTATTTTTAAATAGTTTTTATTAATTTTAAAATTTTCAAAAATAGTTTTAAATTTAGGTAAGTCAGTTTAGAGGTTTGCAAGTTAAAAAATATCATTTTTGGCTTTTTGTTAATTAAATTTGTTTTTGGGGCTTTAATTAGTATTAAAAAAATTAATATTTAATTAAATAAGAGGTTTAAGTGATTTTTGATTTTTTGTAAACTCTTACCTTTTTTAGGATTTATTGCATTTTTCTAGGAATTTTTAGGGTAATTTTTAAATTTAGTCACTTTTTACGGTTTTACGTGTACGACTTCGTCTTAGTTTAATTCAAAATCGTAACCGTCATTCTTTTCTAATCTCTTTTCTACTTTTCTTTTTTCATCAATATAATCACAAATACTTAATCATATCTTTACACAACACACAAGCCTTCTTGAGAACTAACTCATTTTTAGGTCATTTGTGCACGGTTTTCCTAAACCGTCGTACTTACCCTATTTACCTCCTTTTCCTAAAGGTGTGTAAAAACTCAACCATCATTTTGACGCCGCTTCCGGGGAGGCGTGTTGTGTTTTGATTTGAACAATTGTTGTTTTTATACTCTCCATAATATCTATTTGTATTAGTAGCACTCCACTAATACGTATTATCGGTTTTTTGTTTTTGAGTGAATATTACTATATTGTATACGTAGAACAATAACTTCACAAGTACCCCAAAAGTGTGAAAACACAACCTTGATTGGGAGGTCATTACTCAATCATTATATTCGAATCTTAAACAAGAAAGAAAAGGAAAAATAGATATTACTTTCGTGAAGCTTAATTTTGACAAACACAAACTATAAGGTGGGTATAAGGCGGGTATTATAAAATATATCCTAAGGAAACAGGCTCTTGAGTGCTTCGCGCCGCCTCGTTTCCCCGCTTGCTTGTGTGTGTTTAGATAAAAAGGGCTAATCGAGGGTTTGCCAACCAAAGTATTATCTAAGTATCATATATATTTTCTTGGTTTCATTTGATTAAACCCTCTTGAACGTTTTGGTGTTCCACCAACGTTCTAAAGTCATCGAAGGCGTTCACTTCACGTGATCGTTTTCATTCCTTGAGGCTTCTTTAATCAAGAGATTTGATTAAGGGAGAGATTTGTAGATTTTTGTCTACTTAATACAATCACCAAAATCCAAAAAAGGTAAAAACAATAAAAAAAAACCACAAAAAAATTGGAAAAATTAAAACCACCAAAAAGAATTTTCTTCGCTCATCCCCACGTTGTACGTGACGTTTATGCTTACTCGTAATCAAGCAAGATGTACACGTAAACGAAAAACCGATAGGAGTCGACACCTACTCCTAATTTTTCTAGTGAGGAGTCTCCTATTGACGAACCTATCGTAGAAGAAGAACCAACCATGGCGAATCGAACTATGATGGAGTTACTTCAAGCACCCACCGAGGGCTATGGAGAGGCTATTGTGATTCCCGCTATCCTTGCGGAGAATTTTGAAGTATAAACGGGTTTGTTGTCGATGATCCAAAACAACAAATTCCATGGTGATGAAAAGGACAACCCACACAACCATATCCGCCAATTCAATCGTCTTACCGCCACTTGTAAATTTAAGGATGTTACTAATGATTCGATTAAGATGATGCTTTTTCC
Organism: Glebionis coronaria; assembly: GCA_025667525.1. NCBI lineage: Eukaryota > Viridiplantae > Streptophyta > Magnoliopsida > Asterales > Asteraceae > Glebionis > Glebionis coronaria. The sequence continues at coordinate 30,534,281 of CM046881.1, forward strand.
GTATTCCTTAGCGAGGCCCGCTAAAATTTGGTTAGAGAAAGAGCCACCCATATCTATATTGACGTGGAAGGATCTCGTTTCAAATTTTGTAAACCAATTTTTCCCGCCCTCTAAGACTACGCATTTGAAAAACAAGATTTCAAAATTTTCACAAGAATTTAATGAGAGTTTTTCAACGGCTTGGAATAGGTTTAAGGAAATGTTACATGAGTGTCCTCATCACGGTTTTTCCGACTTGCATCAAATTGACACGTTTTACAATGGTTTAAATGATCATGAGAGAGATTATCTTAATGCCGCCGCAGGTGGTAATTTTTTGTGTAAAACGGTTGAGGAAGCGTTGTTGATAATTGAGAATATATCTAAGGTGTATAGTCCTCGTAACACATCGAGTGTTCGTAAGGCTTCGTCTTAGGCTTCACCTTCTTTGTCCAATACCATCGATGCTTGCCAAATTGAGGCGAATTTGGAAAACAAAATCTTTGATAAGCTTAAAGGTCTTTTTATTGAATTCAAAGTTGGTGAACAAAGTGCTCCCGCTACGGCTAAAGCGGTTGAGGTTTCATGTATGTATTGTGGTGGAGGTCATGATTTCTTCGAGCGCATTACCAACGGTGGTAACACTTCGAGTGCCTACGCGGCCACGGGAACTTACAACAAAAACGGTCAAGTTACCCGCTCTAATCAAATGACTCCAACGAGTTTTGCTCCCAATCAAAATGCTAACAACAACTATCGAAAGAATCAAGTTGGTTTCAAAAACAATTACAAAGGAAACAACTATGGGAATCAAGGGGCTAATAACAATCAAGTTTCAAACGAAAATCAAAACAATGATTTTCAAGACAACAACAAAAACTTTGAAAGATCTTCGAAATGAATTTGTCGAATACGCAAATGGAAACGATGCTAGGTTTGATAATATTCAAAGAGAGATCATTATCCTAAGATCCAAGTTTAAGAATGACTTGAAAAAGGAGTTGAAAAATGAGTTAGCAAATGAGCTTAAGATCCATACAAACAAAATAGAGGGAAATGTAACTAGGTTACAACAAAACCAACAAAAAATGGAACAAGGGAAACATGAAATAACACAAGAGATGATTAAGGCCGAGAAGAGGCACTCTATGTTTAAGGATAAAATTTCATCCATGTTTGAGGCTATAATGTGTAAACTGTCTTCGAGTAGTCTTCCTAGCAATACCATATCGAACCCTAAGGGATAAATGAAAGTGATTACCACACGAAGTGGTAAGACACTTAAGAAACCGACTCCTCAACCAATTGCTCCTACGGAGGAAGAAATTAAGGAAGAACCCGAGGTGGTGGTCGAAAAGGAGCATGTCCCAATCCCACGAAGTACAGCTCATACCACACCTACGCTTGACCCATTACCACATTTGGAACCTGAGATTCCAAAGGCTATGCCTATGCCTCAACCCACACCACCTTTGCCCTATCCATCGAGACTTAGAAAGGAGAAACGTCAAGAGCGCAACAATTACCAATTTGAGCTTTTTATGAAAATGTTTCGTGACGTTCATTTTAATGTGAGTTTTGTCGATGCTTTGGTCAAGATGCCTCGATTTGCCGCTAACGTTAAGAGTATGTTAAACAACAAGGAGAAATTTCAACAATTGTCTAGTTGTTCCTCGGTTTATCTTAACCGCATACCAAAAAAAGTCGGTGATCCCGGTAAATTCTTGATTTCATGTGCAATACAAGATATGGAAGAATGCTATGCCTTGGCGGATCTTGGTGCTAGTATTAACTTGATGCCACTTGCAATCTTCAAGTCGCTCAATCTTCCTAATCTTACTCCTTTACTAATGTCTATCGAGTTGGCCGATCATTCCACGATTCCCGCGTATGATTGGCCGAAGACGTTTTTGTGTAAGTGGGAAAGTTCTATTATCCGGTAGACTTTATCATTGTCGATATTCCCACGGATCCTCAAGTTCCTCTTATTTTAGTTCGTTCATTTTTAGATACGTCTATGGCTTTAATTGATGTGCATGCTAGAAAAATCACCTTACGTTTCAGCGACGAGGAACTTGTTATAAACGCAAATCAAAATTTTCCAGTTTTTCATGTTTATTCCGTTTCTACCATAAACCACGTTGATAAGATCGACGTTGCTTGCGAGGAATTTTCACAAGAAGTTTTAGGTTTTGGTGATGCTGAAAATATTGGCAATCCCAATATGCTTGATCCCATTCTTGATAATTCGACACCAACTTTCACTCCATTTGAAGGTGGTGGTTTTACGTTGGAAGAATTTGATGTTCCACGTACTTGTGACGAAGACCTCGACAACAATGAGGACTTCTCGATTATCAAGGATTTTCTTAACTATTTCCCATTTCCTCCACCCGAGGAGGCTATGAGTATCGAGCCCAAATCTTCAATTGAGGAACCACCAATCCTCGAGTTGAAACATTTACCTCCTCACCTTGAATATGTATCTTTGGAGGGGGACGACAAGTTGCCGGTTATTATTGCGAAAGATCTTTCGAATAATGAAACAACCGCACTTGTCGATGTTCTAAAGGATCACAAAGTGGAAATTGCGTGGAAATTATCCGACATTAAGGGGATCGATCCCAAATTTTGTACCCACAAAATCTTAATGGCGGAGGACTACAAACCCGTAATTCAATTTCAAAGGAGGGTGAACCCCAAAATTCACGACGTCATCAAAAAGGAAGTTCTAAAACTCCTTGACGCGGGAATGATTTACCCTATTTCTGATAGCCCTTGGGTGAGTCCTATTCATTGTGTCCCTAAGAAGGGAGGAATGACCGTTGTGCCAAACGATGCAATGAGTTAATTCCAACTAGACTCGTGACCGGTTGGAGGGTGTGTATCGACTATCGTAAGTTGAATGACGCCACTCGTAAAGACCATTTTCCCTTGCCCTTCATGGATCAAATGTTGGAGCGTCTTGTGGGAAACGATTTCTATTGATTTTTAGATGGTTTTTCTGGTTACTTCCAAATCCCCATCGATCCTCGTGATCAAGAAAAAACTACGTTTACGTGTCCATATGGAACGTTTGCCTATCGTAGAATGCCATTCGGACTTTGCAATGCACCGTGAACCTTTCAAAGGTGCATGATGGCTATTTTTCATGACATGATCGAGAATACGATGGAAGTCTTTATGGATGATTTTTCCGTATATGGTTGTTCGTTCACTTCGTGTTTATCGAATCTTGAGAGAATGCTAAAACGTTGTGAGGAAACCAACCTTTTGCTCAATTGGGAAAAATGTCATTTTATGGTTAAAAGTAGAATCGTTTTAGGGCACAAGATTTCGAAAGCGGAGATTGAGGTAGACAAACCTAAGGTAGACGTCATCGCCAAATTACCTCATCCCAAAACCGTCAAGGGAGTTAGGAGTTTCCTAGGCCACGCGGGCTTTTATCGTCGATTCATCAAGGATTTTTCAAAGATTTCTAGACCTATTACACATATCCTCGAAAAAAGACGCTCCTTTTGTCTTTAACGAAGATTGTGTACGAGCCTTTGAAATCCTTAAGAGGAAACTTACCGAAGCTCCCATTCTTGTTGCTCCCAATTGGAACCTCCCCTTTGAGCTCATGTGTGATGCTAGTGACTAAGCTATTGGGGTCGTTTTGGGGCAACGTCATGAAAAGCACTTCTTGCCTATTCACTATGCTAGCAAGACGATAACCGGGGCTCAACTAAAATACACTACAACAGAGAAGGAATTCCTTGTCGTGGTGTATGCATTTGAGAAATTCTGACCTTACCTCGTCTTGACTCGATGCAGATCATTCGGTTATCAAGTATCTTATGGCTAAACAAGATGCAAAGCCGAGATTACTTCGTTGGATTCTCCTCCTATAAGAATTTGATGTTGAAATCCTTGACAAAAAAGGAGCTGAGAATCTAGCGGCCGATCGTCTTTCTCGTTTGGAAGATCCTCACCAAAGTGTTTACGAGCCAAAGGAAATTACCGAAACATTTCCTCTCGAGACACTTGGTGTAGTTAATTCTAAGCTTGATTCATCTACCCCATGGTTTGCGGACATCACAAATTACCATGCGGGGAACTTCATCATTAAGGGTATGACGACTCAACAAAAACCAAAATTCTTTCCTGACGTCAAGTTCTATTTTTGGAACGACCCTTATCTATTTCGGACTTGTGCGGATCAAATTATTCGACGTTGTGTCTTTGGTACCGAAGCTTCTAACATCCTTAGAGCTTGTCATGAGGGACTCACGGGTGGTCACCACGGTGCTAATCTCACGGCTAAGAAGGTCTTTGATGCCGTTTCTTTCGGCCTACTATTTACCGAGATGCACATGAACTTGTGAAGTCGTGTGACTCATGCCAACGAAAAGCCTCACAAAACGATGAAATGCCACAAAATATCATCCAAGTGTGTGAGATCTTTGACGTTTGGGAAATTGATTTTATGGGCCGTTCCCATCATCTCATGGTAATAAGTACATCCTTGTCTCTGTTGACTACCTATCCAAGTGGGTGGAAGCTAAGGCTTTACCCACGAGCGATGCTCGTGTTGTAGTCAAGTTCTTGAAAAGCTTGTTTTCTCGGTTTGGAACCCCTCGTGCGATCATAAGCGATCGTGGAACCCATTTTTGTAACGACTAATTCGAAAGGGTCCTAAGGAAATATGGGGTTACACATCGGATTTCTACGGCTTATCACCCACAAACGAGTGGGCAAGTTAAGGTTTCAAACCGAGCGTTGAAGAGGATCTTGGAGAGATCGATTGGAGAGAACCGACAATCTTGGTCGGATAAGTTGGACGATGCTTTATGGGCCTTTCGGACCGATCATAAGACACCCATCGGGTGCACTCCTTATAAGCTTGTGTATGGGAAGAATTGTCACTTGCCAATTGAACTTGAACACAAAGCTTATTGGGCCCTTAAGCATTGTAATGATGATATTGAGACCGCGGGAAAACACCAGAAAATGAAATTGAATGAATTGGATGAATTGAGAGATATTGCTTATGAACATTTAGTGATTTACAAAGAAAAAACTAAAAAGTTTCATGACTCAAAAATTAAAAATCGGGTTTTTAACATTGTAGATCAAGTGTTGCTTTTTAACTCTCGTTTGAAAATATTTTCCGGCAAGTTGAAATCCCGTTGGTCCGGTCCATTCACCGTGACTCAAGTTTTTCCTTATGGGACCATCGAGCTAGCTCAAAATGATGGCCCCAATTTCAAGGTGAATGGACATAGGTTGAAGCACTACTTTGGCGAGGAAGTTCCATCCTTGAACTACCTCGACCAAATCACCTTCCCCAATGATAACTAGTATTGAGGGGATCGAGTCGAGCTCATGACTCGGTAATCAAAAACGAGGTGCCTCGTGGGGGAGTCCCATGCTTATCCTATGTACATATTATCGCTTTTTAATGTAGTAACGTGAGGGGATTTGTGCCCTTCCAACCTTTTTTCCGTGGTTGTTTGTGATATGTAATTTTTAGATGATCATGATCTTCACGATTGGAGCCTCTCGTGTTCGTTTTATTGGAGCACTCGATCGTTTGCTTTGAAGAATTTCTCAATATCTATGATATATCCTTATATGTTCTAACCTTAGGTTTATAGCACACTTCATAAACGGCTTTAAATTTAACGGTTACACCCTTTCCATGCTAGATTATGCATTCGACTACGTCTCTAGTATGGGGGTTTCCAACCCTTAGACTCGAAACATTGAGGACAATGTTTAACTTTAGTATGGGGGGGGGGGGTGAATAGATACTTGCCTTGCCAAACCTTTACGCTTTCCAAAGTTTATCTTTTTGTTTATCGTTTTGTTGCAAAATAAGGCTAAAAATGGCCAAATTTTAAAAAATTTCTCAAATTTTTATAACTGTTGAAGACACGAATGTAGGTTTTCCGATGGCGAGAATAAGAGTCATTTTTTACTCGACCGTGCGTGTTGAGCACTTAGCTTCGATTCCTTAACTTTATATTAGACTAAGTCTCTTAAATGAGGACGAGAAATGATAGAGTTAATTATAAGTTACTATGCTAAACGTAGAATATTCGTATTCTTTCAAAAACTCATGTGTTCTCGTTGTTTGCTTATTCTCCCTTCGCTTGTAAATATATTTTGCTCAATAAGTATTGGCTTAGCGGTTTAGTCTTGATTGTTGGTTTCTAGTCTTTTCTAGTAGCTTCCATGTAATTAAATTGGGAAGACATTAAGGTATCGCCAGCGTCACGGTTTTAAAGTATTGGCAACTCGAATAATCGAAACCTTCACCCAATAATAAGATTTCAAGTGCTCACCTAAATCAAGCAAACAATTTGAAGCTCACAAGGTCAAAAAATCTATGCGAAATTGAAAGTGAATCAAGCCTTAATCTTTAAAGCTTTAAAGATCCAAAATTCACTTTTAGCGTGAGGATATACGTCTTTGGCCATAATAAACACCTCGTGGAGAGGTTAAATAAAAGGAAAGGCAAGACCAAAGTCATAATAAAAGCTTCATGGCGAAGTTGAATAAAATATGGAGGTAAACCTATGATAATAAGGCCCATCCGGTAGGGGGCGTATTAAAGTCTTGGTAATATGTTTCATGTTCAAAACCGTTATAAAACCGTGTTTATCGATCCTTCTTGTTGACTTAATTTTTTGACATCGTTGCCTATTAGGAGGGGTTATTAATTTGATGGTCTTGGTTACACCGTTATGTATCTATTTTTAGACCTAAATCTCTATCATCGCATAAGTCAAAAATGTATCCTCGTGAACATTCAAGACAAAATAAAATATAAGAGATACAACTTAGGAAAATAGGAGGATAAGTACGTGATTAGGGTATATGAGTAGTGTGAGCATTAATAACTTATAATGACAATGATCTCGTTGCACGCTTAGTGTGGAATTGGGGTGAAAATTGAGGACGACGAAATTATTTCTAACGAAGCATTCATGTGTTCTTGTTCTATGAACCTAAACGTCTCATTTTGCGATGAAAATCATACATTATGTCTAAAACGCAAGTTGTAGTAATAGTAGTAGTGTAGCTGGTTTATCATTCAATAAAAGTGAATAAAAATGAATTTTGGAGATGCTACGATACTTTATTCTAGCGTTGCGTGAGGGCACGACAATGGTTTAGTATGGGGGAGTGATGAGACTGCTTTTATAAATAGCCTCATCGTCAAAAACAGGCTTAAAATGCATTAAATATCATCAAAAAGGCCAACTATATGCTTGTGTTTGTTACATGTGTATTTTAGGTACGGATATTGAGAAAATGACAAAAGATCACAAGAAACAAGCAAAAACGAACACGGGAAACGAAGCCGCACAATGAACCAAGCCCTAGTGTTGATTTTCCAAGAAAAACCCTTGAAGAAATGAAGATTGTACAAGAAGGGTCCTACAATATTGAAGAATTTACACTTTAAACCCTTGTATATTCATAATTACAAGTTTGGTCCTTAAAGTTTGTCAAATTTACAAAAAGGCCCCTCCACTTTGAAGAATTGGCAAGAAATGTCCCTCATAAATCAAGACTTGTCAATATTTGTCCTCCAAGAAGTCAACAACACAAGTCAAGACCATAATGTTTGAATAAAATGCCAAAACAGCCTTTCAAGTATCAAGAATTGGTAAGAAATACCCCTGAAAATACTTTGGAAAAGTATTTAGGGCAAAAGTGTGAAAACTGAAAGTTTGATTACAAAGGAAAATCAGTTTTTACCATTTAATCACAAAGTGAAAGAAAGAAGATGTAACACCCCCAAATTTATACAACTCAACACAGCGGAAGACTCGTTGGTGTTACGGGATAGCACATTACTCACATCATAGACAACGCATAAAAATCGCGTCGTTTAATAATAAATCATTTCCATTCATAAATATCAAAGTTACATCGGTCCCAAGTCATATTAATTCATACAAAGTTTTACAAAGTGTTTGAATGGAAAATATTGTTTAAGTGCGGGCCATGAATTCTTGTTGTCTTCCCGAGAATTACCTTCAAGTACCTGAGATAAAACATGTTAAAAGAAAAGGTCAGCGATAACGCCGAGTGAATTCATAGAGTTTATTAAATTCCATCAATATAACTTTGGTATAAAATTAGTACCAAAAATCAATTCGTACAATTTATTGTAATAGGCCGTAAAATAGTCAAAATCATTTTATACAAATCTTTGTAATAGGCCATAAAATAGCCAAAGTCATTTTATACAAATTCTTATCGAAAATCATAATATAGGCATTTGCCTTAAAAATTATTATACGAGCCAATGTCGTAAAAACATCATACAATACGTCTTATAACGTTGTATGAAAATAAAAACCGTTATATGAATATGGTTATAAAAACCCAAACACAAACATAATATCAATAGTATGACCCTGTATTGCTAGTCAGGCAATACATCGTAATTCGAAGCGTCTAATAGTATTTCGTTAGTTTTTGGATTATTATAAGCCGCATGACATTGTTACCTTACTAAACCAAAACGGGTAGCTAACCCGATACCAATTTTGCCCATCTAAAGTAGCGTGTCGTCACAAAGGTCACGCTATGGAAATATTCTCATACATAAATTCGCTTACCAATCAATGTGGCACGGCGGGGATCAACCGTCAAGGCGCGAACTGGGGTGATCGTCCCCAAATAGTACTATTAAATGCATAAGCGTCTACCAACTCCCGGTAGTTCACAGTTCATGCTAATGGGACTTTTAGTGACATAACCTAACTTTAATAATCCATTTTATTTCATCTATCGGGTCCATTAATCATTTATCGGGTCATAGAATCGGGTCATTCAATCATTCGGGTCCAAAATCAATAAACAACCAATCGGGACAAATGGTGTCCTATTTTATAAAACTAACATGTTATCTCCCTCGCGGGTTTATAAAACATTTAGAAAAACATTTAAAAGAGTGTGAGGCTATGAACTCACGTTGATGTGGGAAGGCGGGTTGTCGGCAATTCGGACGTACGGTACGTGCTTCAATCACGGAAACCTAGACAAATAATACTCGGTCTTAGAAGTTTGTCCAATGACTTTATAAAAATATCAATTATGTATACATATGATGATTATATATATATGATGATCAAGTGTGTTTACATATTCTCGTTTACTCATTTTAGAGTTACGTGTTGATAACTTTTATACTAGTTTTCTCGTCTTACCTATTTACGTGTTTTAGGTCCAACAAGCTTATTATAAGTTATTTAACTTATTTTAATACATTTTGTACTTTTATTATCAGTACATACACTTTCAATTTGGGCCCAAATGGGTTAAGCCCAATAAGTTCTTTTTATGGGTGTTTATCTTATTTAGTCCAATTATTAGCCCAAGTATTAGTCCAATATGTTTACTTAGCTCGTTAATGTCCGTATGCCCTATAGTTCGGGTTTTATTGGTTTTTACTTGTTATACATGTCTATATATCAGTATATAAGTTTTATAAAGTTTTCATTAGACGGGTCCAACCATCTAAGTTTTATTTAACAAAAACGTTAATTTTACGGCAATAGCCGAAAAAGTCGTAAAAATCATGTTTATAGTTTTATAACTTATAAAACTTAACAAGTTTCCATTTTTATCATTTATACACTTATTACACCTTTTATATATTTATACAAATATAATCCATGAGTTAGTGGGTTTTAATTTATATTTTATACATTAAAATTTTGAGTGCTTATATAATAGTATTATTCTTTAATTTCCAAAACTCTGATTTTTAACTTCACTTTCACCAAAACTGCCATATCTTGAGTTCTATATGGAGATAGAAGCTCAAATTTTTATCACATAAACTACATGATATGTGCTACATTTAACTTACCTATAGCTACTGTTGAATCATCTTCTAAATATTTTCTAAAAATCGTCCAAAACAGTAACCTCAGATTTATACCCTAAACTTGTTTTGATCATATCTCACTCATTATTTTGATTCCATTGCATGGCCAACTCTCACATGTGTACAAGACTCATAGCTTACTTTAAATCCATTCTACTTCATCATTTTATCAGTTTACCATATGGTTCTTTACTGTTTTTATACAGCCTATCATTTAAGCAAGATTTACCCATTTTTACTTGTAGTTTTTCATCTTTTTATCCATGATTATCAACACCAAATCCACACATAATATTTTTATCATCATATAATCATCATAAATATATACAATAGGAAATAAAATACATGTTTACATAATCAAAATAACAAGAAGTTGAGGAGGACAATCTTTATACCACCAAGTTGATGTAGGTTATGATTTTGACATGGTTTTTGATGGAGAAACTTGTAGACAACCATGACCATCTTCAAGACCACCATTCTTCATATACTCCTTGTGGAAAATCAGCCCCAAGACACCATGTATACTCCTCCTTGGATGTTATAATCACCACCATTCAAGAGAGCTTTAAGAGGGCTTCAAAATAGGTAGAAATAACATAGGATTTTGTGGTTGATTTTGATCAATGATGGTGTTTTTGGGTGAGGATGGGACGGCAACAATGGAGCCAAGGGAGAAAAAGGAGTGGTTTGCATGAGAGAAAAATGAGAGAAATGGTTTTGGTTTGTGGTTTTGTGTTGAGCTTAGCTTATTTGTTAAGCATTGGACATGTGTAGCTAGTTTAAGTGAAAACTTGACACCAAGTTGTCTTGGTGGAGGATTGTAGCCGGTTTTGATGGGGGTGGGACAAGTGTCCCACTTGTCTCATCCCCATTTATTTACGGGTACTCTTCGATTCTAGTTTCCTCGATTTGCGTGCCCTCGGGTCGTTTTACGAAAAACGTTTTTATAAATTATGAATCAACGTCTCAAAACGAATCCAATAAAAATTGTCTCATCAAAAACGGAGTTCGAAAACGTAAATACGTAATCCTAGGGTTTCCGGTTTAGTCGTAAAGGACGTTAAAATAAAATCGTAAGTCCTAATCTCTTCTCGTAAATTTGTGAGTTTATGAACCAACATAAATTTAAAACTCCAAAATAATATTCATAGATAAATTTATTTTCTGAAATGTTGGACTGTCACCAAAGACGGTGTACCGTAAACGTAAGCACATAACGTTGAATCCTCCGGTTTAGACGTAGTCGATGCTACTCCAAGACGTAAATCCAAATTTCTTCCCAAAAATACGTGAGTTCATATTGTAACATTAAAATAATGTTTTCAAATAAATATTGAGAATAAAATATCAATCGTAAATTGATCTGATTTTCACAGCATTTACCCCTAAACAGGATCTTTGTCCTCAAAGATCATCTTACTACTCGCTTCCTATAGAGTTAAAGCCATGTGGGTATTTCCTCCACATTCGGTCTTTTCTCACAAGTGTAATTCATTATAATACGCGAGTTTCATCATACATAACTACGGGAATAAGATCAGGCTTAATGTTGACTTACTTTCTCTATCCATGATGTTCATGGGTTTCTGATGAATGCAACTTTTCGCCGATCTAAGCTTTACTAAGGAACAAACAGATTTTCACTTGATATATATTTTATCAAGTTCGATTTACGAAACAGAATTCACGCAGTTCTTGAAGTCCTAGGGTAGATCCAGCTTATATGCCTTTCAATCCCAACTTTTACATCATTTCAATGGTCCCATACAACGGGGACTTATATCCCATGATTTGTCCGATCACGAATTCATCTTTCCAAGGTTAAAAATTGTGGCATAACTTCGCTACCCATTTGGCACTTCAAGGTCTACATTTCACATTCACATAACCTCTTGCCCACTATCGACAGTTAATAATCAAATCCTAATTTCAACAATCATTTCAGATCTCGCGGGTCGGGTATTTTGCAAGGACAGGTTCGCCATCATAGGAAACCTTAAATCTAAAAGACATGTCCAACTCACAATGGGTGTATGTCGGGTGTCTTCATCTCAACTCCTGCTTACAGATGCTCTAATTTCTAAATCTTAACAAGATTCGATCTCGATCCTAATACGATGATTATCAATGATAATCTCTCCAAAGGAAAACGTTTATACGGTCTATTACCAAAGGTCAATCATTCAAACATAAAACAGTACTTATATTACTTTGTATCGTTACTTTACCTCGTCCCTTCGATTTGGGGTGGTACATAGTACTCTCATCAAGGTTCGTTCTCAATGATTTCTGAGCAAATCTCTAGAAATTCGATGCGAAGCGAGGATCTTGATATAGATGATCGATACAGGCATGCTACGTTTACATAACTCCTTTGCATTTATCATTAACGGGAATGATATTAGCAGATTTGGTCAGTCTGTCGACGATGACCCAAATCGAATCAAATTCAGATGATGACCTTTGCAATAGCTAGACGTTTACTAATGTATGAGGCGATGTCTGCCTTCATAATTGCCATTAGTACAACTTCTTCAGACCAAGATACTTTTAGTCATAAAATGACATACATATAATACTTATACTTACAAATTCCAACATAACTATATCTCACAATCCTCCATATTTAGACAATCACATGTGGTCTTTAAAATATTTAACGCCATTGGCTTCTCAAATCTGTTGGTTCACATTAGCCGTGAAACCCTTCACTATTTATATTATCCTTTTTCTATTTATTTTACAAACATTGTTTATTTTTATATCGTTCGACAATTTATTCTGCACCTTCATTATTAAGGAACACGTCCTAACTGGTTCTTTATCTTTTATACATAATGCGTCGGTATCTATATTCACTTCACATGATGATATAAATATCATAACTTTATTTATTCAAAATTCTTTCTTCATATTCTTTATGTTTCAGTTTCGTCTCAACTATCATTTTTATCAGTTTTTCTCAATCCGGCGTCTAAAGCATCGATAATTATTATAATTAATTAAATAATTATTAGTTAATTTTTATGAAGCGTAAACGTAAAAGTTTTAAATTTCTTAGTTCGACCAATTATATAAAATGTTCAAAAATAATTTGAATTTAATTAACAAGATTTTTGTTGAGTTATCGAAAATATTTAATAAGATTTCGTAAATCTTCGAAAAACCTTTGTTTATACTTTGGTCAAAGTTTTCTTAGTTAAAAGGCATAAATTATCGTTTCAAATTTCAAGTTATGGTTTAAATGATTTCCTCAATCCTTCTTAGGTTATCTTGAGGTATACACAAACATTTACCCCTAATCAGAAGTTTAGTTAAATGGTTTGTGTATAAGGGAATAATCCCTTTAAAATCCTTTGTTAAAGCATTTGTCAAAACATATTTCCATTTCTTTTTAGTAAAACCCAAGGTCTTAAAAGGGCTCTTAATTTTTGAAGAGTCTATATGCATATATCTTACCGTCATTAATCCAATGGTCATTTTATGTAAAGGATTAAGTTTTTAATCCCTAAGCGTTAATGGTTCTAATCTTTCAAAATTCAATATAGCTTCCATTATCTATTATTCACACGGTTAAATCATGCAAAGAATTAAGTCTTAAGTCTTATGTTAAATATTTAAGGTACATGTTTTCATTGTTCGGCCAATTCAGGGCAATCTATAAATAATTATTAACTCATTCTTATTCTTATAAACAAACAAATGATCCTTAATGATCACAAGCATGAATTTATCAAATTATAGCCTACACACGTGATTCACCAATTTTATGAATGCTACATGTGTATTAGTCAATCCAAACGACATCACGTGAAACTCATAATGTTCATTACAAGTACCGGATGTAGTGAATGGAATAGATAATTTTTTTCGCAGATGCGAAGTTGATGATAACCATGCCGTGGATCAAATCTTTATAACATACACTTAGAAACTTGTAAATGATCGAACAAATCTTCCATTTCGAGTTATGGATATCGCTTTCGATTGTCAATTTACTCAGCCACAGTAATCTAATATAAGGAAAGATAACACCATAGCTCTTCAGGATGACAGGCTTGGTATAATAAAATCTTTCTCCGACAATTTTCTCAGTTGTACGGTAATTCCTTTAATTTAGATGGTGCTGACGTACAGTGCACAAGCCGCAGGTGCAGCACCGGGAATATAATCAATACCAAATTCAACTTGCCTTAATGGCGAAAGTCTAGGTAATTCACCCATAAATACCTCCTAAAGTTTCAGATATCATAAACATCTTTTAATAAATACATATTAGGTTCCTTCTAGATTACAATATCTATAAATAATTCACAACCATCCACGGTAAAATTTCAAGTCTAAATGCAGGATATGGTCATCCATCAAGAATTATTTAGATCACTTTTGATAATCAACATCTTATCTTTTAGGGAAATTCTACTAGAGTTCCCATCAATTAAGACAATATCGTCATGTCATAATCAATCAATCCATTCTACTGGCATTACCAAATTTTCAGTTTTATTGCCGTCGATAAGATGTGAACTTCTCAAAATGCTAATAATAATTCACAATCCTTCACAAATTCAGGGATATTAGGATACATAACTAACCTTAAAAGAGTAAGGTCAACGCATAATCTATGCGAGAGAATTTCAAATCAGATACGGATGAAAACATTTAACGAATATGAATATATCTCATGTTTTCATAATTTGAGTACGCATTCGAAAGCTCCTCGGATCGTTACCCAGGTCATTCAAATGAAATCAAATCAAAAGAAATGATAAGAACGTCGATACATCCAGTCGGGTATCAACACTCGGTAATCAGATACTTTTCCTAAGAATCTCACTACGGGAGAATTGGACAAGATCGGAATATCAATTGTCAAATAAGACAAATTCCACAGATGAGTAAATTCAACTCAGAAGAATAGATGCTACAGGCACATATGTAGGTGTCCCTAACACTATGTCCTTATTTTTCACTTCTTGCAGATCTCATTAAAATTTAATCTTCACAATCCTCACAGAAAATGTAGTGTTTATTCATTAGTTTTATGGTGACTACTAATCAGTCTTGCATAGTCCATTCCAAATTGTATGTAGGCGCGCAACTATATAAAATTTCAAGATTAACGATGCAATACTCAGTTCGTCAAAATTTTATCATCCATGTTTATAGTAAAATCATTTTCATGCTTAATTCTTAGATAAGAATCAAGAATAAATTTACAAAGATTTTCCTTGTTATGAAAACAATTAAGTTTTCCAAAGTGTTTTATAAACAGCTTCATTTCAATAACAATCACTTATAAATCTCACTATGAATAATCCTAATAGTGATGAAAATTCAATTTTTCTGAAGGCATACTGTTTTATCTTGTAGAAACAACGAGTGATCTGCAAAAGAGTGATGGAAGCTTGTTCACCAAGAACTAACTACAATATGATAGGAAATGAGCTTTAGCCAAATAATCATGAGGTTCATGATCTCGATGGCACTCAAAAAGAATAATTCACAACGTAAAATCAAGATGTGTATTCGTTCAATGGTTGCATCACTAATGCGAACATTAGGAAGAAGCAATAAAAGATAGATAACATCGATACATGTAGAATTTAGCAATCAAAGGTAGTCTTTTTCATTAATCACAAACAAGTCAAAATTGTACCGTAACACATTACATGTCACTATGTCATACAATTCTCAGAACTCATCCTACCAACTGATGTCTCAGTTAAGTTAGGGATTATTTTTAAAAGATACCACCATGAATACTAATCTACAAGAGTCATTAGGTGTTCCACATGTCCCAGAAGATCCATCGGTCTCAATTCAGAAGAAGATTTCTTCAATTTATTTCTTGGACACTGGGCATCCTCGTCAGTGGACAATGGACTAGGAACAACCTTTAACACACACCTATAATCATTTAAAACCTTATAATTCAATCACAAGACTTAACGACTTCCTCTTATCAATCTTATATTCCATACAAGTTAAATTTTTACTTCATTCAAGTTTTAATCAACTTTTACTCAATTCGATATCCTACCTCATTATCCAATACTTACAACCTTATTCTTCGGCCTTGTAAAGGCAATACAATCTCAATATGAATCAACACTTAATTTCCAATCCTATTAGCTCTTACAACAACAATTATCAAATGAGTCATTAATATGAAATGACTCACACATTCAATTAGACTTCTCGGAAAGGTATTAGTGGCATGAGGACTTTGGGTAATGGTTCCAATGACAGCCTCAAGTGCAACATTCACCCTTTCGATTCTCAAATTTAAGAATTGGGTGACAACGAATCAGATGACATCTTTCTAGGTGGTAACGTTTTGTAAAACTTCATTCTATAAGAAAAGATCGTCATGACATCGATATCAGATTTAATCTCGCCAATTCTTCTTTAATATCACAATCAACTAATATCTATATTTCTACGAATATCAACCATTTGTTGGGATGATAAATATCCACAACTTGGTTTAGATCTAGGATAGCTAGAATTCCTACGAGAATAGCTTAGATTAATTTACTAGGGGATTTAGGGTACATTGTGACAATCTACGTCGTATAAATACCTCGTATAAATATCAAGATAATCATCAAACAATCATGTAATAAAATTACATCATATATATATATATATATATATATATCCAAGTTATATATATATATTAAAATAACACTTCTCAGTCTGGCCTTGTCGGTAACTCGGGAATTCTTCGGCACCGTTATAGTCAAAAGATTTTTAGACATTTTTAGAAAAATGTTTATAGTTAAAAGATTTTGAAATCTTTTATTCAAAACCTTGGTTTTAAAAATCTTTCGTTCTCTATAACGAGAGCTCTGGTACCAAACTGTCACACCCCCAAATTTATACAACTCAATACAGCGGAAGACTCGTTGGTGTTACGGGATAGCACATTACTCACATCATAGACAACGCATAAAAATCGCGTCGTTTAATAATAAATCATTTCCATTCATAAATATCAAAGTTACATCGGTCCCAAGTCATATTAATTCATACAAAGTTTTACAAAGTGTTTGAATGGAAAATATTGTTTAAGTGCGGGCCATGAATTCTTGTTGTCTTCCCGAGAATTACCTTCAAGTACCTGAGATAAAACATGTTAAAAGAAAAGGTCAGCGATAACGCCGAGTGAATTCATAGAGTTTATTAAATTCCATCAATATAACTTTGGTATAAAATTAGTACCAAAAATCAATTCGTGCAATTTATTGTAATAGGCCGTAAAATAGCCAAAATCATTTTATACAAATCTTTGTAATAGGCCATAAAATAGCCAATGTCATTTTATACAAATTCTTATCGAAAATCATAATATAGGCATTTGCCTTAAAAATTATTATACGAGCCAATGTGGTAAAAACATCATACAATACGTCTTATAACGTTGTATGAAAATAAAAACCGTTATATGAATATGGTTATAAAAACCCAAACACAAACATAATATCAATAGTATGACCCTGTATTGCTAGTCAGGCAATACATCGTAATTCGAAGCGTCTAATAGTATTTCGTTAGTTTTTGTATTATTATAAGCCGCATGACATTGTTACCTTACTAAACCAAAACGGGTAGCTAACCCGATACCAATTTTGCCCATCTAAAGTAGCGTGTCGTCACAAAGGTCACGCTATGGAAATCTTCTCATACATAAATTCGCTTACCAATCAATGTGGCACGACGGGGATCAACCGTCAAGGCGCGAACTGGGGTGATCGTCCCCAAATAGTACTATTAAATGCATAAGCGTCTACCAACTCCCGGTAGTTCACAATTCATGCTAATGGGACTTTTAGTGACATAACCTAACTTTAATAATCCATTTTATTTCATCTATCGGGTCCATTAATCATTTATCGGGTCATTCAATCATTCGGGTCCAAAATCAATAAACAACCAATCGGGACAAATGGTGTCCTATTTTATAAAACTAACATGTTATCTCCCTCGCGGGTTTATAAAACATTTATAAAAACATTTAAAAGAGTGCGAGGCTATGAACTCACGTTGATGTGGGAAGGCGGGTTGTCGGCAATTCGGACGTACGGTACGTGCTTCAATCACGGAAACCTAGACAAATAATACTCGGTCTTAGACGTTTGTCCAATGACTTTATAAAAATATCAATTATGTATACATATGATGATTATATATATATAATGATCAAGTGGGTTTACATATTCTCGTTTACTCATTTTAGAGTTACGTGTTGATAACTTTTATACTAGTTTTCTCGTCTTACCTATTTACGTGTTTTAGGTCCAACAAGCTTATTATAAGTTATTTAACTTATTTTAATCCATTTTGTACTTTTATTATCAGTACATACACTTTCAAGTTGGGCCCAAATGGGTTAAGCCCAATAAGTTCTTTTTATGGGTGTTTATCTTATTTAGTCCAATTATTAGCCCAAGTATTAGTCCAATATGTTTACTTAGCTCGTTAATGTCCGTATGCCCTATAGTTAGGGTTTTATTGGTTTTTACTTGTTATACATGTCTATATATCAGTATATAAGTTTTATAAAGTTTTCATTAGACGGGTCCAACCATCTAAGTTTTATTTAACAAAAACGTTAATTTTACCAATAGCCGAAAAAGTCGTAAAAATCATGTTTATAGTTTTATAACTTATAAAACTTAACAAGTTTCCATTTTTATCATTTATACACTTATTACACCTTTTATATATTTATACAAATAGAATCCATGAGTTAGTGGGTTTTAATTTATATTTTATACATTAAAATTTTGAGTGCTTATATAATAGTATTATTCTTTAATTTCCAAAAATCTGATTTTTAACTTTACTTTTACCAAAACTGCCATATCTTGTGTTCTATATGGAGATAGAAGCTCAAATTTTTATCACATAAACTAAATGATATGTGCTACATTTAACTCTTCTATAGCTACTGTTGAATCGTCTTCTAAATATTTTCTAAAAATCGTCCAATACAGAAACCTCAGATTTATACCCTAAACTTGTTTTGATCATATCTGACTCATTATTTTGATTCCATTGCATGGCCAACTCTCACATGTGTACAAGACTCATAGCTTACTGTAAATCCATTCTACTTCATCATTTTATCAGTTTACCATATGGTTCTTTACTGTTTTTATACAGCCTATCATTTAAGCAAGATTTACCTATTTTTACTTATAGTTTTTCATCTTTTTATCCATGATTATC
The DNA here is from genome assembly GCA_025667525.1 of Glebionis coronaria. NCBI lineage: Eukaryota > Viridiplantae > Streptophyta > Magnoliopsida > Asterales > Asteraceae > Glebionis > Glebionis coronaria. The sequence continues at coordinate 30,553,395 of CM046881.1, forward strand.
AACACCAAATCCCCACATAATATTTTTATCATCATATAATCATCATAAATATATACAATAGGAAATAAAATACATGTTTACATAATCAAAATAACAAGAAGTTGAGGAGGACAATCTTTATACCACCAAGTTGATGTAGGTTATGATTTTGACATGGTTTTTGATGGAGAAACTTGTAGACAACCATGACCATCTTCAAGACCACCATTCTTCATATACTCCTTGTGGAAAATCAGCCCCAAGACACCATGTATACTCCTCCTTGGATGTTATAATCACCACCATTCAAGAGAGCTTTAAGAGGGCTTCAACATAGGTAGAAATAACATAGGATTTTGTGGTTGATTTTGATCAATGATGGTGTTTTTGGGTGAGGATGGGACGGCAACAATGGAGCCAAGGGAGAGAAAGGAGTGGTTTGCATGAGAGAAAAATGAGAGAAATGGTTTTGGTTTGTGGTTTTGTGTTGAGCTTAGCTTATTTGTTAAGCATTAGACATGTGTAGCTAGTTTAAGTGAAAACTTGACACCAAGTTGTCTTGGTGGAGGGTTGTAGCCGGTTTTGATGGGGGTGGGACAAGTGTCCCACTTGTCTCATCCCTATTTATTTACGGGTACTCCTCGATTCTAGTTTCCTCGATTTGCGTGCCCTCGGGTCGTTTTACGAAAAACGTTTTTATAAATTATGAATCAACGTCACAAAACGAATCCAATAAAAATTGTCTCATCAAAAACGGAGTTCGAAAACGTAAATACGTAATCCTAGGGTTTCCGGTTTAGTCGTAAAGGACGTTAAAATAAAATCGTAAGTCCTAATCTCTTCTCGTAAATTTGTGAGTTTATGAACCAACATAAATTTAAAACTCCAAAATAATATTCACAGATAAATTTATTTTCTGAAATGTCGGACTGTCACCAAAGACGGTGTACCGTAAAGGTAAGCACGTAACGTTGAATCCTCCGGTTTAGACGTATCGATGCTACTCCAAGACGTAAATCCAAATTTCTTCCCAAAAATATGTGAGTTCATAGTGTAACATTAAAATAATGTTTTCAAATAAATATTGAGAATAAAATATCAATCGTAAATTGACCGATTGTCACAGAAGAAAGGCAGGGGGTGATTTTTGCCAAGACATGAAAGTTACCTAGGCCAATGGCAGCTTGCCACGTGCCCCACTCACCTAAACCAACCAATGAGAACCCTTCCCTTTGCCATGTCACAACCCACCCACAACAAACTATAAATAATCCGGATTAATTAATTAATTGGTGCTAAACACCAAGTTCTAAACCCAAACAAGATTAAACAGTTGTTCTTGATGTTCATAAGCAAATTTGGGTTTTCACTTAATACTTGCAATTAGCCCATAATCTTTTCCAGAAACATGATTAAGGTGGCCATAATCATAACCCAACTCCTAAAACATGTGCCACGTTACCCCACAAGTCACATGTTGAGTCCCCTGCTATAAAGTTGGACAAGATTCCAAAAGACTACCAATATCCAACGTCCCACATGGTAGCTTACAACATAAGCACCTTTTGAGCCCTTTGATCAATTCCATATGCTTGCAACTCCACAAACGTCCAATAAGAAGTCACATGAGTTCAAGGTTTCAAATTTCCACAAGGGTATTTCTGGAAGAACACAGCTTAGGGTTTTTAGATTTTTAGGTAACAAAGGCCATGTACACCCTCTATATAAAGGGTATAGGGTCCTTCATTTGTTCTTGCTCTTGGTTTTCTTATTGGTCAACATTTTGTAAATCCTCCTTCATTATTAATGAATTGTGTTTGAATTGTGTGACGAATTCCAAGTGCCAACCTCTTTAGTTACTTGTTATTGATATATGTTTGTGTTTCTGAAATCTTAAAACCTGTTTTCTAACCTTGTGCAAGAAATTGCTCAAAGTTCAAAATCTTGATATTTTGCTAAGTCTTTGGTACATCTTTGGAATTTTTGGATTACAAGTGATCTAGACACCCTGATAAGGAGCTTATCAAGGTGTTGGGAGCTTGTGGTTTGGGGATAATTGTTGGGAATAAAATATAGCCAGTCTACTTGAGCGCTGACAAGAGTAAAACAAGCGTTGATAGGAAGAAAACAAACGCTGACAGATCAAGTGTTGACAAGAAGAAGTCAAGCGTTGATACATTGAAGACAAGCACTGATGGAAAGATTTAGTCTACGCGTATATTGTTTCTAGTTTGTTTCTAGTAAAGATAAGTTCAATATTGTATTTTATATAATTATCTTTACCTAGAATAGTTGATACATAGACTCTTGTACAAGGCTTCTTATATCTATAAAAGAAGACCTTTAGGTTAATGTTCGATATAAGTTTTCACACGTTAAACACTTTCATTGTAAGCAAGTTTGTTATCATTAATCAAGTGAAAGTTTGTTTACATCTTTGTGTGTTCTTGTTTAAGTGTTAATTCCGCATAACACTTAGATTACTATATACATATACAAAGGTTTCTCTACGTGTATAACTTGATCTAATCTCGTATACATAAAGCTAAATCGATATAAGTTTGGGATCAACAAGTGGTATCAGAGCTTGTTGAGAAACTTTTGATCTTAAAGAACACAAGAACCCTAAAATCACCAAAACCCTAAAAACATCATGTCAAATCCAGAAGTAACCTCCTCCTCCTCACCTTTACCAAACATCAAGATTCCCATGCTTGATGCAACCAACTTCGAGTTGTGGAAATACAACTTTGAGCAACATCTGGGGATCTATGACTACATTCTCTGGGAGATAATTGAATATGGAAACACATACAATAAAGCTGAAAAGGTTGCTGCTACTATTGCTACAAGAACTGTTGTTGCTGGATGTCCAGAAGCAGATAAGAAAGAAAAACCTGGTGATGGTAGAGCTGTGTCTGCTGAAGACATTATAAAGAGAAGGGTTGATATGAAAACCCTAAACATTCTGAAACTCTCTTTGGGACAAGAGAACCAACATAAATACAGAGGTTATGACTCTTCAAAAGACCTTTGGACAGCTCTTGAAGTTGCATATGGTGGCAATGATGATACTAGGGAAGAGAAGAAGAAGCAACTCATGCATGAGTATGCTGTTTTCAAGGCTCAACCTAATGAGAAGCTTAGAAGTGTAAGAAGCAGACTGCTTGACATTACAAGAAAGTTGTCCTTCATGGGGACACAACTTGGTGATGTTGACATTAATGCCACTTTTCTTAAAAGTCTTGGTGATGCGTGGAAGATTGAGGCAAGATCTATACTTGCCAATAACACTCACAAAAGTTCTACTTTTGATGATATCTACAACAAACTAAGGCTATTGGAGAATGAAACTCTTTTGGAGCATGGAAGTAAGTCTACCAATAGTAACATGGCCTTCTTCTCAAATAGTGAAGGCAAATTTGATCAAAAGGACTCTTACATGCACCCAGTTACTGGATCGACATGTGTCAACGCTGGAACATACCCTGTCAACGCCTCACATTCAGACGCTGACACATACAAAATTGATTCTCCAAGAGTTAAGCCTACTGGTTTGGATCTGGATACTGTGTGTGCATACATTGCTTCTTTGCCCAATGGTTCAGTGATTACATATGAGGACCTTGAGCAAATAAGTGACGAGCACTTGGAGGAGATGGATATTAAGTGGAACATGGCTTTTTCTAGTATAAGAGCAAACAGGTGGAATAGAAGGTTTAAGAAGAAGATGACCTTTATTGCAAAGGATACTGCTGGATTTGATAAATCTAAAGTTGAGTGCTACAATTGCCATCGTATGGGGTACTTCATGAGGGAATGCAGATCTCCAAGAAGATCTGATGCTGGCAAACCCTCAAGCCAAATTGTTAAGGCTCAGGATCCTAAGGCCATGGTTGCAGTGCAAGAAATTGATGGTATGGGATGGGATTGGAGCTATTTGGCTAAGGATGGGGAAGAGGATAAAGCTTTGGTTGTTGATATAGAAGAAGAAGAGCATGTTCAATATGCTCTCATGGCACACTCCTCCTCTTCATTAGATAATGAGGTATACGATGATGCTTTTTGTAGTAAGGGTTGTAGGTTAAATACTGAGAAACTTAACAAAGAGGTGTTAAGGTTGTTAGATGATGTGAGTATTGAAAGATGCAAACTGTCTAACTATCAAATTACTCTCACTCAAACTGAGAAGACAGTTTCTGAGTACAAGAAAATGGAATTTGACTTAAAAGATAAAATAAATATCTTAAAACATGAGTTAAATGCTAGTAATGATATTAGGAACATCATGGAAAGGGTTAATAGTGAGTTACAGGCTAAGTTAGATGAGGCCATTAAGAATAAGGATAATGTTGACCTTAAAATTCAGAGATTTGATAAGGCCACACAAACCCTAGGAGAATGTGTTAATAAACAAAGGGATCCTAAGGACATGATTGGGATTGGGTTGAAAGACTATACTGTGGTTCCACCACCAGCTGGGGACTTCTATGGTGTCCAAAGAAAGGACCTATCTTGGACTGGTCTACCAGAACTCCAAGAGGAGGAATTTATTCCTCCACCAAGAGTCATTACCCCAGTTGAAGAGTATCAACAGAAGTTGACTGACTTGAATGAATGGAAGAAAGCCAACCCTACCTTGTTTGTTAAGGGTGGCTTGTTGTGTGAAAGTCCTAATGAGTCAACCCCTATTAAGGTAACAAACCCAATCACTGGTAAGACTGTTGACCTTGGCTCAAACATTGTTAGAAAACCTAGCATCAAGTATGCAGAAATGTATAGGAATACTAGGTCACCTAATAGCCAAGTTAGTAATGATGGAACAGACTTCTTCTCTTCTAGACCTAGGGTTGTGTCTAGAAAACATGTTACACTTGTGGTAGCTTTTCACACTTAGAATATAAGTGTGTCAACGCTTCCAAGGTCAACGCTGTTAAAAAGTCAAATGTTGTCAGACCCAAAACTTGTGTGGAGCAAAGTCCACAAGTTGTTAGACCAGCCCCTTTCTTCACTAGAGGGTCTAACACTCATGGACAAAGACCATTTCAAAAGACCAATACTTGGTCTAATAGGCAATGGGTTTCTGTAGCAAACCCTAGGTTCAACGCTGACAAGGGTAATTTCAGCGTTGACAAGAACAAATCCAACGCTGACAGAAACGTGATCAGACCTAAATATTTGCAACCACAGGGTAACGGGTCTAAAGCTTCTTCAAGCTTGACATGGAGACCTAAGCAAGATCACCCTAATGATAATAGGATTTCTATGACCTGCAACAGGTTTAATTATCTTTCAAAGGTCATTACAAAACCTATTGGGGTTAACTAGGTATTTCATCCAAATAGGGATGAACAAGGGGTTGTTATGAGAACTAAGTCTATTCTTGTTGAACAACCAGATGAATCCAAGTCTGCTAAGGCTTGGGTTCCCAAAGAAAACTAATTTGTTTTCTTTATGTGCAGGGCATTCAAAAACAGGTCAATGATTATGGATATTGGGACAGTGGATGCTCCAGGCACATGACTGGGAAGGAAGATTACTTAACTAACTTCACTCCCATTAAGGATGGTGATAAGGTTTACTTTGGAGGCGGATATGGAACTATCACAGGCAAAGGAACTCTTCTCACCAAGAACTTTCATTTTGAGAACGTATTTCTGGTAAAGGAACTTGATTACAATCTTTTTAGTGTATCACAAGTTTGTGATAACAAAAATAAAGTTCTATTTACTGATACTAAATGCTTGGTGTTAAGCAAGGATTATAAAATCCCAGATGACAAATATATTGACTATAGAACACCTAGGCATAAAGACATCTATAATGTAAATCTTAATGGGATTAAGATGAATAATAATATGTCATGTTTTTATGCTAAAGTGTTAGTAGATGAGAGTAATCTATGGCACAGGAGACTAGGGCACATAAATTTTAAGAATATAAACAGTCTTGTGAGACTTGGCTTGGTTGATGGTTTGCCTGAAAAAGATTTCCACAATGACCACTCTTGTGTTGCATGCCTTAAAGGCAAGCAGCACAAGGTCTCATTTAAGTCTAAACAGGTGCACTCTAGTTCTAAACCACTTCACTTGCTGCATATGGACCTATTTGGTCCAACTAATATAGAGAGTTTGAATGGTAAATCATACTGCTTTGTCATCATAGATGACTTTTCTGGGTTTACTTGGACTTTCTTTTTAGCTATGAAAAGTGACACTGCTGACACTTTAATTGACTTTATTACTCAGATAGAGCAGAAAACTGGTAATGAGGTTAAAATGCTTAGAAGTGAAAATATGGTGGTGAGTTTAGAAATAAGCTTTTGGATGATTTTTATGCCAAGAAAGGGATTACTAGGCAGTTTAGTGTTGCCAGAACCCCACAGCAAAATGGGGTTGCTGAGAGGAAGAATAGAACCCTAATTGAAGCAGCCAGGACTATGTTGGCTGATGCTCATTTCCCGATAGCTTTTTGGGCTGAGGCTGTGAATACAGCTTGCTATGTTCAGAATAGGGCATTGGTCAACAAGATACATAACAAAACACCTTATGAATTACTTTGGGGAAGAAAACCTAATATTAGTTTTCTTAAACCTTTTGGCTGTCATGTAGTTGTCCTTGATACTAGTGATGCCTTAGGTAAATTTAGTGCTAAAGGTGAAGAGGGCTATTTCATGGTTTATTCAGTGCAGAGCAAGGGATATAGGGTTTACCTTAAAAAGGAAAAACGTATACTTGAAAGAGTACATGTTAGGTTTTTAGAGAGTAAACCTAGTGATCCTGAAAGTGGTCCAAATTGGTTGTTTGACTTGGAACCTCTATCTAGGACTTTAAATTATATGCCTGTTACTAATCCAGACATTGTGAAGGTAACTTCAAATGTGGTGGAAGAACAAGTTGTTAATGTTTCAGGTACACAAGTTAATGAAGAGGTTGGATCACCAGTAGAAAAGAAATCCCCCATACAAGAGTATGTCACTATCCCCATATGGACAGATGCTTTTACTGCTGTTGCTGCTGCTGGAAAGGATAATGGTGGTCTCCAAGTACCACCAATTAACAACATGCATGGTCCTTCAGGCGCTGAAAAAGGCAAATCTAGCGCTGACAGGACAAATTAAGACGTTGATGGCTCAAACGTTGACAACAACATTTCAAGCGTTGATAACCCAAACGCTGACAGCCAAGGTTCAGGCGTTGACAACACTTTTGAGCATCTTTTCTCTTCTAACTTTGAACAAGGTGAACCTTCCAATCCACATGAAGAGGTTCATATTGATGAAAGAGAGTCTGAAGAAGATATTGGCAACATGGATAATGAGATTGAAGACACCAGACTTTTTGAAGGAGGAGTTCTCACTTCTACTATGAAGAATCACCCTACTTCTCAAATCATTGGTGACATTATGACTCCTGTTCAGACTAGAAGATCTCATCAAAGTCTTGGTGGATTTATTGCCAACATTCACAAGAAGGTTGATACCCCTCTTGTGCAAGCATGTTTGTTTCCATGTTTTCTGTCACAACAGGAACCCAAGAAGATCTTTGATGCTCTTAAAGAACCAAGTTGGGTGGAAGCAATGCAGCATGAGCTTCACCAATTTGTAATTCAGGATGTTTGGGAGCTGGTTGATTGTCCCAGATATGTCAGACCTATAGGGACAAGATGGGTTCTAAGAAACAAGAGAGATGAAAGAGGCATTATGGTCAGAAACAAGGCACGTTTAGTGGCTCACGGATATACACAAGAGGAAGGGATAGACTATGAGGAGGTCTTTGCACCAGTTGCAAGGATTGAAGCAATAAGAATATTTCTAGCCTATGCTTCCTGCATGGGCTTCACTGTCTATCAAATGGATGTGAAGAGTTCCTTCCTCTATGGAACAATTGTTGAGGAGGTGTATGTGATGCAGCCTCCTATGGTATGGCACATTATCCACTTATTTGGTGGACAATGAATTCAAAAGGGGCACCATAGACCAGACATTATTTACCAAGAAGGCTGGTAAGGATGTTTTGCTTGTTCAGGTTTATGTTGATGATATCATTTTTGGATCTACCAATCCAAAGATGAGTGAGGACTTTTCCAAGCTTATGACAGACAAATTCAAGATGAGTGCAATGGGGGAGATGAACTTCTTTTTAGGGTTACAAGTTCAGCAGAAAGAAGATGGTATCTTCATCTCTCAAGATAAGTATGTGGCAGAGATCTTGAAGAATTTTGGCTTTTCTCCACATGAAAAGAGGGCTACTACTCCTATGGATAGAGAACACCCTTGGGGAAAGGTTGAAGATGGAAAAGATATAGATGTCAGGCACTATAGATCAATGATTGGTTCACTGATGTATCTCACATACTCCAGACCTGATATCATGTTTGCTGTGTGTGCTTGTGCACGCCATCAAGTAACTTACAAAGAATGTCACCTTTATGCTGTCAAGAGAATCTTTAGGTACCTAAGATGTTATCCCAGTCTTGGCTTGTGGTACCCAAAAGATTCACCATTGTAGCTTATTGCATATTCAGACAGTGACTATGGAGGTGATAAGTTTGATAGAAAATCCACTGGTGGATGTCAGTTTCTTGGGAGCAGGTTGATATCTTAGCAATGCAAGAAACAAATAGTGGTGGCCAATTCTACAACTGAAGCAGAGTACGTTGCTGCAGCTGCTTGTTGTGGACAAGTATTATGGATTCAGAACCAGCTGTTGGATTATAGGTATAATTTCATGCATACCAAGATATTTGTTGACAATAACAGCACTTTATGCATTATTAAGAATCATGTATATCATTCTAAAACCAAACACATAGAAATTAGACACCATTTTATAAGAGATTGTTTTCAAAAGGGTTTAATACAACCAGATAGGGTTGACACAGAAGAAAATGTGTCTGATTTACTAACTAAACCTTTTGATGCTGGAAGGTTTCAATACTTGGTAACAAGTATTGGAATGATCAATCTCACATAATATGTGTTTTGGGGTCTTTTTGTAAAAGTGTGTACATGATAATGCATTGTTATTGGTCTTTTTGAGGATTTAGATTTTCCACTATATTTTTCTAACACTGACAAAGGTTACTTTAACGCTGATAAGTGTTATTGTGACGTTGTCAGCAATATATTTGTCTAACGCTGACAAAGGTTTCCTTAACGCTGACAAGCATTATCAGGGCGTTGTCAACAACAATGTTAGTTTTGTGGTTTTTAATCTAAATGTGCAGGTGGTGTTAGCATTATACCATTGGATACAGAGTTGCTTATGGATCCTTGGAGAATCGTTTAAGCATGTTTTTATTTATGGATGATGGTTGGAATTTTGTATTCCTATCTTGACATAAATTTTTTTATGTTCATGCATATTTTTGGCAACATATGTATCACAGTTTAAGGGGAGGTTTTAGGAACCTTTAGGACTTTTGGGTATCCTTATGATACTCTTATCACAATTCTATATTGTGTCAACAGGTGAGTATGAGTTAGTTTTACTAAATCATGAGGCACTGTAGCATGCAAAGTTGATATACTATGCATGCTGCCAATACATTTTTGGCCTAGAATTGGTTGTGGTCTGTTGGGAGACTTGGTAATGATTTTATCATGGGCTTTACCTGGGAGTAACAAAGAATTTTATGAGATAACTTAGTTGTTAAGACTTTTGGTTAGCAAGGGACACTAGAGGACTGTTATGTCTATCTTGCATAAGCAAGTGTGCATAACTGGACAGTGCTTACCGCCCTATAATAATTATCAACTTATAGGTTATCTTCTCTAGTATAAATTACTTTGTTAAGGTCATTTTTCATTTTTAATATTTTTATTTTTGGACGCTGACAAGTATTTTTCCAAGCGTTGTTGTGACCAATTTAGACGCTGACATGGCTTTGGCAAACGTTGACAAGAATATAGCCGTTGGGCGTTGATGGGTTATTTTTGACCGTTGACACTCAATGGGACCTACCCAGTTGTTACTTTTTGACGAATTTTTGGGCCGTAATTTTGGGAGCAGATAACTTTCATTTAATGCATGAGATAATCTTATTTCTTTTCAATATTTTCATGATTGTATTTTTGAAAATAGTTGCCTAATTTTTGACCAATCACATGCATATTTCTCTCCTATATATTTGACTCCTATTTTTAAACAAGGTACCTATCATTCTTGTCTAACAATATTTTCTCTATACTTCATCTTTATCAATCATTCAAACAGTTTTCAACAATGGCACCAAAATTTAAACCAAGTGATTTGGAATTGGGATTCAGGAGTCAACACAACATGATAGCATATTTGGACGCTGATGATACTCTGTTTCCCCAATACACACAAATGGTGGCGTATTTGAATGCATCTCCTATTAGGTATGCTCTTTCTCATGCTCCTCTCATCCCTGTCACACATATTAAGCAGTTTTGGAACAGTGTTAGTTCTTCAACAGTTAATAGAGTGACTACATTATCATCTATTGTTCATGGGCGCACATGGGTGGTTACTGAAGCCTTGGTTTTCCAGGCTTTGCATCTTGATGATGCAGATGGTATAACCACCCTCTCCATTCATGAAATAGAACAAGGACTAAGGGCTTTGGGTTATCCTTTCCCTGATGAGGGAACTTTAAACAAATATCATAAACAGGAGTTTCCCCCAGCCTGGAAGTACCTAATACATGTCCTCTTGCAATGTTTGAGTCCCAAGTGTACTGCACACAATGAGATCAATAGATCTATTGCTAGTGCTATTGTGTGCATTGCTATTGGGAAAAAGTTTAATTATTCTAAAATGATTTTTGAGGGCATGTGTAAAAATAAAGGGAATAAAATGACTTTAGCTTATCCCAGATTTTTACAAATGGTTTTTGATGTCCAAAATTACTGCACAAGGGATCATGATGATTTTTATGAGATCCCTGTGCAAAAGAAAGCTATTTTTACAAAGATGAATTCACCCCCTCATCGTGATTTACCCCTCACCCCAGCTATGATTGCTGTCATTGAATCAGCACAATCGCAACCAGACCCACAACCCCAACTTGACCCAATACCTGAACCTTTACCTTCACCACAACACATGCAAATTGACCAAGAATCCTTCGAAACTGACACCTTAAATGTTGGCGTTGACATGAGTAATCTAAACGTTGACACCAATCCTTCACAGACCCAAACACCCCTTAACCAACCCACATCCACTCAATCCACATCATCTTCTTCCCCAACACAATATAGGTTGCAAAAACGCCAAAGGACTACTGGAGTGCTCTCCTCTAGTGGTCTTAGACATGTAGCAGAGAGAATCACCATCACAAGTGTGGTTGGTGCTATGGATGAGGCTGGGACTATTGGTTCTGGCTTAGATGCAGGCCAAGACAGTCCTAACATCTTTAAGACCTCATCCATGCCTCATTAATCTAACTTGGGAGGTCAAATACCCATTTTAGAGGAGGGCAGATTGGAACCAATGACATTAATGGAATTGACGGTTGTCTACATTAGCTTGCAAAAGCAAAATGCAGACTTGGTACAAATTGTCAGTACACAAGGCCTTGAACTCAAGCTATTGAGGGAGAGGATTGTTATTTTGGAAACTTCTAGCACAAGGTGTGGGATGGAGGAATCTTCCAAAGGGGAGGATGAGCAGATTAATGTGAGTGATAAGGGCTCCCATGATGGTGAATCTTTGGGTGTTGCTGAGGCCCTAACTAGTTTGAAGAAACAACTAGGTTTTGATACGTCTCTAGTTACTCCTACAAACTTAAACTTGTCTTTTACATCCATGTTGGAAGAAATTACAAGAGGCACTGAGACAGGTAACTTGGGCGTTGACAAACAAGATTTGAACGCTGACAAAGCAAATTTGAGCGTTGACAGACCTGCAGATGAGGTTGATGTATTCCAGTCATCATCCATCATCAAAGAACTTTCTTCACAGGTATTACCATCTACCTTGTAACACTCTCATTTTTCGTATCGGTACAGCGGAAGGGTCTTTCAGAGTGTTACGGGATAGCACAATAACTCCAATCATAGACAACACATAAAAATGGTTGTACAAGGTTTAACAAACATTCATTCGATAAAAAGGTTTAAAAGTGTACAACAGGTCCCAAATTATACAGGTCATTAAGTTTACAAAACACAGATCGAATGAACATTTTTAATATTAAGTGTGGGCCATCAGAGTCGATCTCCATCCGGGTTACCTTCAATCACCTGAGATAGAAAACATGCAAAAATCATATCAGCGAATGCCGAGTGAATTCATAGAGTTTAATGAAAACTGTTATATAAAACAATCATTTACAATCATTTAAAATCAGAACACAAGTATAATATCGGAAGTAAGTCCACATATTGCTAGTCAGGCAATATATCAAACATACATCTGAAACCGTCCATGAGACCGTAGTCTCTATATTACCATGATAGGTAATATATTCATCGTAATAGCGTCGTTATCTTTTATTATTTATGTCTTATATTGTATTATAGGATTATTATTAGCCGCATGACATTGTTACCTTACTGTGAAAACAGCGGGCCGCGAACTCGACAAACAATTTGCCCATCTAAGTTAGCGTGTCGTCACAAAAATCACGCTATGGAATCTTCTCATACATAAATTCGCTTACCAATCAATGTGGTACGACGGGGATCAACCGTCAAGGCGCGAACTGGGGTGATCGTCCCCAAATAGTACTATCAAATGCATAAGCGTCTACCAAATCCCGGTAGTTCACAATTCATGCTAATGGGACTTTAAGTGACATAACCTAACTACTAATAATCCTTTTAGTCTCGAATATAGGGTCATAGCATCATTCGGGTCCATATCATTATACAATCGGGACTACTTGTGTTCTATTTTTATAAAAATCTAGCATGTTATCTCCCTCGCGGGTTTACAAATCATTTTATAAAACATTCAAAAAGAGTGCGAGGCTATGAACTCACGTTGTTAATGAAAGGCGGATTATCGGCTACGGGCGTGCTTCGGTCACGGAAACCTATATAAATAATAATCGGTCTTAGACTCGGTCCAATGACTTTTATCAAAATAACAATATACATATATATGATTATTGTACATATGATGATGATCAAGTGGGTTTATAAATCCTCGTTTACTCATTTTAGTGTTTACGTTTTAGTATCGTCTTACTAGTTCACTAGTTTTACCGATTTTACCTATTTTAAGTTCATTAAGTCTTTTATAAGTTCTTTTACTTGTTTTTACCCATTATATACTTATATGATCAGTATATATACTTTTCATGTTGGGCCCTATTGGGTTAAGCCCAAATAATTCTTTTACAAGTATTTATCTTATTAAGTCCAATTATTAGTCTAATATGTTTAGTTAGCTCGTAATTGTCTGTAATTCTTATAGTTCGGGTTTTATCGGTTTTTACTTGTCTTAGTTACTTATACATAATTATATATGTTTTATAAACTTTACATTAGACGGGTTTGGTCGTCTAAGTTTTATTTGATGAAAAACGTTAATTTCACGGCGATAGCCGAAAAAGTCGTAAAAATCAAGTTTATAGTTTTTATTACTTATAAATATTACTTTTACCACCATTTATATATTTTACCCATTTAATTAACCTTTTATACATTTATATAAATAAGTTTTATAAGTTAGTGGGTTTATATTTTTACATTTTATACATTATAATGTGAGTGCTTATATAATAATAATAAACATTATTTCCAAAATCTGATTTTTAACTTCACATTCACCATTTTTATCATATCTAGAGTTATACAATGACTTAGAAGCTCATTTTTAGATGACAACTTCTTCATAATATGTGCTAAATATAACTTAGTTATAGCTACTGCCCATATTGAGTTTAAGTTGCCTTAACAGTCCATACAAAACTGCTTATTCAGATTGTACCACCTAACTTGTTTTGATCATATCTCACTCATTATTTTGATTCCATTGCATGGCCAACTCTCACATGTGTATAACATCATCTACTTTACTGTAAATAGATCAAACCATGCATTTTTATCAGTTCTTCATTTAGTTATCTACTGTTTTTATACAGCCAACTAATTAGACATGATTTTAGCTTCATTTCTTATGGTTATCATCATTTTTAAGCATGTTTATCAACACTTGATCCCCACACAACATTTTTATCATCATATATATATCATATACATATACAAAATGAAAGAAAATACATTTGTTCTTTACAAAATAATAAGAGAAAAATGTAGAGGATGATCTTCTTTTCCAATCCAAGTGGATTTCTTGTTTTAGGAAGGCAAGAACTTGATGAACACAACAAGTATCTCCAAGACCATCAAATAGCAAGATCATATGTTGGAAAATCAGCCCTAGGACACAAGAAAATCACCTCCAAAGTTGGTTATATGGCCACCAAATGATCAAGGTTTCAAGGAAACACCTTAATAGGACTAGTAAACATGTGGTTTGTAGTTAGAAAAGATCAAGGAGGGTGTTTGTGGCTTGATGTGGGACGGCACAAATGGTGGAGTAGAGAGAGTTTTGAGAGTGAAATGCATGGGTGAAATGGTTAAGTGAAAACCATTTGATGGTTTTGTTAAGTTTGGTGGAAGGCTTAGCTTAAAGTGTAAGCATGAGCTTACACTTGTATAAACAAGTTAAGTTTTGTGCCACCTAATGGTGGTGAGTCATTTTGGCCGTCCCATGTAAGCTAGTGGGATGGGGCAAAGTGTTTTGTCCCGTCTCACTAGTTTACGGGTATTTCTCGATTCTAGTTTTCTCGATTTGCGTGCCCTCGGGTTGTTTTACGAAAAACGTTTTTATAAATTATGAATCACCGTCACAAAACGAATCCAATAAAAATTGTCTCATCAAAAACGGAGTTCAAAAACATAAATACGTAATCCTAAGGTTTCCGGTTTAGTCGTAAAAGACGCCAAATTATGCACGTAAGCCCAAATTTAAATCCGTAAATTGTGAGTTCGTCAACCAACATAAAAATAAGTTTCAAAATATTATACGAGAAAATATTTAACTACCTGAAAATGTTAGATTTGTCACAGCTTTTCCTCCTAAAAGGGATCAACGTCCTCGTGATCCATTTCATTTGGATGTCCGTTTCTTATTGAAATCGAAGAGGTGCGGATATTTCTTCCACATTTCATCCTCTCGTTCCCAAGTATACTCCGGTCCATGCTTTGAATTCCATCGGATCTTGACAATAGGTATCCGACTTTGTTTCAGTTGCTTTACCTCACGGTCCATAACTTCTACGGGCTCTTCGATAAAATGCAACTTCCCATCTATTCGAACCTTACCTAACGGAATTTTCTCATCACTCACTGCTAGACATTTCTTCAGATTAGATACATGGAATGTGTTGTGAACACCATGAAGTTCTGGGGGTAACTCTAGTTTGTAAGCCACCGGACCTACTCTAGATAGAATCTTAAAGGGTCCAATATAACGGGGATTCAATTTTCCTCGCTTTCCAAATCTTATAACGCCTTTCCATGGCGATACCTTCAACATTACTCGGTCACCCACTTCAAACTCCATTGGCTTCCGCCGCACATCCGCGTAACTTTTCTGTCTACTACGGGCAGTCAACAACCTCTTCTTAATCTGAACTATCGTCTCCGTAGTCTCCCGGATCAATTCCGGTCCCGTGAGCTGGGTATCCCCAACTTCACTCCAACATACAGGAGATCTACACTTCCTACCATACAAAGCTTAAAACGGTGCAGCCTTAATACTAGAATGGTAACTATTGTTATATGAAAACTCTGCTAACGACAAATGTTTATCCCAATTCTTACCAAAGTCTAACACACAAGCTCTCAACATATCTTCCAGTGTTTGTATCGTCCTTTCACTCTGCCCATCAGTCTGGGGGTGATAAGCAGTGCTCATGTCGAGATTCGTTCCCAAAGATCTTTGGAGAGATTTCCAAAAATTCGATGCGAATCTAGGATCTCGATCTGAAATGATCGATACAGGCACTCCATGCTTGCATACGACATTATCCAGGTATATTCAAGTCAGCTTCTCCAGTGAGAACTGCTCCTTAACCGGAATGAAGTGTGCTGATTTGGTCAGTCTATCGACAATAACCCAAATCGAATTATTTCCAGATGATGTTCTAGGAAGCTTGGTGATAAAGTCCATCGTAATTCGCTCCCACTTCCATTCAGGAATCTTTGGTTGTTGAAGTAGTCCTGATGGCTTTTGATGTTCGGCTTTAACTCTAGCACAAGTTAAGCATTGAAGAACATACATAGCTATGTCAGCTTTCATATTTGGCCACCAATACAACTTCTTCAAATCATGGTACATCTTATCAGATCCCAGATGAATGGAATACTTAGATTTATGGGATTCTAACATAACCAAATCTCTTAAGCCTCCAAACTTAGGTATCCACATACGACCTCTTAAACATTTCACTCCATCAGCTCTAACCTCTAAAGGATCTCCTTCTCCTCGGAACCCTTCATTAACAAAATTCTCCTTCTTACAAGCTTCTATTTGTGCATTTCTAATTTGCTCAGGCAAATTATTGTGCACGGTCAAGACTAGAGAACGCACCCTGATAGGCTCTCTATCTTTCCTACTCAACGCATCAGCAGCAACATTGGCTTTTCCTGGGTGATATTTTATATCACAATCATAATCACTCAACAACTCTATCCATCTTCGTTGCCTCATGTTCAACTCTTTCTGGTCGAGAATATACTGTAGGCTTTTGTGATCGGTGAATACCGTACACTTGGTGCCATACAGATAATGTCTCCACAACCTAAGAGCAAAGACCACAACTCCTAACTCAAGATCATGAGTAGTATAATTCTCCTCATTCTTCCTTAATTGCCTAGAAGCATAAGCTATCACTTTCTCTCTCTGCATCAAAACAGCTCCATAACCTCTAAGAGATGCATCACAATACACTACAAAATCTTCACTCCCTTCGGGTAATGATAAGATTGGCGCACTACATAATTTTTGCTTCAATATCTGAAATGCTCCATCTTCATCACTTCCCCAAACGAAAGGTTTATTCTTCTGAGTAAGCTTAGTCAAGGGTTTAGCTATCAAAGAAAATTATTTAATGAATCGCCTATAATAGCCAGCTAATCCTAAGAACTGTCGCACTTCCGTTGGCGTTGCCGGTGCAGACCAATTCTTGATAGCTTCAACCTTTGCAGGATCAACATGAATTCCATCTCTGTTAATCACATGACCAAGAAATTGCACAGAATCCAACCAGAAATCACACTTCGAAAACTTAGCATACAACCTTTCATCCTTCAGCAACTTCAAAACAATCCTCAAATGTTCTCTATGCTCATCTTCATTCTTAGAATAGATTAGAACCTCGTCAATAAACACAATCACAAATTTATCCAAGTAGGGCTTGCACACTCGATTCATTAAATCCATGAAAACCGCAGGTGCGTTAGTTAACCCAAATGGCATTACTTGAAATTCATAGTGTCCATAACGAGTTCTAAATGCAGTTATAGGAATATCTTCTTCACGGACGCGAAGTTGGTGATATCCTGACCGCAAATCTATCTTAGAATACACACTAGATCCTTGCAGTTGACCAAACAAATCATCAATCCTAGGTAAAGGATATCGATTCTTAATTGTCAACTTATTCAGTTCCCTATAATCAATGCACATACGAAAAGATCCATCCTTCTTCTTAACGAACAAGACTGGAGCTCCCCAAGGCGACGAGCTCGGTCGAATAAAACCATTATCGGACAACTCCTTAAGTTGCTCAGATAACTCCTTTAATTCAGAAGGGGCTAATCGGTAAGGCGCACGTGCCACCGGTGCAGCACCAGGAATTAAATCGATTCGAAACTCTACTTGCCTTATCGGTGGAAGTCCTGGTAAATCTTTAGGAAATACCTCAGGAAATTCACAAATAATAGGTACATCTTCCAATCGTTTCTCCCTAGACTCATTCCCGGTCACTTGAGCTAAGAATAACTCACAACCGTTCCTGATGTACTTTTGGACTTTAATACATGAAACGATTTTCAAACGGGATTCACGTCGACTACCATCAATTACTAACGTTCTATTCCTAAGAGAAATCTTAACCTTCTTCTCTCCACATAAAATAGTAGCATTATTCAACGACAACCAATCCATACCAATAATAACATCGAAACTACCTAATTCTATCAACATCAAATCAATCGGAAAGGAATGGTTCAAGAGATTTAGAGAGCATCCTTCTAATAGCTTATTAGTTTTCACTAATTTACCATCAGCCAATTCCACCTCGTAACTGGTACTTATCTCAACAGGTTCAATATCAATAAGGGCACTAAATTTAGTGGATACAAAGCTCCTATCGGCACCCGAATCGAATAAAGCAACAGCATAATGATTGTTGAGTAAAAACGTACCGGTAACGACATTCGGATCCTCTTTCTTCACCTCAATTGTTCCAAGTTGGTAGATACCACCCTGGGGGTTTCTTCCAGGTACAATCGCTTTCAACTTGGGGCATTCTGATTTCCTATGACCTTCTTCATTACAGTTGAAGCAAATCGTTCCCTTCTTACACCTTTCAACCTTGTGTCCAAGCTTTCCGCAATTTCGGCACTTCCAGCAGTCGCCAGGATGCCTCTTGTTGCCACACTTAGGACATCTATCAACGTTGCGCGGTGCATTGTTGGTAATAGCATTTGCATTCCCCTTTCTCTGGTTCTGACGGCGATTGAAATTCTTCCTATAATCACCTCTATCTACACGCTCATCGTCTCCTTTTCTTTTCTCACCTACACGGGCTTCATCTTCCTTATCCTGAATTATCTGTCCAATGAGTCGGTAAGCCATTCGAACAGCATCATCAATGGTCAGTGGTTTCGATGATGTCACGTCCCCCCGGATATTCCTGGTCAACCCTTTCACATATTGCTCAATTCGGATCTCTTCAGGTTCAACCAATCGAGGACATAGCAAGGCCAACTCATGGAATCGGTTCGTGTAACTATCAATGTCCACACCTTTCATTCTCAAATGAATCAACTCTTGTTCTAACCTAATGATCACACTACGAGGACAAAACTCCAAAGTCATCCACTTCTTAATTTCAGCCCAAGGAGTAGCATTAGCAGCATCAAGACCCATGAAAGCAATTCTCCCGTTCCACCAAGTCAACGCACGACCTTTAAGAGTAGCCATAGCAAAAGTCACCTTATCTTCCTCCTTACACTTACTAATCCTAAACACCGATTCAATCTTCTCAATCCACTGGCTTAGTCCTACAGCACCTTCAGTTCCATTAAAAGGTAGAGGTTCACACTTCATGAACGTCACATAAGTACAGCCACCAATTTCAGGTGCATTCGTTCCAAGTCCTCCTACATTTCCTCCAGCATTAGCATTCACATTATTAGCATTCACATTCACATTAGTACCGCCAATTCCACTACCGCCAGCTCCACTACCGCCAGCTCCACTACCGCCAGCTCCACTACCGCTAGCTCCACTACCGCTAGCTCCACTACCGCCAGCTCCATTACCGCTAGCTCCACTACCGCCAGCTTTATTTCTAGCATTTGCCATGAATTCAGTCATAGATGCGGTAACTTGCTCCGTAATAATCCTACGTACATCATCCTCAGTCACAGCCTTCTTGGGCGGCATAGTTCTATAATTCCACAATTTCAAAGTATTAAGCATTCATCCAACAAAGGATTCATATAATATGGATCGAATTCATAATCAAGACACAAATAAGGCACAATATGGAATTCAAGACAAGATACATATTTCATTCGATCTGAAACAAAAGTATTGTCTTAGTACATCCATATCAAAGTTCTAACACTATATACACTCAAAATTCGTGCCGAGTCTATTACTAACAAGTCGGTTCAGTCAAAGCTACTAAAGCACAAAAGATCTAAAGGTGCACTACTAAACACAGACTGGTCTACTGAGAACCGCCAGATGGTCCATCATCCATCGTCTTCTGGATCTTCGCTGGACGATCACTAGACTCATCTTCAGCTGGGCGCTTACGGATTACTCCTCTTTCAACCATGTCGGCATAAAATCTACTGTTCCAACCCACGGATATATTCAACTCCTTTTCGGCTTTCTCACGCATCGCACGAGCCACACTCAACTGAATCTCCATAGTATTCACCTTTCTCTTCATAGCAGCATACTCACCACTTTCCAATACCGATAACCTCCTAAAAGCCTCATTCAAACCACGTTCTACATCACTCAAATCCAAACTAAGCAACTCCCGCTCTTTCTCGCCAACCTTTGCCTTCGACTCCAAATAAGCAACCTGAGTCTGAACAACACCTAACCCAACCTCTGTCACACAACTCTTAACACGGGAAGCATCTAGATCACGTCTCAAGGCCCATGGTGCAAGACCATCAATATGAGTAGCCTCTCGAGTACTAGACGACTCTCCTATCTAACGTCTACGAGTAGCAATACCATCGGTACCGTCAGGTGCATCGTCATCCTCATCCTCCTCTGATTCAGAATCAGATTCAGACGATTCAGACATTTCATCCCTATGTAACTCATCCTCGGAATCAGACAAACAAACTGGTGGGGGCAAAGGCTCGCCCTCTGGAACATCATACGGATAAATAATCTCAGCTTCCTCATCGTCATCAACCTCAACCTCTATACCTACATCTTCCTCGACATCCTCGTCGTCAATCTCATCATCTAACTCATCTAACCCAATCTCATTCTCATTCTCAATATCAGCATTCTCAATATCCACGTCCTCATTACCCACATTCTCAATCTCATTCTCTACTAAGTAAACCTGAGGGGCAATCTGATCTCCTAGTCCTAACTCGGGCTCGGGATCCTCAAATGGTTCCTCCTCGTCATCAATATCAAAATCTACTAAGTCTAAATAAGGATCATCTTCTATATTAGGTTCGGGAATAGCATGGTTTTCTACAGGAATATTAGGGTTAGCCATGACAATCTGCATTTATATATATTTATCTCGTATTAGGATAACATACTAGTTAAACAATTACATAATGAAATCACGATATATACATATATATAAATTAAATTATATATATCAAAATATATATCTTCTCAATAGGGCTTGTTGGTAACGTCGGAGATCTCTGGCACCGTTATAGTCAAAAGATTTTTCAATTATTTTCTCAAATGTTCATTGTCAAAAGATTTTGAAAAGTTTTGTTCAAAACCTTGGTTTTTAAAATCTTTTGTTCTCTACAACGAGAGCTCTGATACCAAACTGTAACACTCTCATTTTTCGTATCGGTACAGCGGAAGGGTCTTTCAGAGTGTTACGGGATAGCACAATAACTCCAATCATAGACAACACATAAAAATGGTTGTACAAGGTTTAACAAACATTCATTCGATAAAAAGGTTTAAAAGTGTACAACAGGTCCCAAATTATACAGGTCATTAAGTTTACAAAACACAGATCGAATGAACATTTTTAATATTAAGTGTGGGCCATCAGAGTCGATCTCCATCCGGATTACCTTCAAGCACCTGAGATAGAAAACATGCAAAAATCATATCAGCGAATGCCGAGTGAATTCATAGAGTTTAATGGAAACCGTTATATAAAACAATCATTTACAATCATTTAAAATCAGAACACAAGTATAATATCAGAAGTAAGTCCACATATTGCTAGTCAGACAATATATCAAGCGTACATCTGAAACCGTCCATGAGACCGTAGTCTCTATATTACCATGATAGGTAATATATTCATCGTAATAGCGTCGTTATCTTTTATTATTTATGTCTTATATTGTATTATAGGATTATTATTAGCCGCATGACATTGTTACCTTACTGTGAAAACAGCGAGCCGCGAACCCGACAAACAATTTGCCCATCTAAGTTAGCGTGTCGTCACAAAAATCACGCTATGGAATCTTCTCATACATAAATTCGCTTACCAATCAATGTGGTACGACGGGGATCAACCGTCAAGGCGTGAACTGGGGTGATCGTCCCCAAATAGTACTATCAAATGCATAAGCGTCTACCAAATCCCGGTAGTTCACAATTCATGCTAATGGGACTTTAAGTGACATAACCTAACTACTAATAATCCTTTTAGTCTCGAATATAGGGTCATAGCATCATTCGGGTCAATATCATTATACAATCGGGACTACTTGTGTTCTATTTTTATAAAAATCTAGCATGTTATCTCCCTCGCGGGTTTACAAATCATTTTATAAAACATTCAAAAAGAGTGCGAGGCTATGAACTCACGTTGTTAATGAAAGGCGGATTATCGGCTACGGGCGTGCTTCGGTCACGGAAACCTATATAAATAATAATCGGTCTTAGACTCGGTCCAATGACTTTTATCAAAATAACAATATACATATATATGATTATTGTACATATGATGATGATCAAGTGGGTTTATAAATCCTCGTTTACTCATTTTAGTGTTTACATTTTAGTATCGTCTTACTAGTTCACTAGTTTTACCGATTTTACCTATTTTAAGTTCATTAAGTCTTTTATAAGTTCTTTTACTTGTTTTTACCCATTATATACTTATATGATCAGTATATATACTTTTCATGTTGGGCCCTATTGGGTTAAGCCCAAATAATTCTTTTACAAGTATTTATCTTATTAAGTCCAATTATTAGTCTAATATGTTTAGTTTGCTCGTAATTGTCCGTAATTCTTATAGTTCGGGTTTTATCGGTTTTTACTTGTCTTAGTTACTTATACATCAGTATATATCTTTTATAAACTTTACATTAGACGGGTTTGGTCGTCTAAGTTTTATTTGATGAAAAGCGTTAATTTCACGGCGATAGCCGAAAAAGTCGTAAAAATCAAGTTTATAGTTTTTATTACTTATAAATATTACTTTTACCACCATTTATATATTTTACCCATTTAATTAACCTTTTATACATTTATATAAATAAGTTTTATAAGTTAGTGGGTTTATATTTTTACATTTTATACATTATAATGTGAGTGCTTATATAATAATAATAAACATTATTTCCAAAATCTGATTTTTAACTTCACATTCACCATTTTTATCATATCTAGAGTTCTACAATGACTTAGAAGCTCATTTTTAGATGACAACTTCTTCATAATATGTGCTAAATATAACTTAGTTATAGCTACTGCCCATTTTGAGTTTAAGTTGCCTTAACAGTCCATACAAAACTGCTTATTCAGATTGTACCACCTAACTTGTTTTGATCATATCTCACTCATTATTTTGATTCCATTGCTTGGCCAACTCTCACATGTGTATAACATCATCTACTTTACTGTAAATAGATCAAACCATGCATTTTTATCAGTTCTTCATTTAGTTATCTACTGTTTTTATACAGCCAACTAATTAGACATGATTTTAGCTTCATTTCTTATGGTTATCATCATTTTTAAGCATGTTTATCAACACTTGATCCCCACACAACATTTTTATCATCATATATACATCATATACATATACAAAATGAAAGAAAATACATTTGTTCTTTACAAAATAATAAGAGAAAAATGTAGAGGATGATCTTCTTTACCAATCCAAGTGGATTTCTTGTTTTAGGAAGGCAAGAACTTGATGAACACAACAAGTATCTCCAAGACCATCAAATAGCAAGATCATATGTTGGAAAATCAGCCCTAGGACACAAGAAAATCACCTCCAAAGTTGGTTATATGGCCACCAAATGATCAAGGTTTCAAGGAAACACCTTAATAGGACTAGTAAACATGTGGTTTGTAGTTAGAAAAGATCAAGGAGGGTGTTTGTGGCTTGATGTGGGACGGCACAAATGGTGGAGTAGAGAGAGTTTTGAGAGTGAAATGCATGGGTGAAATGGTTAAGTGAAAACCATTTGATGGTTTTGTTAAGTTTGATGGAAGGCTTAGCTTAAAGTGTAAGCATGAGCTTACACTTGTATAAACAAGTTAAGTTTTGTGCCACCTAATGGTGGTGAGTCATTTTGGCCGTCCCATGTAAGCTAGTGGGATGGGGCAAAGTGTTTTGTCCCATCTCACTAGTTTACGGGTATTTCTCGATTCTAGTTTTCTCGATTTGCGTGCCCTCGGGTCGTTTTACGAAAAACGTTTTTATAAATTATGAATCATCGTCACAAAACGAATCCAATAAAAACTGTCTCATCAAAAACGGAGTTCAAAAACGTAAATACGTAATCCTAAGGTTTCCGGTTTAGTCGTAAAAGACGCCAAATTATGCACGTAAGCCCAAATTTAAATCCGTAAATTGTGAGTTCGTCAACCAACATAAAAATAAGTTTCAAAATATTATACGAGAAAATATTTAACTACCTGAAAATGTTAGATTTGTCACATACCTTACCCATAATTGATCCATTAGATAAGGGTAAGGGAATCATGGTAGAAGTAGATGTTCCAAAGGATGCAGCACAGGTTGAGTTTGATAGAAGGTTGGCTGCACAAATTGTGGAACAAGAAAGAAAGAAGGTTGGTGAATCACCTTTTGTTGTCACTTCAGAAGAACAAGAAGGGAGTGATGAAGCTAGTTCAGACTCAAGTTTAATGATAATAGAACAACCAGAAAGACTTGAGTATGGTGATGAATTGGCAAGAGAGAAGTTGAATGAGTTGAAATTGCAAGTAGATTTTGACATGCCAGAAGTCGTTCAGATGTACCATGCTTGGGAAGATAGGTGTATGGAGAATCCACATTTGACTATTTCAGACCAGATATGGGGTTTGGAGATTCTTCTAAGAGTACAAAAAGACTGCAAGGTAATTCTGAAACACAAAGCTAGCAATATTCTCTCATTGCTGAAAAGGGATAGAAGGGAGTTATACTACATGCTGCTCAGATGTCATGGAACAGGATGGACTTATAAGAAATTGATTGGATTGACATTTGAAGAGTTGGAGTTCAAAGCTTATCCCATTTGGGCAAGAGTGCAGGAAGAAAACACTCTAAGACTTCTTTCTGATGAAAGGAAAGAAGAACTTGCAGAAGAGATGGAGCTTAAGAAGGCAATGATTGTTCCCAGACCTTTGAAGAAGGGAGTCCCTCTTGAGTTTCCCAAAGATATGGATAGGTTAAATCCAAGTGAAGCTGTTATAAGAAGGAGCCTCAAGCTCTCACTATTGGAAGCTTCAGATATGGTACAAGTGTTACCTCTTGATTCCAGAAACCCTATTATAAGCTATGAAGAAGATGAATGTGGGTTTTGGAAGATTGGCAGGTATGGGAAAGAGGTTCACACTTTTACCACTCTTATATCTTTGTTTGCAAGTTTTGATAGAGAAGACTTGGTAGACCTTTGGAGGTTGTTAGAAGCCAAGTATGAGACTGAAGATCCTACTTCAGTCAATGCAATAAAACTGTGGTCAACATTCAAGAGAATGTGTGGACCAAGCGATGAAGATCCTGCTATTTGGAAGGATCTTGAAGATGACCTCAGTGGTCTTCAATGGCGTTTGTATTCAACTGCTGGTGTATATTACTTGAGTTCTACAAAGTTTGCTGAGTATCTTCTTGTAGATGCTCAGTATTCCATGTCCAAGGAAGTCTTGGAGAAGATGAAGACAACACAGCTGGAGATTGACTATTCAAGTGACGTGGCCAAAGATTTGATCAGACATATTTATTACCAATATGAACAAGTTTGTAAGATTCCTCCTAGTTCTTAATGTGTATTCAGAAACTTGATTACTAGAGTAGATATCAAGTTTAGGGGAGGATTGTTGGGAATAAAATATAGCCAGTCTACTTGAGCGCTGACAAGAGTAAAACAAGCGTTGATAGGAAGAAAACAAACGCTGACAGATCAAGCGTTGACAAGAAGAAGTCAAGCGTTGATACATTGAAGACAAGCACTGATGGAAAGATTTAGTCCACGCGTATATTGTTTCTAGTTTGTTTCTAGTAAAGATAAGTTCAATATTGTATTTTCTATAATTATCTTTACCTAGAATAGTTGATACGTAGACTCTTGTACAAGGCTTCTTATATCTATGAAAGAAGACCTTTAGGTTAATGTTCAGTATAAGTTTTCATACGTTAAACACTTTCATTGTAAGCAAGTTTGTTATCATTAATCAAGTGAAAGTTTGTTTACATCTTTGTGTGTTCTTGTTTAAGTGTTAATTCCGCATAACACTTAGATTACTATATATATATATACAAATTTTTCTCTACGTGTATAACTTGATCTAATATCGTATACATAAATCTAAATCGATCTAAGTTTGGGATCAACAATAATCAAAGAGTGGGTACAAAGGTTGCATTAATCAAGCTTTTTCACTTTTCTGTTTTTCATATTTTGTGTTCTAACCTTGTTGAATCTTATCAGCCTTGTTGTGGAATCTTGTGCCTTATTTTGCAAGGCACATCAGCTCAAAATTTCGTGAGTGTGGATGTACATTCATGAGGTTTGAGTTCTTGAACCTAAAATCTGTCAAAATACTTGATTTTTGTGGTTTTGTGTTCTGCTGTTGTTCTTGTTGATTTTGTGGCTTAATATTGCATGATACTGCATAATGATTATGTTATTGTGTTAGATTGGGCCTGGGTAACTTTGAATCACACTCTTGCTTTGTTAAAATTGGATTTAAAAAAGTTAAGGGTGTTTGGGTTAACCTATTTAAGATCACAAATTGGATTTGAGTTATTGTTTGTTGGTTATGTGTGTTGATATCTGATATATGCTTGGTTGAGTGCTAGTTGCTGCAAGTTATTGGCTTTTAAATATCAAAATCTTGATTGTGATATAGAAGTTGGAAATCTGTTTGTTTTGACCTAAGATTTTGGAAACACTTAGTTTATATGCATGCTTAGGGATAACAAGTGATTAAACATACTTATTATAACCTGTTAAGAAGATTTGAGTGTTTGAAATTGGATTTATGGTCAAGTATATCAGCAAAGTATCAAAACTGCATGTTCTTTGTTCATCAGTAACATTTTTGAGCTTGAATCTTGATCTAGGCCTTAAACCATTGCATGAAACCCGTTTATATTTGTTCATTTGAATTATTTATAGCTTGTGTATGCATTTGGTGAAGTTTGGCTGGCTAAATCTTGCAAAAAGTGCTAATTTGGTGAAAACTGCTTATTGTTCATATATGGGCAAAGTCTGGTGACGTTTTGATAAACTGTATTAATTGGCCGGTTGAATTTGTGTTTTTGTTGTTGTTATTGACTCCTTGTGATTAACTAATCACTTGGGTGCCTTTACTTAACCTGAATCCAACAAAAAATCACTAAAGACAAAAAGTCAAATTGGTCAAGCAGTGGGAACTCCTTTCCCCTGCTACTAGCCACTGCTAGTGTTAAATATCAAACAGCTTATTCATAAGCCATTTTGGCTTATCCAGACTTGCAACAACTTATTTTTTGTGATAGATCTTCCTTATTTGACCCATTGATTTGAACTAGAGCTTATTAGGATTTGACTTTTAAGTTTAACTAGAAAACCAAACAATTTGACTTTTAACATAAGTGCTTATTGCTTATTCTAGCTTATTTCTTGTGCTTATTGGAAAATTTTTTGATTATTTTGCTTAATTAAGTCATTTAAAACCATTTGCAACTTGAATCAGCACTTAAGGTGGTCTAGAACTCAAAAACGACTATTTTGTCGTTTTGTGAAGAGAGACTTGGCTTATTTCAGGCTTATTTCTTGTGCTTTTTCAAAATTTCTTTTCACATATCTCTTTGGTAACTCAAAAGAAGCTTGTGTGTCAAATTAGAGCTTATGGCGTTAGCTTATGGCTTAATGGGCTCAAAAGCCCATTAAGCATAAGTTATTGACTTGATAAGCTGTGATAAGCACATTTTCAGCTTTTGGGCCTTCAGAAATTTGTTCTTAAAATCAAATTTTAAGTCAGATAGGAAGTTTTGGGCTTATTTGGTGGACTTTTTCTTATTGGGCCAATTTAAAGCCCATTAAGGGATTGTTTTGTCATTTAGCCCATTTTTAGGCACAATTAGTGTAATTTTGTAATTTCAAGTTCATTTATGTTTTATTTAGGTTAAAATTATACTAGTTTGCAACTTTTTAGAATTTTTTATAAATTTTGGATTTTTATTAATATTTTATTATTATTTTATTATTAAAAATTAAAATTTAGATTTTTTCAAGTTTTTCATTTTTCCTAGTTTAAATACATTAAGTTAGGAATTTTAAAATTTTTAGATTAATTTTATTGTCATTAGATTAATTTTTAGAATTACTTTAAGTTTTAATAGTTTTTAAATAGTTTTTATTAATTTTAAAATTTTCAAAAAAAGTTTTAAATTTTTTTAAGTCGTTTTAGAGGTTTACAAGTTAAAAAATCTCATTTTAGGCTTTTTGTTAATTAAATTGATTTTTTGGGCTTTAATTAGCATTAAAAAAATTAATATTTAATTAAATAAAAGGTTTAAGTGATTTTTGATTTTTTGTAAACTCTAATAACATTTTTTAGGATTTATTGCAATTTTCTAGGAATTTTTAGGGTAATTTTTAAATTTAGTCACTTTTTACGGTTTTACGTGTACGACTTCGTCTTAGTTTAATTCATAACCATAACCGTCATTCTTTTCTAATCTCTTTTCTACTTTTCTTTTCTCATCAATATAATCACAAACACTTAATCATATCTTTACCCAACACACAAGCCTCCTTGAGAACGAACTCATTTTTAGGTCATTTGTGCACGGTTTTCCTAAACCGTCGTACTTACCCTATTTACCTCCTTTTCCTAAAGGTGTGTAAAAATTTAACCATCAATAAGCTGCAATAACAACAACGTTCCTTTCCTATTGATCTCCCTTGGCTGAACAATTCCTTTATCCATACTCATTTACCATAATGAAAACATCTCACTGCTTCCAGGAATACTAATTCCTATATCTACATTCCTTGTTCTTCCTTCAGCAGCTCAACATACAGCTAGTCCGTACTTGCGACAAGTAGATATACAATTACCCATATGGTGCAAAATACATCGTCTACACATTATAATTTCCTCCTTCTTACACGATCTACAGTAACAGTATGAGTACCATCTTTCCTTATCTTATACTGTTGAATTCCGAGTTTATTTCCTGTCATAAGAAATAAATTTTCATTCTCTCTTGACATTCGCAACAATACCGTCCTTTTTATCCTTTTCTGCTATACTTAATTTCGAATCTGGATCAAACTTTAAATTACTATTTCCTTTCGTCTATTTGTATAATTCCAAATTACTACCAATATTTCGATATATACCCATCGGTTACTCAAACTTGTCCATATAGTTGCACATTTCCAATCACCATTAGTATCGTACGATACTTTTCACCGCATCCCTTCTCATTTCTAGGAATCTAGCACGCAGGCATCCTTTACAATCTTGCAGAACAACAGCAGCATCTTCAACTAGAACAACAACATCTTCAGTCTCGACACCTTGTTTCCTTGCAGCATGATCAGCTTCAAACGTTCTAACTATTATTTCATAATCAAATAATCTACCCTAGAGGTTGTTAATTTCTGGAGACATATTTCAAGAAACTTAGTCACGTGGGAATCCACTAATGACAGAAAATATCTCACTCAATTCTTTCTACTGTTATCACAGATGAAAAAAACATGATAAGTATACACATCGAGATAGAAAGAAGGATCTTTTCATCAAGAAATATCATAAATACCACTCGTACAATGTAACACCCCCAATTTCGGGTCATAGCAGCGGAAGGGTCATTGGGTGTTACTATCATGGTTCAACCTCAATATCATAGAAAACGCCTCAAAATGAGTCGTTTTAACAAAACATACATCCATTCATTCGTTTAAAGATAAAACAGTTCACACATGGTCCCAAATAGTTTTAAGGTTTACACAACCAACCAATTAATAAAAGTTTCTTAGAATGGACATAGTTTGGAAAAGCGGGCCAAAACGTTTTAATTAAGCAAGCTGCATGAAACCGCCTTCCTTGAGTGCCTTCTTCATGGAACTGAGATAAAACATGCTATAAAGTCAACAAAAATGTTGAGTGAATCTATAGAGTTTAAATTAAGTAAACAAACACAAGTATTCTGAATAAACCTTCCGTGGTTGACAATCATGTGGATCAGACATAATTATCGTTGTTATTTCATAATTTCGTGAAATTGAACGTTAACATATATTATTTCAGCCCAACACACCTAACCAAGTGCGTATATTTCTCTTATACAATTGCATCCGATGTTTCATTACTAGTGCATCACAACACCACGCGATAGCTAGTCGCGACCGGACAGGGTGTCACCCCGATAGATCTATCCATAGTATTAGCGTTCCTTTCGATTAACAATTCACGATTCATGGGTCTTTTCAGGCTAAACAAACTTTATATAACAACTTTCATCTAAGCATACAATCGGGTCCTTTGTGTTCAATTTTTAAAAGAAAGAGGGTTTACCACAACTTCTCGTTGTACCCTTCATTTATCAATAAATGTTTTTCCAATAATAAGGGTTTCCACAACTTCTCGTTGTACCCCTTTTATTTTACTAAAACAAGTATGTTATCCCCCTTGCCGGTTTTATAAAACAAGTAAACATGTTAAAGCGAGGCTATAGACTCACCTTGGTACGATAGTAGTAATGTGACGATCGCTGACGATTTGTGATGCCCATTAAACACGAAGACCGCAACCTACCAATTAAGGCGTGTTCGTTAATAAACGACTCAAGTATAAATAATACTTAAATAATACGAAAGTCAATTTCATAAAACCATGAAAATCCCGAAAGAAATTAACAATATTAGTGTACTTCTATACCCTTTTATTCAAAACTATACTTTTAAACACTTGCACTCTCGACATTTACCCGTCATAAGACGCCAAGTCAACGCAAGTCAAACCATCATTTTACTTCCCTCGGACCAGTAACTAAGTCATTTATATAATGACTGAACACTTGAGTAAGTCACCATGTCCAATAGTGAATACTCAACTCACGCCATACAAGTATTGAACTACGTGTCCAAAATACTAATCAGCATGTACACTCCAAATGTACACACCAATCTAACCTATCTAGACTTGTCCGATTTTGACGAAACTTGGTGAAAAACTCACACATAATATGAATAAGACTCAGTTTAAATTTCATTCAAAAATATTACTTATAAGACCTTCTGCCCGACACACCTTCGTGTTATAAAAACCGGACAGTTTTACGCCTTCGACTTATAAATCCATTTTGACTTATCTAAAAAATTCCGTTTGCAAAACCGACACTCGGGTTTGAAAATAGACTCATGACCTGAGGTTTAGCAACTTACAACAGCCCTTGAACATTTTTAAAACTCATTTTATAGTCCCCGAGATTCGATCCAAATATCGACAACAATTTTCGGATTGTGCCGATACCCGTCTCCCGGTACACAAATACTAAAAGTAGCATAACTTTTCGCTCGTAATGAGTTAGAAGCTCTACTTTAGCTCAAATCGAAGCTAACGAAATTCTCTACAATCCTATCTCATTAGTTTACCAAGTTTATTACAGTAACTATTTCAAAAATAGCCTTAAAGTTACTGCCTAAAATTGACCATGTAAAAATCATACCAAAACACATTTTCAACCCATTCCAACAATTCCTATGGTCCTAATATCATACTAACACATCTAACTAACTCATAACACCCTCAAATTTAATCTCACAAAAATTAAATAAATAAAAACCTTGCATGCAACAACAACCCACTACTAATATAATAATATTAACACATCCATCACCATAAAAATGGATCAAACATGATGTTCATCATAAAAAATTGAAAATAAAAATTAAGTGGATGCATGTGGGAAAAATTTATACCAATAGGAAGCTCTTTGAATTCCCAAGATGGGTCTTGTCTTAGATTCTTTTGATTCAAAGTAAAAATCAAACAAATTTGATGAATGTGTAAGGGGGGTGGACGGCTAGAATATGAACAAGAGAGAGAGATGAGATTTTTTTTATTAAATGAATTATTAATATAAAATGGTTAGTGGAAAAACCTTATATAGTGGGGTGAGGGTAGATTTTGTCATTTAGGCATAGTTTTGGTACAAAATTGCAAGTAAATGGTTTACAAGGTAGAAAATGTAAATTGTAAATTTTAAAATATTTACAGGGCTCGGGTTTCGTAAAAATACTTTTCGAAAGTTAAAACGCTTCATAAAAATAATAATAAAGCTTCGACACGACTTAAAACGCAATTAAATCGAAAACGTCGAAAATATACAATATCGAGACAATCGATAATAAAACGTAAATTTTTGGGCATCCGTCGGTATCGCGATCACTAATAGTTATCGTCATTCGTTAAAACGTAAAACACGAGAAATAAAGATTAAATATAATAAAAATCATTTTCATGATTATTTGAGAATATAATATCGATACCTAACATATTCCTTGCCGGTTTTCATCTAATCGACATTCTTACGCTAGTTTCAAGTCATAACCTTCTCGGTTAGTCGATAATTTAAAATTCTCATTAAAGTAAACACGTAATACGTAATAGTCGAGATTAAAATAACGACCTGAAATTGACGGGTTGTCACATCATCCCCACCAAATTAGGATCTTCGCCCTCGAAGATCAACTTGCGTTCTTGCTCGATCGCTTGTTGAAATCAAAGAGATGAGGGTAATTCTTGCACATTTGGTCTTCTCGTTCCCAAGTATACTCCGGTCCTCTTCGAGAGTTCCATCGAACTTTTACAATAGGAATTCGGCTTTGCTTCAGCTGCTTGACCTCGCGATCCATGATCTCGACGGGTTCTTCAATAAAGTGCGACTTCTTATCAACCTTAACCTCGTCTAACGATATAACGAGTTCTTCATCGGATAAACACTTCTTCATATTCGACACATGAAAAGTGTTAGGAATCCCATACAGTTCTTGTGGTAGTTCAAGTTGGTATGCCACGGGTCCCACTCTAGATGTAATCTTGAATGGTCCGATATAACGAGGACTCAACTTCCCACGTTTTCCAAATCATACAACACCTTTCCATGGTGATACCTTTAGCATAACCTTATCTCCCACGTTAAACTCCAATGGTTTTCTTCTCACATCCGCTTAACTCTTCTGTCGGCTTCGAGCAGACAACAACCTATTCTTGATTTGCACAATCATATCCATCGTCTCTCTAATCAAATCTGGTCCAGTGAGTTGGGCATCACCAACCTCACTCCAGCTAACGGGTGATCTACATTTTCTCACATAAAGTGCTTCAAAAGGTGCAGCTTTAATACTCGCCTGATAACTGTTATTGTACGAGAATTCGGCCAAATGTAAGTGCTTATCCCAGCTACTTCCAAAGTCTATCACACAAGCACGTAGCATATCCTCCAAAGTTTGGATTGTTCTTTCGCTTTGCCCATCAGTTTGGGGATGATAGGCTGTGCTCATATCCCAATTGGTTCCTAATGACTTTTGAAGTGATCTCCAAAATCCAGAAGCAAAACGACTATCTCTATCGGAAATGATTGAAATAGGAACATCATGCTTGCACACGATTTCCTTCAGATAAATATCGGCGAGTTTCTCCAAACCGAACCTCTCGTTGATTGGAATAAAATGAGCGGATTTAGTTAAACGATCGACAATAACCCAAATTGCATCGAACCCAGACGGTGTCCTTGGGAGTTTTGTGATGAACTCCATCGTAATTCGCTCCCATTTCCAGACTGGAATTTCAGGTTGGACAAGTAATCCTGACGGCTTCTGATATTCAGCTTTCACCTTTTCACATGTTAAGCATTTCGCGACGTATGTTGCAATATCAGCTTTCATATTCGGCCACCAGTATAACTTTTTCAACTCTTGGTACATTTTGTCCGATCCAGGATGAATAGAATACTTGGACTTATGAGATTCTAACATAATCAAGTCTCTCAGTCCACCATATAATGGTAACCAAATTCGACCTCTCAAACATTTGATACCATCGGATCGCGTCTCAAATGTTTCACCGTCTCCTCTAAATCTTTCGGCTGCAATATTTTCTTTCTTGCACGCTTCAATTTGTGCGTTTCGAATCTTCTCAGGTAAGTTATTATGAACTGTCACCACCAAAGCACGCACTCGAATCGGTTTCTCCCTTTCCTTTCAACTTAACGCGTCAGCTACCACGTTCACCTTTCCTGGATGATAACGAATTTCGCAGTCGTAATCACTCAAGAGTTCAACCCATCGACGTTGCCTCATATTCAGCTCCTTTTGATCCAATATGTATTGTTTGCTTTTATGATCAGTGAATACTGTACACTTCATGCCATACAGATAATGTCTCCAAAGTCGCAGAGCAAAAACCACAGCGCCCAATTCCAAGTCATGGGTAGTGTAGTTCTCCTCATTCTTCCTTAATTGTCTAGAGGCATATGCGATCACCGTTTCACGTTTCATAAGAACATCACCGTATCCTCGAAGAGATGCATCACAATAAACGACAAAGTCTTCACTTCCTTCAGGTAACGATAAAATCGGCGCACTACAAAGTTTCATCTTCAAGGTTTGGAAAGCTTCTTCTTCATCATCGCCCCACACATACGGTTTATTCTTCTGAGTCAGCTTAGTTAATGGTTTCGATATCAAAGAGAATCCTTCAATAAACCTTTGGTAATAACCAGCCAAACCTAGAAATTGTCGTACTTCAGTTGGAGTAGTCGGAGCACTCCAATTCTTGATGGCTTCGATCTTTGCAGGATCAACATGTACTCCACTTTTATCAATCACATGTCCGAGAAATTGTACAGAATTAAGCCAAAAATCACACTTTGAGAATTTAGCGTACAACTTTTCATTCTTCAACAAGTTCAAGATAATCCTTAAGTGTTCGGTATGCTCTTCATTGCTCTTGGAGTAGATTAGAATATCATCGATGAAAACGATCACGAATTTATCAAGATACGTCTTACAAATGCGATTCATTAAATCCATGAATACAGCAGGTGCATTAGTCAAACCAAAAGGCATAACCAAAAACTCATAATGACCATATCGAGTTCTAAACGCCGTAATAGGAATATCTTCCTCACGTATGTGAAGTTGATGGTAACCAGAACGAAGATCAATCTTGGAGAAAACACGAGAACCTTGAAGTTGATCAAATAAATCATCAATTCTTGGAAGCGGATAACGATTCTTGATCGTTAGCTTATTCAGCTCTCGGTAATCAATACACATACGAAACGAACCATCTTTCTTCTTAACGAATAAGACAGGGGCTCCCCAAGGTGATGAACTCGGTCGTATAAAACCCTTATCAGATAGCTCTTGGAATTGCACAGATAACTCCTTCAGCTCGGATGGTGCTAAACGATATGGCGCACGAGCAACGGGTGCAGCACCAGGAACTAGGTCAATTTGGAATTCTACTTGCCTTGGAGGCGGAAGTCCAGGCAAATCTTCCGGAAACACTTCAGGAAAGTCACGGATAACAGGTACATCTTCGGCACGTTTCTCCTTCGATTCCTTCTCCACTACTTTAGCTAGGAATAACTCACAACCTCTTTCGATATACTTACGAGCCTTAATGCACGAAACGATTTTTAGTCGTGAATTACGTTGATCACCTTCGATAACCATGGTCTTGTCATCCAAGGGAATCCTAACTTTCTTTTCTCCACACAAGATAGACGCGTTATACTTGGATAGCCAATCCATTCTGATAATAATATCAAAACTTCCCAATTCGACAATCATCAAGTCTAACTTAAAAATACGGTTCGGAAGATTAAGAGAACATCCTATAAGCGCATGATTGGTACTCACTAATTTACCATCAGCTAGTTCTACCTCATAACTCGCGTCTAATTCGACCAGTTTGATATCAATTAAGGTACTAAAACTTGTAGACACAAAGCTTTTGTCCGCACCAGAATCAAATAAAGCTGTAGCATAACGGTTGTTCAGTAAAAACGTACCAGTGACAACTTTCGGGTTTTGCTTCGCTTCGGCTTCACCCAACTGATAAGCTTTTCCCTGGTTATCTCCACCACGTGCATTCTTTGGAGGTTGAGGGCATTGGTTCCTTATGTGACCTTTACCTTGGCAGTTAAAACACGTCACTCCCTTCTTTCCTGGTCCCCAACAGTCTTCAGTCTTGTGACCTAACTTGTTGCACTTCCCACACTTAGCACACTCACCAGTATGAGACTTCTTGCAGCGTTGACATCTGGTTCCCTTATCAGCAGATGCAGTTTCAGTCATCACATTAGCATTACCCCTCCTTCGGTTTTGATTCCTGTTGTGAGATTGACGGTTATCACCACGATCATCACTATCATTTTCAGCTCTTCTTTTATTACCTTCAGAAACGCCATCAGCCTTGTCTTGGATGATTTGACCCATTAGTTGGTAGGCCATACGAACAGCTTCATCAATATTAGCAGGTTTAGATGAGGTCACATCACCACGGATGTTGGTCGGTAAGCCTCGAATATACTGCTCTACCTTCAAGTATTCTGGGTTAACTTTGTTTGGACAAAGTAGAGCAAGTTCATGGAATCTGTTTGTGTATCCATCGATGTCAGTACCCTTCCGTCTCAGTTGATATAGTTCCTGTTCTAACCTCTGAATAACACTCCTTGGACAGAATTCCTCAGTCATCCACCTTCTTACTTCAACCCAAGGTGTAGCATAAGCAGCATCCATACCTATTGATGCCATTCTTCCATTCCACCAAGTTAATGCTCGCCCTTGAAGAGTAGCAGAGGCAAACATCACCTTATCACCTTCCTCACTTCCACTAAATCGAAACATGGATTCCAACTTCTCAAACCATTGCATTAACCTTACAGCACCTTCAGTACCCTTAAAAGATGGAGGTTTGCATTTCATGAACGAGGTATAATTGCACTTCTTGTTTTCAGGAATCACTGGTCTATCAGTATCACCAGTTCCAACACCAGCGTTGCCAGCTCCCGTATTACCAGATCCAGTATTATCGGCCCCAGTGTTACCAGCTCCAGTAGTGCCAGTTCTAGTGTTGCCAGATCCAGTATCGCCAGCTCCACCAGATCCACCAGCTCCACTAGATCCACCAGCTCCACCAGATCTACCAGATCCACCATCTCCACCAGATCCACCGGCTCCATTATTCAAATTTGCCATAAATGCATTCATAGATATCTGAAATTGATCAGCTACTATAGCACGTAACTGAGTCTCAGTCAACTGTTTTGGCGGCATGATCCGGTTACACAATTCACATCAAAATGAGTATTCATTCAACGCTTGTGATAACAAAACATGAATAACGCAAAATAAGAATAGATAGATGAAAAGAAACAAGAATGGATGATAGAACAAAGAGTAGAATTTAAACAAGGAACGAAGATTCACGAGGAATGAGTCAAAAGACAGGGATTTCTATTGTGACAATCAGCGTCGTTTGTAAATCACGTATTAGTATTATAATAATAAAATAATAAACATTTATAAATAAATAAATGTAATCCATTATGCTTTAAGCATAAATAATAATTAAATATGTATAACATATATATACTTTTCTTATTCTCGTCCACTGGCAACTCGGAGGTTTCGCTTGCAGATGTTATAGTCAAAAGATTTCAAAATTTTATTTTTGGAAAATCTTTTCGTTCTCTATAACTTGAGCTCTGATGCCAATCTGTAACACCCCCAATTTCGGGTCATAGCAGCGGAAGGGTCATTGGGTGTTACTATCATGGTTCAACCTCAATATCATAGAAAACGCCTCTAAATGAGTCGTTTTAACAAAACATACATCCATTCATTCGTTTAAAGATAAAACAGTTCACACATGGTCCCAAATAGTTTTAAGGTTTACACAACCAACCAATTAATAAAAGTTTCTTAGAATGGACATAGTTTAGAAAAGCGGGCCAAAACGTTTTAATTAAGCAAGCTGCATGAAACCGCCTTCCTTGAGTGCCTTCTTCATGGACCTAAGATAAAACATGCTATAAAGTCAACAAAAATGTTGAGTGAATCTATAGAGTTTAAATTAAGTAAACAAACACAAATGTTCTGAATAAACCTTCCCTGGTTGACAATCATGTGGATCAGACATAATTATCGTTGTTATTTCATAAGTCTCGTGAAATTGAACGTTAACATATATTATTTCAGCCCAACACACCTAGCCAAGTGCGTATATTTCTCTTATACAATTGCATCCGATGTTTCATTACTAGTGCATCACAACACCACGCGATAGCTAGTCGCGACCGGACTGGGTGTCACCCCGATAGATCTATCCATAGTATTAGCGTTCCTTTCGATTAACAATTCACGATTCATGGGTCTTTTCAGGCTAAACAAACTTTATATAACAACTTTCATCTAAGCATACAATCGGGTCCTTTGTGTTCAATTTTTAAAAGAAAGAGGGTTTACCACAACTTCTCGTTGTACCCTTCATTTATCAATAAATGTTTTTCCAATAATAAGGGTATCCACAACTTCTCGTTGTACCCCTTTTATTTTACTAAAACAAGCATGTTATCCCCCTCACGGGTTTTATAAAACAAGTAAACATGTTAAAGCGAGGCTATAGACTCACCTTGGTACGATAGTAGTAATGTGACGATCGCTGACGATTTGTGATGCCCGTTAAACACGAAGACCGCAACCTACCAATTAAGGCGCGTTCGTTAATAAACGACTCAAGTATAAATAATACTTAAATAATACGAAAGTCAATTTCATAAAACCATGAAAATCCCGAAAGAAATTAACAATATTAGTGTACTTCTATACCCTTTTATTCAAAACTATACTTTTAAACACTTGCACTCTCGACATTGACCCGTCAAAAGACGCCAAGTCAACGCAAGTCAAACCATCATTTTACTTCCCTCGGACCAGTAACTAAGTCATTTATATAATGACTGAACACTTGAGTAAGTCACCATGTCCAATAGTGAATACTCAACTCACGCCATACAAGTATTGAACTACGTGTCCAAAATACTAATCAGCATGTACACTCCAAATGTACACACCAATCTAACCTATCTAGACTTGTCCGATTTTGACAAAACTTGGTGACAAACTCACACATAATATGAATAAGACTCAGTTTAAATTTCATTCAAAAATATTACTTCTAAGACCTTCTGCCCGACACACCTTCGTGTTATAAAAACCGAACAGTTTTACGCCTTCGACTTATAAAA
This sequence comes from Glebionis coronaria, assembly GCA_025667525.1. Taxonomy (NCBI): domain Eukaryota; kingdom Viridiplantae; phylum Streptophyta; class Magnoliopsida; order Asterales; family Asteraceae; genus Glebionis; species Glebionis coronaria. Next base: position 30,592,566 of record CM046881.1, read on the forward strand.
CCATTTTGACTTATCTAAACAATTCTGTTTGCAAAACCGACACTCGGGTTTGAAAATAGACTCATGACCTGAGGTTTAGCAACTTACAACAGCCCTTGAACATTTTTAAAACTCATTTTATAGTCCCCGAGATTCGATCCAAATATCGACAACAATTTTCGGATTGTGCCGATACCCGTCTCCCGGTACACAAATACTAAAAGTAGCATAACTTTTCGCTCGTAATGAGTTAGAAGCTCTACTTTAGCTCAAATCGAAGCTAACAAAATTCTCTACAATCCTATCTCATTAGTTTACCAAGTTTATTAAAGTAACTATTTCAAAAATAGCCTTAAAGTTACTGCCTAAAATTGACCATGTAAAAATCATACCAAAACACATTTTCAACCCATTCCAACAATTCCTATGGTCCTAATATCATCCTAATATCATACTAACACATCTAACTAACTCATAACACCCTCAAATTTAATCTCACAAAAATTAAATAAATAAAAACCTTGTATGCAACAACAACCCACTACTAATATAATAATATTAACACATCCATCACCATAAAAATGGATCAAACATGATGTTCATCATCAAAAATTGAAAATAAAAATTAAGTGGATGCATGTAGGAAAAATTTATACCAGTAGGAAGCTCTTTGAATTTCCAAGATGGGTCTTGTCTTAGATTCTTTTGATTCAAAGTAAAAATCAAACAAATTTGATGAATGTGTAAGGGGGGGGGGGGTGGACGGCTAGAATATGAACAAGAGAGAGAGATGAGATTTTTTTTGTTAAATGAATTATTAATATAAAATGGTTAGTGGAAAAACCTTATATAGTGGGGTGAGGGTAGATTTTGTCATTTAGGCATAGTTTTGGTACAAAATTGCAAGTAAATAGTTTACAAGGTAGAAAATGTAAATTATAAATTTTAAAATATTTACGGGGCTCGGGTTTCGTAAAAATACTTTTCGAAAGTTAAAACGCTTCATAAAAATAATAATAAAGCTTCGACACGACTTAAAACGCAATTAAATCGAAAACATCGAAAATATACAATATCGAGACAATCGATAATAAAACGTAAATTTTTGGGCATCCGTCGGTATCGCGATCACTAATAGTTATCGTCATTCGTTAAAACATAAAACACGAGAAATAAAGATTAAATATAATAAAAATCATTTTCATGATTATTTGAGAATATAATATCGATACCTAACATATTCCTTGCCGGTTTTCATCTAATCGACATTCTTACGCTAGTTTCAAGTCATAACCTTCTCGGTTAGTCGATAATTTAAAATTATCATTAAAGTAAACACGTAATACGTAATAGTCGAGATTAAAATAACGACCTGAAATTGACGGGTTGTCACATACAAACAACACAGTACTACCTAAATTCACCAATCAACTCACAAAAGAAAATAATAAAGACACATCAAAATAATAAAGGGTAATAGTAGATTGCATCCATCAAATCCGAGAAAATCATGACAAGATCTATCACTACAGTCACTTACCCTTATCAACCTAAACAACAACAATGTTCCATCACAGTACTAAATCATAAAATCTAAATAATCCAAATACAACACAACAATACATAAACTAAAATACAACAAAGATCCATCACTTCATCGCTCCATAGGAAATGTCACGTCATTTTCTCCAACTTGGCTCATCTCATCTTCGTCCTCATCTGGTTCCAACTTGCTACACCTCCCTTCTGGATCATAGCACAGCGGAAACTCTAATCCATACTTCAGATACGCTCCTTGGAACGGTGGATTTATCATATAGTGTGAATCAGCAAACTCCTCACTGTCTTGAAACTTCCAATACGGTTCAAGATATGGCCTAAGGTGACCTTCATAATTATCTATCCTGCGAAGCCTATCTCTCTCTTTCTGATACGTCTTAAAGTCAGTTCCGTAACTTCTTACCTCATCTCTAACCTCAGTCTTTCCAACTTCACTCTCAGTTCCTAAATTATCACTCTCAGACTCCACAAATTTACTCTTATCCTCCTTATCATCCTCGTTATCCAACCATCCACCTTTACCCCACGAAAATAAAACACCCGGCTTGCCTACAGCATATCCCTGCCGATTGTTATTAGGTGGTATGTCGGCCATTTTCTGCAATCAAAGAAAATTCAAGAGTACATAAGGTCATTATTCAAAAATATATATGCAATGCATGGTCATGCAAATGCAAATGATTTACGTATGCCAATATGTATGTATGCGATGCAATGCAATACAAATGATAATTATGCAATACTCATAAAAAGAAATTATGATGAAAGCACTCCGCGTCCTTTCATTAATACCAATACCTTATCGTAGTATTTACTTAATAAATACTCATGAATTCAGAACAGTTTTGAGGGATACATCTATAATAATAAAGAATAACAAAAATAAATAATCTTACCGGAGCCTTGCAAAATACTTTCGACACCAAAGTTATAGTTTAGGACATTTTCAAAAATCGACCTAAATCGCTATAACTAAAAGCTCTGGTTACCAATCTTTAACATCCCCAAATTACATTGCGCAGCGGAAATACACATTTTGGTGCTAAACTCAAACCTCGACATCAAAACACTTTATACGATCTCAAAATGAGACATTTAAAATAAAAGATAAAATAATACTATCTTTAGTCTAAAGTTTTCAATCCCAATAAAGAAATTTTATAAATATCAGAGTAGCTTTTCGATCCCTTCAAAATACCATCCCAAAAATACAAGTCTTTTATCAACTATAAAATACCCAAAAATGATTTTTATAATTTCCTGAAGACAAAAGATAACATTTAAGAATGACAGGGAAAGAAAATAGTTTCAGACTGAACAACTATAAAAGCGACACCGCAACCTTCCCCAACAAGCTCCTTGATCAACTCATCATGATTACCTGAAATACATGCTTAAACAAATCAACAATAATCTTGAGCGAGTCTATAGGTTTAACAAAACACATTTGAACACATCATAAAATCAATCATAATCGTTTAATAGCGTTGTGGCCATACAATCTATTAATCAGGCATTTCATTTTATCACAATAGCTAATGAATTGTATTAAGCTCATGACACCGACCCCTTAACTTAGTCACCCACGCCAAATGCCAGCATGACTATATGAATTCCATTGCCCCTACTAGGGTATCAGTTGCAAATATACTACATTCACATTCTCGTAAATTATCCTTCCTAGAGGCTACTCGACGTAAAGCTTTGGTCTCAGATAGGGTTGTCCGCCCAATAGTACTATCATTTGAATAAGCGGCTATTCCTAACTCACAACAAAAAGCTAGAACATAGTTAACGGTTCATTAAATTAGGGACTTTTGCAACTTAGGTACTTATACAATTCAAGGCAACAACAGGCAAAAGCAACATTCGGGTCCAACCATTACTCATGACATGTGTTCATTTTATTTCAAATAGCATGTATCCCCCTCGCGGGTTTTAAAGTCATTAAAACAAGTATAAAGCGAGGCTATAGACTCACCTTGAGTAATAGCAATAGTAAAACGACTTTCAACGATTGATGATGCCCGACGAACACGAAACTTACAATTTATCAAAATAAAACACGCACCTTTAATAATACATTCAGGTCATATCTCATACTTAATAAAATAAAATAAATAACTCAAAGTCAAAATTAAACTCACACCATTCATATTTAAATAATTCCTACATATGTACACCTATTACACTTTTCCTTCATTATAAGATCTACTTTATACCAACTCGAAGCTTATGAAATTCTCTACAACAATATCTAATCAAATCATATCATACACAAACCTGAGTTTTCCAAAAATTACCTTTTAGCTGCTGATTAAAAATACATACTTAAAAATCACTCAAAATTATATTTTCACCCATTTTAACCTCATTTTTACCACTATAATCATACTAATATTACTATTTTCAATCCTAATATTTTATGTCACCCTAGATGATAAAATCAAATAAAACCCAACTCAAAATTTCAACATGCAACAATAAAAATTATATATATCATTATAAACACCTATTTACAACACATAAACAAGATCAAAACACATGATTTTCATCAAAAATGGGTTTTTACAAAAAGTGCTTGCATGTAGGTAAATTTTATACCAAAAGATGGAGAATCAAGAAACTAAGATGGGACTTTGTTTAGATTTTATAGAATCAAGCTCAAAATTTAGATGATCATGGTTTTGTAGTGGTGTAGGGTGACGACAAGGGTTAGGGGTGGGAGAGAGATGAGAGAAATTTTGGTGTTAGTGGAATTACGTGTTTATTTGTTATTAGTTTTTCTTTTATATGAGAAAATTTTAGGGTAGTTTTGCCAATTGTGATTCTTGTGAACTAAAATGCAATAACTTGTTTAAAAAGCGGGAAATGACTATTAGTCAATTTTGAAAATAAAGCATTATTACCTCCTCGATTTGAAGAATGTCATTTGTCTCTTGAGCAATGTTCTTGGTCTTGATTCACTTTCCTTGACTATTCTCCCCTTTGCTTCTTTGCTACGAGTAGTCGTTTGTCCGTTTCGGTCTTTTCCTATCTCGATTCAACTCGTAATCATTCAATAAAGCATTATTACCTAGTGTTGTGGTGATCCAATGATATCCTAAAAGGTTTAAGATATATTTTTAAGTACTTTAAAAATTTTGGTTTTCAAAAATTCTTTGTTTCTCTTTGATAAAAACCGGCCACTGTAAGCGGTTCCTTATCGACGCGGTTCAAACCGGCGGTTCCTTATCGATAAGGAATCGCGTCCAGTACCCGCGACTAAAGAGTCATATTTTATTAAATATCACTTTTTCAAAAACTCCTTCTCTCTCTTCTCCAACATAGTGACGAGAATACCTAGTTTTCCACCATTATTGTTTCTCCAAAACCTTCATTACTCAAGATGAATTGAATTTGATTAGTGGGTTTCACTCATCCTTCATCCAAGATCAATTATCTGTAAGTCATTTCTTTCAATTTCATCTAATTTGTTCTAGGGTTTATACATTCATAATTGGGGCTTTTTAAAATTGTCATTGAATTAGAGCCTTACTAGGAATAAGAGTTGACATAGTTTTGTTACTATGATTCCTTAGGTTCATATTCATTGAGGTTTCACTAAAACCCACTTGTAGAACAAATCCGAATTTGGACTAAATAATTTTGGTTAATTGATGGAATTGATATGAACCCATGAACAAGTTGGTAATGGCGTTGTTAAATGCTTACCTAAAAACCTTGTTTTGAAAAACCAATGTTCAAGTTCATTATTGATCTTACATGGTCAATGTGTCATTATTAATGATGAACTAGGTACGTTGTGAATATGAGAATTATAAGGATTAGAATTTGGTTTGTCAAGAGATTGATGAAACACATTCTAATTTTCTTTGATTTTTCGTTTATATGTAACATATGAGTAATTCGGGAAATATGTTTGTATATTATTTTTAAGTATTGTCATGACTTCAGGATATCAAAATGACCACCTACTTACTAGAAGATACATGCCTAATATTTCTTTGTTAAATCAAACTCGCTCTACTCAACACACTTATCATAGTCTTGAATCTCGTTGTTTCCATGAAGGACGTATTGTTCCTTCTAACTTTCTTGGACTTGACTACATTCGATTCATGTTCAATACCATTGGCTTTGATTGTGTGTTTGATATAGATGAGACAATCTTTCCTTCTATCCTCATGGAACTCTTTAACTCGTACACACTAATGTGCATCAATAATGGTCTATCTATAAGATTTTCCATCAAAGGGAAAACATTTGTGTACATTCTTAAGGAATTTGGTAAGATTCTCGGAGTTCTATACGAAGGTCAATGTAGGTTCACCGATGCTTTGGGTTTAAACCACTTAGAATCGGCCCCTATTTATGTGCCTTGTGTGACCGAGATTCCTTCGGCTTCGGCCATCTCTTGTGCCATTGCTAAACCTCGTGAACATCCTATTCTTGGTAATTTTGAAGGAGAATTTGTGCTCTCACTCCTTGGGAATTACTAACTAGTGATCTTAGTGATTTTATGATCCCTTGGGCCAAAATCCTTAGGGAAAATGCAATGTGCTTGGATGGTAATCGCAACCATGTGCCCGCTTGTCATGCACATATGTTGTATTGTGTTGCTACCACCACTCTATACAACCTTGCATTTTTCATAGCTAGAAGAATAAGATTTTTTCTCAGTGGATCTTGTTCTACTCTTCCATATGCCATGATTCTCTCACGGCTTCTTAAGAGACTTCTTCTTGACTTTCCACCTCTAAATCCTTCATCGTTTCACTACGTGGATCGAGTCATGCTTCCTATTCAATGGAATGTCTCTTCTGTACCCACGCATGATTCAAATGAAGATGAAAATGTCTCTCAAGACAACTCTCTCAATCCTTGTTATGTCTTGTCATCATCTATCTCTCAATTGTCTTCTCTAGACATTGATTCAGACATCAGTATTTGTTAGGACCTCTGTAATAGACATTTTTAATAGGTATGCTAGGAGGTATCTAGTTCCTCCTGCTCCTAGTAGTAGTAGGAGCAACACGTGCTCCTGGTCTAGTAGAAAGTCAAACATTATTATTTTGAGTAGTTTGTTAGGATATGCATGAGATATGTTAGGAAAGGATATGCATATCAGAAGTTACACGTTTTGGTTTAATGTTGTATTAGGGTTTCCTTGTAGTAAAAAAGGAACCATTGGCAGAAGGGTTAGACACACCTTCATCAAACATTATTCATTTGATTAATAGTAGAAATCCTTAGCAAGGATCAAGTTATTTTAGTTATTCTGTGTCTTCTTTTTCATAGTAGTTGTATTCCGAACTTATACTGTGTGTTTCATTAAGAGTCTCTCTGTGAATAGACTTGTGATTACAGAAGTCGTTCACCATCCTTAACAGGATGCAAGATCCATATCTAGTGGACCCAACAAGTGGTATCAGAGCTTGGGAGAGTCTCTGCTCAAGAAGAATCAATTTTTCTTTTTACTAACATCTTTGTTTAATCATGTCTGCCTCTAGTTCTACTGAAACAGGAGAAGAAAGCACCTCTAAAACACAGAAACCTCAGCAAATCGTTGCTACTGTTTCCAATACAAATGGAAAATTCCCACTCTTGAAGAAGGATGAGTATGATAGCTGGGCCATGAAGATGGAATGCTGGATCACCAATACTGATCTAGACCTTTGGAAAATTGTTCAGAATGGCAACAATAAGAAGCTTACTGGAAGAGACAAGAATGGTAATGTCATCCTTCTAGATCCTAAAACTCATGAAGAAATCACAGTTGTTCAGAAGGAAATCAAAGCAAAAACTATTTTGCTTCCGACCATTCTTGATGATCACATGGGTGACTTTTATCACTTGGATGATGCTAGGGAGATTTGGAATGGAGTAAAGGAAAGGTTTGGAGGGAATGAGGAATCAAAGAAAATGCACAGATCCATGCTGAGAGATGAATTCACAGAATTCAAGATCTCTGAAACCAATGGTATTCATCAAGGGTATGACAGGTTCCAAAAGATACTTATCCAGTTGAATCAACTCAGGTCCAAACCTCACAATGGAGACATCAATGCCAGGTTTCTTAGAGCCCTACCTCACTCATGGAATTAGGTAGTCATCTCTCTAAAAGCAAACGATGGCATTGACTATCTTAATTTTGATGACTTGTTTTATAAACTCAAAACCTTTGAGCCTCGTGTGAGAGGATACTCAAGTGATTCCTTTCCTACTCCTGCTAACTCTGCTTTTTTGAGTTCCATGGGATCTAGTCCAATGTCTTATGCTAGTAGCCTAAGCTATACTTTGTCATCTCAATATACTTCTACTCCTTAACCAAAAGCCAAGACTGGTAGCATGGTAGAAGTTGTTCTTCACTCTTTTGTTGTTGATGTTGATCCACAACAGCAGCTTGCTTTTGATGATTTCAAACAGGTTGATAAACTTGACTTGGATGAAATGGATCTAAAATGGCAGATGGCTATGCTCACTCTCTGGGTTCATAAGTTTGAAAAGAAAGCCGGTCGAAAATTCAACTACAACCCGAGAGAGCCAGCCAGGTTTGATAGAAGCAAGGTCAGATGCTATAACTGCCAGCAACAAGGACATTTTTCTAGGGAATGCCCTAACAAAAATGACCAGGAGAAGAACAGGTATTCAGCCTTCAAGGTTCAAGAGCTTAAGGATGAAAAGAAAGCTTTGGTGTCTATTGACTCTATGGTTAACTGGAATGATCATCAGACTGCTACCTTGGAATCAGCTGAAGCTTCTACTAATGTATTTGCTATGATTGTGGGGAATCTATATGATGCTGAGGAAGCAGAAGAATTTGCTCTTATGGGAATCTCGCCTCATGTACAAAATTGCCCTCTTGGTTATCATGATAAATACTCAGAACTATTGACTCAATACAATTAACTTAATGAGAAAAATGACAAATATTTTCTAGAAGTTCAAGCATATAAGAGTTCTTTAAAAACTTTGGAACAACAAAAGAGGTGGCTTCAAGATACTCAACGTGAATATGAGGATAAAATTAGAATTCTAAGCATTGATTTAGAAAACACCACTAACATGCTTACATATACTAAAAAACTAAACAATGACAGCATTAAGGCTAAGCAAGACATGCAAGAAAAATTGGATGCTACACTTTTACTATTTGAAAAATGGCAAAAAGCACCCAAAAATCTTTCAAAGTTAATTGATAGTAGCATGTCTGGTAGGACTAAGAGAGGTTTAGGTTTTGATAAATATATTGATTCAGAAGATGTATTTGATTTATCTTTTTCAAGTGTCTTTGATCCTGACAAGGAGGAGGAGGGAAGACCTAGTTACAATAGGTTTAAACCAGCAGCAGCAATGCATGCTGTTCCTCCACCTCTTGCAGGAACTTTTATGCCCATATCTAGGCATACTGACTTGGATGGATCACAAATGCATGAGTCTCCAAAAAGCTCTACTAATTCTAATGACTTTTTCTCTTGTTCTTTCAGTGACAAGGCCAGTGACTATGCATCCTGTGTGTAGAAACTAGAAGGGGGGTTGAATAGTTTCTAGTTAGTTTTCAAAACATTTCGGCTTAATCCACTGTGTGCGGTTCCTTATGTGTACCCGCGGTTCTTTATCAATAAAGTACCGCCAGTCCATTTAGAGAACCGCCGACAGTGAACTTAACCTTTTGTTACATGTTAAACTTTGGCAATCCTTTGTATCAAATTCTCGTCAAGCTTGACTAGATATGAGATATGTTTGATTGAAAGATAAATACTACAAGTAAGTAAACACACAAACACATCAAATCAACAGTACATCAAGCAATAGTCTAAACACTAAGCACACACGTACTAAGCATAAGCTTTTCTGCAACTAGGATGTTTAGACTAAGTGATGTACACTTGACCATAATCTAAACACGAAGCACACACGTACTAATCCTTAGCTTTTCCACAACTTAGATGTAAAACCCGCATGCTTTTACCATGAATAGTGCCCTTAAGATCGTACGTCCTAGATTAAAACTTACCCTATTTAGTATTGATCACATTCATGTGCTAATAATCAAGCAAGTGCATACGTGTATGACATGATAAGTATCGATTACGTGCAAACTCATGATAAACAGTTAATAGATATTTCACGTAAACATAATTAAATCATGATCACCATTTTAAAACACGAACTAAAATAATTACGTAAGTACTTAATTACGAGTGTAAATAATACGATAAACTACATGATAAAATAAACAGAAACACTTTAAACGTGAACACGTTTAACCACGAACGAACACGAAATATCGGGACACGAGAAAAGGTACGGGTACCCCATGTGGGGCCCCATACCCATGGCACACATAACTAAATGGGCTTAGCCCATTGACTTTTTACATGAAAGGGGGGGTTATGGTAAATATCCATTTCATTTTTACATTTCAAGAAAATAAGCATTTAACCTAAAAAGGTTTTTCTCTCCTCCTCTTGGTCTCTTTGTGCCGCCACCTTAAGGACCACCATAGGTGGTTGTTGATTGATCTTGATCTTAAAAATCATTGCTATAAACCGTGTTTGTTCATCCTCTTCCAAGCTACATATTGGTATATCATTCTAAACCTTTCTTTTTAATTCTTTTTAAATCTTTGATTATTTTCATGAACATGTTATTGTTATTCTTATTAAAACATGATAATTAAATATAGATCTAACATGTGTCGGGGTTAACTAAAATCAAAGGTTGTTATATGAGGGTGTTTGTTTTTGGCCGCCTAGTATAACCAACCCGAGGGGGGTTCGGTTTGCTTTTAGCCGCCACCACCAAGACCATTTTGGTCTTGGTTGGTGCATGTGGGACCCACGGCAGCAAGGGGACACAAGTACCCCGAGTTGGCTCGGGGTACGGTGTCGAGTTCATGCCCGATTCATGGTTCGTTGGTTAAATCATGATTTATGCTACATGTTAATATTATGAATTATGAACTTAGGATATAAATTAATTAATAACATGAGATATTAATTAAACCATGACTTAGGTTATTTCTAAATTATTAATTTAGCATGATATTAATTTAACCTAAGTATTTTTTATGTTATAAGTTATAATTAATTAATTATTTAAAACATGCTTATAATTAATTAATTTAGACATGACTTAGGTTATATTATTAATACATATTAATATACATTTTAACCTAAGTAATTTATTCCATTTTAATTAAAACATGTTATACTTTAATTAAAATGCTTAACCTATAGTTTAATTAAAATGCATGAAATAATAATTAAACTATACACTATATCATATGACTTAAGAAATAAGCTTATAAACACTTAGACTTATATTTTAGCTTATGCCACCAGCTTAATTCTAATTATGGAAACTTCTATTTATAGAAACTTAATTAAATAAGGCAACTAATCTAATCATGGAAACCTTCTATATATGGAAACTTATTTAATTAAGGCAGCTGATCTATTTTTGGAAACTTTATATTTTTAGAAACTGATCTATTTTAAGCAGTGAATTCTATTTTTGGAAACTTTCTATTTTAGGAAACTTTCTATTTTTGGAAACTTTCTATTTTTGGAAACTTTCTATTTTTGGAAACTTTTTATTTTTGGAAACTTTCTATTTTTGGAAACTTTCTATTTTTGGAAACCTGCTATTTTTGGAAAGTTACTTATTATTACACAGTAAGTATAATAATACATGAATTACCAGTAATACTTTATCAGATTAATCAGAGTACAAGGTAAACACAGATAGGGCTTTAAACAAGTAAACCATGACCTAAAACATACAAAGTAAGCTAAGATGAGACATAAAACCCAGTACGTAATCAGTGATTCGATACTTATACACGTGTGTATTCATGTAGCGTTAGTGATCCAGAAGTAGGAGTCTTTCTTCCGTTCATTCACTGGACTTAAGGTACGGATTCCCGTCCTTTCAGTATGGACATTCTTTCCTTGTTAGGATTTCCCCGTATGCAGCCAACTGTTTTCCCCAGTATTTGTTTTATTGTTTTGAACTGCTTATGTTTAATTAGCATAATCTATAGCCATATACAAGCATGACCAGTTTCACCTAGTTATGGATGTAAAACCCGTATTTTAAATCGAGAATTTATAAATACGCGGTTTATTATTCCTTTACGCGGGATAATTGCCAGCAGCATATGTTGCGCCGCAACAGATGTGTCTTGCGCCGCAACTCTTGATCCGCAGCACCATGATCTGTCGGCCCTTCAATTGCGCCGCAACAGATGTGTCTTGCGCCGCAACTCATGATCCGCAGCACTATGATCCGTAGCCCCTTCATCTCTTGCGCCGCAACTGATCTGTATTGCGCCGCAACTCGTAGTCTGGGCCAAGCCCGTGTGAAGGAAATAAAACAGACGGGAGAGTATCCTTTTTCTTTTCTATGCCGACACAAAACACACACATAAGAAACCCTAAAATCAAAACAAGCAGCCGCCTATCTTTTCTTTGTGTTCTCTCCTTCCCTGCCACGACCCAAACCAAGAAACAAGAAGATTGATAGTGTGTTTAATCCAGAAATCAAGAAAGACGAGGGTTGCTATCTAAAAACCCTAAACGAGTTGTAAGCTTGCATAAACCCTAATTCATTCTATTTAGTTCTTTTAATCCGATTCATTTGAGTTTTAAACATGTTTTATGAATATTATGATCTGGGCTGTATGTCGGGATGGTGTTATGTTGTTTGGCACACAAACCGAGAGTCAAAAGACTCTCGGTGATTGACTGCACAACCAGCCGCAAATCATTAGGGTTTGGTTGGGGTTTACACTAACGGGGTGTTTGGCAGTGGGTTTTAAACAGGAAATAGGGCTGTTTGGCTACAGGGGTAACGGGCTGTTTGGCAACCGGTTTTAAAACAGTTAAGAGTGCGGTTGGGACTGTTAAATCTCATTTCTTTTTATGAGTTTACTTGAAATAAACGTTTTAAAATGCATTTAGTAAGTTAAATATAAACTGGTTTTATAAAAATATAAAAAGGGTATATTTTGGGAAAACGAATTAAACAAATTAAGAACGTGCTTATATTAGCGAAATATTTATTATGAAATTAATTACCGACAGATATACATTGTACGTAACCATTAGTATAACGTTAATACATTAAAATAAATTATTTTAATGGTCGGATATAGCAGTAATTATACGTATAGAATATCTGAAATAAATATAAGAAACCAATAAGACCAGAAAATTTGATAACGGATACCAGTTAACTTACTCGCGTCTTGTAATTATGTAGCACGCGTGAAGCCCGAGTAGTATTCGTTCAGTCTTCCTTTCAGTCGGTACTGGACTAGAGGTACGGATTTCCCGTCCTTTCAGTAAGGACTTCCCTTCTATGCATGATTAGGATTCCCCGTCTTCCGCCAAATGTTTTCCCCAGTATATGTTTAATTTATCAGTAATCATGTTAATAACTAAATGGAATTGCCTGAGCGTTATATACAAGCACGACCAGTTCATGTACTAGTTACGGAGGTACCGTAACCACGACACTAGAGGCACCGGTGTCGTGACTCACATGCAGGAGAGTGATATCCTGCATCGTCCCACTCATGTTCAGTTGGCCATTTTTATATGTATGTTTTAGTGGGGCGTATGGATGCATCCTAGGCTTATATGTGTTACAAGTTATCAGGGTGAATGTGGTGTGTGCTCTACATCCTTCACATTGGAGCTGATCCCTCCACCCAGCACAGTTATTTAGAGGTCACCCCTCTACAGCATGACGAGGTCACCCCTCCAGTTATTCATGCACGGTTGTTACAGCACGTGACCTATATAAGCTCTGGCAAATAAAATACAGTAAATGCATGTTTTCAGAATTTAAAAGTTATATTTCAGTATCAGTTTTATGAACCAGGTTTTACAGATTTTATGCAAGGTTATACCACATGTTACATATCAGTCTTACAGCTTCATTATTGACTTCTATTGCATTATCTTTCTGTACATTCTTACCATGCTATATCCGTTCACTGAGCGTTATGCTCAGCCGTAGTTCCTTTCATGTTTCCAAACGGCAGGTACACAGGGACGATCTTAGGATTTCTAAGAGAGTACGTGCATTTGGATGGGAGCTATCCAGACTCCTTTATTTTTATGCACACTTTACGCTACTTTACTTTGGTTGTTTGGACACTGTTTCGTCCTTTTTCCTTTCCGTATTTTAATCTTTATATTTTGGGCTTGTTGGACTACCGATGTTTGATTCCGGTATTTCCGTTTGGTCAGTTAATGTTTAATACATTGCCTTGCATGCTTTGATGACACGCCATAAATACACGTAACGGTCCATTTATCCAAGTGGGGTGTTACAATTATGGTATCAGAGCGCAAGGTTCGACCTGTAGGCTCTAAAACTTGACCTGTGACTAGTGGGTGGTCATCAGGAACTTCCTGTATTTTGGCGTCGTTATCTTTCATGCTATTTATGTATTTTATCAGTCAGCTTTGCAAAATTTTGATTAAGTAAACGGCTGGTACAGGACTGGCCATATTTAATCGCATGTGATTTCAGCAAAATTTTGTTTTGGTGAACTGACCATAGGCGTTCACCCTTGTTATTTAAATCTTGTATGGATGAACTGACCATAGGCGTTCATCCTTACTCATGTCAGATTTATGTTTCAGAAATTTTCATTCTGTGAACCGACCTTAGGCGTTCACTAGTATTCATGTCATGTTTTGTTAACTATACCTTCATGAATTTCACTAAGCATATTCAGATATATTACCCCAGATTTATGCAGTTTTACCAACTCATTCTATTATATTTCAGATGCCACCCAGACGCGAAACCGAGAATGATCCTAACGCAGCTGCCATTGCTGCTGCTGTTCAGGCTGCTATACAGGCCATGTTACCCCAAATTCGTGACGAGATCCGAGCTGAATACCAGAATGGACCCCAGCAGAATAACAACCCTCCTGCTCCACCACCTGCCACTTTACCCGCTTGGCTGGATCTGTTCAACAAGCAGAAGCCCCGACTGTTTGAGCAGACTGTAGCTCCAACGGATGCAGAAGACTGGATCTACCATATAGAGAAAATTTTTGGAGCTATGGGTTGTGGTGATGTTTTCAAAGTTAGGCTTGCAGTTTATAAGCTGGAGGGTCCTGCTCTACATTGGTGGAGGTCTCAGAAACAGTCCAACGGGGGAGATGCTTGGGAGCTTGCATTGACCTGGGCACGTTTCAAGACGATGTTCTATGACCAGTTTTTCCCGCATGCGGAACAAGCTAAGATGAAGAGGGACTTTCACGTTATTCGTCAGAATAATGGCGAGAACAGTATCGAGTTCATGCACCGATATCTCAGGATGGCTGGATTCTTGGGGGAGGCTGCGGGTACCGTAGAGGAGCAAGTGAAGCAATTTCGCTGGGCTCTTCACACCAGGACTGCAGATAGATTGATGAGTGCCACATTCACTAATGTGTCACAAGTAGCTAATGCAGCTCGGGACATCGAGATGCTTTTTGAGAGGGACGAGCTCGAGAATTTAGAGCGCCCGGAGAAGAGGTACATCTCACCCAACAGACTTAAACATTTTAGCCATTATTGCTTGGCAACTTATATGTTATTAAAATCTTGCAGACACAGAGGAGGAGACCGATCCCAATCGGCTACTCCGCATCAGAACTACAGGAACCACGGTCAGTCATATGACCGTAATCGGTCAGATAGGAGGAACGGCGGTGATAATTACCGCGGTAGTTCCAACTCCTCTGGCAGCTACAGGTGAGCCTTTAAGCTCCAAGAATACTAAGCTATCGTGTAAAACAGATCTAAAAATTTATTTGTAAATTCCAACAGAGATGCTGGACAGGGGCGTGACCAAAACAACAGGGGTCAACAGGTTGCCCGACCGGCAAATTCTGGTGCTCAGCAAACCAGAGCTACTTCCACCGGGTTTACTTACCCCACTTGCATCACGTGTGGGAAGAAACACTCGGGACTTTGTCGTCGTGGTTCGGGTAATTGCTACCAGTGTGGTCAGCCCGGCCATTTGAAGAGGGATTGCAAGAGCGGGGATGTTGCCGGTACCTCAGGCCAGACTCCTCAGATGTTACCTCCGCCACCACCGATACCACCAACCACCGGTCGTGTCTACACTACTAACCGTGATCAAGCAAATAAGACCACAGGTACTATTACTGGCATTTTGTTTATACACGGACAGTCTGCATGCGTGCTTTTCGATACAGGCGCCACGCACTCGGTTATATCTACTTCTTATGCGGTTAGAATAAACATGACCCCTACGCCACTAGACAGTGCACTTAGTATATCTACCCCCATGCGAGACTCTGTACTCATTACCCAAGTATATAAGGACCTCCCTCTTGAGTTTGATGATAAAATCCGTCCAGTCAGTGCTCTTCCTTTGGATATGTGTGAGTTCGATATTATTCTGGGTATGGATTGGTTATCGGTTCATCATGCCACCATAGATTGCCATGCTCACCAGGTTATCTTTGGTGATGTCCAGACACCAGAGTATATTCACCGAGGCTTCCTACCAGGAAAACATGTTCAGATCATTTCAGCTTTACAGGCTCGTACCTTACTATATCATGGTTGCGAAGGTTTCCTAGCTACAGTCCATGACACGACTTCTGAAACACCTTCGATTCATGATCAGCCAGTTGTGTCAGATTTTCAGGATGTTTTTCCAGAGGAACTTCCAGGTTTACCTCCCATGCGAGAGGTAGAATTTGGTATCGATCTCGTTCCGGGTGCAGAACCAGTATCTAAAGCTCCTTACCGTATGGCTCCTGTAGAGCTTAAGGAACTGAAGGATCAACTTCAGGAACTTCTCGAAAGGGGTTTCATCCGTCCCAGCGTGTCACCTTGGGGCGCTCCAGTTTTGTTTGTCAAGAAGAAGGATGGTAGTATGCGTTTGTGTATTGACTACCGTGAGTTGAATAAGCTAACTATTCGTAACCGTTATCCACTTCCTCGTATTGACGATTTATTCGACCAACTTCAGGGTGCTAAGCACTTCTCAAAAATCGATCTACGGTCAGGTTACCATCAGTTGCGTGTAAAGGAGCAAGATATATCCAAAACTGCTTTTCGCACGAGGTACGGTCATTACGAGTTTGTTGTCATGCCATTCGGTCTCACGAATGCGCCCGCAGTATTTATGGACTTAATGAACAGAGTCTTCCACGAATTTTTAGACAAGTTTGTGATCGTATTCATCGATGATATCCTTATTTTCTCCAAATCCAAAGAGGAACATGAGAATCATCTCCGTACAGTTTTGCAGATTCTCAGACAAGAAAAGCTATACGCTAAATTTTCGAAGTGCGAATTTTGGCTGAATACAGTGGCGTTTCTAGGTCATATTGTGTCTGCGGACGGAATCACCATGGATCCTGCAAAGGTGGAGGCTATCACCAAATGGCCAAGACCGACGTCTGTCACAGAGATACGTAGTTTTCTTGGGTTGGCAGGTTACTACCGCAGGTTTGTGGAAAACTTCTCACGCTTAGCGTTACCATTGACCCAACTTATGCGAAAAGGCGAGAAGTTTATATGGACCGAGGAGAGAGAAAAGAGTTTCGAGGAACTCAAGCATCGATTGATCTCAGCACCGATACTTACTCTTCCATCCGGTACAGGTGGTTATCAGATATACAGCGACGCATCGGGAAAAGGCTTAGGCTGTGTTCTTATGCAGCATGGGAAAGTCATCGCTTATGCTTCGCGTCAACTAAAGCCGTATGAGAAAAATTATCCTACTCATGATCTAGAGCTCGCAGCAGTCGTCTTCGCCCTTAAAATCTGGAGGCATTATTTATACGGTGAGTCGTGTGATATCTTCACCGATCACAAAAGTCTCAAGTATATATTTACACAGCGAGAGCTGAACATGAGACAGCGGCGATGGTTAGAACTGCTGAAAGACTATGACACTAACATCCAGTATCACCCAGGTAAAGCAAATGTCGTGGCAGATGCCCTTAGCAGAAAGTCAGGTATGGTAAATGGCATCAAAGTTCAGGAAGAAATTATGCGGGATTTAGAGCAGTATGATATTGAGCTCTTAGTACGCGGACAGAGGGGATACTGGGCTAGTTTGAGGGTAGAACCAGATTTACTCTCCAGGATTAAAGACGCTCAAAAGGATGATGGTGAAATCTGGGCGATCATCCAGAACATTGACCGTCAGACCGAATTTCGCATCGATGACGACGGTATTGTATGGCAGGGTACCAAACTCTGCGTTCCAGAAGATCCTGCTCTTAGAGAAGCCTTGATGACTGAGGCTCACAGCTCTCCGTTCTCCATTCATCCAGGTTCCACTAAGATGTACCATGATCTTAAGCAGTATTTCTGGTGGAGCGGCATGAAGCAGGATGTCGCAACATTTGTGTCTAAATGTCTGACCTGCCAGCAGGTTAAGATAGAACATCAGCGTACCAGCGGGTTACTTCAGCCATTAGAAATTCCAATGTGGAAATGGGACAAGATTTCTATGGACATTGTTACCGGTTTACCACAGACTCAGCGGCGACATGATGCAATCTGGGTCATTGTCGACCGCTTGACCAAGTCAGCACATTTCATTCCTATTCGTAAAGATTTCGCAGTCAGTAAATTGGCGAAACTATTCACCGAGGAGATTGTACGGTTACATGGTACACCCTCCGAAATTATATCAGATAGAGATCCACGGTTTACTTCTCATTTCTGGGGAGGCCTGCATAAAGCTTGGGGAACTAGGCTCAAGCTCAGCACAGCTTTCCATCCACAGACGGACGGTCAGTCAGAGCGTACTATCCAGACCTTGGAGGACATGCTACGTGCCTGTGCATTAGAATGGACAGGACACTGGGATGACTATATTTGCTTGGTCGAGTTTGCTTACAACAACAGTTGGCATGCTAGTATCAAGCGTGCTCCATTCGAGATGTTATACGGCAGAAAATGCCGTGCTCCTATTTGTTGGGATCAGGTGGGAGAACGTTTAATTGAAGGACCTGAACTGATAGAACTGACCAATGAAAAGGTCGCCATCGCTAGGGCGAAGCTGCAAGAAGCGCGTACTCGCCAGAAGAGTTACGCCGACAAGCATCGCAGAGATCTATCTTTTCAGACTGGGGATCGTGTGTTCCTCAAAGTATCACCCGCACGAGGCGTCAGACGTTTTGGCCTCAAAGGCAAACTTAGCCCTCGCTACATCGGACCGTTCGAGATCCTTGAACGTATTGGTGAAGTGTCATATCGATTGGCGTTACCGCCTCAGCTTTCACACGTTCACAACGTGTTTCATGTCTCATTACTCAGGGGGTACAACTATCATGAGCTTCACAAAGTAAATTATCCACTCGATCAGATTCGGGAGGATTTATCTTATATCGAGGAACCCGAAGCGGTTTTAGATCGCCAGGATCGAGTCATGAGAAGGAAGACCATTCCTTTCGTCAAGATCCTGTGGAGGAACCATACAGAGCGAGAGGCCACTTGGGAAACAGAGGAGTCTATACGGACTTCTTATCCTCACTTTCAGTTTTGATTCGGGTATGTCTTTTCAGCTTTTATGTCGTTCAATTTATCAGCATTTCAGCCTTTACTTCAGTCAGCTTAAATACCTTGTAATTCAGGGACGATTTTTTCTTTTAGAGGAGAAGAATTGTAAAACCCAGTACGCCGCATTTTAATTCGGGGACGAATTATTTCTTTTAGAGGGGAAGAATTGTAAAACCCGTATTTTAAATCGAGAATTTATAAATACGCGGTTTATTATTCCTTTACGCGGGATAATTGCCAGCAGCATATGTTGCGCCGCAACAGATGTGTCTTGCGCCGCAACTCTTGATCCGCAGCACCATGATCTGTCGGCCCTTCAATTGCGCCGCAACAGATGTGTCTTGCGCCGCAACTCATGATCCGCAGCACTATGATCCGTAGCCCCTTCATCTCTTGCGCCGCAACTGATCTGTATTGCGCCGCAACTCGTAGTCTGGGCCAAGCCCGTGTGAAGGAAATAAAACAGACGGGAGAGTATCCTTTTTCTTTTCTATGCCGACACAAAACACACACATAAGAAACCCTAAAATCAAAACAAGCAGCCGCCTATCTTTTCTTTGTGTTCTCTCCTTCCCTGCCACGACCCAAACCAAGAAACAAGAAGATTGATAGTGTGTTTAATCCAGAAATCAAGAAAGACGAGGGTTGCTATCTAAAAACCCTAAACGAGTTGTAAGCTTGCATAAACCCTAATTCATTCTATTTAGTTCTTTTAATCCGATTCATTTGAGTTTTAAACATGTTTTATGAATATTATGATCTGGGCTGTATGTCGGGATGGTGTTATGTTGTTTGGCACACAAACCGAGAGTCAAAAGACTCTCGGTGATTGACTGCACAACCAGCCGCAAATCATTAGGGTTTGGTTGGGGTTTACACTAACGGGGTGTTTGGCAGTGGGTTTTAAACAGGAAATAGGGCTGTTTGGCTACAGGGGTAACGGGCTGTTTGGCAACCGGTTTTAAAACAGTTAAGAGTGCGGTTGGGACTGTTAAATCTCATTTCTTTTTATGAGTTTACTTGAAATAAACGTTTTAAAATGCATTTAGTAAGTTAAATATAAACTGGTTTTATAAAAATATAAAAAGGGTATATTTTGGGAAAACGAATTAAACAAATTAAGAACGTGCTTATATTAGCGAAATATTTATTATGAAATTAATTACCGACAGATATACATTGTACGTAACCATTAGTATAACGTTAATACATTAAAATAAATTATTTTAATGGTCGGATATAGCAGTAATTATACGTATAGAATATCTGAAATAAATATAAGAAACCAATAAGACCAGAAAATTTGATAACGGATACCAGTTAACTTACTCGCGTCTTGTAATTATGTAGCACGCGTGAAGCCCGAGTAGTATTCGTTCAGTCTTCCTTTCAGTCGGTACTGGACTAGAGGTACGGATTTCCCGTCCTTTCAGTAAGGACTTCCCTTCTATGCATGATTAGGATTCCCCGTCTTCCGCCAAATGTTTTCCCCAGTATATGTTTAATTTATCAGTAATCATGTTAATAACTAAATGGAATTGCCTGAGCGTTATATACAAGCACGACCAGTTCATGTACTAGTTACGGAGGTACCGTAACTACGACACTAGAGGCACCGGTGTCGTGACTCACATGCAGGAGAGTGATATCCTGCATCGTCCCACTCATGTTCAGTTGGCCATTTTTATATGTATGTTTTAGTGGGGCGTATGGATGCATCCCAGGCTTATATGTGTTACAAGTTATCAGGGTGAATGTGGTGTGTGCTCTACATCCTTCACATTGGAGCTGATCCCTCCACCCAGCACAGTTATTTAGAGGTCACCCCTCTACAGCATGACGAGGTCACCCCTCCAGTTATTCATGCACGGTTGTTACAGCACGTGACCTATATAAGCTCTGGCAAATAAAATACAGTAAATGCATGTTTTCAGAATTTAAAAGTTATATTTCAGTATCAGTTTTATGAACCAGGTTTTACAGATTTTATGCAAGGTTATACCACATGTTACATATCAGTCTTACAGCTTCATTATTGACTTCTATTGCATTATCTTTCTGTACATTCTTACCATGCTATATCCGTTCACTGAGCGTTATGCTCAGCCGTAGTTCCTTTCATGTTTCCAAACGGCAGGTACACAGGGACGATCTTAGGATTTCTAAGAGAGTACGTGCATTTGGATGGGAGCTATCCAGACTCCTTTATTTTTATGCACACTTTACGTTACTTTACTTTGGTTGTTTGGACACTGTTTCGTCCTTTTTCCTTTCCGTATTTTAATCTTTATATTTTGGGCTTGTTGGACTACCGATGTTTGATTCCGGTATTTCCGTTTGGTCAGTTAATGTTTAATACATTGCCTTGCATGCTTTGATGACACGCCATAAATACACGTAACGGTCCATTTATCCAAGTGGGGTGTTACAATGGAGGTACCATAACCATAACATTGGAGGCACCAATGTTATGACTTCCCCACGGCGGAATGATTGCTCGTGGCGTCCCTTTCAGTTTTGGCCATATTATTATATCATGTGGGGCGTATGGGTGCATCCTAGTTACATGTTTTATTCAGTATTTCATGGTGAATGTGGTGTGTGCCTTGCATCCTTCACAAGGAGTTGATCCCTCCTACCCAGACCAGTATATTAATTAGAGGCATCCCCTCTAATCAGCATGATGAGGTCACCCTCCATGTATTCATGCACGTGACCTTTTCATGACCTATATGGGCTATGGTATATATATGTTAAAACAGTGTTCATAAGATAAACATAAGGCTTTTCAAACTATAAAACCAGTTTTCTCAATACTTAACCAGTCTACTCAAAACTTAGTCTTCCGCTGTTATATGTTACATGCTTATCCTATTTCATGCTATATTGTACATCCGTGCACTGAGCGTCTTGCTCAGCCGTTTTCCTTTTCATGTTCCCAAAACGGCAGGTACTCAGGGACGCTCGTAGATCTCAAACGTACGTGCATATGGACTGGAAGCTTTACTGTCTTTCTTTACTTTATGCATTTCCTTTACTTTAATTCAGCTTGCAATGGACATTGTTTCGTCCTTTCCTTTTACAGTATTTATGTTTGTGTGTGATGAGCTCTACTTTGGGGTTACCGATGTTTGATTCCGGTATTTCCCTTTTATGGTCAAATAATGCTTAGACATTTATCCTTGTATGCTTTGATGACACGCCATGATTATGCGTAAGATTCCATTTCCAAAATGGGGTGTTACAATTATGGTATCAGAGACAAGGCTTCGACCTGTAGGCTCTCAAATATGACCTGTGATTAGTGGGTAGTCACTACGGTCTTCCTAAACTGACAGTTGTTTTCATGCATTCATCATTTTTTAAGCATACATATACATGTAATTGTTACAGGGTTTTTGACTAAGTAATGGTCGGTACAGGACTGGCCCTATTTAGTCGCATGTGTTTTATCGAAACTTTTAGATTTGGGACCGACCCATAGGCGTCCCCTCGATATGTCTTTTGTTTTGAGTGAACTGACCAGAGGCGTTCACTCTCGAGCATCAAAGTTTTCATAAAACTGCATCATGCATTCATACAAAAAATTTCTTGCATAAAATTTTTCTCGTGAAATTTTTGGTATAAATTTTTTTTTCATGTATATATGTAATTTATATTTTATGTTTTGAACTGTTAATCATATGTTTTATGTTATACTGTCAGATGGTTCTCACACGCGAGCAAGAGCAACTCAATGCTGCAATTCAGGCTGCCATGCAAGCCTTGCTTCCTCAACTGAGGAATGACATCCGTGCTGAAGTCCAAGCTGCCAACAATCAGCAGCAGCAGAATCAGGCACCTCCTCCTCCTCCTCCTCCAGTGACACTAGCAGTGTGGCTGGAAAGATTCAACAAGCTCCGTCCTAGAGCTTTTGAAAAGACTGATAGCCCCAGCGATGCTGAAAGCTGGTTGACTCATATCGAGAAGATTTTCAATGCTATGGGCTATGACCCCGCATACAAGGCGAGATTGGCATGCTACCGGTTTGAAGGCGATGCACTCAGCTGGTGGCTAGCGTTGACGCAGTCGGAAAGAGGTGATGATTTGGTCGCTGGTTTGACATGGGCCCAATTCAAGGAGAGAGTGATGGAGCAGTTCTTTCCCAAGGCAGAGCAGGACAAGCTCAAGCGAGAGTACCATGGGATACGACAGAGAGCGGGCGAGAATAGCAACGAATTCATGCAGCGCTTTCTTCGCTTAGCTGGTTTCCTGGGAGCAGCAGCTGGTACTCCTGAGGACCAGGCACACCACTTTAGGTGGGCACTTCGCACCTCGATCGCGAACAATCTGGTGTGTACTACGTTTGATACAGTAGCACAAGTGGCCGACGCAGCAAGGAAGCTAGAGATGCTGCAGGAACGAGATGAGTTCGGGGAAGCTGAAAGACCCGACAAGAGGTAAAAATTTCGTATTCAAACGGTAACCAAACCGCATCCTATCATTATATGTTCAATACTCATCTCTTAAACTGTACCTTCCAGGCAAAAAACTGGGGACCGGTCTCAGCCGGCTACTCAGCAGCAGCCTCATCAGCCCAAAGGAAATGGTCACACTAACGACCGTTCTGTTATGGAAAGGCGTAGCGGTAATGATAATTACCGTAACAACGCTGGACACTCCAACAACAGCAGGTCCTACTATTTACGCATCTTCTTATGATTTCATGTTATATCTCTCATGTTGACACTATATTAACCTCTACTAGGAACCACGGTAACGGGAAGGACCAGAACCACAGGGGTTCGCAGCCTAACCGTTCAGCTATCACTGGTGAACATCTTATGATGCATATGTCTTATACTCGTGCATATACTTTATCTTAACACATTTTGTCATCAGCAGGCCCTCAGCAAGCAAGGACTCCTGCTGGAGGATTCACTCATCCTCTTTGCAGTACTTGCCATCGCAGACACCCTGGCCTATGTCGTCGTGATTCCGACGCGTGCTACAAGTGCGGTCTCCCTGGCCATCGTATGAGAGATTGCCGTAAGGGTGAGATGGAGGGTACCTCGGGTCATGCTGATAATAAGCCGCCTCCTACCACTGGGCGTGTCTACACGACATCTCACGATCAGGCAAACAAATTTACAGGTACCATTACTGGAATTTTGTATATGTACGGCCAAGCTGCATGTGTTCTTTTCGACACGGGTGCCACTCACTCAGTTATTTCCACTACATATGCTAAGAACATCAGGACACTTCCTTTGCCATTAGAAAATAGGCTTACCATTTCCACGCCTTTGAGGGACTCTGTACTAATAACTCATGTATACAAGAGTCTTCCTCTAGAGTTTGACGATAAAGTTCGTGCAGTAGATGCACTTCCCCTAGACATGATTGAGTTTGATATGATTCTCGGCATGGACTGGCTATCCAAGCACCATGCTACCATAGACTGCCACTCATATCGGGTGATCTTCGGCGACATTAATGCACCAGAGTACATTCATAACGGGTTCATACCCGGACGGTCTGTACAAGTCATATATACCTTGCAAGCACGTGCATTACTGTCACATGGTTGTGAGGGTTATCTAGCTACGGTTCACGACATGGATGCTAAATCCCCATCGATTCAGGATCAACCAGTAGTTTCGGAATTTCAAGACGTCTTCCCAGCTGAACTCCCCGGCATACCACCTGCACGAGAAGTGGAGTTCAACATCGACCTCGTTCCAGGAGCTGAACCAATCTCTAAGGCTCCGTATCGTATGGCTCCCATAGAGCTATAAGAACTGAAGGACCAACTGCATGAACTTCTTGAGCGAGGGTTCATTAGACCAAGCGCATCTCCATGGGGCGCACCGGTCTTGTTCGTTAAGAAGAAGGACGGCAGCATGCGACTTTGCATAGACTACCGTGAACTTAATAAGATTACCATCCGCAATAGATATCCACTACCACGTATAGATGATCTGTTTGACCAACTTCAAGGAGCCAAACGCTTCTCAAAGATCGATCTAAAGTCAGGCTACCATCAGCTAAGGGTTAAAGAGCAGGATATTGCCAAGACTGCTTTTCGTACCCGCTATGGCCATTATGAGTTTGTAGTCATGCCATTCAGCCTGACTAATGCTCCAGCAGTATTCATGGATCTGATGAACAGAATCTTTCATGAATTCCTTGATAAGTTTGTCATTGTATTCATCGATGACATCCTGATTTTCTCAAAGTCCACGGAGGAACACAAAGACCATCTCCATATGGTACTACAGATTCTTCGTCAGAAGCAGCTGTATGCGAAATTCTCCAAGTGTGAGTTCTGGTTAAACAAAGTGGCATTTAGGTCACATTGTATCAGCAGAAGGGATCACTATGGACCCAGCGAAGGTTGAGGCTATCACTAAATGGCCAAGACCAACGTCAGCGACAGAAGTCCGCAGTTTCTTGGGCTTAGCTGGATATTATCGCAGATTCATGGAGAACTTTTCCCGTTTGGCACTACCTCTCACCAAACTGATGCGAAAAGGAGAGAAATTCGTCTGGACGAAAGAACAAGAGAAGAGCTTAGAAGACCTAAAGCAGAAGTTAGTATCTGCACCTATTCTTACTCTCCCATCTGGTACAGGTGGATTTCAGATCTACAGCGATGCATCGGGTAAGGGACTGGGTTGTGTTCTCATGCAACATGGGAAAGTTATCGCGTATGCTTCACGGCAGCTTAAGCCCTATGAAGAAAACTACCCTACGCATGACCTGGAACTTGCTGCAGTGGTGTTCGCATTGAAAATATGGAGGCACTACTTATACGGAGAATCATGCGACATTTTCACGGATCACAAGAGCTTGAAGTATATCTTCACTCAACGTGAATTGAATATGAGACAAAGGAGATGGTTGGAACTGTTGAAGGATTATGATATTAACCTACAGTATCATCCCGGAAAGGCTAATGTAGTAGCAGATGCACTCAGCAGAAAGTCTGGAATGATCAACGGCATTGAAATCAAGGAACAAAACATAAGAGACTTGGAGCGGCTAGACATCGAAATCATGGTACGTGGGCAGCACGGATACTGGGCGAATCTTAGAGTAGAACCCGAGTTACTGTCTAGGATCAAGGAAGCTCAGAAGGATGATGGAGAAATATGGGCGATAATTCAGAATTTGGAGAAGCAGACAGAATTCAGAATGGACGCAGACGGTATCGTTTGGCAGGGCATGAGACTTTGTGTTCCTGACAATCAAGAACTCCGGGAAGCATTGTTAGCTGAAGCTCACAGCTCCCCATTTTCTATACATCCTGGGTCGACAAAAATTTACCATGACATCAGACAGTACTTTTGGTGGAGTGGTATGAAACAGGATGTAGCCACTTATTTCTCCAAATGTCTTACCTGCCAGCAGGTTAAGATTGAGCATCAGCGACCGGGCGGTCTCCTTTAACCGTTGGATATTCCAGAGTGGAAGTGGGACAAAATCACCATGGATTTTGTTACCGGTCTTCCGCCTACCAAGAAGAAGCACGATGCCATTTGGGTCATCGTCGATCGACTCACCAAATCAGCTCATTTCTTACCGATACGCAAGGAAGATCTGGTAAGTAAACTCGCAGATACTTACAGAAGGGAGATCATGAGACTCCACGGTACTCCCTCCAGCATCGTCTCAGACAGAGATCCTCGTTTCACGTCGCGATTTTGGAAAGTTCTGCAAAACGCTTGGGGTACACAACTTAAGCTGAGTACGGCCGTTCATCCTCAAACGGACGGACAGTCGGAGCGAACAATTCAGACATTGGAAGATATTTTAAGGTCGTGTGCGTTGGAATGGACAGGTGATTGGGACGATTACATCTGTTTGGTCGAGTTTGCATACAACAACAGCTGGCACGCAAGTATCAAATGTGCTCCTTTCGAAATGCTGTATGGCAGGAAGTGTCGCGCTCCAATCTGCTGGGATCAAGTGGGAGAGCGAACACTCGAAGGACCAGAAATTATAGAAATGACCAATGAGAAGATCGAAGTAGCTAAGCAGAAGCTGCAGGAAGCACGGTCACGTCAGAAGAGTTACGCTGATAAGCATCGTAGGGACATACATTTTAATGTGGGAGACCACGTCTTCCTCAAGGTTTCGCCGGCGCGTGGTGTTAAACGCTTCGGGATCAAAGGGAAACTCAGTCCTCGTTTCATCGGACCGTTTGATATCATTGAACGAATCGGTGAAGTATCTTACCGATTGGCGTTACCTCCTCAGCTTTCGCACGTGCATAACGTGTTTCATGTGTCCTTACTCAGAGGGTACAAGTATCATCCCCTTCACATGGTTCAGTATCCACTGGAACAGATACGTTAAGATCTCACTTTTATAGAGGAACCCGAACGAGTTCTTGACAGGCAAGAACGAGTCATGAGAAGGAAGACGATTCCATTCGTCAAAATTCTTTGGAGGGACCATACCGAGCGGGAAGCCACTTGGGAAACGGAGGAGTCTATCCGGGCATCTTACCCTCACTTCATATTTTGAGTTCGGGTATGTTACTTCTTTCTAGTTTACTTTATCTATAATTCGGGGACGAATTATTCTTTTTAGGGGGGAAGAATTGTAAACCCCGCATGCTTTTACCATGAATAGTTCCCTTAAGATCGTACGTCCTAGATTAAAACTTACCCTATTTAGTATTGATCACATTCATGTGCTAATAATCAAGCAAGTGCATACGTGTATGACATGATAAGTACCGATTACGTACAAACTCATGATAAACAGTTAATAGATATTTCACGTAAACATAATTAAATCATGATCACCATTTTAAAACACGAACTAAAATAATTACGTAAGTACTTAATTACGAGTGTAAATAATACGATAAACTACATCATAAAATAAACAGAAACACTTTAAACACGAACACGTTTAACCACGAACGAACACGAAACATCAGGACACGAGAAAAGGTACGGGTACCCCATGTGGGGCCCCATACCCACGACACACATAACTAAATGGGCTTAGCCCATTGACTTTTTACATGAAAGGGGGGGTTATGGTAAATATCCATTTCATTTTTACATTTCAAGAAAATAAGCATTTAACCTAAAAAGGTTTTTCTCTCCTCCTCTTGGTCTCTTTGTGCCGCCACCTTAAGGACCGCCATAGGTGGTTGTTGATTGATCTTGATCTTAAAAATCATTGCTATAAACCGTGTTTGTTCATCCTCTTCCAAGCTACGTATTGGTATATCATTCTAAACCTTTCTTTTTAATTCTTTTTAAATCTTTGATTACTTTCATGAACATGTTATTGTTATTCTTATTAAAACATGATAATTAAACATAGATCTAACATGTTTTGGGGTTAATTAAAATCAAAGGTTGTTATATGAGGGTGTTTGTTTTTGGCCGCCTAGTATAACCAACTCGAGGGGGGTTCGGTTTGCTTTTAGCCGCCACCACCAAGACCATTTTGGTCTTGGTTGGTGCATGTGGGACCCACGGCAGCAAGGGGACACAAGTACCCCGAGTTGGCTCGGGGTACGGTGTCGAGTTCATGCCCGATTCATGGTTCGTTGGTTAAATCATGATTTATGCTACATGTTAATATTATGAATTATGAACTTAGGATATAAATTAATTAATAACATGAGATATTAATTAAACCATGACTTAGGTTATTTCTTAATTATTAATTTAGCATGATATTAATTTAACCTAAGTATTTTTTATGTTATAAGTTATAATTAATTAATTATTTAAAACATGCTTATAATTAATTAATTTAGACATGACTTAGGTTATATTATTAATACATATTAATATACATTTTAACCTAAGTAATTTATTCCATTTTAATTAAAACATGTTATACTTTAATTAAAATGCTTAACCTATAGTTTAATTAAAATGCATGAAATAATAATTAAACTATACACTATATCATATGACTTAAGAAATAAGCTTATAAACACTTAGACTTATATTTTAGCATATGCAACCAGCTTAATTCTAATTATGAAAACTTCTATTTATAGAAACTTAATTAAATAAGGCAACTAATCTAATCATGGAAACCTTCTATATATGGAAACTTATTTAATTAAGGCAGCTGATCTATTTTTGGAAACTTTCTATTTTTAGAAACTGATCTATTTTAAGCAGTGAATTCTATTTTTGGAAACTTTCTATTTTAGGAAACTTTCTATTTTTGGAAACTTTCTATTTTTGGAAACTTTCTATTTTTGGAAACTTTCTATTTTTGGAAACCGGCTATTTTTGGAAAGTTACTTATTATTACACAATAAGTATAATAATACATGAATTACCAGTAATACTTTATCAGATTAATCAGAGTACAAGGTAAACACAGATAGGGCTTTAAACAAGTAAACCATTACCTAAAACATACAAAGTAAGCTAAGATGAGACATAAAACCCATTACGTAATCAGTGATTCGATACTTATACACGTGTGTATTCATGTAGCGTTAGTGATCCAGAAGTAGGAGTCTTTCTTCCGTTCATTCACTGGACTTAAGGTACGGATTCCCGTCCTTTCAGTATGGACATTCTTTCCTTGTTAGGATTTCCCCGTATGCAGCCAACTGTTTTCCCCAGTATTTGTTTTATTGTTTTGAACTGCTTATGTTTAATTAGCATAATCTATAGCCATATACAAGCATGACCAGTTTCACCTAGTTATGGAGGTACCATAACCATAACATTGGAGGCACCAATGTTATGACTTTCCCACGGCGGAGTGATTGCTCGTGGCGTCCCTTTCAGTTTTGGCCATATTATTATATCATGTGGGGCGTATGGGTGCATCCTAGTTACATGTTTTATTCAGTATTTCATGGTGAATGTGGTGTGTGCCATGCATCCTTCACAAGGAGTTGATCCCTCCTACCCAGACTAGTATATTAATTAGAGGCATCCCCTCTAATCAGCATGATGAGGTCACCCCTCCAAGTATTCATGCACGTGACCTTTTCATGACCTATATGGGCTATGGTATATATATGTTAAAACAGTTTTCATAAGATAAACATAAGGATTTTCAAACTATAAAACTAGTTTTCTCAATACTTAACCAGACTCCTCAGAACTTAGTCTTCCGCTGTTATATGTTACATGCTTATCCTATTTCATGCTATATTGTACATCCGTGCACTGAGCGTCTTGCTCAGCCGTTTTCCTTTTCATGTTCCCAAAACGGCAGGTACTTAGGGACGCTCGTAGATCTCAAACATACGTGCATATGGACTGGAAGCTTTACTGTCTTTCTTTACTTTATGCATTTCCTTTACTTTAATTCAGCTTGCAATGGACATTGTTTCGTCCTTTCCTTTTACAGTATTTATGTTTGTGTGTGATGAGCTCTACTTTGGGGTTACCGATGTTTGATTCCGGTATTTCCCTTTTATGGTCAAATAATGCTTAGGCATTTATCCTTGTATGCTTTGATGACACGCCATGATTATGTGTAAGATTCCATTTCCAAAATGGGGTGTTACATTAGATGTTTAGATTATGAGATGCACACAACATATAAATACATCTATAATAGTAAAGACATAAATGTAAAGGAAAGTACCGACACGATGATTTATAGTGGTTCGGTCACGAAGCTCCTCTTCTCCCTACTCCACTCCTCGAGTACACCTTACTCGAGAGTTACCTCACTAGTCAACAAAACTCCTTTCAATGCGGAGAAAACCATACACGTCGCTTACACATTTCCGACACTAAGCTAGATGTCGAGTCCTAATCTTAGGTAGGACCAATCTACACAACGTTGCCCACTTCACCATTTAACGACACAAGGCTAGATGTCGAGTTCTAATCGAAAGCTAGAACTAATCTTCACGACTCTTGACTTTGAAGCTAAGTGAGAACTTCACACAACACAACTACTAATCACTTTAAAGTTTAGTGAGAACTCATAAGACACAACCACATCACTTTATAGTTTAGTGAGAACTACCTAGACACAACCACGTTACTTTAGAGTTTAGTGAGAACTACCAAGACACAACCTAATCTACCCACTAGTTATGTTTTATGTCCCAACATAACAAACCTTATGTTTTATGGCCTAAACACATAAACCATATAGATCTAAGCACACAACACTTAGATCTATAACTCTAACACTATATCTAAGTACTAACAAGACTTGGATCTACACAACTAACACCTAATCTAAGGATACCCATCACTTGGATATTCTACCCTTACAAACACGTCCAAGTGTACCCACAACTTGGATCTTATACATATACATAGTAGGAAGACAATAATCATGACTTGATCTAGAGAGATCTTCATCATGTTATGACTTTAGACACTAACACTTCATAAAGGTGAAAGTGTTCTTCTCATTGCTCTTGATGAGGCAAATGAGGAATGGGATATTGGAGGGTTTTTATGTGTTTTTGTGCAAGTGAAATGGAAGAGAATAGTCTTCTATTTATAGCCAACTCTTGCCTTAGAGAGCACCTTTTTAACCAATGGATAAAAGAGTGGACTACCCATTGGATAAAAGAGTGGACTACCCATTGGATAAAAGGATCCACATTATATTCTTGGAGCCCAAATTCAAAATTCAAAATTTGAATTTATTTTCTTCCCTCCATCTTCTAGAAGTAAATTCAAAATTTGGATTTTGAATTTATTAGTTTCCCTCCATCTTCTAGAAGCTTCCAGAAATCTTGAGTAAGCCTAAACCGGTTTGACTGCCCGCGGTTCTATATCTTCCCGCGGTTCGATATCACTAAGGAACCGCGTGTTCTATAAGAGAACCGCGCGTCCTTCTTGTCTTTCATGACGAATGTAATCTTCAAGGTGTCGAGAGAAGTATACATAAGTATGCTTGATTGATTACGAGTACCTTACACATTTTACATTATGTATTGCGAGTTATACGTTTGTCATCACCAAAACATGAAGGGATCATCTTGATTAAACATCGTAATGTTTGCACTAACAATCTCCCCCTTTTTGATGATGACAAATAAGTAAACCGTAACGCATAGTAAAATGTGAAACGTACTCGTTTACACTTCCTTCTCCCCCTTTTGTCGAATCAAAAAGGTAGTCGTCATTTGAGGAAGAGTAGAATCCAGATCATTTGAGGAAGATCACGCATCCAAAGGTAGTCGTCGTTTGTAGAAGAGAAGAATCAACTTTGAGATAGCTTGCATCAAAAAGATATTCGGTTGAGAGGCGAGAATCCGAACCGTAATCCCATCATCCAAAGATATTGAGCTTGCGTCATCCTATTGAAGTCTTCAATCACCATAGGTTAACCACCTCCATGTCTTCGAGATCCCATAACTCATTACTTGCAATATGTTCAATGAATGCAATTTAAGTGAGTGAACGATTGCAAATGTAATGAGTTGAACTCTTGAAAATGCTCCCCCTTGATATGAGCTCCCCCTTGCTTGAGGCACCAACAAAGCAAGAATAGTGACGAGCTACAAAAATGGGTTAGAATTATCCTACAAAACAAGGTTAGTAGACAAGAGCATATATAAAAAGAGCATATATTGTCGAGAGGACATACTCCGCTTTAATATCTTGGCAAAAATACCAAACTAAAGAGAGTATGACATGGACAATAAAAACAATTCCACATAGTCGAAAAGAGAGAAAGAAGGACTATGATGAAAAGAAAAAAGAGGATGATAAACAAGTCGTTTGCACAAACAATGACAAGCATTGAAGAAAGAAGTATGCAGGCGATGCTATCAATCCAAAAACAAGTCAAAGGAGAGGATCTTGACAAGATCAATTCACAATTGTTGGAATAGAGGTAGAGAAGAAACATCCATACTAATTGTAATGATAATATGTCAAAGGACTAAAAGCTTAGAATTTATGGAATCACCCAAGAAAATTCAAGATTTAACCAAAATCCTCTCAAAAGGTTAAAAACTTAGAATTGTTGGAATCACCCAATCCAATTGTAAATTTTAACCTCAATCGACTCTCAAAAAGAGGAACAAAAATATTTCAACCTAGAGACATTTTTGACCCAAAAAAATTAAAAGAAAACCAAAAGCGGATAAATCGACGCTTTAAAAAAATTCGGGATATAGGACTTATAGGCAAAAATGCATATGAATGTCGACAACAAATGGTGTTTAGCATACGATAAACTACATGCTCAAAGTTTCGTAGCTCTTCTCAATCATTATGGATGTTCAAAGAACAATTACATGATGAGGAAAGGGTAAGGCTCGACTCAACTTGGTTTAGAAATACTAGAAGAAAGAGAAACGACTTAGAAGAGCATGATTAAAATGAATTGAGAGAGACTAAACAAAGAAGTTAAGGATAACTTCACAAATTGATTCATGAATACTATACCTTAGAAGGTGATAGTGAAATCTCGAAATAAAATGAGAAAAGAAACTCAAAAGAAGCTCAAGAAGACATGAAGAGTTAGTACAAAATCTAACACATAATCAAGTAAACACATAGGATAATTCATGCAATGCCTTATGAAGTCTACAATAAACCAATGTAGAGAAGGTGCGCAATTGACACATATGGCATGCAAGAAACATGATTACTTAAAAAGAGAAGACTAAGTAAAACATGTTAGCACGTAGCATTTAAGGACATGCATGAGTTAAACATATCTAAGAGATATTATATCGGAATTGCTTGACAAAGACAAAACCTTTATAATAAGCATGCATTCATTAATAATCAATTAAGCATATAGCATACGGATAAGCAAGAAGATATATAAGCAAGTAGTATACAAGCAAGTCATCTATCTAGATATAACAAATCAAGCTACATGTAATGTAAATCTCTAAGAAGATTCCTAATTCTTATTAGTTTAAGAAAAGGACTCAAAATAAGAGAAAAGAAAGAAACATAATAACAACAAGATCCAAGACTCAAAGAAAAAAATCATGTTGAAAAACATGAAAGATGTATGAAAAAAAACCCTAAAACTTAAGCATAATTTTAATCTTAGTTACACTAGAATCCTAAGATTTGCTTAAATTAGATGTCTTAGCAATAAGCAATCCACATGCTTAAATGAAAGACAAGGGTGGTGGCGGAATTTGGTGGGGTGAAAGGTGAAGTCACCAAGGGTTCAACAAAGTCATTCACAATGGGAATGCTTTGGATGGGTTGAGGTTGGGTAGTCACATCCAAGAGAGTACTTGGAGTGAAGGGTGAGGTTAGCTCATTCATTCTAGATTGGAATGAAGAGGAGGTAGAACCATGAGAATGGTTGGTATCATGGGTTGAGGTAGTCTTGCTTGGAGCAAGAGGTGGTGAGGGTGATGAAGAGATGAGAATTGGAACAATCTCATTCTTGGGTGTGTGAAAGGGTGAAGAGTTAAGTTTGGGTAACTTAATCTTAATTTTAAGGTGCCTCTTTGAAGAGGAGGTTTTGGATGAATTGGAAGTTCTTGTAGAAACCATGGTAGTAATGGGTGGTTTAAGGGGTAAGGATGAATGGTTTGAGGTGTGAAGAACATGGCTAACAAGGTGGGTTTAAAATGGTGAGGGGATGATCCAAAGTAGTAATGGGTTAAAAAGGGAAAGCCCAAGATATTTTGGGAGTGATCAAAGGTTTGAAACAAAGATTCCAAAGGGTGTTGGAACAATTGGGAAGTTTCAGAAAACCCGAATTTGAGAGCTTCTGCCCGCGGTTCTTTATCTCGACCGGTGGTTCCATATTGATATGGAGTTGCGGTCTATTTAAAGAACCGCCTACAGAGGCTAGGTTTAGGTGGTGAAGGAGGATTTTCTAATTCAGCAAATCCTAGTGTTCTAGTCTAACTTATCATAAAGTCATGCTTAAGAGCAATAAAAAACTAGAACACACACAAAGGAAAGACACATAGGTTCAATTAGCACGTAAGAGGAAAGCTAAGAAAAACCTAATGGCTACAAAAGAAAAAGACTCCTAATGACATACAAAGTTCATCAAAGAAAAATATCATTAGTTATATATAGGAAGAGCCATTTAGCCAATTTAGAGAATGAGTATGAGACTATCACTAGAGGTGCTCAATTAAGGCTAAACACGACCATTTTTACGAGTTATACACCAACTCAACTTCCCACATGGAAGTAATTCAACCGTTAGGTCAAATTAAGATCCTAGTGCATAAATTCTCTAGTAGTCATTCTCAAGTTAGACAAAATGTAATTCCAACATTTGCCTAATAAAGTTTAGCAAGGATGAAACTTGCATGGCGACACAATGCATGACCTAATGAGGGTAAAGAATGCACCATTGCATATCTTGTCAAACAAGTCTAGTTAAGGTTAATTACCTTAATAGAACTTGAGGCCAATAACATTGAAGTGTATAAACAAAGTTTACACAAACCAAAGGAACACTCATGATTGGTCTTTCGGAAATGACACATTTATAAATTGCATAGCAATGTAAATTACTTGATTATTTCGGATGAAACATCCAAGTTATCAAACCGACTCTATTGTGCATTATAAGTAATTATTAAACAAAATATGTCTAACAATTTGAACAAGTAGATTCAATATAACACCATCAACACAAGTGTGAGTTATGATCCGATGTATATTATTAATAAACCACATTCATGTCTACACTAAAAAGCATGTCAATTAGATTCGATAATGATACCAATCATAGTTTGAATAATGCATTGATATTTAATCGAAATCTTTCTTGATTCCCACAAACACTCTTTTAAGAGAAAATAGCTAAGATTTTCAAAGGGTGTTTCATGTTTTATAGTGAGACATTTATCTACTTGAACTAATAACACAATGATCGAGTAAGACGACCTAAATCAATAGATTTGATAAGCTCCCAAAGCTTTCAAACCTAAGAGTGTTAATAAACATAACGAGGTGTACATACTGTTTATATAACATATATAAACCTAGAGATGTTGATCCTATATGCAATGCACAAATAATGTTGCAACCAAAATGCAAGAAATCTAGCATACATCCTAATTAGGAAGAACTAGATACTAACAAATACCAAGCAAGGCACAAGAAACTAGACATATAAGCAATACTACTACAAATAGCAAGGAACACTTAATAATGTCTACATATAATAATAACACACAAAGAAACACGCACAAACAATTAGCTTAACACATAAAAGCATTCGTCCATGTTTTGAGTGTTAGATATACCAACGTATACATAGCTTGATCTTATTTGAAAATAGTTTTCGACAAATTTCAAAATTTAATTAAGTTCAACACTTTATAAATATATCAATTTACAAAGATATATCAACAAGAGATGTCCAACTTAATATAAAAGAGTAAAACACAAGTTTTACGACAAACCAAGACTCAATACTTTGGACAAAGTATAGAACTGATAAAACATTTAAACTTTAAATTTGAATAAAGGTTTGGAAGCATTTTTAATTGAAAGAAAACTCAATTACGTTCGAAACTCCGGGTGGCACGACTTCTACGGACTTACGGTTGATTTTATATGATTTTACAAAGTTTGCAAAAATCTGAGTCAGACTGGCCGCGGTTCCTTATTGATAAGGAACCTCGGGGAAGAGATAAAGAACCGCGTCCAGAGGGAAAAAATGGGGTTTTTGGCCAAAATCATTTGGTAACTTTTTGGAAGGACTTAGGACCCTAAAAATCATTTTAGACACATAGAACTCGTATTTTAGAGTTAATTATGACATAAAAGATTTTTATACTTCCAAACATGAAAAGATTTAATTCAAGCTATTATACAAAGTTTATTTAACACCAAGACTTGTACGAATGAAACAACAAAACACATTTCATAAGTAATCACTCTTCATGAACAATTTGATACAAAGATCGTCTCTATTTTTAAAAACCATTTTCATTTTAAAAACCATTTGTTTTGAAAAAGAGAGCAAAGATCGATCCAAGCTTTAAAGTACAATATACTTCAAAGATCTTGAATAACCTCGCTTTGATACCAATTGTAGAAACTAGAAGGGGGGGGGGGGGGTTGAATAGTTTCTAGTTAGTTTTCAAAACATTTCGGCTTAATCCACTGTGTGCGGTTCCTTATGTGTACCCGCGGTTCTTTATCAATAAAGAACCGCTGGTCCATTTAGAGAACCGCCGACAGTGAACTTAACCTTTTGTTACATGTTAAACTTTGGCAATTCTTTGTATCAAAATCTCGATCAAGATTGACTAGATATAAGATGTGTTTGATTGAAAGATAAATACTACAAGTAAGTAAACACACAAACACATCAAATCAAGAGTACATCAAGAAATAGTCTAAACACTAAGCACACACGTACTAAGCATAAGCTTTTCCGCAACTAGGATGTTTAGACTAAGTGATGTACACTTGACCATAATCTAAACACGAAGCACACACGTACTAAGCCTTAGCTTTTCCGCAACTTAGATGTTTAGATTATGAGATGCACACAACACACAACATATAAATACATCTATAATAGTAAAGACATAAATGTAAAGGAAAGTACCGACACGATGATTTATAGTGGTTCGGTCACGAAGCTCCTCTTCGCCCTACTCCACTCCTCGAGTACACCTTACTCGAGAGTTACTTCACTAGTCAACAAAACTCCTTTCAAGGCGGAGAAAACCATACACGTCGCTTACACATTTCCGACACTAAGCTAGATGTCGAGTCCTAATCTTAGGTAGGACCAATCTACACAACGTTGCCCACTTCACCATTTAACGACACAAGGCTAGATGTCGAGTTCTAATCGAAAGCTAGAACCAATCTTCACGACTCTTCACTTTGAAGCTAAGTGAGAACTTCACACAACACAACTACTAATCACTTTAAAGTTTAGTGAGAACTCACAAGACACAACCACATCACTTTATAGTTTAGTGAGAACTACCTAGACACAACCACATCACTTTAGAGTTTAGTGAGAACTACCAAGACACAACCTAATCAACCCACTAGTTATGTTTTATAGCCCAACATAACAAACCTTGTGTTTTATGGCCTAAACACATAAACCATATAGATATAAGCACACAACACTTAGATCTATAACTCTAACACTATATCCAAGTACTAACAAGACTTGGATCTACACAACTAACACCTAATCCAAGGATACCCATCACTTAGATATTTTACCCTTACAAACACATCCAAGTGTACCCACAACTTGGATCTTCTACATATACATAGTAGGAAGACTATAATCATGACTTGATCTAGAGAGATCTTCATCATGTTATGACTCTATACACTAACACTTTACAAGGGTGAAAGTGTTCTTCTCATTGCTCTTGATGAGGCAAATGAGGAATTGGATATTGGAAGGTTTTTGTGTGTTTTTGTGCAAGTGAAATGGAAGAGAATAGTCTTCTATTTATAGCCAACTCTTGCCTTGGAGAGCACCTTTTTACCCAATGGATAAAAGAGTGGACTACCCATTGGATAAAAGAGTGGACTACCCATTGGATAAAAGGATCCACATTATATTCTTGGAGCCCAAATTCAAAATTCAAAATTTGAATTTATTTTCTTCCCTCCATCTTCTAGAAGTAAATTCAAAATTTGGATTTTGAATTTATTAGTTTCCCTACATCTTCTAGAAGCTTCCAGAAATCTTGAGTAAGTCTAAACCGGCTTGACTGTCTGCGGTTCTATATCTTCCTGCGGTTCGATATCACTAAGGAACCGCGTGTTCTATAAGAGAACCGCGCGTCCTTCTTGTCTTTAATGACGAATGTAATCTTCAAGGTGTCGAGAGAAGTATACATAAGTATGTTTGAGTGATTACGAGTACCTTACACATTTTACATTATGTATTGCGAGTTACGTTTGTCATCACCAAAACATGAAGGGATCATCTTGATTAAACATCGTAATGTTTGCACTAACACTGTGGTTCAAGTGAAGAGTCAAGACCTTCAAGTTCGAAGACAAATGACTCTACTGCTACTAGTGCTAGGATGAGTGATGAGAGAGTTGCTTCTACCTCCACTATTTATAGTTCTAGTTTATTGAGTCCTAGGATGTTGATTCTTCTAGAATTGTTTGTAATAAATTTAGCAGTGTGAAACAATGTCATTTGAATAACAGGTCTTTTAAAACATGCTTGGTTTGTGGTAGTAAATTTCATTTGATTAAGGATTGTGATTTTTATGATCATACTCCTTCTGTTTATCAAGCTTATCATGTTCCTGGTCCACTAGGAGTTGCTCCTTTTTCTTCTAGAAGACTAAACCCATGTGCCCAATCCTATTCTTCTTCGAGAAGGACCTCTCCTTCATCTTCTAATCTTTGGAGAAGCAATGGTTGTACCTACAATAGACCAACCAGCAACTATTTTCAGAACTTTAATCAGAATTATGCTTTTAATTCAGACCAAATGTATTTTGGGTTGGGAAATTTGGGTACTGCTGTTAAGCCCTCAGCAGGTTGTTCTTGGTCACAAAATAACACCCATATGATGAACAGTCAACCTAAGAACAACAATGGATCTCATCAATCTTCTTGGCTATCTACTAAAGATCCACAAGGCAGACTCAAGCCTGAAAAGGTCTGGGTCCCCTTAAGACACTAACTTTTACATATCACTTTCCTGTTGTTATAGATTACTCCATACTAAGATCCTTCACTTGGAAAAGTTGATAGTGGATGCTCCAGGAGCATGACAGGGAATAAAGGACTTTTATCTAACTTTGTACCATTTCAAGGCGGAAAGGTATACTTGTGAGGTGGTGAAGGAAGGATCTCTGGCAAAGGAACTATTCAAACACCTAACCTTAATTTTGAGCAGGTCTACTATGTGGAAGCACTTTAACACTTCAACTTGATCTCTATCTCTCAGATTTGTGACAAGAAGCAGTTTGTCCTCTTTACGGATACTGAAGCACTGGTGTTATCCAAAGACTTTAAGCTACCAGATGACTCTCAAGTTCTACTCAGAATCCCTAGAAGACACAATCTCTATAATATCAAGCTAAATGAAGTTAATCATATTGGTCAACTAGCTTGTTTGGTTGCTAAAGCATCAGAAGATGAAGCCACTAAATGGCATAGAAGGATGGGACATGTAAACTTCAAGACCATTCACAAACTGGCAAATATGAACTTGGTCTCTGGCTTACCTCCCAAAACTTTCAGAAATGACATCAATTGCCTTGCGTGCAGCAAAGGCAAACAACACAAAGCATCCTTCAAGGCCATTACTGCTCTCAGCCTCACAACTGAACCATTGCAGCTACTACAAATGGATTTATTTGGTCCTACCTCTATTAGGAGCTTTGAACATAAACAATACTGTCTTGTGGTAACCAATGGGTATAGCAGGTTCACGTGGGTTTTCTTTCTGGCTACTAAAAGTAAGACCTACTCGGTTCTCAAAGACTTCATAACACACATTGAGAATCAGCTATCCAAGAAGGTGAAAGGTATCCGATGTGACAATGGAACAGAATTCAAAAATGCAGACATCATAGCACTT
This sequence comes from Glebionis coronaria, assembly GCA_025667525.1. Classification (NCBI taxonomy): domain Eukaryota; kingdom Viridiplantae; phylum Streptophyta; class Magnoliopsida; order Asterales; family Asteraceae; genus Glebionis; species Glebionis coronaria. Next base: position 30,633,134 of record CM046881.1, read on the forward strand.
TGCAATTCCAAAGGTATCAAAAGAGATTATAGTGCTACCAGGACTCCTCAACAGAATGGTGTTGCAGAAAGGAAGAACATGACTCTAATAGAAGCTGCCAGAACCATGCTTGCAGATTCTAAGCTTCCAACTATGTTTTGGACAGAAGCTGTCAACATTGCAAGTTATGTGTTGAATAGGGTTTCAATTACCAATCCTCATAAGAAGACTCCCTATGAGCTACTCACAGCTAAAGTACCCAGCATTGCTCATTTGAAGCCATTTGATTGTCCTGTCACCATTCTGAATACTAGTGACTATTTGGGGAAATTTGATGGCAAGGCAGATGAAGGCTACATTGTGGGATATTCAGCTCACTCTCGATCTTATCGTGTTTATAATCTCCATGCCAAGCGTGTCATTGTAACTATAAATCTCAAGTACTTTGAAGAGAAGACAAACATCCAAGGCAAAGGTCCTGAATGGTATTTTGATCTTGATTATCTTAGTGACTCATTGGGATATTTTTGTTTCAAAACTAACCAAGATGCATGTCCACAAGTGTTTGCAATGTCTAGTGCAGGTGCTCATTCTAGATTTTCAGACTCAGATAAGGATAATGACATTTTTGTTGTTCCATCCTATTCCACCACAGTCTCTCCTAACACCAATGCTACTCCTATTGATGCCTCTCCATTAGATATTATGGACTCACAAGGAGCTCTTGACACATTGCTCAAGCAACAACAAGATGCCACTACAACAGCTGCTAAAGTAGGCTTTGAGTTTCCCTTGAGTACTCATGCTGTACCAGTTACTCCTAGTGCTCCTAATGTTACTCCTAGTGCAAGTTTAACACCTATTGTTAGTCCGGTTAGTGATCCTGCTTCCACAACTAGATTCTCTGGTCCTTCTGACTTGGGAAACTATCAAAAGAAGCCTTTCTACTAAGCTGGATAATATTCATAAGCAACCAATAGATGGAATTTTTGACTCTGCTTCATATGATGATGACATTGTTGGGGATCTTAATAACTTGGCACCAGAAGTGGATGTAGCTCCTATTCCTGTTCCGCAGATTAATAAAGACCATCCTACTACTCAAATCATTGGAGATCCTGGTTCTACTGTCAAGACTCGCCACATGCATAAGAAAGCAACGTTTGATCATCATGCTCTTGTGAGCTACATTGAAGACCAAAAGCGTAATAATCACATAGACTTTATTCACTGCTTGTTTGCTTGTTTTCTTTCACAGGTGGAACCTAGGTCAGTCTCACATGCTCTTAAGGATCAAAGTTGGGTGGAGGCTATGCAGGAGGAGATGCAGCAGTTATTGTTTCAGAATGTTTGGATTCTAGTTGACTTTCCAGATGGAAAGGCAGCAATTGGTACCAAATGGATTCTCAAGAACAAGAAAGATGCAAGGGGTATTGTGGTGACAAATAAGGATAGGTTGGTTGCACAAGGTCACACACAACTTTAAGGAATTGACTATACTGAAGTCTTTGCTCTTGTTGCTAGGATTGAGGCCATTCGTCTTTTTTTGGCATTTGATTCTTATGTTGGCTTTACGGTTTTTCAGATGGATGTCAAGAGTGCATTTCTCTATGGAAAGATTGATGAGGAAGTTTATGTCACTCAACCTAAGGGCTTTGCGGATCCACTTCACCCCAAGAAAGTTTACAAGGTGTTCAAAGCTCTATATGGACTTCATCAGGCTCCTAGAGCTTGTTATGAGCGTCTGTCTACTTTCTTGTTGAAACACGGCTACAGAAGAGGCACTATTGACAAAACACTGTTTCTTAAAAGGAATGCCAAGGACATCATCCTAGTTCAAGTGTATGTGGATGATATTATCTTCGGTTCTACTAAGAAGGAATGGTGTGATGAGTTTGAACAGCTATGAAAGGCGAACTTCAGATGAGTGCCATGGGAGAACTCACATTTTTCCTTGGTCTTCAAGACAAGCAGCAGTCAGATGGTATCTTCATAAGTCAAGACAAGTATGTTCATGAGATTCTTCAGAAGTTTGATGTGGAATCTCTTAGACCAGCAACAACACCTTATGAAGTCACTAAAGTCAAATTCAAGAATGAGCCAGATCCTCCGGTAAATATTCACATGTATAGGTCAATGATTGGCTCACTCGGGTATTTGACTGCATCATGTCCGGACATTATGTTTGCAGTAAGTGCTTGTTCTAGACATCAGGTGGCTCCAATCGTATCTAACTTGAATGCATTCAAGAAAATCTTCAAGTATATCAAGGCACAACCCAAGCTAGGCTTGTGGTATCCTAGGGAATCACCTTTTGTTCTTGAAGCCTATAGTGATAGTGACTATGCAGGTGCCAATAATGATAGGAAATCTACTACTGGTGGTTGTCAGTTTTTGGGTCGAAGACTTATCTCATGGTAATGTAAGAAAGAGACAATCGTAGCTACCTCTTCAACAGAAGCTGAATACGTAGCTGCTGCTAGTTGTTGTGGACAAGTCTTGTGGATACAAAATCAGATGATGGATTATGGGTTCAACTTCATGAACACCAAAATTTTCATCGATAATCAAAGCACTATCTGCATTGTGAAGAATCTTGTCTTTCATCAACGAACCAAGCATATTGAGATTAGGCACCATTTTATAAGGGATGCCAATGAGAAGAAGCTGATGCAGGTTCTTAAAGTGCATACGGAAGATAATGTTGTTGATTTATTAACTAAAGCCTTTCATGGTCTGAGATTCAACCACTCGGTGGTTCACTTTGGTATGGTCAATCCTTGAGGCCTAGGATTGAGGGGAGGCTAAGCCTAAGGGGAGGCTTAATGTACATATTTTGTAGTAACCCGAACATTAAAATCAACATTTAGACCGAATTCTAATACTAATTATATTATTCGGACCAATATTTATTGGATCGACTTTTATTTGTCATGTTGATTCGACGAATAATATTGATTTCTCGACTAGACGGCATGATTAGGGTTTTAACGTATCGAATATGTGTCATTTGTTTTTTGTCGGCAACATCTATGTCCGTCATCGACCGTAAATGTCCTCGTCATGACATAGAAATATTTTCTATTGTCGTCGTTTTAATTTCTCGTTTTACAAGCATTCTTCGTAATTTACGTTAAGCGTTTAAGCGTCATTGGTTTATACGACACGTTAACGCTTATTAAATTATAAGCCCTCTTTTATTTATCGAAATATCAATGTTCTCCGACTGTCAATGTTTTTATTTTATATTGAGCGTTTATTTTTCGTGCTCTACGCGTATCTTTCAAATCACGTAACTTTTAAAATATCGGGTTTCAATATTACCCGTTATATCAAAAACTTAACATTATAAAAACTATACAACACCACATCATGCACAAGGATGGCGTGTCATCCTTTAAGCAACCAAGACACAATAACATGACTTTGTAATATAACACCTGTCAACCAATTCATTTTATACACTTTCCATCATTATAAATATAACAAAAAGAAAACATAATGCACACACTTTCTTAGTTTGTTTACCTTGCCGTGAGCAACAATAAGGAAAACATATTCATCATTTAACTTTAACGAGCTATATTCATCATGAGTTTAAGAGTTTTGTTTGAGCAATTTATTTTTGAGGTATTTCTCATCATTCCTTTGTAATGATCATTGTTTTATTATTTTATTTAGGTTGTATATAATATTATGGATATATAATTATCAATTATATACTGAGATTGATGATTTAATAGTTGATTTAGGATTTTGGACATTGTATATGAATTTTGTTTACATAAAAAGCAAGCTAAAACAAACTCTAAATGATTCTTGTAAATTTTAGTTTAGGTCTGTGGCAAAAACGTGAATCTTGAGGAGAATCAGTATGTGTTGGGAATTAGATAAGAATATAGGAGGATATCCCTATGTTTTGTGGTGATTTGGCCGGGTCGTCCATCTGGTGACGATACCCGATGAATTAAATATGGTCAAAACGACAAAACATGTCAAAACAGAACTGTCTGTATAAATGGAAGAAAACATCAAATAATTGTATACTGACCCTTAAATATGTAAAAGTAAAAGTTGTAGCTTAACATATTTATAACACACACGAATCGGGTGGTTTTCTACAGATAAACGATTTAGAAATGGCGGGCAAAACGGTGGAATTGAAGTTGGCTGCGAAAAACAGCCAACTCTTCTAAGTGATAAAATGGGTAAATGAGCTATTATAAATATAAATTAGGGGCAATTGAACTTATAATAAGTAAACTACATAAGTTAAGAATGAATTTGGTAAAAATAACTCATCTATATCATTTACAGTTTATGAGAAACAACCTAATTAACGAGACATGTCGTGAAAATTATAAGAATTGGACTATATTAAATTAACGTTTAACGTGACGATTTTTATAAAAACTGAAGCGGTATGACCCACTTATCGGGAATTAGATACCCATTTACATATTTATAATTAGAATACCCGAGATCCAACCAATGTGAAATATTAAGTGGACATTGTTTGGAGGCGTTTTAGGACCCGAAAAGCATATAAAGTGGATTTGGGCCACAAAAGCCCAACATACACTTATAATGGCTATTGAGACATTATTGGACTTGAGATTCATAATAAGTTTGATATTGATTTTGAAATGGACTTAACTCACATGAATATGTAATGGGCCACTAATGAGCTTTAATATGTTTAATTGTCAAAGTGGGAAAATATATGGTAAATTGTTATCAAAAGTCGTATGAAAAGTTTTATAAAAAATATACAATGTCCAAACTTACTAAAGTGAAATATTTACATATATTTATGACTCATGTATAGTCTCGAGCCTAAGACGCGTCTCGCCATTATAGGTCTCGTTCGGTCATGTATCGACCCTTGGACATTTCGTTCTCGATTAATGAGCGATTGATATCTCGTGAAGTCGTGTGTCGACTATTGGATGTTTGTCCCTCGATAAACATGTGATAGCTATATCAGGTGAGTTCATAGCCTCACTTTTACTGCTTTATATGTGTTTATAAACCCGCGAGGGGGAATACATGCTCTTGGTATAAAAATATGATGTTTATATATATGGTTTTGAGAGAATACATGTTTATGAATAAACATGTGGATTGCTATATGCTTTGAACGAATACATGTTGTTGTAAATGAATGTAATATGGTTGATTATATGCTTTTGAAAGATAAACACAAGTGTTGATTGTATTGATTGTGGACCGCTATTTGCTAAGTGTTGTATTACCAAAATTTGTAAAGCCCCTATAAACCCATGAACCGTTAACTACCTATGACGGGTAGGCGTTGGTACAAACGGATGGATCCATCGGGGATGGCCCCCACCTGGGCAGGTCGCACCTGTGGGTTGGAGGCTCAGCCAGGTGTGTTGTATTAGAAGTAAGGGGGTATTCGGCAAAATACCTGACTAGGGCATTATTATACTTAAGGCTTCGGTGTCATGGCTTAGTAGAATAGCGTGGACTTTGGGTATTGCATGTGTTACACTGTCGATAGTGGATGAGATTCTTGTGTTCAAAAGCTTTATGGTTTATTTAAAAACCCATTATTGTTTATTAAAAACCTATGAATTCACTCAACCGTTGTGTTGACATGTTAGCATGTATTCTCGGGTGTGTAGGTTTAAGAGCAGTTGGAGCATGGAGCCGCGCAGGATAAAGTAAAGGCAAAACAAACAATTTCCATTCGATACATTTGACAAATCTTTGTTATTTCTTAAGGTTTGTATAAATTGGTGGGACCTCTTTTTAGTTAACTCTGATTTAATAAAGTTATCGAATGGTTTATTTTATAAAACGTCTCTTTTGAGGTCGTTTTCTATGACTGTGTGTGATGTGCTATGAAGTAACGCCCAATGTTGATATTCCGATGCCTTGTGAAATTGGGGGTGTTATAGATTGGTATCAGATCACTAGTTATAGCGAACTAGGTCATTTTTAAAAACCTAGACTATAACTACTCTTTCATAAAATTGTTTGATTGCCTTAGAAAGTATCCGGGCGCTCATGGCTCCTAGAAACCAATGCTTGGTTATGATAATGTGATCCTGTGTGTATGTAGAAATGGTTGTATGTATATGAATGTATATACTATGGTATTTAAGGGCATTGCATGAAGCAATGGTCCTTGCGTGATTATCGTATATTTTTTGATACGGCTTTATAGAGAGTTTGGCCTCGCCGCCAATCACTTTTCTCGATAATTAATTTATTATCCGAATATGAGAATTAAACTCGTTTGATAATTTGGGTACATATATATTGTTTCGTAATTGATCGCATATCGACTCATTTGAACTTGATTATTGTCATCGTATCGTGATGTGCCATTTTAGGGCATATCCTTTCAAAACGTAATTGATTATTATGTTATTTGTATTTTTTATTAATCCTTGTGATTTTAAAGAATTATTTCTCCAAGGAGACATCTTATACGTGATGTAACGTTTAATTTGGTTGCGTATGATTATGTTTTATTGACGAAAAGGAGGATGCCTGTGTTGGACCTAAAATATATATATACCCAAAGCAATTATATATAATTTGGGTATAACAAAGATATGCTCATAGTAGTCATCACTTGAGTGACTTAATACCTTGTATTTAAATGGAATGGGACATTTAAATATGGAGATTTTAAATCTCCCAACTATGTGTCGTTTAAGGTTCTCTTATTAAAATGGATTGGGACATTTTAATAAGAGAGTTTTAAACCACTTGACCTTAGATTGTCGATGGTTTCTTTATTCTGATGGAATGGGACGTTTGAATACAGAAATCATGGAGTAAGTTTGACACCCTGTATTTTTCTTGCCATTTAATTTGGTTATGATATTGTGTTCTGTGACGGTATTACTGAGTAGGATGGCTTATAATCGTCTTGTTGAAATAAATTGGGACGCCTTTTTATTTGAACAAGAAAGTTATAAGTTCCCGAACCATAAATTTATGAATTCTTGTTTACATGGATTGGGAAGCCTTTGGATGTAAACAAAAATTATAAATAAGTGGGCTCAAGAGTGCTTGACTTGGTTTGTGACTATTTTTATATACGGATGTATTTCTTCGACTCATATTTCGTTGGTACGAATCGTTCGGTTTCGTCCTCATTATGGTCATTATTGATTATCGTCTAAGTACGAGTAACCAGTTAGTCTTCTCTCGAGTTATAATGTGTTTCTATGGACCATTTCTAGTGTGTCCGAACTATCTGCGAGCATTATAAGCTAATCGTTAAGAACCATTACCTGTTCCGAGAACAAATGACTTGTTTAATCAACACTAGTTGTGTACTTGTGGATTGACTGAAGATTAAGTTATCAACACAACTCATCGTGAACGAAAACATCTTGAGATTCTTTCTTGTTATTATGGATGGTTCATCGAAGAATTTTTCAAACATAACGAGAAAATATTTTAGGTATGGATCCGTTTGTGAGCACCCTGTAATATATATTGGGTATGGATCCGTTTGTGAGCACCCTGTAATATATATTGGGTATGGATCCGTTTGTGAGCACCCTGTAATATATATTGGGTATGGATCCGTTTGTGAGCATCCTGTAATATATATTTGGTATGGATCCGTTTGTGAGCACCATGCAATGTCATTTGGGTATAGATCCGTGTGTGAGCACCCTCTGATGACGAAAATATTGTTCTGTATGCATCTATGCAATCAATATCGTGAACATCCTTTAACTTGCAAACTTTCCTTTGACTAGACTCATCTGAAAATCCTATCAGATATTCATTTTATCATATCTTGACTATTTAGCAAGCATGAGTTAACTTAATTGAACTTATTGATTTGGCATGGCTTGGCTATTTTGCAAGCATGTCGTAATGTGATTATATGTTCCTAGTGATGGCTTTTGTATTTCATTTGGATCGTAGTTCCTTCGATAGAGTATTTCATACTCCGAAAGATGTCTGTGTCGATAAATTTGATTTTGAAGAAATAGGTTTGCATGTTTAAGATCATGCAAATTGATGATTTTGTGCGACTCGTAATAATTGCCTCGTCGTGAATATTTTGTAACGTTTTCCATGGATTTATGTGTGATCCATACGATTTTCTTTTATGGGGTAATGTTTTTATGAAACCCGTGGACCATATGTGTTTCGATTTGATCGATGTGATCATCGATAGTTTTGAATTTATTCTCGCATTGAAGTTTTTTCAAATGCGCCTACTTCTTTCAAATCTTCACTTTTCATGTGGAATTTTTCGAACTTATATCGACCGTCGCATGCTTGATAAGCTAGTAGTAATGTACCTTGAAGCACTTTCAAAAATTGACGGCTTGTTAATTTTTCGCTTTCAATGGCTTCTCCTTCGAGTTATGTATTATCATTTACTTATAAGGGTTAAAGCTACATTTAAAACGTTTATTCATGGTTGTTATGTATACTCGTTGCTTTGAATTTTGTTCATTTAACATTCGTTAGAAACCTTAGCGATGACTTGTCTATCTCTCACCTCTTCGCCCTTTAACCGAAGACTATTGAGACGAATTAAGCGCTGGGACATCGCTTCCTAAAGGGGTAGATAATATAGTAACCCGAACTTTAAAATCGACATTTAGACCGAGTTCTAATACTAATTCTATTATTCAGACCAATATTTATTGGATCGACTTTTATTTGTCATGTTGATTCGACGAATAATATTGATTTCTCGACTAGACGACAAGATTAGGGTTTTAACGTATCGAATATGTGTCATTTGTTATTTTTCAGCAAAATCTATGTCCGCCATCGATCGTAAATGTCCTCGTCATGACATAGAAATATTTTCTATTGTCGTCGTTTTAATTTCTCGTTTTACAAGCATTCTTCGTAATTTACGTTAAGCGTTTAAGCGTCATTGGTTTATACGACGCGTTAACACTTATTAAATTATAAGCCCTTATTTATTTATCGAAATATCAATGTTCTCCGACTGTCAATATTTTTATTTTATATTGAGCGTTTATTTTTCGTGCTCTACGCGTATCTTTCAAATCGCGTAATTTTTAAAATATCGGGTTTCAATAATACCCGTTATATCAAAAACTTAACATTATAAAAACTATACAACACCACATCATGCACAAGGATGGCGTGTCATCCTTTAAGCAACCAAGACACAATAGCATGACTTTGTAATATAACACCTATCAACCAATTCATTTTATACACTTTCCATCATTATAGATATAACAAAAAGAAAACATAATGCACACACTTTCTTGGTTTGTTTACTTTTCCGTGAGCAACAATAAGGAAAACATATTCATCATTTAACTTTAACGAGCTATATTCATCATGAGTTTAAGAGTTTTGTTTGAGCAATTTGTTTTTGAGGTATTTCTCATCATTCCTTTGTAATGATCATTGTTTTATTATTTTATTTAGGTTGTATCTAATTTTATGGATATATGATTATCAATTATATACTGAGATTGATGATTTAATAGTTGATTTAAGATTTTGGACATTGTATATGAATTTTGTTTACATAAAAAGCAAGCTAGAACAAACTCTAAATGATTCTTGTAAATTTTAGTTTAGGTCTGTGGCAAAAACGTGAATCTTGAGGAAAATCAGTATGTGTTGGGCATTAGATAAGAATATAGGAGGATAGCCCTATGTTTTGTGGTGATTTGGCTGGGTCGTCCGCCTCGTGACGATACCCGATGAATTAAATATGGTCAAAACGACAAAACATGTCAAAACAGAACTGTCTGTAGTAAACGGAAGAAAACATCAAATAATTGTATACTGACCCCTAAATATGTAAAACTAAAAGTTGTATCTTAACATATGTAGAACGCACACGAATCGGGTGGTTTTCTACGGATAAATGGTTTAGAAATGGCGGGCAAAACGGTGGAACTGAAGTTGGCTGCGAAAAACAGCCAACTCTTCTAAGTGATAAAATGGGTAAATTAGCTATTATAAATATAAATTAGGGGCAATTGAACTTATAATAAGTAAAATACATAAGTTAAGAATGAACTTGGTAAAAATAACTCATCTATATTATTTACGGTTTATGAGAAACAATCTAATTAACGAGACATGTCGTGAAAATTATAAGAATTGGACTATATTAAATTAACGTTTAACGTGACGATTTTTATAAAAACTGAAGCGGTATGACCCACTTATCGGGAATTAGATACCCATTTACATACTGATAATTAGAATACCCGAGACCCAACCAATGTGAAATATTAAGTGGACATTGTTTGGAGGTGTTTTAGGACCCGAAAAGCATATAAAATGGATTTGGGCCACAAAAGCCCAACATACACTTATAATGGCTATTGAGCCATTATGGGACTTGAGTTTCATAATAAGTTTGATATTGATTTTGAAATGGACTTAACTCACATGAATATGTAATGGGCTACTAATGAGCTTTAATGGGTTTAATTGTCAAAATAGGAAAATATATGGTAAATTGATATCAAAAGTCATATGAAAAGTTTTATAAAACTTATACAAAGTCCAAACATACTAAAGTGAACTATTTAAATATATTTATGACTTATGTATAGTCTCGAGCCTAAGACGCGTCTCGTCATTATAGGTCTCGTTCGGTCATGTATCGACCATTAGACATTTCGTTCTCGATTAATGAGCGATTGATATCTCGTGAAGTCGTGTGTCGACTATTGGATGTTTGTCCCTCGATAAACGTGTGATAGCTATATCAGGTGAGTTCATAGCCTCGCTTTTACTGGTTTATATGTGTTTATAAACCCGGGAGGGGGAATACATGCTCTTGGTATAAAAATAGGATGTTTATATATATGGTTTTGAGAGAATACATGTTTATGAATAAACATGTGGATTGCTATATGCTTTGAACGAACACATGCTGTTGTAAATGAATGTAAGATGGTTGATTATATGTTTTTGAAAGATGAACACAAGCGTTGATTTTATTGATTATGAACTGCTATTTCCTAAGTGCTGTATTGTCAAAATTTGGAAAGTCCCTATAAACCCATGAACCGTTAACTACCTATGATGGGTAGGCGTTGGTACAGACGGATGGATCCATCGGGGATGTCCCCCACCCGGGCAGGTCGCACCTGTGGGTTAGAGGCTCAACCAGGTGTGTTGTATTAGAAGTAAGGGGGTATTCGGCAAAATACCTGACTAGGGCATTATTAAACTTAAGGCTTCGGTGTCATGGCTTAGTAGAATAGCGTGGACTTTGGGTATTGCATGTGTTGCACTATCGACAGTGGATGAGATTCTTGTGTTCAAAAGCTTTATGGTTTATTTAAAAACCCATTATTGTTTATTAAAAACCTATGAATTCACTCAACCGTTGTGTTGACATGTTAGCATATATTCACAGGTGTGTAGGTTTAAGAGTAACTGGAGCATGGAGCCGCGCAGGATAAAGTAAAGGCAAAACAAACAATTTCCATTCGATACATTTGACAAATCTTTGTTATTTCTTAAGGTTTGTATAAACTGGTGGGACCTCTTTTTTAGTTAACTCTGATTTAATAAAATTATCGAATGGTTTATTTTATAAAACGTCTCTTTTGAGGTCGTTTCCTATGAATGTGTGTGACGTGCTATGAAGTAACGCCCAATGTTGATATTTCGCTGCCTTGTGGAATTGGGGGTGTTATATATTTCCTTGTACAGTCTTACATATGGTGGATTCTAACAACAGTTTTCATGGGTATTTGCGGTGTGTGCAACTTCTAGTGGACTATTTTGGTTACTCCTTGTGGCAGTCTTCTGCTCCTAGTGGGTACAAACCCTTATACTTCACTCATGGTCGGCTTCTAGTATCGATTTTGGGTCACTGTTCACTTCGTTGACTTTCATTGACCACTTGGTGCTCCTAGTGTTGACCTTTACGCGTTTTGACTTTTAGTCAACGTGAGTTACTTCTGGTATATATCTTTTTGGTTTATCTTTGGCAACTGGGATTTTCAAATAATGGTTTAAGGGGCAAGTGGTTACTCTTGCATTAATGACTTAATTTTGAAATGGCAACCCCCATAATTAGGGGTCAATGAGCAGATTTATGACCATTATTTATGGTCAAATCCCTCATTTGACTCAATCATCCCGACCATACACACACACATACGCTCCTACTCTTCACCCTCTTCAATCAATCATCTTCCACTGCTTCAATCATCAACAATGGTTACACTCTAGTACAAACCCGATCACAACAAGGTGGCCTATCTTGGCGAAGGTCCTAAAAGAGAGGAGTTCACAGACATCCTAGAATACATTTAAGCTTCCAATCTAAGGTATGCTCTTACTGTTTCCCCACTGTGTATGATACTATTATACGTCAGTTTTGGGCAACTCCCCACCTCGTTGATGTTTTGGGTCGCCAATTAGAGCTCCATGCTACCATAGATGGTCGCTCATATGTGGTGTCTGAGGCATCCATTAGATCTGCCCTTCATCTCCAGGATGAAGATGGCATTGTCTCTATTCCCAATTCAGAGGTATTGGATGGTATGGCTGCTATAAGTTATAATCATGGGAGAAGTTTAACTTCCAAAAGAATAGATTTGCCCCTCAATGGAAGCTACTGGTTCACTTCTTGATTCATTGTTTGAGTCCAAAGTCTGGGAGTTGGGATGCGTTTCCCATCCCCCTTGCTACTGGTTTGATTTGTCTTGCTCAGGGTCGTACTTTTAACTTTTCTCGTTACTTGTTTGATGGCATGATTTGTAACCTTAGTGATACTGGCTCTAGGAAGAAGTTCTTGATGTACCCTAGGTTTTTGTAGCAGGTTCTTATATGCCTACCTAGGAATAGGGAGGAATATGTGACCCCAAAGCTTACTTCCAAGGTATATGCGAATATGGCACTTGGATATAAGGGTCTCGTGAGGCCTCTTACTGATGCTATGTTGGGCCTTGCCCAAGGGGATCCTAATGTGATTCCTCCAGCTAATGAAGCCGAGGCGGAACTTCCATTGGAGAATGATCTTATGGAGGAGGAGCACCCTGCTACTAGTGTGCCTCATGTGGAGGTTGAGGAGCCAGCTAGAGAGGTAGTGGTAGAAATGCCATCTACCTCAAAGGCTGCCCCCTCTTCTCGCCCACATGAGTCCCCATTTGCTAATACTCCCCCTCCTAGCCCAGCTCTGCACTCTGCTGAGAAGCCTTCTAGCTCTCATGCTCATATGGATGACCCATCTGTTGCTTCTGGTCCCAATGATGCATCCCCTAAGCCAAGTCCTCTTGGTGGGGAAGCTGAGGAACCTGTTACTCTAACTTCTTTGCTAGATCTTATGCACAGGTATTATGCGAAGGTTGTTTCTTTGGAAGATGACCTCAATCAGCACCGCAAGCTCACACGGGATTTCGTGCTACCATTGGCGAACAGGGTTAACGCATTGGAGACACAGCTAAGCCGCCAAAGGAAGAAAGAAGTCCTTTCTGATTCTGAAGAAGATGTTGAGGAGGATGGGCTGACTATTTTGGCCAAGGCTGCCTTTGCTGATAAGCCGAGTGATGATTTGCCTGCTCCTCCTAGTCCTTCATGCATTCCTAATGCTGCTGCTGATCCCAAGCCAATGGATGACTTTGCTAGTCCTTCTGCTGGTCCTTCTCATGATCCCAAGGGCAAAGCCCCTATGACTGATGCACCCTCTCCTCCCAGGAAGCATACTCGCAGACAATTAGAGGAAGAAAGATTGGGGGAAGAGGCTGCTCAGCGATTGCAAGAGGAGCTTGACCAACAAGCCAGGGCTGAGGATGAAGCTCTGAAACAATAAAGACATGAGCTGTTGAGGCACAATGCCATGCATTGGGATGACAATGACTGGATGAAGGTGCTTACCATCCTTACCTCAGACTACTCTCAGTTCACTGATTTGTTAGGTGCCGATGTGAATCAAGGCAATTGTGTTCAACGGGAAATGGCTTTGATGCGTAAACAATAGTTATCTCTTACTGCCCAACTTCGTGAACAACGCTGTAATAGACCTTTGTCGCGTACTGAGGAGAGAAGGTTGATGCAGCAATTTGTTAAGAATCAATCGGCTGCTTACTATCAGACTGGATGGACATGGGAAAGGGTGAGGATGTTGTCCTTTGATGAGCTTAAAGATCTTTACACAAAGATGATCAAGCGTCAAAATACACCTGTCCCTGAACACTTGATTTATCGCCCACCTCCTCGTGTTGTCCTCACTTCTAAGCCTGCTGCTGCTCCCACCTCTTCGTCGGATGTTCAGAAGGTTGCTTCTGGGGTTCCATCTTTTAGTGCTCCTTGACTGCTGTTCCTACCACGACCACTTCAAATGTTAATCCCACTCACTCTCATGTTGATACTACCACCACCAGTGAAGCTACTACCACTCCTGCTACTGATCCCACTCATGTTACTCCTATTGTGAAGCCAACATCAATACCGGTGACTGAATCACTTCCTACCTCATCAGCTGGTGCAGCTAATTATGGTCCTATGGTTGTTAAGGACTTTGTTTCTACTGCTACTGCTGCTGGAAAGGTCAAGGATGAATCTTCTTCTGGTGTCCCCTCACCTCGTCGTTCTATTAGAAAGAAGAAGGCTCGTCGTGGTAAGTCTATCTCATTTAAGAAGAGAGATCCTACCAATCTCATTGATGCTGCTTCTGATAGTGAGACAGAGTTGCATCTTAGCAAGGGTGTGATTGTAGCTTGGGGAATTAAGCCATCCCCTATTTCTCGTGGTACCTTTACGCATAAGATTACGACTAGTGATGGCTACACTCGCTATGTCTCTGGATTGCAAAACATTTTGACCTGGGTTGAGCGTCGTGATCTTATGCTGTTGTATGGTTTGGTGGATGCTGAGATTCCTAAGTCTCCGAGTGAGCTTCCTAACTGGTTGGGTTGACTATTTGGGGTGATTTGAAGCTGATGTTGGATTCCCCTCCTAATTCTCCCCATGCTGGTGTATGGAAGGATCAACCTCGATAGGTGATAAGGAGGTGGAAGTTGTATGCTGGTTGTGGTGTTCATGTGTTAGAGCTTGAGTCTGGTGTCGTTGTGTTTATGCTTACTGATATGGAGTATCCACTGACCATTGATACCATGGAAGCTATGCTGGAGTATCATCTGTTGGTGTCTAATGCTCCTTCTGGTAATGAGTCTGCCATGGACACTACTGTAACACCCCCAAATTTATACAACTCAATACAGTGGAAGACTCGTTGGTGTTACGGGATAGCACATTACTCACATCATAGACAACGCATAAAAATCGCGTCGTTTAATAATAAATCATTTCCATTCATAAATATCAAAGTTACATCGGTCCCAAGTCATTACATTTTATACAAGTTTTACAAAGTATTTGAATGGAAAATATAGTTTAGGTGCGGGCCATGAATTCTTGTCGTCTTCCCGAGAATTACCTTCAAGTACCTGAGATAAAACATGTTAAAAGAAAAGGTCAGCGATAACGCCGAGTGAATTCATAGAGTTTAATAAATTCCATCAATATAACTTTGGTATAAAATTAGTACCAAAAATCAATTCGTACAGATCATTATAATGGGCCGTGAAATAGCCAAAATCATTTTATACAAATCTTTGTAATAGGCCATAAAATAGCCAAAGTCATTTTATACAAATCCTTATCGAAAATCATTATATAGGCATTTGCCTTAAAGATCATTATACGAGCCAATGTCGTAAAAATATCATACAATACGTTTTGCAACGTTGTATAGATTAAATAAAACCGTTATATGAATATGGTTATAAAAACCAAAACACAAACATAATATCAGTAGTATGACCCTGTATTGCTAGTCAGGCAATACATCGTAATTCGAAGCGTCTAATAGTATTTCGGTGATTTGGATTATTATAAGCCGCATGACATTGTTACCTTACTAAACCAAAACGGGTAGCTAACCCGATACCAATTTTGACCATCTAAAGTAGCGTGTCGTCACAAAGGTCACGCTATGGAAATCTTCTCATACATTAATTCGCTTACCAATCAATGTGGCACGACGGGGATCAACCGTCAAGGCGCGAACTGGGGTGATCGTCCCCAAATAGTACTATTAAATGCATAAGCGTCTACCAAATCCCGGTAGTTCACAATTCATGCTAATGGGACTTTTAGTGACATAACCTAACTTTAATAATCCATTTAATTTCATCTATCGGGTCCTTTAATCAATTATCGGGTCATACAATCGGGTCATTCAATCATTCGGGTCCAAAATCAATAAACAAACAATCGGGACAAATGGTGTCCTATTTTATAAAAACTAACATGTTATCTCCCTCGCGGGTTTATAAAACATTTAATAAAAACATTTAAAAGAGTGCGAGGCTATGAACTCACGTTGATGTGGGAAGGCGGGTTATCGGCAATTCGGATGTACGGTACGTGCTTCAATCACGGAAACCTAGACAAATAATACTCGTCTTAGACTCTTGTCCGATGACTTTATAAAAATAACAATTATGTATACATATGATGATTTTATATATATTATGATCAAGTAGGTTTACATATTCTCGTTTACTCATTTTAGTGTTATATGTCGGTAACTTTTATACTTGTTTACTAGTTTTACCTATTTACACGTTTTAAGTCCAATAAACTTATTATAAGTTCTTTAACTTGTATTAATCCTTGTTATACTTATATTATCAGTATCTACATTTTACAAGTTGGGCCTAAATGGGTTAAGTCCAATAAATAAGTTTATAAGGGTTTTAGTCCATTTTGTTGTTTTATTAGTCCGATAACGTTAATTTAGTCTGTTAATATCCGTATGTCCTATAGTTCGGGTTTTATCGGTTTTTATTTGTATTAGTTACTTATATATCAGTATATTACTTTTTAAAAACTTTACATTAGACGAGTTTGATCGTCTAAGTTTTAATTGACGAAAAACGTTAATTTTGCGGTAATAGCCGAAAAAGTCGTAAAAATCAAGTTTATAGTTTTTATTACTTATAAGTATTATTCCACTACCATTTTTACAATTTATACACTTATTTAACCTTTTACATATTTATATAAATAAGTTTTATAAGTTAGTAGGTTTTTATTTTACATTTTATATATTAAAATGTGAGTGCTTATATAATAGTATTATTCTTTAATTTCCAAAAATCTGATTTTTAACTTCATCTTCACCAAAACTGCCATATCTTGAGTTCTACATGGAGATAGAAGCTCAAATTTTTATCACATAAACTACATGATATGTTCTACATTTAACTCTGCTATAGCTACTGTTGAATCATCCTTTAAGTATTTTCTAAAAATCGTCCAAAACAGTAACTTCAGATTTATACCCTAAACTTGTTTTGATCATATCTCACTCATTACTTTGATTCCATTGCATGGCCAACTCTCACATGTGTACAAGACTCATAGATTACTGTAAATCTATTCTACTTCATCATTTTATCAGTTCATGACTTGGTTCTTTACTGTTTTATACAGCCATCAAATTTAACCAAGATTTTAACCTTGTTTCTTATGGTTTTTCACCTTTTTATCCATGATTATCAACAACAAATCCCCACATAACATTTTTATCATCATATAATCATCATAAATATATACAATAGGAAATAAAATACATGTTATCATAATCAAATTAACAAGGAGATGAGGAGGACAATCTTTATACCACCATGATGATGTAGGTTGATCAAAACATGGATTTTTGATGGAGAAACTTGTGGATATCCATGACCATCTTCAAGACCACCATGCTCCATGAACTCCTTGTGGAAAATCAGCCTTGATACTCCATGAAAACTCCTCCTTGGATGTTATGAACACCACCAATCAATAGGGTTTCAAAGTGGCTTCAACATGTATATGAATAACATGAGATTTTGTGGTTGATTTTTGATCAAATGAGGGTTTTCTTGTGTAGGGTGGGACGGCATTTAGAGAGAGAGATGGGAGAAAATGGTGGTTTGCATGTTGTGTGTGTGTGGGAAGTGGTTTAGCTACATGGTTTTGATATACATGTAGCTTACAAAGTAAGCTTTAGCAACAAGTGTTTCTAGTTGCTTGTAAACTTGACACATCATGTGTTGAGTAGCTAGTTTGGCCGTACCATGTTAGTGGGGTGGGGAAAGTGTAAACTTGTCTCATCCCACTAATTTACGGGTATTCCTCGATTCTAGTTTCCTCGATTTGCGTGCCCTCGGGTCGTTTTACGAAAGACGTTTTTATAAGTTATGAATCACCGTCACAAAACGAATCCAATAAAAATTGTCTCATCAAAAACGGAGTTCGAAAACGTAAATACGTAATCCTAAGGTTTCCGGTTTAGTCGTAAAGGACGTTAACATAAAATCGTAAGTCCTAGTCTCTTCTCGTAAATTTGTGAGTTTATGAACCAACATAAATTTAAAACTCCAAAATAATATTCACGGACAAATTTATTTTCTGAAATGTCGGACTGTCACCAAAGACGGTGTATGTAAACGTAAGCACGTAACGTTGAATCCTCCGGTTTAGACGTAGTCGATGCTACTCCAAGACGTAAATCCAAATTTCTTCCCAGAAATAAGTGAGTTCATATTATAACATTAAAATAATGTTTTCAAATAAATATTGAGAATAAAATATCAATCGTAAATTGACGGATTGTCACAGCATTTACCCCTAAACAGGATCTTTTTCCTCAAAGATCATCTTACCTTACTACTCGCTTCTTATAGAGTTAAAGCCATGTGGGTATTTCCTCCACATTCGGTCTTTTCTCACAAGTGTAATTCATTACAATACGCGAGTTTCATCAAACATAACTACGGGAATAAGATCAGGCTAAATGTTGACTTACTTTCTCTATCCATGATGTTCACGGGTTTCTGATGAATGCAACTTTTCGCCGATCTAAGCTCTACTAAGAATAATCAGATTCTCACTTGATAGATGTTCCATCAAGTTCGATTTACGAAACATAACTCACGCGGTTCTTGAAGTCCTAGGGTAGATCCAGCTTATATGCCTTTCAATCCCAACTTTTACATCATCTCAATGGTCCCATACAACGGGGACTTATATCCCATGATTTGTCAGATCATGAATTCATTTTTCCAAGGTTAAAAATTGTGGCATAACTTCGCTACCCATTTGGCACTTCAAGATCTACTTTTCATATTCACATATCCTCTTGCCCACTACCGGCAGTCAATAATCAGATCCTAATTTCAACAATCATTTCAGATCTCGCGGGTCGGGTATTTTACAAGGATAGGCTCGCCATCATAGAAAACCTTAAATCTAAAAGACATGTCCAACTCACAGTGGGTGTATGTCGGGTGTCTTTATCTCAACTCCTGCTTACAGATGCTCTAATATAGATTCTAACAAGATTCGATCTTAATCCTAATACGATGATTATCAACGATAATCTTTCCAAAGGAAAACGATTATACGGTTCATTACCAAAGGTCAATCAATCAAACATAAAACAACACTTATAGTATTTTGTATCGTTACTTTACCCCGTCCCTTTGATTGGGGTGGTACATAGTACTCTCATCAAGGTTCGTTCTCAATGACTTCTGAGCGAATCTCTAGAAATTCGATGCGAAGCGAGGATCTTGATAAAGATGTTCGATACAGGCATACTATGTTTACATAACTCTTTTGCATTTATCATTAACGGGAATGATATTAGCAGATTTGGTCAGTCTGTCGACGTTGACCCAAATCGAATCAAATTCATATGATGACCTTTGCAATAGCTAGACGTTCACTAATGTATGAGGCGATATCTGCCTTCATAATTTATCATCAGTACAACTTATTCAGACAAAGATATTTTTAGTCATAAATGACATAAATAGAATACTTATACTTACAAATTCCTACATAACTATATCTCACAATCTCCATATTTAGGCAACCACAAGTGGCCTTTAAAACATTCAGCGCTATCGGCTTCTCAATTTTTAGTGGTTCATATTAGCCGCGAATCCCTTTTTATTATCTATATTATCTCTTTTTACAATCATCGGCTATTTTTAAATTGTTCGGCAATTTATTTCGCACAATCATTATTAAGGAACATGTCCTAATTGGTTCTTTATCTTTTCTACATACTGCGTCGATATCTATATTCATCTCTCATGATGATATAATTATCATGTCCATAATTCACTCAAATATTCTTTCTATATTATGCGTCACTAATTACGTTCACCTTCCTGATGAAATAAATATCACAACCGTATTTATTCAAAATTCTTTCTTCATATCTTCTATGTTTTAGTTTCGTCTTTACTATCATTTTTATCCGTTTTACTCAATCCGTCGTCTAAAGCGTAGATAATTAATTCATTAAATAATATTTATTAAATTTTTATGAAACGTAAACGTAAAAATTTTAAATTTCTTAGTTCGACCAATTATATGAAAAATGTTCAAAATAAATTTGAATTTAATTAACACGATTTTTGTTGATTTACCGAAAATAATTATTAAGATTCGTAAATGTTCGAAAAATCTTTGGTTACACTTTGGTCAAAATTTTCTTATTTGAAAAGCAAAAATTGTCGTTTCAAATTTTAAGTCATGGTTTAAATGGTTTCCTCAATCCCTCTTAGGTTATCTTGAGGTATACACAAACATTTACCCCTAAACAGAAGTTTAGTTATGGTTTGTGTATAAGGGAATAATCCCTTAAAATCCTTTGTTAAAACATTTGTCAAAATATATTTGCACTTTCTTTTTAGTATAACCCAAAGTCTTAAAAGGGCTCTTAATTTTGAAAGAGTCAATTTATATTCCATTATCCTTTTAATCACATAGTCAAATCATGTAAAGTATTAAGTCTTTAATCACGTGTTAATTATTCAAGGTACAGGTTTTTATCGTTCGGCCAATTCTGGGCAATCTATAAATAATTATTATTAACTCATTCTTATTCTTATAAACAAACAAATGGTCCTTAATGATCACGAGCATGAATTTATCAAATTACAGCCTACACACGAGATTCACCAAATTATGAATACTACATGTGCATTAGTCAACCCAACGACATCACGTGAAACTCATAATGTTCATCACAAGTTCGGGATGTAATGATTGGAATAGATAATCCTTTTCGCAGATGCGAAGTTGATGATAACCATGCTAAGGATCAAAAACTTTGTAAATGATCGAACAATTCTTCCATTTCGAGTTATGGATATCGTTTTCGATTGTCAATTTACTCAGTCACAGTAATCTATAAATATAAGGAAAGATAACACCATAGCTCTTCAGGATGACAGGCTTGGTATAATAAAATCTTTCTCCGACAACTTTCTTAGTTGTACGGTAATTCCTTTAATTTAGATGGTGCTGACGTACAGTGCACAAGCCACAGGTGCAGCACCGGGAATATAATCAATACCAATTTCGACTTGCCTTAATGGCGAAAGTCTAGGTAATTTACCAATAAATACCTTCTAAAAATTTCAGATAACAGAAATATCTTTTAATAAATTCATATTAGGTTCTTTCTAGATTATAATATCTATAACTAGTTCACAACAATTCATGGTATACTTTTTAAGTCTAAATACAGGATATCGTCATCCACCAAGAATTATTTAAATCACTTTTGATAATCAACATCTTATCTTTTAGGGAATTCTACTCGAGTTCCCATCAATTAAGACAATGTCGTCATGTCATAATCAATCAGTCCATTCTACTGGCACTATCAACTTTCCAGTTTTATTGCCGTCGATAAGATGTGAACTTCTCAAAAGTCTAATAATAACTCATAATCCTTCACAAATTCAAGGATATATGGAGACATAACTACTATTAAAAGAGTAAGGTCAACGCATAATCTGCGCGAGAGAATTTCAAATCAGATACAGACGAAAGCATTTAATGAATATGAATATATTCCATGTTTTCATAATTCGAGTACGCATTCGAAAGCTCCTCGGATCGTTACCCAGGTCATTCAAATGAAATCAAATCAAGAGAAATAATAAGAACGTCGATACATCCAGTCGGGTATCAACACTCGGTAATCAGATACTTTTCCTAAGAATCTCACTACGGGAGAATTGGACAAGAACGGAATATCCATTGTCAAATAAGACAAATTCCATAGATGAGTAAATTCAACTCAGAAGAATAGATGCTACAGGCACATATGTAGGTGTCCCTAACAATATGTCCCTATTTCGTACTTTTTGCAGATCTCATAAATCTTAATCTTTCACAGTCTTCAAAGAATATTTAGTGTTTTTTTTTTTTTTTTTTTTTTTTTTTTTAACCAGTTTTATGGTGACTACTAATCAGCCTTGCATTGTCAATTCCAAATTGTATGTAGGCGCGCAACTATATACAATTTCAAGATTAACGATGCAATACTCAGTTCGTCAAAATTTTATCATCATGTGTATAATAAAAACATTTTCATGCTTAATTCTTAAATAAGAATCAAAAACATATTTACAAAGGTTTTCTTTGTTATGAAAACAATTAAGCTTTTCAAGGCATTTTATAAACAACTTCATTTTGATAACAAACACTTATAAATCTCACTTTAAATAATCCTTTCAGTGATGAAGATTCAATCTTTATCAAGGGATACTGTTTTATCTTATAAAAACAATGTGTGATCTGCAAAAGAGTGACGAAGAGTTGTTCACCAAGAACTAACTACGATATGATAGGAAATGAGCTTTAGCCAAATAATCATGAGGTTCATGATCTCGATGGCACTCAAAAGAATAATCCACAACGTAACTCAATTCAAGATGAGTACTTGTTCAATGGTTGTATCACTAATGCGAACATTTGGATGAAGCAATAAGAGATAGATAACATCGATACATGTAGGATTTAGCAATCAAAGGTAGTCTTTTCATTAATCACAAACAAGTCAAATTGTACCGTAACACATTGCGTGTCACTATGTCATACAATTCTCAAAACTCATCCTACCAACTGATATCTCAGTTAAGTTAGGGATTTTTAAAAGATACCACAATGAATACTAATCTACACGAGTCATTAGGTGTTCCACATGTCCCAAAAGATCCATCGGTCTCAATTCAGAAGAAGATTTCTTCAATTTATTTCTTGGACGCTGGACATCCTCGTTAGTGGACAATGGCCTAGGAACAACCCTTAACATGAACCTACAATCATTTAAAACCTTAATATTCAATCATATGACTTAACGACTTCTATTAACAATCTCATATTCCATACGGGTTAAATTTTACTTTATTCAAATTTTAACCAATTTTATACTCAATTCAATATCCTACCTCATTATCCAATACTTCAACCTTATTCTTAGGCCTTGTAAAGGCAATACGATCTCAATATGAATCAACACTTAATTTCCAATCCTATAACTCCTTTATCAATAATTATCAAATAAGTCACTAGTATGAGATGACTCATACATTCAATTAGACTTCTCGGAAAGGTACTAGTGGCATGAGGCTTTTGGTTAATGGTTCCAATGACAGCCTCAAGTGCAACATTCACCCTTTCGATTTCAAATTTAAGAATTGGGTGACAATGAATCAGATGACATCTCTCCAGGTGATAACGTTTTGTCAAACTCCACTCTATAAGGAAAGATCGTCATGACATCGATATCAGATTTAATCTCGGCAATTCTTTTTCAATATCACAAACCATTTGTTGGGATCATAAATATCCGCAAATTGGTTTAGATCTAGGATAGCTAGAATTCCTACGAGAATAGCTTCGATTAATTTACTAGGGGATTTAGGGTTCCTTGTGACAATCTACGTCGTATAAATACCTCGTATAAATATCAAAATAATCATCAAACAATCATGTAATAAAATTACATCATATATATATATAATCCAAGTTATATATATATTAAAATAACACTTCTCAGTCTTGGCCTTGTCGGTAACTCGGGAATTCTTCGGCACCGTTATAGTCAAAAGATTTTTAGATATTTTTAGAAAAAATGTTTTTAGTAAAAAGATTTTGAAATGTTTTATTCAAAACCTTAGTTTTAAAAATCTTTCGTTCTCTATAACGAGAGCTCTGGTACCAAACTGTAACACCCCCAAATTTATACAACTCAATACAGCGGAAGACTCGTTGGTGTTACGGGATAGCACATTACTCACATCATAGACAACGCATAAAAATCGCGTCGTTTAATAATAAATCATTTCCATTCATAAATATCAAAGTTACATCGGTCCCAAGTCATTACATTTTATACAAGTTTTACAAAGTATTTGAATGGAAAATATAGTTTAGGTGCGGGCCATGAATTCTTGTCGTCTTCCCGAGAAATACCTTCAAGTACCTGAGATAAAACATGTTAAAAGAAAAGGTCAGCGATAACGCCGAGTGAATTCATAGAGTTTAATAAATTCCATCAATATAACTTTGGTATAAAATTAGTACCAAAAATCAATTCGTACAGATCATTATAATGGGCCGTGAAATAGCCAAAATCATTTTATACAAATCTTTGTAATAGGCCATAAAATAGCCAAAGTCATTTTATACAAATCCTTATCGAAAATCATTATATAGGCATTTGCCTTAAAAATCATTATACGAGCCAATGTCGTAAAAATATCATACAATACGTTTTGCAACGTTGTATAGATTAAATAAAACCGTTATATGAATATGGTTATAAAAACCAAAACACAAACATAATATCAGTAGTATGACCCTGTATTGCTAGTCAGGCAATACATCGTAATTCGAAGCGTCTAATAGTATTTCGGTGATTTGGATTATTATAAGCCGCATGACATTGTTACCTTACTAAACCAAAACGGGTAGCTAACCCGATACCAATTTTGCCCATCTAAAGTAGCGTGTTGTCACAAAGGTCACGCTATGGAAATCTTCTCATACATTAATTCGCTTACCAATCAATGTGGCACGACGGGGATCAACCGTCAAGGCGCGAACTGGGGTGATCGTCCCCAAATAGTACTATTAAATGCGTAAGCGTCTACCAAATCCCGGTAGTTCACAATTCATGCTAATGGGACTTTTAGTGACATAACCTAACTTTAATAATCCATTTAATTTCCTCTATCGGGTCCTTTAATCAATTATCGGGTCATACAATCGGGTCATTCAATCATTCGGGTCCAAAATCAATAAACAAACAATCGGGACAAATGGTGTCCTATTTTATAAAAACTAACATGTTATCTCCCTCGCGGGTTTATAAAACATTTAATAAAAACATTTAAAAGAGTGCGAGGCTATGAACTCACGTTGATGTGGGAAGGCGGGTTATCGGCAATTCGGATGTACGGTACGTGCTTCAATCACAGAAACCTAGACAAATAATACTCGTCTTAGACTCTTGTCCAATGACTTTATAAAAATAACAATTATGTATACATATAATGATTTTATATATATTATGATCAAGTGGGTTTACATATTCTCGTTTACTCATTTTAGTGTTATATGTCGGTAACTTTTATACTAGTTTACTAGTTTTACCTATTTACACGTTTTAAGTCCAATAAACTTATTATAAGTTCTTTAACTTGTA